>JAXQGV010000176.1:0-600000 GCA_037040395.1 Aureobasidium sp. M94-06E
AACCCTAACCCTAACCCTAACCCTAACCCTAACCCTAACCCTAACCCTAACCCTAACCCTAACCCTAACCCTAAAAACCCTAACCCTACCCTAAACCCTTAAAACCCTTTGACGACCGGCGTTGGTTGGTCCTTCGTCTGAGCAAGGCGGTTGACATGATCGATGATGAGCTGACAGACAAATATCTTGCCTGACCCAGCACCGCCATCTACTTGAGAGAGAATCTGGAAGTCTTGACCAGCGAATATCCTGTCCATGCTATCCAAAATATCGTGATACAGTTGTGACTGGTCCGGATCAAGTAACCTATCTGCGTCTGCCCTGAGAGATGATGAAGCAACATTGCTAGACCTAGCATTCGTCACCGGTCGAGTCCAGAAGGTTTTGTCCAGGCCAGCCATGTCACCAACCATGTAAGAGTAATCAGTAGCATCAACAGCGCGGCGTCCGAGCTTTACAGTATCCTCACTCTGTCTAAGCTGTCGCGCCAAGTTGCGCCAGTCATTGTGGCTTTGAGGATCGACTGGAATACGCTCCACAATCTCTGGCATGTAATCAGGCCTAGTATGGCCGTGCTCAAGGCATACTTGGTGTGCTGCCTGCCAGTTAGGAAAACCATTGCCTTCAAGGTAGTCGCGTGGGTTGTCGAAGAAAGCGTGCTGGAGCATGACCTTCCACATGGCTGCTTCAGGGCCAGTGGGTAGAGGTACGTAGCGCGGTATCCTAGCTTTGCCGATGGTTCGATCCATATGACGAAGGTTTCGCTTCAGAATGAAATCGAGCAGAGTTTCACTGGCGAGAGTTGACTTGTCTCTCCCGAGATATTTGACCAGGATTGAGGAACGGGCATGTGCGTTGAGATCAGCGCGAGTGTCAACACGAATCACCTCAACGGTCGAAGTGACGAGGGGAAGATCCAATAGTAAGTGGCAGATCTCTTGCCTCGTGAAGGCCTTCGAACCAACAAGCTGTTCCAGTATCGATCGGATCTTGATGACGAGGGAGTTTCTGTTGGGCTCGAATGCCTTGATGATGATAGGCGACTCAATCAAATCATCCTGGTGCTCAATGAGCCATTTGCAGATGTACCAGAGAATCCACCAGAGTCCTGTCAAGACTTGGATGTCAAGGTTTGCAAGCCAGGCGAGTAGCAGAGCTCGGTTATAAGCAACGACACGGTCATTGTTGCGTGCGGGATGAACTCGATAACCGTCATCTCTTTGAATGACTTGTGCTTGGTCGCGAAGTTCCATTGGGTATCCATATTTGCATTTGTCAGCTACGCAATAGCTAGACTTGCTGCAGACATGCTGCTGGAGTCGGCTGACCAAGTCGTTGAGCTTAGCAACCTGTGGATGTGGTTCTGCTGAGTTGGACACTGGCAAGTTTGCAACAATGTGGGGATTCCAGAACCCAGCCAGTCTGACACGCCCAATGTCAGAGCTGACACTTCGAGGATCAGGAGCATTGCGACACCAAAGAACGCCATGCCAGTGGATGCCTCCGTCTTTCTGAAACTCAAACCTACCCCAAGAGTCGACGACATCGAATTTGGGGTTGACGAGGTGCTTGAAGAAAAGCTCCCTCCGCTCAACAAAGAATTCGACAACAATGTCAGGATTTTCGCTAATGAGCATCTGCAGCGTGTCTTGACTGATCTTCTCGTCGTAGCCGGGAAGGAGCGTATGGAGCGCTGGCCATTCCATTGGGTTGGAAGTTAAGGTGAGATAGATGTGAGGATGGCCAACGGCCATGACGATTGCAGCGAGGTCGCGCTTGGCGACAGTCCACCAAGACTGACTGCCTTTGAGGATTGAGCCATGGTCGAACACTTTGCGAATCAAATCGGTGTCATCATCATAGACAGCAGACTCAATTTCTTGGTCGCTCATATCCTTTGGGAACTTCTTCGTGCCTAACCACTGACTACGAGAATTGATTTGCTGATTTTGCAAGAGGCAAAAGGCGACGGACAACCAAGAAGGATGGTTGATGAAGCGACGATCCTTGTGCCTCATCAAGTGCACAAGATACTCCTTGAAGTCCACAGGTTGAGAACGAGGGCTTACGAACTCGCATTCTCCGCATGGATAAATGCTTGGAAATGCAGCAGAAAGGTATGGAACAGACCGATTAAGGTCTCTGGCAGGGACAAATGTGGAGGAAGAATCAGATGGAGGGAACACGTTGCCTGAGAGCCCTTCCCTGGACAAGAGGTTTGGAATAGTTTTCCTGATAGCTCGTTGCTTGATTGGAACAAGAGATACAGCTGAACTGTCAGTGCGAAGTATCGCAAGACGTGATGTCATGACTTCTTCCAAGGGCAGAGCAGTGATGGCGGCAAATTCAATCAGCGCTTTGTCCTTGTATGCCGGATGGGAGTTTTTGTAGTTCCATAGCATTGGTGAGTAGAACTTCTCGACGCACAAGGCAATCTTGATCAACCTGCTCGAGAGGGTAGTCCTTGGGTGCGTGCAACAACCACCATGGGACAGCTCTCAACGGCCACTGGCAATTTCGCGTTGTTCCTGGCGGCATCAAACATCTGGTTGGGTGGTAAGTTTGAGCCCCTGATGTTTCTTGATAGGGCATAAAGCGGTTGTAAGGGGAGTAAGGTTGGTACTGCTGCCCATAACCTTGGGGCAACGAGGCAAGCTGTGGCGCTCCGACTGGCACCTCAGGTGTGGACGGCGCCAGACTCGAAGACTGATGACCGCGATACTGCGAACGTGCACCTGGTGTTGGCGTTCCTTGGACTCCTTGGGCCAAACGAGAATCCAGCGTGAACTGTCCTTGACCCAAAGTCGAGCGCTGCGCTGGGGTCGAAGACTCTGTTTGGAACGCGTTATAGCCAGGAGAGACAGATTGCTGGATCATGCCGCTGCCTCCTAGAGTGTTTGATGAAGGAGTAAAAGTACCAGCGTTGGGGTTGAGTGGGCCGTAGGGGCTTCTTGGAGGGCCACCCGGTATGCCGCCGATGCTGAAAGGCGGTGGTAGACTGATGGTCCTCTGATGGGGAGGTGGAATCTAGGCGGCAGTTCTGCCTGTGCTCGTTCGAACCTGGCATGAGGGGGTAGGGGGTGAACGGGAGGTTGATAAGGGGTCATCAGGTGCTGGCCAGATTGTAGCGGTGGCAGCATGCTTTGAGAAGGCACAGGCCCTACTGGCTGAGAGTGTGTGAATCGAGGCAAAGCATTGCCCTGAGCGTTTCGAGCGGCAATGTATCGTTGTGTATGTCTTGGAGGACCGACGGGAACACCATCGCGATCGGTGTAGTATTTTATGGCATACTCGTCAGATGGGTGAGAGCAAGCGTAGCAGACAGTGTTCGAGCTTCGGTTGTAGGGATCAAAGTTTTTTTGAAATACGGAAGCTGGCCAATATCTACGGCAGTCGCTGCAGTACTTCAGCGTGGCGCGCTGGCCTGGCGTGAGCGGAACCTCACTCATTTGCGAAGGCATCAAGGGTGACGGCAATTGGCTTGCGGTATGATCTGCAGACGTGGCAAGTGTCAACACGAGTGGAGAGCTTGAGAATCAAGTAGAAACAACATGTCTGACTTCGGGGACATGAGGTGGATGAGGCGATCTCAACTTTCTCTGCTGTACTTGAAGTTAGCAAGAGACCATCTGAACAGCAAGTGGAGGCGATGCCTGGAGCTGAAGGTGTTGCAAGAGGTGGAAGCGCCGACAGAGAATGGACTGAAAACTTGCGCTACAGCATCAACGAGCAGGAAGCAGCAGTACCCGCTTTTAAATTGATATTCAGCCGTCACGTCGCGATATTGCGACCCTACGTGTGGACTGATGAGATGATGTCAATAGGCAAGACGCAAGCAAAGCAGAGCGGCATTCAGAAACTCCAGTTCGACAGGCAAGACCAGACAGATTGCGCACTGGAAGTTTCCAGTGGACTATGGAAATACCCAGGCATGCGAACACCCGGACTGATGGACAAAGAAGCGCCTAGATCCGCTGTCACATTCGAAATTGGGCGCTCGCGGCAGGACATAAGAGAAAATTGTATGGCAGATCGTATAACTATCCCTCGAACATGCAACAGCATGCTCAGATGAATCATGAGTGTCCGAGGAACTTTGTTGAAGCCAAGCACTCGCATACGCATCTTTCTGGAACCACTATGGCGTCGATGTGCTTGGGCAGCATTCGTGGTCGGAAGCTATCATGACTGGAGCACCAGTCTTTGCTGCAGATAATACTATGATGTATTGTTTACAGAGAGAGGGATAGCTAATTTTGGTGATTTGTGTCATTTTTCTTGATGCAAGTGATAGATATGTTGCGATTGAAGATGAACAGCCCGAATCTTCGGGACGGCATGAAGTGATGTTGAAAGGCAAACACTTGGCAGCGGGGCTCATCCACGTCCCACATGCACATGAGATCCGCATATCTTTATGCAATGCAAGCAGCATTCTTGGGTAACTCGCCGCAGTGCGCACCCTGGCTTCATTTTGATGATAGTGTAGCGACATGACTGTGCATGAATGATCGAGTCTAAATTGTAGAGTCAAGTCTGTTCCGTATGTGCGACATGTTTTCTGATCGGAAACAATGTTGCCATGTTGCTATGTTGTGTCGGCATGATCTCTTTGGATTTTGTCCTTGCTTGGGGATTGGTGACATATACCGTAGCAATGAAAGTATTGGTTGACCATATTTTCCGAGGCATGGGAAAGTGCTGCAAGTGTCTTGAGCTCTCTTTTCTGTAGTCAAGGCAGGCTGCGCAGTATGTTTGACAACTGTATGACTAGTCTTTGTGTCGTGTCGAGTGCGCGGGATAATACTTGGCTAGCAACCTCAAGGAGAGCGGACGGTATTCTAGAAGATTGGCAAGCTAGAAAACACGGCCAGACCTACGAGATTCATTGAGACGAACTGTCAGAAGGAACTCGTCAGTACGCTATGAAGCTCACATGTTGCATGGGTCAAACGTGCCAGGTCCGACGATCCACAGCGGGCCGAGCTTTGTCAGGCCTTGTAGCTCGGGAAGGCCTTTAGCCGAGCATGCCACTGTATCTTGCTGCCCGAACCACCCCATGCAACTCCCGTCCGGGATATATGGCAAGTCACCTTGTGCGATTTAACAAGGTCAATGACAATGTCTGAGATGAACAGTGAAGCTCAGGGAGAAGTGGGATCCCGGTATTATCTCCTTGGCTTTGACATCAAGGGCTCTTTCTCTCCACTTTTACACAATACTGGTTTCAGACTTTTGGGTCTACCCTACACATATGACTTGTACGAGGTTCCACACGTGGACGAGTCCGTCGAGAAACTTCTCCAAGATCCGAAAGTCGGCGGGTTGTCGGTCACGGCTCCACACAAACTCGAAGTCGGCAGATATATGGACGAGATATCGGAAGAAGCAAAGGCGATGGGATCTGTCAACACCATCATAGCTGTTAGATCACTCAGCGGCCAAAGACGACTATACGGTGACAATACCGATTGGCTTGGTATTACTCGCTGCATACAAGGTGGCAAGATCGATCTCGATGCGACTGGCACAACAGCAGTAGTGTTGGGCGCTGGTGGAGCAGCCCGGGCCGCAGTCTATGCCTTCATCAAACTGGGCATCCCCAACATCGTCGTCGTCAATCGGTCCCTTGACCGCGCGCAACGATTGGCAGCGAGCTTTCCGGGCCAGAACATTGAGATTGTGCATACCCTATCAAAACTCGAAGACCGCTCAAGGAGTGGCTTGTTCAAGATCTCGGTGATTCTCGGTTGTATGCCAGCTCATGTCCTCACCGAAACTGATGTGCCAGACTGGCTTTTCGTAAATGTTGACAAAGGTGTTCTGGTCGAGATGGCATATGGAAGGACGACCGCGATCACTGGCAAGGCGCAGTCGACATCCAACTGGATTGTCTTTGACGGAATCGATGTGCTACAACAGCAGGCCTTTGGACAATTCGAAGCATGGACAAAGGAACCAGCTCCCAAGATGGAGATGATGGACGCTGTGAACAAGGCTCTGGGACGACCACTCAATCCCGCATTTGCAGAACCTTGTACAGAGTACTAGCGACTATGTGGTCGTGGTGACCTTTGAGTTCCGGCGCTTGTCTGGACTCCCATTACAAGGGATCTGTCAAGGACATTCCTGATAAACGTATCTGAACTTACAGCAGCAGAAGCATGTCGAGCAAAATTGGAATAATGTTCGAGTTTGTGGTTTCTATGTCCCACCTCATGGATTCCGAGATATAGATACATTCAGCACTCCAATCTCTCGACTTCAGCTTGCGATGCAGTGACTTTGCCTTTGCCCAAGACTGGTCTACTCTCTCACTTTCTATCTGTAAGGGTACTGAAGCAACAAACGAGCGGGTAAGCCATTTTCCGCCCTCAAGTATTTTCTCCATCACATGGACGATGTATGGGATACGATCACGATCGACTGGCCTCGGAAGAGTCCTCGAAGACACGCATCGAGATAGAAATATGTATCAGGGCCAAAGCACGATGGTACATGGCCGAGGTCGTTGTCAGGACGATACACGAAAAATTTAGGCAGATATAGGTCCTTGAGGAGCTGACAAGCTGTCATCCAAGCACACAGCTGGAGTCTGGATCGATCGTTGAAACGATACATACACAAAATAATCGCCAATGCGTGGGCTAGGGCTTTCCTTGTTCAACCATCGATCAGCACAGCTACATCTTTCCCACAGTCTCATGATACACAACATCCTGCTTTGCAGCATCAAGTCCAGCTCCTTCTGCGTCATGGCGGAACTCCTCCTCGCGAAGTCTGACTTCCTCAAGAACCACCTTGTTGGCCTTGCGAACAGGCTTAATCTCGAATAGACGATCCATCGATTCCAAGGGAACACTCTTGGTTTCTGGTACGAGGAACCACACGAAGACGATACTGACCATCATCATGCTGGCGAAGAAGAAGTATACTCCACAGCCAGAAGGTCCCATGTTGAGGAACATCTGAGGTGTGAAGCGTGAGATGATAAAGTTCCAGAACCAGTTGTTTGCTGCGGCCTGTTGAATGGTCAGTACATAAATCTCGAGCTGTGACTACGAAGAACTTACAGAAGCCTGTCCAAGCGATCGGGTATTGGAGTCGAACATCTCGGAGTTGATGACCCATGGGGTTCCGTTCCAAGATGGGCTGTAGAATGTGGTCCACAAGTAGAAGAAGAACACGGCGGCGATACCACCGGGTCCAAGTTCGGTGCCCTTTCTCTTGCCATCGGTACCCAGGAGGTAGCCACCAATGACCCACATGCAAGCTGAGCCACCAGCGGCTCCAAACATAAGGAGCTTGCGACGACCGAGCTTGTCAATGAGGAAAAGGATCCAGATGATCGTCATGATTGTCTTCACCACGCCAAAGAGGCCAGTCGTGAAAAATGCAGTATTGGTACCTGTGATACCAATAGACTTGAACACTGTGGGTGAGTAGTAGTTGATGGCGTTGATGCCACTGCCGTTTTGCCAGAGGAACAGCATGCCACCGAGGAAGAATCTCCACTGAACAGTACGACTTTTCGCAACGGCTTTGAAGGGCGCGAAGAAACCCATGCCCATAGTGGACGCTTGATGATCCAATGCGGTATCGATCGAGGCAACTTCTTCCACAATGTAAAGATCATTGCTTTGAAGCTTGCGAATCCAGCAGAGATTCTTCAAGCCTTCCTCTCTTCTTCCCTTAGAGTAAAGCCAGCGAGGTGATTCTCTGAGCCAGAGACTTCCGAGCAAAAGGAGCCCACCTGGAATCAGCTGCACAGCAAAAGGGATTTGCCATTGACGACGAGTGGAAGCCATTGTCTCGCTCAGAGCGTAGTTGATCCAGAAGCCTACAAGACCTCCGATCTGCCAGCCCAGTTCATAGATACCGACCAATCGGCCACGCACAGCGGGTGGTGAGATCTCGGAAATATAGATAGGGACCTTGAACGTGTCAGCGAACGTGCAGACACACAAGAAAACAAAGAGCTCCAGCACTTACAATCATAGATGCTCCACCCACACCCATGCCAGCGAGCACTCTACCAGCGTAAATAGGTGCAAGATCACCATCCTTGGCGGCCAACATGATACCGGCGCCCACCATGAAGACTGTAACGAAGACCCACAGACTCTTCCTGCGGCCAAGGAAGAATGCAGAAGCGTAAGCAAGCAACGAGCCAAAGAATGCGCCAGCTTGATACACAGTAACGATGTTTGCTTTGATGAGAGCCAGATGCTCTGCCTTCATTTTCTTGAATCCAAATTCATGAACGAAGCTGGGAAGTGCAATGGTCGTGCCGATAAACGCAGAGTCGTAGCCAATCATGCATGATGCAAAAGAGGCCACGGCTGCACAAGCATAGACTCGCCAGTTGTAAACGGCTGACGGAGTCGGGCGATCCTCCACAAGGGTAAGCAAACCCATGTTGATGACTATGCCTTGAGGTATCTGTGTCGAAGAGACGAGTGACTGATATACAGAGAGCAAATGGAAGCGGAAGAAGAAGATGGTCAAGCAGAGAAGAATAAGGGGGGGCTGTGGGCAAGCTTTTATGGGGCGACTTGCGGGGTCTGCGCGATGCGTGAACCCCATGGGGCATCAGTTGAACCTGTGGGCCAGATCTGCCCTAGACGCATGGCTCGACTGAATCCGGTCGAAGATTGCCATTCAGCGCACTAATTTTCAACTGCAAAAGCCACTTTTGCTCTGGGACATGCGGGAGAATTCTTACCCCGGACCAAACTTTCGAAGAAGGTTTGCTGGTACCAGCGCCGTTGCATGCAAATAAGTCCCGTGAGTCCGCGAGGGTACCGAGTCCGGATGAGCACTCTGGCGGAGGCGAACGACCATTTTCATATGTACAAGTGTTGATGTGTACCTGCTGAGGTCTTGTCTGGCTTGACTTTCACTCACAGTTGAGACAGATCATTGCCGAATTGTAGATGCAGCAGACGAGACACTGTAAGCCTCATTTCGAGGCGTAGTGATTGACAGGCGCTAACATCGCTCACAGATCTTCTGGCCACGACAATGGTAACGAATGGACGCGTAATCACCCATGTCGTGCCAGAAGTCTCAAAGATTGCAAAGATTGGCGATCGATCTAGATGTTCGAACTTTCATTCGTAGTCACTTTTGATACACCAGACTCTATACCATAATTTTATGTTGGGTCCCATTTGCAGCGATCACTTTTAGAGTCGAAAGCCTTGCTGCGATCTTCGATAGTACCTTTGATCCAAAGATCTATGGTCAGTCACTTCCGCTACTGCCCTTGCCAAAGCCTGCCCGTCGTTGTTACGATGATGCACGTGAGATAAGAATTACAGTCAGCGCAAGCTGTTGAATGAAGGTTTCATGTTTTCCGGAGTTTCACGATGGAAGACGCTTGTATTACTCAGATTGTCGCTGCTCCCAATCATGATAAAGTGTTACTCATGGCATTGAGACGGACCTTTGTGCGCTCACAGATTACAGCTGACCTATTGCCAAGATCTTCCGTGACAACAGATGCATCAGTCACAGTGGTTCACAGGATTCCGACATACCACATGTGGATGAGGTGACAGACGAAAGTAGAAGCACTGGTACGTGCAACAACGTCTGCCTCAAACACAGGGACAAAAAAACGTAAGCAGGCTCAGATACAGATGTTCTCGCGTCTTTTTTATAGACTACATCTGCAAACGGGTAAGCCTGCCTTAGTGGTGTCATCGATGGACCCGGTATAGCTTGCAGTGCTGTCTAAGCCTTGGAATTTTTCATATGAAAGCGACGATTGTGAACAAACAAAGTGGTCAACCTCATGCTGGAGTTTCGCAGTGCAGATACTACGATCGTGGCGACAGCTTGAGTCTCGTCCCTATCATGGACTAAGCGCGGACCATCAAATGTATCGGTGTAATATTGGCCTGTGCCAGACTCCGACCCATCGAACGTTCCAGAACAGGAGACACGTGGGTCTTGGAATTTCTCCCGGACAAGTCAAAGAATGCAATCCTGGAGATGTGCTCCGAGCACCGAACCTGTGATCTAAAGAAGATGTGCGCTCAACAGCCACTGAACAAAAAGAAAATTAGTCGATCTGCCGGCAAATGGTGAAGAAGATCGTTGCAAATAATCCAAACATGTGCACGTTATTCCTCTCCAGTAGACATGGCATCTCGTGAGTGCAAGGATATCGTTCAATCTGATTTGATATGATAATCGTGATGAATTCCAGGTTCTATGTTCGAGCCTGGATGATCTGCAATCGCGCAATGAGCACTGACGATGCATATCGTCTCACATGTCCTTGCTGCTACAAGCATGCAATCCAGGACAACATCCTGTCTCGATTCCATCACCGATTGTTCGTGGCATGGGGGTCCGGCACAGCTTCACGTTGCGCGATATCTCGGACTATACATTAGCCGTGTTTCTCCACACACCCCGCTCAGCGCTCGGACTCGAGCGAGCCCCCCATCCCGGCCAAGAGGGACTTAACGAACATGTAGCAAGACCGATGTGCAATCTCTGGAGTGAATAATCAAAGTGTGACTGCTCCAACATTCAGACCGATCGATAACCACTTGTCACTTTGTTCGAAGATTCCCTCAACGATCATGGTTGATTTGCACTCACTCCCGGAGAATTCGCGACCCGGGACCGCATTTCGCAACAATGGCCCTGATCATCTTGCGATGGAACGATACAAGCTTCGAGAACTAGCAGAAGGCTGGCCTTGCTATAGGTAAGCTCCGACACGAGTTTCTGACGTTGTAATCAGCAGATTGTGCGGTGTCCAGGCTAATACAACCACAGAGACTCGTGCGAATGGGAGAATCTCAAGTCGATCTTCCACCCCGGCGCTTACATCTACACGTCATGGACCGGCCGCACACATTTTGAAGACTTCATCAAGGCGAGCCAAGCTGGCATGGACAAAGGAGTGTTCATCATGCACAGAATCCATGGTTCGACAACGGATATCAATCTCGAGGCAACTCGTGCTGTGACCAAGATGAAAGCCACAATCACACAACGTTTCGAGTTCGAAGACGGTATCGAAGCTGATGCAGAGTCGGATTGTCGCTTCGTGTTCTTCTGGTCGAAGGATGCACAAACAGGCGACTGGGGAGCCAACTACGTCCGTCATTTCTATGAGAAGGACAAGTTGATTCCAGTCGACCCAAACAGGATCCCCAAGATTGATCCTGAAGCGGCAAAGGAGTATCCCATTGGATACAGATACCTTGCTTACTGCCAGGAGAGGACGATGGGAGTCAAAGTGATTCGAGACTTGCCTGGTCATCGCAGGGAGTCCGGATCGACCATCAATGGCGAAAAGCATGACATACTGTACAAGCAGATCAAGGCTTGGATGGATGGACAGAATGTCGAGATTTGAGAATATCACAAATCATTAGCGCAACTTGGTTTGCAAGATATCAGATTGTAAGATATAGATGTAAAGCTCGAGCCCTCGTCACACAGTGAAGGACCTGTCCTGCGTCCGCGACTCTGTTTCTGTAAGCTTGGTCCCCAGTCGCTGCGAGAATACCTGGCGCGGAGCTTGATACAGTGCTCAACCCCGAAGTCATATTTTCCTTCATTACAAGTAATAATTATGTGAACATCAATGGTGCAGAATTGTCAGTGTCTTTTTATCCTGGTGTAACTTCTGCTGATGGTGTTGGGCAAGGGGATCAGGCGTTTGATCGACCATCAAATCCTCGGAATATGATGAACAAACAATGTCTGGGCAATGACACGTACCCCATTCCTGCACTTATCTAGAAAGCTTTTATCAAGGTTACCCAGTTCAATCAAAGCCTCCGTACGAACAAGTAGGACTACTGTTGTCACTGTCGCCTTGTTGATAGGATGGTTGATGAGTGACAGGGTGCTACCGGCAACCATGTTCGGTAGGCACACGTGACCCGCCGAGCACTCGTCTACTTGCTAGCAGCCCGCCGGCACTATCTTTATCCGACTCCCAGACTGTGTAGAACTCGCCCCACCATTGGTGTACACCCAGCAGTACACACTGAACAATTACCAGTACAGTCTAATACTTGACACCTGCCTTCGATTCAAGAAATCACGTCCGGACATTATTTCGCACCGTCGATCGCAGCCTGCACAATGAAGTACACACCAGCAATAGCATCCATGAGCCTTGGCCGGGCTTGGGTCCACGATTTCGAGAAGAAGATGAAAGCCGCATCTGCGTCTGGTTTCAGAGGGATGGAGATATTCTACGAAGATCTCGAGTACTTTGCAAAATCCCTGGATGCCACGATCGACAAAAATGCTACACCGTCTCCGAGCCAGCTGGTCGCGGCTGCTAGAGAAGCGAAGAAGATCTGCGATCAGAACAATCTGCAAATCATTGGCCTGCAGCCATTTTTGTTCTACGAAGGTCTAAGAGACCGACAACAGCATGATAAGCTGATTGAGAAATTGCACGTCTGGTTCGACATTGTAGACGCGCTGGACACCGATATAATCCAAATCCCAGCCAACTTCCTACCCGAGGACCAGATCACTGGAGACATGGACACGATAGTGGCTGATATGGTAGAAGTCGCAGATCTGGGCCGAAAACGAGCACGACCTATCCGCTTCGCATATGAGAATCTGTGCTGGAGCACATACATCGATACATGGGATGCAGTGTGGGAAGTCGTGCAACGCGTGGATCGTCCCAACTTTGGCATGTGTTTGGACACATTCAATATTGCTGGTCGTGTTTGGGCGGATCCTGCTTCTCCGACAGGAATGGTTGAAGGTGCCGAAGCTGCTTTGGATGCGTCCCTGAAGAAGCTTGTTGAGACCGTCGATGTCGCCAAGGTGTTCTATATCCAGGTTGTGGACGCGGAACGTGTCGATCCGCCACTGGACGAGAAGCATCCTTTCCATGCTGAAGGTCAACCAAGTCGTATGTCATGGTCGCGCAATGCCCGTTGCTTCATCTACGAGGCTGACAGAAACGCCTACCTGCCCGTGGAAAGAGTGGCTCGAGCGATCATTGAGGGGCTAGGTTATGAAGGCTATGTATCCATGGAGCTTTTCTCAAGGACTCTGTCAGAGCCAGGGACAAGCGTTCCCTCAAGCCATGCGCAACGTGGCATTCAGGCCTGGGAGAAGTTCGTGAATTCTCTGGGATTGAAATAGAGCAGAAAACTCAACCTTGTAAATGGTGATTCAGTATATATGGCATGGAGAATTTTGAATCGAGGATTCATCTCGTCAATATGTCCAGTTGAGAGCCATGCCTCACATGATATCTGAAGTGACGAAAGCGATACTGACAGGACGGTAAGCATCAAGTGGTGCCTCACTGGAGTTGGTCGCTTGACGGATTGCGCGTTGCCATAAATTCGTGCATAAAACTTTTGTGCAGAATCGGAAACCCACCCATTCCCGCCCGCGATGCGCTGCGGGGTAATGTGTAAGCCCGGCTATGACTTGTTCCGACGAATGGATGACCGTCAAGGAACACTGTTCGCGATATCAAACAGGCGTTGGAGTCTATGCGACTCATACAAAGACACACTCGGGGACCATCTACTCAAACTCTGGTCAATTCTCAGCAAATTTATTCATCCTCACTATGTCTCAAGCCCAAAGTCAAGGCACCGCCGCGGGCCTGAAGAAGTTGCACTTGATTGGTGTCGGCGTCGGTCACAGCATTGCACCAATCATGCACAACTACATCTGTAAATCGCTCGAAAAGCCATGGACCTTTGTAGCGACTGAAGCACCAACAATCGAGGCAGCGATGCAACTCATGACTGCTCCAGACTTCGCTGGTGCCGTTGTCACAATGCCTTACAAGAAGAGCGTAATGTCGCATCTGGATGGGCTGGATCCGCTAGCAGTCAAGCTCGGTGCCTGCAATAATGTCTATATCAGGCCAGATGGCAAGCTGCAAGGCACGAACACAGATTGGAGAGGTATTAAGGGATGTCTCCTTGCAGCTAGCGACAAAGGCGTTGGGCAACCAGCAATGATCGTCGGAGCTGGTGGCGCAAGTCGTGCTGCTGTATACGCTTTAGCAGTCGAGCTCAAGTGTCCTGTCATCTACGTGGTCAATCGCGACGACCAAGAGGTCGAAGATTTGATTGTCGACACTCGGGCTCTGCTTTCAGCTCCTGGCTCGCCCGAACCACTGTGTAAGATTGTGCATGTTCGTAATCTCGAACAAGCCAGCTCTCTACCAACACCATACTACATTGTCGGTACTGTCCCTGACAGCGTGCCAGAGACAGAGTCAGAAAAGATGGCCATCAAGGTTTTGGATCACTATCTGGCGTCTGCAAAGGACCGAGGTGTATTCCTTGACATGTGTTTCAAACCAAGGATCACCAGGAAAATCAAGCTGGCGAGGAAATATGCATGGCAGACTGTTGAGGGCACGGAAATCATCGGACATCAAATTCAGGAACAGTACAGAGTATGGATCAGTCCAGAGTCTGAGAAAGAGGTGATTAGCCCACAGCTTGCACGCGAGGCTTGGAATACCTTGAGGGCAGCCGCAGGAGACAGCAAAGGCATCAATTTTCATGTAGACGATTTGCAAGTTGTATAGATGATGCGTGAAAACCGCAGCTGTTATGTGTTCATGCCCTCGAAATCCATGAAGAACCCGAGCGATTGCATGAAATCCTGGCTGTTACCCACGCTAAGGAAGTTAGCGATATATCAAGACAGATAGATGCGTGATCAATATACCTCTCATTCTGCTGAAGCAAGGCCAGGTAATCTAGTAATTGCGTTGGTGTGTCTGCAAGCATGCTGTCGGTTCCTGATGCAGCAACGTCGCCGAAACCAGACGAGGTCATTAGGCTGAGATCCACTCCAGCCGTATCCGTCCCTTCAGATGCGACCAAATCCGGGATTGTAATTTGCTCATCTGGATAGCCTAGGCCAGTTCCTAGATCGGATGTCGCTGAAAGCCCGTGGGACATCTCACAGTGCATTGCAGCATGCAGTGGATCTTGTGACACAGCCGGTGAAGGTATACGGCCACCAGGCTGATCGTTTAAATTTGCCTTCGTAAGCTCTTGCTCCTCGTGAGGTAATGTCTGATCCCAGCCCCACAAAATTTTGTAGTTGTCAAGTACATCATCGGCATCTGATGTTGTCGCATCATAGTCGATGGATCTAGAAGATGATCTTGACGAAACAAAAGGTATGAGAACGCTTACAGAGGCTGGCAGAGCTTGCGCACCAAATTGGCGACCAATCTGAAGTATACTTGCTGCTGTGTTGTGTAATAGAGCCTGCTGGAGATGGGTGCTCAGAGGCTGGGTCTGGATGCGGGTACTCCCCGTTTCAGCCATATACGCTATGGCCGAGTAGAAAGCTCGCAAGTGAAGCTGCGGTGGAAGGACGCTTTTGGTGGATTGTCGAGTCGATGATTCCGTCATGTAGAGATGTCGCGGAAGACTGAGCTTCCAAGCCTCAAGATCTGCCGTCAAATGTTGCTCCAGCGTCTCCTTTCGCAAAGCGGTGTTCAAGATACAAAAGAGTTTGACGAGGTGGTTGTACGTGCTCGACACGCGGCTGGGTGCTGCTGGAGTGCCTATGGTGGGTGGTCCGGTCGATCCCGGTGTGACAAATCTCTCAACATACGGCTCCCACTCGTCCGACCCAGACTCATCACAGGGTTCAGACGAAGGAAGTTCATCTACAGACAGTAGTGGTCGAGTGCTGGTGGCTAAAGCCAAGAGAGAGTCCATGACAAAGCATCCAGAAAGAGCGAGACTGCGTCGTCGCTCCGACGATGCCGTACTCGCGGCAGTACAATAGACGAGAGCTTGAGCTAGCATTGCCCTGGCCAGTACCATTTTGTTGTAGCCTAGATCGATCATGGACAAGAAGAGAAATGATTGGGCATAAGTGGCGTAATCGTCCCGGACAGGGCCTTTGTCAAGAAAGCGTCGGGATTGAGACTCGAAGTGAGCAGCTCTTGGAGACAAGGTGCCATTGGCATGAATCTCACCAAGCGCAAGAATTGCCCATAACATCGCATATTCGCCTCGATGACGGTCATCGAGAGAGGTCTGAGAATCAATCTCATCTTGATATTGATACGCTATGCGGAAAAGAGTATGCCGCTCAAGGATGGGAAACCATGTGTGTTCGACAGTAAAATAATTCTGTGCCAGAGAGTGCCAGTCCGACGGAAGAGGTGACAAAGTCATTTGATCGATTGCAAACATATTGTCAGGATACGATGTATCTGATACAACTGCGGCTGCTGTTGATGTTGGATCTTGTGGTACCAGTAGTGGGGAAGGCGCGTCTGGTGGCGTACCCCGTGGAAGATCTGATGGAGGCAAAGACCATGTGTGAAGCGATGTCAGTGTCGTGTCAATTTGACTGTCTATGTCTGCCGAGACGCCAGCTTGATCGCCGGTAAATGTGCCATCAAGCATCATTTCGATGGCCGAAGGTACGCCACTGTTTTTCCAGCATTCAAGAAGATCGTCCGCACGATGGACGACGTTGCCATTGGTATCTGCGTCATTTGAACCCGAGTTGATGATGGCATGAAGATCTGTAAGTAAGTAGTTGATGACAGTCTGGCTCCCGTTGACCTTCTTGAAGATCAAGCCCCAAAGGATCTCAACTGCCCGGACGTAGCCAGATTGCAGACCTCGCCTCTTGGCTACAGTACCATAGGTACATTCAGAGTTAGAGGATCTGCAGGTAGAGCAAGAAGGACGTTCACTGTCGCACTTGTACTTTTTACATCGACATCGATGGCAGGCCTGAGTGACTCGCTGCCGCTTGCGAGGAGGTTCTTCTGCAGCCTGCGACATTGTAGAAGCGCAGTAAAAAATACCAAGTGCATCGCCGTGTATATCTCGTCAAGTGCTAGTGGGTGAATGGTGGATGATCGGCAGTGATGAAAAAGTCGATAGCAACATTGGATGTGCAGTCGAGAAGAGTCACCAAGATACGGTCGGTATGCTGTCGCAATGTCGCGTTGATTGCGCGCAGCACTTTGGTGTGGGGTAAGAAGACAAGTTTCAAAGGTTGTCACTACCAGGATCCAGGCTAAGGGCTGAAAACATGTGAGATGAACGTTTTCTTGTATCGAATCGGGCGACCTGGAAAGAGTGTGATGAGTGATGTCGCTTCCCAGACTGGCCGGTACTGTTGATCTCGTGTGTGGCGGAGATGCAGAAGCGGGAGAAATGGATCGGACTCCTCAGACTGCAAAAGTCGGCCAAGGCCTGGCGAAGCCTCCCCACATTTCGGATTGGTCTTCTTCCGAGCTCGCGCCCGGGGGACTTGGAAATTGAACTCTTTCGACGCTTGCTTCCAGCTTCCTTAGACCGGCTCATGTTCGCATGACTTTGCTCGCTTTGTCTTGTTGTACCGATGCCTATCCCTCTCCCATGACATGCGCACTAGAGCCGACATGACTGACGCTCTGGCTGTGTCTGCTCCCTCGAGTCCGACTTCTGTCGCCGTAAAGAGACGGCGCCTTGACGCGTCCGCCAGCACGTCGCTCGCTCGCGGTTCCTCTGCTCCGCACCGTCTTTTTGACAATACCCAAGACGCTGCACTTCGTCGCCGGAGCGCCATTGCAGCCACTCGATCGCCATCTCATTCGTTTCCGTCCAGCCGTCAGCAGTCGAGAGCGACATCGCCATCCGAGCACAATGCCTCTATAGTTCTGGTCGGCACCAAAGGAAGTGGCCTCTCCTCGTTCGCCGTCATAGCGGCTACCGCCTTGCGCTTTCGCCTGGTCGACACCGAGAGCTGGCTGATTGAGCATTACGGCTTGAAAAGGTCCGAATATGTCAAGGAGCGAGGCTTGAATGCTTATCGCAAACTTTCGGCTAAAGCGCTTGAGAGTATACTTAGCCAACACGCTGAGCGTTGTGTCCTTGTCTGCGGTCCTGAAGCTCTCGAGCCACATTGTCAGACCCTCATCCGCACCTTTGCCCGTACTCACCCTGTTGTCATGATCAATCGCGATCTGACCATCATTCGAGACTATCTCGGCCTTCCTGATACTCCAGAAGTCTTGCAAATCCTTGGACGAAGTCGTCAGCTGTGTCGACGAATATCTACCCATGAGTTCTACAACCTACCAGAAACCGAGGCCACTGAGCCTTTGTCTGTTGAGCTGTGTCGTAATCTGAGGCGTCCGAGTGTGATTCACCGTCCACTCCAACTTCTTCAGAACGTCAAGCAGGATTTTTTGCGTTTCCTAAACCTCCTAGCAAAGACCACATTGCGTGCCGATTCCCTTCTCTGCTCACTGCCACCGACAGAGCGTGAATATTCTACCATGTCGGTCCTGCAACTAGATGACATTGTCGGCGGACAACTCAATCTCGCCAATCTAGATTGCGGTACTGATGCAATCGAATTGGTCGTACAGTGTCGTCAAACACAGCGACCTTTCAAAGACTGGGACAATATTAGTCGCTCTCTACAGATGATTCGACGTCGATCCAATTCTCCGGTAGTTTATCATGTGGAATGCGAACACTCGACAACGCCCTTAGCTAGAGACGAGTATAACGACCTGATATCTCACGGCCTCCGACTCGTTCCCGATTACATCACGATAGATCTCAGCCTCACAGATCAGCAAGCCCGAGACTTGATAAATTCAGTAGGTCAGACGAAGGTTATCGGGCACCGCTCATATCCAAAACAAGGCTCCTCACCATGGACAAACCCTGCTTTGCACAAGGAATTTGACCGCGCTGTCGCTTTAGGTTGTCATGTTGTTCGCTTCGTTCGCCAAGCTACGTCGGCATCGGAAGATCGAGACTGCGTCCTCTTCCAGGCTGCAATCGCGTCCAAGTCCAAGGTTCCTCTGATAGCATACAATACTGGAATTCATTCGAAATCATCGATGGTGCAAAATCTATGTCTAACCCCTGTGCGCCGTCCAGAGATCCCGGATTCGAGTGTGACCTCGTCCCTGCTCACCTTGAAACAGCTGATGACAGCAAAGTCCTTCAACTATATCTATCAGCCATTGCATTTCCATATCTTTGGAGCGAGCATCGACTATAGTCTGTCACCCATGATGCATCACGCTGCTTTTGAGGTCTTGGCTTTGGATCATACTTATGCCATCAAGCAATCACGCGATCTGCGCGATTTTTCTGGCCTTGTGGATGACTCATTTGGAGGTGCCAGTATTAGTCTTCCATACAAGTCTGAGATTCTACCGCTCTTGGACTCATTGAGTGAAGCATCCAAGGCGATACAGGCTATCAACACAGTCTTGCCTCTGAGGGCGGCGCGAGATGAGAGGAATGTCAACTCAGATCCACTTTGTCGATCTTACAAGAACAGAGCAGGCCCAGTCATCGGCTTGCATGGCGAAAACACTGATTGGATTGCGCTGTATACGTGCGTGTTGCGTTATCTTTCAGCTGCCAACACCATACAGTCTAACTCTTCGGCTCTCGTCATTGGCGCTGGCGGCATGGGTCGTGCTTCGGTGTACGCTCTATTGCAAATGGGCGTAAGGAATATTGTCATGTGGAATCGTACGCACAGCAAAGCCGTACAGGTGGCAGAGTACTTTACCAATTGGTACGCAGAGTCTCGCATGAGAGCTCCTAATCACACAGACCCATTGCCACCATGCCGTATCGAGGTTGTTGAGCGGCTGGATTCACCTTGGCCGCAAGGGCTTGCGCAACCCACGATCGTCATCTGCACTGTTCCCGCTCATCAAACTGGTGAGATGCCGCCTCTTCAATTTACGATACCCGAGCAATGGTTCCAAAGCAGGACAGGCGGAGTTATTATCGAGGTAAGTGGAATTTGCTTATATGCACGTGCATGACTGATAGAGGAGCAAGCTTTCGTACAAATCAGCATGGACGCCGCTGTTGCAGCAGGCCCACGATAATTCCCACAAAGGTTGGATTTGCGTCGAGCCTCTTGAGATTTTGATCGAACAGGGCCGTGCTCAGTTTGAACTTTTCACTGGCTATCCAGCGCCGCAGAGGGCAATGAAGGATGGCATCATGGACAGATATGTGGAGATGCACGTTGCCCGCGATGGTGATTGAGTATCGACTCTCGGATCAAAGCCCAGGTGTACATTACAGTACTTGCATTTACGATACCCCCCAAGAAGCCTTGTCTTCCAGCGCTTTGATCTCGTGTCTGGCTATCTTCTCAAGACTTTCTGTGGTATCAGTAGCAGTCACAGACTCGGGTCGCTCACAAATCCGAGGACTCGGAAAAGCTGGTCCACTGCAACTTCCGCGCCCGGATGACCCCTCACCCCCGCATTTATTGTGGGTCCAAGTGTGGGTCTCGAACGGTAGTCAGTCCTTCTGGTCGTCCTCCGCTGCTCGCAACCTGTATCTCCATCCTGCGACTTTGTTGTTCTTTTTGTGTGTTTTTCTGACCTGAAGAAAATCGCCTAGATCATAAGAGTCATGTCGGAAGTCGCCATACTCAAAGCTTCTGCTCCGCGAGCTGCAGTGAAGCCACAGAAAACCCCGCCGAGATTTCCCTGTAGCCGCTGCGACAAGGTCTTCAAGCGCAGTGAGCATCGCACACGACACGAGAGAGGCCGTGAGTTGTCAATTCAATCCTGGCAAGATAGTAACATGCAACTGATAATGGGTCAAGATACAAAGGAGAAGCCATTTCATTGCAGATATTGTGGCCGAAGATATGCCCGGAAGTGCGTACGATCTGAAGTCATTCTCATCAGGCTTGTACTGACTAGGTCGCTCCATGACGCAGAGACTTGGTCAATCGGCATGAGAAGTCTTTTCATCCCCACGCAGACGGCATGATACTGTCGGAAAGCATGAGTATCAGCTATGAACCCAACGATGTCACCACGGCCGCTACGCACGCTTTGCCGACTCCTCCTTTGCGCGATTCAGATCGAGCCTCGCAGGGCCAGCGCTCTCAGCCAAATTCGCCTCTAGATGAAGACAACAGTGTCTTGGTGCCAGCCTGCATCAGAAGCCCACCACCTTCGGAAAAGATGCTGGCTGATACTGATATGCGAGGGCTTGGGTCGGATACAGTGTGTGTGGCCAGCTCCGTCCTAGCAACATCAATGCCATACACCCAGCAGAATGATGGTGGATATATTCCTCTTGGCCTGACCGAACACAGTGTGCCTGTCACGGATCGATACAGTCCACACAACTCGTACTTTTCGAGCGGGTCGCGAGACATCTCCAGCATCGATGACTGGGATGCTGCAGACATGACGGAACCAATAGCTGGCTTCGAAGATTGGCTACAGTGCTCGGACAACGGACTGGCAGATATTCAAAGCTTCAACAGGAACCAAGGCATGGGCCTGGAAGAATTTGACCTCATCACTATGGATAGTATGGCTCTCAATAATGCCGCTCTAGATGCAGATCTATCGACCTACGCGAAACAACACGCACCAGGCCCTTGGAACAAAATGCAACAAGACTGTACTCATGATCCAGGCCGCACTCCGATTGCACTCCCAGTATCATCCTCACTGCCGATAGAAGCTAGTGCATTGAACGTCGAAGCCACGGCCCCACAAAGTCTTGAAGTCCTTTCTAGGATGCCTAGTCTTCTCAAAGAGACACCCCGACGTACTCTAGCCTTGCCTATCATCGAAGAGGACACATACTACGTGATCATGGCTGGTGCCAAGGATTGTATGCCAATCAGTGCAGACATCGATCCTCTGCTGTCCTTGCAAGACATGCAGCAGTTCATGAAGTGTTATCTGGTTTGCTTCCATCGACATTGTCCTGTGATCCATCTCCCTTCACTGAATTTGAGAGCGACTCCAGGTCTGGTCTTCGCTATGTGTGCAATTGGGGCTCTGTACAGATTGCGCCGCAAGACAGCTCACGATCTTTGGCAATGCGCGGAAAATCTTTGCAAAAAGGCATGTTAGATGGAAATCATGCTTCATCGTTCAAATGTTGACAATGCCCGTATAGGAGCTGAATGTGGACGTGAATGATGACCCCCTCACCGCAAACGCCACGGCTCTCATGCAATGTAAACTACTAGTTGCATGGTTCTCCATTTTCAGTGGAGATATGACACAACAAGGGATCTCGGCATCAGGCTATTGGTCCACGGTATGTAAAAACACATCGCTATGTTGGCATCTTGCTAAGCCCGAGCACAGCAGTATCGATCTCGTAGAGTATTGCTTGCATCGACACCTTATGATTCTGCGCATGCTACTTGGGAACAATGGATCTTGCGCGAAACATCAAAGAGGTTCGTGTTTTCATCTGTCAAAGCTCTTCAAAGGTTTTCTAAGCTAACGCATATCTGTAGATTATTATATGGTATATTCATCATGAGTTCCATGGCGAGTCTCGCATACGACCTTCCTCCTATGTTCTCGGTCACTCACGATCTCGATGTTGAACTACTTGACGAAGAGAAGCTTTGGGAAGCAACTGACAGCCAGGAGTGGGACAAATTACGGATACAGCGTGACCACCAGTCAAAGATCACGCTCAGGCATGCCTTCACGCACCTTGTGCTAGGGAAAGAACATCATCTGTCTGCATCGACACGATCACCCATGAGGTGGACCGCATTCTCAACCTCAATCATCATGCACGCAGTCAACATATACATGTGGAACTTGATGCAGTGCACCCAATCGTTCGGCGCTTTTGCTGTGGAGAACTCCACAAGCTCAGCATTGAAGACGGCTATGGTCAGTCAGATGGAAGCTTCCCTTGCCCGATGCTACGCTTTGCTCACAGCGGATCGCCCCGAAGGTGAACGTACTTCCGACGATCCAGAGGGACCGCTACTCTTCAATTGCCTCGCTTTGCTTCGGTCTGCTCATATTCGCGTGTTCACCGGAGCCGATAACTACAACCGCATGACACTTCTAAGTGGGAATGCACGTCACGTCTCAGCCTCTATCGATGCATTCGTTTCTGGCAATGCCCTTGAGCGAGGTCCTCTCATGACTCGGGCGGTGGATAAAGCCTACGGCGGCTTCCTCACGCCGATCAAGGCAGGCTATTTGCTAGTTCGCAAAACAGCGGCTTTGACATGGAGTCTGGAGCATCCAATTGCTGCATGGGACTGCGCTCTGTTCGCCACAAAATGGGTGCATACATTAGAGATGTCGCAACTCCAGGCCCCGCCCGACCAAGACGAGTTGATGGTTATATCGAACTTCCGCAATTTGTTGAGTGAGGCCGACAGCGAGTACAACGGCTATGGCAGTCTGGCGGGAGAAATTATGAGGGTATGGGCGAGTCTTTTCGACGATACCTGGACCTGGGGAATTACACCGCGGATGGGACAGGTTATGAGAAGACTCTCGGGCGCATTCAAGCAAGATTGGAAGAGGCACTTCCCCGAGGGCAACCCTAGCGGGCCGATCAGCCAATGATCGTGCTGCGGTGTGAATACGAGATCTGGCCCAAGACTTGACGCGTCATTCCACGCTTCGTGAAGAGTGAGCTTCCCGTATGCTAGAGCGTGTGATCGAGTGTATAAATCGGATTGAACTCAATGTCATTTTCTATCGAGGCCCACAGCACAACAATCCGATGGTGCCTACTGTCTGTATGGCTCAATGGCTAGCGGTCAGCACGTCACCTGCCTATATGCATGTCGATACAGGAGACCTCGCATACTCTAATATGGAATATCGCCCAGGTGATCAATCATTCAACCACATTGAACAACACGGCAAACATGAAAGCATAGAGATTCGTTTCAGCATTACAAGATACATCGTAGTCAACAATTCTGCATCACAGCTTGCAGGGATGCCTGCGATCCGCCGACCAGGTTCCGTTTCAAATTTCTGGGTGCGTCTTCACGCCGAGCTTCTCGAGAAGGTTGTGGCGAGCCCAGAAACTTCTGTATCTGTAGGAATAGATTAGCCGACAAGTCACACGAGTTATACGGTAAGACACATACTTCTTGCCAAAAACGTAGATTGGAACTGCAGCAAATACAATGGCAAGCCCAATACCGCCGAAAACGCTGTAAACGACAAAAGGTCCAGCAGATGCAGTCCAGCTGTTGACGAACTCACTGAAACCGTACAATACAACGTTCTTGAAGAGCATGATGGCAATGAAGATCTCGTTGCTCATGTCTCTGTAAGCGTCCAGTGCGTATGCTGTAGCAGCGGTGCAGATGGACACTACACCGACTAGGACAATACCGTGAACGGTGGCACAAGCGTATAGATTGATACCATGTTCAGCCATGTATCCCCATGCGATGAGGCCACCTCCCATGAGCAAACCTCCAAGCATGACCACCAAACGGTATTCTGGTTCGTATGTACCGACGTTGCGTTTACTGAACCATTTGATCAGAGGATCGAGAATAAGTCCCATGATCAGAGACCCGATAATGGCACCAACGAACGGTCCTAACGATAAGTAGCCAACACCAGAAGCGTTCAAGTTGTATGGAGGAAGAGTGAAGATCTGGGCGAGTACGAAAGCCACTGCGACGAAAAGAACGGTTGAACCACCAACTGCGACAATCACCCAAGCGGCAGCCAAATTTGTCCAGACACCAAATGAACCAATGACGAGTTGGAACAAGTTTTCGTCCGTATATACACCAGTGAATACAGCCAACTCTTGTGTGAAGCTCTTGGGAGAAGGAAGGGGCGTGACTCGAGAGCCAGAGGTCGCAGTCTTCTCCAACTCATCACGGTGCTCGGCTTCTGCAAGCTTTTCGAGGTCCACGTTTGCAATCTCGTCAGTATCGTACTGTCTCTCTCGATTGTATGATGTCTCCGGACAAAAGAAAATGACAAGAATGAGTTGCAGCGCGACGAAAGCATCCAGTATGTAGAATAGGTACTTCCATCCTAGATTGTTGACTATGGTTCCGGTAATAACACTGGAGAAGTTTGAGATTCCTGCAAGCAAGAAATTGATGACAGATGAGTATAGACCGCGTTCGTGGACGAAGAAGAGATCGCCGATTACGGTAATGACCAGCGACTCGTAGGCTGAAATTGCAAAACCTTGTACCACACGAGCAGCCAAGAGAGAATCGAGGCCAGTTGCTGTGGAGCCGATGATGGTCCCGACGACGCCCAGTATCGAACAGAGGATGAACAGAGGTCGCTTGCCATACTTTCTCGAGAATGCGCAAACCAGAGGACCAAAGCAACCAGCGACTAGCAATTGGTAGCCAGAGATGACCGTGATGTCACCAATAGGGACTCCAAAGTCGTGGGAAATAGTCGAGAGTCCGGCATTGAGCAATGGTCCGACGGTGCCTGCGTAGAGAATGACACCAAATGCGAGGATGGTGATTATGGTGACTTTCTTCGTGTTGGACCAGTTCAGAGGATCGTTCGGGTCCTCTGATGGCTGAGGGGCAAGTACAACGCCAGCATTCTTGCCCTTACCATGCCGGAGCGCACGAGTGACTCGCTCGGAATGAGCGGCCTCCTCGTTGAGGATGACTGTTCCAGGCACATGAGGCAGATGCGAGTCTTCAAGGATACCACCAAAAGCCATATTTGTCTGCTAATGATAGATGAAATCCGAATGGATATGATCGACAAGAGTGAGTTGTGTAGGACAGATATATGGGACGCAAGAGGACTCGCCGTGGGATCGAGTGAGCCGCAACCCCATGTTCTCGCTCTGCGACTTCCATCCGTACATGTGGGGTACCCCACAAGCCGTGGGTGTTGCTCCGGATTTAGGCTCAAGCCGCCCTTGCATCTGTGCCTACCGTGTGGTGCTTCATCTTAGCTGTCCATCTGTCCGATCAGGGCAAACTTGTAGAACGATTTCTGTGCAAATTCTGGAGAAGCAACAGACTTGGTCCTTTGAAGCTGTTTTGTTGCTTCAACTTGCATCTTGTTTCATATGTACTGGTCTTGTTGGTGATATGTCGCCAGACATGACAATCATTCTATCAAGTGCATTATGCTACCGATGGGAAAATGTAAACCTTACATCCTTTCTACACTCTTGGGTCGATCACGAGTAAGATTAATGGTTCAAAACATGCCAATGATTCTGAAATTTCTCATGTGCTACCTGGGTGTTCTTTGTACAGCTTTGTAAAATCATACCTCAGTCCATCTGCACTTCTTAACATCACTTTTCTGAACTCAGGATCCTTCTCAGCTTTCTTACACATCTGCAAGAATTCATCATTGTCGATGGCTGTTTCGGGATCCTGGCTGTTCAGTCGCCGGATATTATCGCGCGATATTGGGTCGACTATCGTGAGATATCTCTCTCTGCGTATCCTGCTATAGTCCTCTAAGATTGAATCATCAGCCTTGCCGTCATACATACCAGCAAGGCAATCAAAGAGACCGCCAACATCGACAATCCCTCCCGTCAATCCTAATCCTCCACTAGGACGTAGTCAGCTTTGGGACATGTCAAAAAGGTCTAACGCTGACTCACAAAGGGTTACACAGATGTGCTGCATCAGCAGCCAGGAGAAAACGACCAACTCTCATTTTCCTAGCAAGTCGCTGATGAACCCGATAAGGGCTAATGTTGACCAATTTGTAGTCATCAGGTCCAGCATTGCCGGGCAAGATATGCTTGAACTTGTCGGGCTGACGAGCAAGTATCTCCTCATGAGAAAGTCCTGCAATCTCGCCATAGGATACTCGCCAGAGACCGTCGTTAGATATGCGAGCAGCCATGTGCCAATGCTCTGGGTGAATGATGAAGTTCGAATCTTGACACCCAAACTTGTCGAAGTCGTAATAAGTCTGCAAGAGCTCATGTCATCGACTGAACTAAGTTGGCAAAGACTGGGCTGACTCACATTTGTAGCCACAATCTGCTCATCCAGAGTATGACCGGGGAAGTCTTCGCCGAACAATTTCCTGCGGATAGTGCTTTTTGCGCCATCGCACCCAACGATGTAGTCCGCCGTGAGACGTTTGAGTCCTTCAGGTGTCTCAACATCGACCCAGGCTTCTTTCTCCGACTGCCCTAGTTCCACGACTCTGAAACTCCACGAGATTCTGGCAGTAGTCTGATCGGTAAGGTGCTTGAGTAATATCCTGCTGACATCATTGAGTGGAAGACAGATGACCTGATCCATGGTTCCATCAAGCATGGTGCTGTCTAAGCCTGCAATAACCTCTCCATCAAGTTTGCGCCAGCAGAACTTTCGACAGATCAAGCCTTCATTTTGTATATCACTTAACACTCCTGCACGGGCAAGTTTTCGGACGGCTGGCGTTCCGTAATGTGTCGCTCGCGGTTGGCCGTCCAAAGTCATCGCTGATTCGACGACATGCGTATCTATACCCTTTCTGGCAAGCAACAGCGCTAATAAGAGTCCAGCAGGGCCAGCACCGACAATGAGCACCTGACTATCATGTCAACATATGTCCAGCGAAATTCCAATTCATGCACTCACGCTTTCAAAGGGGGCTTTGGACATAGCGGCGATCATATCTGGTGAGTCGCTCAACAAGTGCTTAAGTGCCTTGACGCAAATCGCTGACAACCTAACCTAGCAAAACATGAGAGATCCAGTCATGACGGGAACATGGGCAGTCATCTGTTTTGAGAAGTTTGCCCGATGTGGGGTGCGTCGACTGTATCTCGCGGCCTTCGCTTGCTAGCGATATGCTGGCAACAATCACAAACTCGTGCCCGATCTCGTGCGCCGAACGCGCGGGTACAGAGCAAGAAGTATAGTCTGGTCTTGGTTTGCAAACACTTACAGCGGATCAATGATCAGACTACGTTATTCGATACTCATGGACAGTTTCCATTAATGCCGCGCAATTTCATTATCACAAACCATAATCCCTTGTACACGGTATTGTAGGTGCGATGTGGAGTGTGCATCGGCGAAACTCTAAAATGTGGTTCGCGCTGCCTTGCTCGAACTACCCTAAAACCATGTGGGGTAGAGCTTAGCGTCTGAGTCCCCTTCGATGACTGCGGGCCTTGAGAAAACCGACGACAGTCAAGACGAGCACCCGACTGTACAACGAACCCCACCTATCCAACATGGGAACAGATATTAGACATAAGGCGGAATGTATCTGTGTCCAGCTTGAACTATCATCCGATCAAATCTTTATTCAACTCCAATTATAATGGTTGCAGCCATAAACAAGTCGCGCGAGTATCAGGACATCTTCCACTGGGCGGAGACACAGCAGAATGGCACAATTCCATCCTTTGGAACAAGGAAGAACGATCCTTATCAGGTACAAACGCGCTGCTCGGAGCTTGTCATGCAGACAGCTGACTCTTAGAGATAGTACCAATCAGGATTCAACAACAGGTAAGCTTCGCAAGCATGACTTGGCTACCAAGGCTGATAAGTTCAGTTTTCAATCCGAGGCTGTACCAGGAACACTGCCGCAAGGACAGAACAGTCCGAGAAATGTGCGATTTGGGTTATACGCCGAGCAGATGACTGCTTCTGCCTTTGTTGCACCGAGACACCTGAACAAGAAAGCGTGGCTATATCGAGCAAGACCTTCTGTGGCTCATCAAGGATTCGTGAGTTGTAACGACTTTTACTGACTAGCCACGACTGATGCTCTATAAGGTTGACCTTCCAGATAATCGAGACACGGAGTCGAACTTTCTCCCAAGCAATCCAAGAGTCCATTTGTCGCCTACTCAACTCGCCTGGCTTCCATTCGACATTCCAGAAGGCAATGGAGTTGATTTTGTCACAGGATTGAAGACACTTGCTGGGTCTGGGGACCCGACATTGCGCGAGGGAATCGCAACGCACATCTACGCTGCGAATACGGACATGAAGAAGACTGCATTCGTGAACTCGGACGGTGATTACCTCATTTGTCCACAACAAGGCACTTTGGATATCCAAACTGAGTTCGGCATGCTGTTCGTTCAACCAGGAGAGAATGTTGTGATTCAAAGAGGCCAGAGGTTCAAGGTCAACTTACCTGATGGACCTTCCCGCGGATACATTCTGGAGGTCTGGGGCGCCAATTTTGAACTTCCAGAGTTGGGTCCACTTGGCGCGAACGGTCTGGCAAATGCCAGAGACTTCCTACACCCTGTGGCAAGATACGAGACCGAGCAGGAGACTTGGACAGTCACATACAAGCTCGGTGGGAAATATTTCAAGAGCACACAACAACACAGTCCATTCGATGTTGTCGCATGGCATGGCAACTATGTGCCATACAAGTACGATCTCACGAAGTTCGTCAATGTCGGCTCTATTTCTGTGGATCACATCGATCCCAGCATCTTTTGCGTTCTTACGGCTCGCTCGAGAGACCCTGCCGCCCCGCTGGCTGATTTCTTGATCTTCTCGCCTAGATGGGATACAGCTTCACACACATATCGCCCACCATATTTCCATCGTAACGTTGCATCAGAATTCATGGGGCTCCTGTATGGGGAGTATGGCGGTCGTTCAGACGAATTTCAGCCAGGCGGCGCTTCCTATGAATGTGGCATGGTTCCACACGGTGTTGCTTACGAGGAGTTCAGGGCCGCCACCGAGAATGAGCCTCCTGTCATGCAGATATCGAAAGGCGCTGTTGCTATCATGTTTGAGAGTTCTAGGCCGTTTACCATCACCGACTTTGCATGGAATACTGACAAGAAGCATGAGCACGATCCCAAGATGTGGGACAATCTAGTTGGTACGCCTAAGCACGTCTGTCATCAATTGCGACATATACTGACTCAAAACTGCGTAGACAACTTCTCTAAACATCAAAACGAGGTCCAGAATCTCTTGGAGACTAAGAAGAGCAATGAAGTCTGATCACAATGTTCCGACATCGCAAGTGGTCCAATTAGCATTCTTGTCCCTGAAGAGTTCTGTGCTACTTCGTTCGACACGATTCTCTAGCTAGCCGATACTGTTCCATCAATCTATTACTCTTGTAGTTTACTGTTCTCACTCGAACGTTGGCTCTTATACCACAGATCCTGTTTTGTGCTAGTACGTGACTGTAGACAGGCCCTGTGATGATTGCACATCGTTCTCGACTCGAACATGATTAGGGTCGGTCCTAGAGGTCCCGTTTTCATCGAGATGAACACCCTGAATCCAGTCACTATTCGGTCCCCTGCACGGTCAATCAATCTGACATGGTCAAAACACCCCATAGGGAGTGATCTAGCATTAACGATCGAAGCTCATGTTTCGAATGACCGCGATAATTTTGCATGTCACTGTTGAACAAAAGTCGGATCTGCGAGATCGGAAGGATCGATAGCATCGGAATTGGTCATGGTGCAAGCATCACCCCACATCATCTTCAACTCTGTTGCTTGCATACCACAAAGTTTTCGCCCGTGTGGGGTTTTGTGGGACAACAACAACCACTGCTTCTGGCACACAAGTCCCAAAACTGTGCCAAAGTGGCGCAAAATGGGGGCCGACTCAAGCTATCAATGGTGGCGATCAACGGCATTGACACAATGGCTAGTGAAAATAAGTCGGCTCAAGGCGAGCACAATGCCAGACATGAAGACCGCCAACGCACATCAACCACGTGGGGTAAAGGGACCTACCTTCTCGCGCCTTGCAAATCCGTTGTCCAGACTCAATAACCAAACCATCATCTCGATCATCAACTTGATATCGCCGCAGAATTCTGCCTCTAAACTTGACGCGCAACATTTCTGACAATGCAGCTTTTGACATCTATCGAGGTTGCTGGCCTCCTAATGGTCGGTTATGCTCTGTCATGGATCATCTACGCGAGATTCCTTCATCCACTGAAGCACATCCCTGGTCCATTTTTTGCTTCTGTGTCTCGACTTTGGATGGTGTATCGCATCCGTCAGGGAGACATGGAAGTCGTTCAAAGGAGATTGCATGCACAGTATGGTCCACTGGTCAGGATTGCTCCTGATGAAATAGCTTGTGCGGACCCAGATGCGATCCGTCAGATATATCGAACACAAGGACCACTCGAGAAGACACATTTCTACCATTGCTGGGGAACCAGCGACTTCTCGAAATATCCAGATCTTTTTGTCGACACGAATGAAAAGTCTCATAGCAATCGCAGGCGTATTGTCAACAACGTGTACAGCATGTCAACTATCTTGACTCTGGAGCCATACATTGACGACTGCAGTACCATTCTGATGCAAAAGCTAGATGAATTCGCCGCTTCCGATACAGTGATGAACCTTGGGCAATGGCTGCACTGGTATGCCTTCGATATCATCGGGGAGCTCTTCTTTGGGAAGGCTTTCGGTTTCATGGCAGAAGGAAGGGACTTTCAGTCATACATTGAGTCTCTGGATACTTTGGTACCTGTGTTGTGCCAAGCTGCGGTCGCCTCCTCTACTGGCCAACGCATTATACTTGGAACCGCTGCGATTAATCCAGCAACTCGTAAAGCTGCAGCAGCTATCAAGCACATCGAGAATGCAGCCCGGCAAAGCGTTGATAGCCGTATTGAGGAAGGAGAAACTGGTAGGCAGGATCTACTTGGTCACCTGCTCGATATCATGAAATCGAAGGGCGAAAAAGTGGACTTTGGTGTCGGCGAAGTGAAGTTGCAGGCTTATAGTGCTCTGTGAGTTGATTGACCATATCCGTGCCGACATTGCTGATGCATACTCAGATTTGCTGGAGCTGACACAACCGCGATCGGGCTACGAGCGGTTTTCTATTACTTACTCAAACACCCTGACGTTATGCAAGAGCTGCGGACTGAATTGGACACTGCTTCCAGAGAAGGTCGTCTTTCCAACCCACCGCGTTTTACCGAAGCTTATAAGCTCCCCTTACTTACCTCTACAATCAAGGAAGCCATGCGTCTCCATCCAAGTGTCGGTCTGACCATGCCGCGCATCATTGGCGATTCAGGTCTCGAAGTCGCCGGAACAATGATACCAAAAGGCTGGAAGATAGGCATGAATGCTGCAGTCATGGGACGAAGCACGGCAATATACGGACTGGATGCCAATGATTTCCGGCCTCAGAGATGGTTGGAAAGTGGCGGTGAGACTTTAGACAGGTACAATCTGGTGTTTGGCGGTGGAACCAGAACGTGTATTGGCAAGAATGTGAGAAGCTCTGCCCGCTGTTATTACTGTAGAGCCCACATGCTGACTCATATGCAGATTTCTCTGAGTGAAATCCACAAGGTTGTGCCTTTGATTGTACAGAGGTATGACATCAAGCTCAAGCATCCGGATAGAATTTGGGTGACGAAGAACGCTTGGTTCAATAAGCAAGAGGGTCTCGATGTTCTGATCAAACCGAGAAAGTCCGACTGGTGATTCCAGAGCATGTGCTTGATAGGACCACAGTTTGAGCAGTAACAGATTGGATAAAGTTCGATAATGTCATCACAAGCACAAGCTTAGGTTATAAAGATTACCTATTTTGCTTGCAATCATTTTGTAGACAGTCGACTGCACTCAGATCACGGTGAAATTAAATTTCTTTGCACATAGCATATTTTGTCGATCTGGAGGATCATGTCATGGAAACACATGGATAACGCAAGCCCAGTCACGTCAGATATGGTCATCATGATTGGCGGGTATGCAAGTTCGCGTTCATGTTCCAAACTCAATGATGACGAAGTCCTTCTCAAACAGTCAGTAGACCATTCAACAATCTGCCAAGCACCCAAAGGCCATTATCACTCTAGTGAACGTTTTTTACTCAAGTGTAGGCATGAGGATAAATCCTAGAAGAGTGTAGCCAGATTACAGAAGAGGAAGTCAAGATATGTGTATATCTCTCTAGGAGCCCGAGTTTTATCCTTATCCATAATTCTGTTGATATAGCTTCACAGTATCTGGCCATCTCATGATGCTGTCAGAGATCTGGTAAACCTCGCCAGGGTCACTCTAGACACAAAATGCGTTCCTTGGACCGAGCGGCCCGCCGCGGGTGATCACCCGAAGGTAACCGGATTTTCCCCGCACGTTCTCCTTACTCAAAATTTTCTGCAACTTGGACCATGGTGCATGAACTCCTCAATCTATCAGAAGCCTGGGCTGACCGATGAGACCACGACCTTGAATTTCTTTGGCGTGCTAATCAATGACAATCAAGCGGAAGCATGGCAGGCCGAGAGCGGTGACTATGCCGTCCAGAAGCGACCAAGTCTCCGAGAAAGCTACAGAAATCGAGAGAACCATTTCTGTTCAGAGCAACAGGCACCGATATGCTTCATCAAATGTGCTATTCAGTTCTGGCACTAGCACGCCAATTCGTCGCAGGCCAGTCGAGTCTGACTCATCACTTCCACAATCCTTGCTCCCGACGGTCCTGCAAGACACAGCAGACCCTAGTCGAATAAGTGAGCGCGAGACCTATCTTCTCAAAGTCTGTCGTGCTCTAATGGCATATGGTGCACCGACTCATCGACTAGAAGAGTACATGTACATGACAGCAGAGGTCATAGGGCTTCGTCTGGAGTCTTTTTACTTGCCAGGCATCATGATCATCTCCTTCAACAACACAATCTGGCGAAGTACAGAAGTTCACATCGTCAAGACAACTCAAGCTCTCAACTTGTCCAAACTGTACGATTCGCATGAGGTGTACAAGAACGTCATCCATGACAAGATGACCACTGAAGACGCCATCACGCGACTTGACGAGATCATGACCAGCAAAGACAAGTATCCTCGTTGGCTGTGTGTCATCATGTTTGGTCTTGCTTCAGCATGCATTGGACCAGTCTCTTATGGTGCAAGACCCGTGGACTTGCCCGTCATCTTCGTTTTCGGATGCTTGCTTGGTTTCATGCAGCTTGTCATGGCGGAAAACTCAGAGTTGTATGCTCATGTCTACGAAGTGTCGGCAGCTATTCTGATGACTTTCCTGTCGCGAGCTATTGGCTCGATAAATTATGGCGGCGGTCGCTTGTTCTGTTTCTCTGCCATATCACAAGCATCTTTGGTCTTGATTTTGCCTGGATTCATCATCACCAACAGCGCTTTGGAATTGCAGTCTAAGAACATCATTTCGGGAGCTGTACGAATGGTGTACGGTATAATATTTGTCCTCTTTCTTGCATTCGGCTTCACTGTTGGCAGCACATTATACGGCGCATTGGACGGCAACGCGACTTCTGCGACGACCTGCGAAGCACCTTGGCCTTTCTGGTGGCAAGTCATTTTCGTCATCCCGTTCACTTTTTGTTACATTGTCATCAATCAAGGCAAGTGGAAAAAGGTTCCAGCGATGTTGATTCTCTCCATGATTGGATGGCTTGTCAACTATTACGCCGCTCAAGGGTTCTCCAAAAAGACGCACATATCGAAAGGGTTCGGCTCGAATATTCAGATGGCTCAAATGCTGGGTGCTCTTGCAATCGGACTTGTGGCCAACCTTTATTCGCGCCTTGGCCAAGGACTTGCTGTCGCATTGCTGCATCCTGCTATCTTCATCCAAGTGCCTGGAAGTTTCGCTGCATCGGGCAGCTTGATCAATGCAGTAGCCAACGCTGATCTCCTCACGAAGCACAAGCCTGACACCAGCACATCACAGGTGGTGCAGGACAATAGTTCATTGACAAATGCTGGTCTTGCCATGATTGAGATTGCCATTGGTATTACTGTTGGCATATCCATCAGCGCGCTTTTGGTATACCCTATACGCAAGAAGAGGAGAAGTGGTTTATTCAGCTTCTGATTTGCCAAGATCGTGTACAAGCAGCTGATCAATCTACATGCAAGCGAATCCATACAGAGAAAATTTCAGTCCCGCAGAACCATCCAGTAACAACTTCCTGAGCCAATGCTTCTGTCTTCCCATGCAAGACGGTGAGGATCTGTTGCGATCTTGCTGTCTGCGCTGTTCGAAATACTCTCATCTTCATGCTCTGAACGATGATGGCTTCTTTTCTTCGAAAAACGCATCTGGTATAGTAGGTGTCTGGGGCGCTTTTCAGACTTTCATGGCTACGGATTGCGTGTCGTGTCGGCTCTGAGAACGTGCTCTGCGCCATGGGTTGGCTACCACGGCACCTGTTCTCCACTGTATGTCCAGAACGACGCGGTATCTTCCTTCTTGAGCCCGTGCAGCACCTTGAGCATGCCACTGATACTCTCATGCGCCTCAATCAAAGCACCTTCACCACCCATGCGGGTTTTGACCCATCCAGGATCCATGCTAATGACAACAGCGCCCGGCAGCTTCTCTCGTAATTCTTCGCCTTGGTGTATGGTGAGCATGTTCAATGCGGCCTTGCTGATGCTGTATGTAGTACACTTTCTTGGCTTGATGCCTATGCTGACTTTCATGCTGCCAAGTCCGGATGTCATGTTCAAAATCCTCACATCCGACGACAGCAAGTCGGCTTTGTACATGCCTTCTGTTGTTTTTGCAGGACCGAGAACATTGATCTTGATGTGCTCATTCATATCGTTCTCGGTTATCGTCAAAGAGCTTTGCTCTGGAACAGCATTGATGCCACTGTTATTAAGAAGATAGTCGATCTTCTTATCTCCGAGGAGTCTGCCGCACGACCCAACAAACGAGGTGATGCTAGACGCCTCTCCAGTGTCGCATTCCAGGATATGTATGTTATTGTTCTTGTTGAGTGATTTCAAGTCGGTCAAATCATTCGACATTGAGCGCACTGCTCCAATCACCGTATTGGAGCTGTCTGCAGAGAGTTGACGGACAAATTCGAGACCGAGGCCTCTATTGGCACCAGTAAGTACGTAGACAGGCATGATAGACGTGATCTGCGATATGTTGGGAAAGGAAGACGGCACCTCATCAAACAAGTGCTGCCGAGGCATGCATTTAAGATCGAAATGTTTCGGGTGGGGTATGGCAGAAGGCGGCTAAAGTCGAGGGCGGGTAAATGGTTGGCGGTTGCAATGACGTTTGGCAAACGCAGCCTACCTTGATGCTTGCACAGGAGTCTATCCAGGAGAGACACACAGACCATTAGTTCACCATCAGAGTGAATATACATGCGTAGATATGCGGCTAAACTATCCTTCATAAGCGACGTTCGAAGAGAAGGCTACAATCGACCATGAGAATCATTAGACTGCTGCCAAGCCAGAATTGTTGAAGTGGTGACCCTGTCAACGCTCATGTCAGATAGCCACGTAAGGAGCTCCTCCCCTCACTGGTATAACTCAAGCTTCTTCCTTCTACTTTTCACAAAAAGAGCCCACCGAGGGCAAAGGTTAGTCTCCTATCTCATCTCAGCCAATTATTCCCAAACTGAGAAATAATATACGCCAAAGACGGAACCATAGGTTTTGTCTAATCTCGTCAATTGCCAATGCAGCCAGATGCTGTCTCCGAGATTCAAATTTCACTTTCTGGTTTTGGTAAGTCGTTCACCCCTTATGGTCTACCAATCACTGCCAAACGGAACAGCAATAGTTTTCTTTGCTAAATGCAAGATGATATTCGTGAGGGCAGTGTCAATTTGATCGATGCTGCAACGACTGGCAAAGCTAAATGTAGATATATGATGGCTAGATCCTTTCCATGAATTTGTCATTGGATCGCTGTATCGGCGAAAACGCTGATGATGCTGTTGCTGTGCTGGCCCCATTCGATCTCATGCTTCAATATGGCATTCGACAAGTCTTCCCTACATACGTGTCTAATTCGGTTTGCTATGCTCACCCGCGACGCATATTTGACTAGACTAGCGGCGAGTTGCACTTGCTCGACGAAATCAACAATTTCATGTCTCCATTAGATTCATCTGTCATGAGCGCGGCAGAACCCGCCACAAAGAGTGAATATTTCGTGTCCACGAGCTGAAAACTTTTTCCGCAAAGACCTAAGAAGGCGATGCTTCTACGTTCGGAGATTGGACTTCGTATCGCACATGCCGAATTTGGCCGAAGCTGCCCACGGGGTTGACGCCTCGGAGCCCTAACCCTCGAAACATCCTACCGTATGTCCGGTCTGGGGACTCGCTGGAGCCCCTTGCCAAGGAACTTTAATAGCACGTACCGCAGTCCGCTCACAAACATCTTGGCTTGTGGTCATTGCGAGATTGCCGTGCCTTCTGAAATTCACATAATCTCGATGCGAAGACTTCTTCTTGATCTGGTGCTCAATCTCTCACCGCCAGCCTCAAGGTTGTCGCTGCTGAACCTACACACACTAATGTCCACGCATACGCTTGCTCGCACAGACTCGACTGTGTGGAGACTTGGGATGACCAAGCGACTTCTCGGAATGGCTTTCCATGATGCTACACCGCAATATCATTGTCTTAAAGCAGCACTATTGCTGGCGTATCCAAGAATGGCCTTCCAGAACGTGACTGCTGTGGATGGCAGCGATCAATTGCGGCTGCGATACGACGGTAGGGCTACGGAGTGCCAAGGCAATCTAATATCTGAGCATGGACGCACCATTAACCCAAAGGGCTCCCATCCAGAAGTCGAGCGAATAAGAGCGACTAAGAATGGCTACAAGCTCAGACCAGATGAACACTGACTTGAGATTTATTCTACTGAGCTGAGCATCAGTGTCTACGGCGACCCCGAGATCATCTGGCTTGCTTTCACTCAGCTGAATCTGGACGTTGATGGCTCCATGTCCGTGTTGCTCTCTCGCTCTCCGTGCAAGCCATCCACTCAGCTGCCAAGGGTATTTGTCGAATTGGTCTGGATGCAGTGGGAGCTGAAGAATACGATGGGGAGTCACACAAACCAAAATCCAAGGCAATCTTGCTAGGAAGTTATAAAGGTCGCAAACCCCATTGAGTTGAACGCAGCACAATCTCAATCAGTATCTCACAACCATCCAGACAGAGGTCGCCGAGATGTATGCTTCGCTGAAGTTTGCGCCAGTCCTCTTGGGCCTAGCTCTCGCCCAAGATGTGATCACAACCGACAGCACGACATACGATGTGGTCCCAACTCCTGATGCTGTTCCTGTTGAGTTCCTCCGGGACGTCGAAGTTCCTACCTACACAATCACCCCGGGTCTTGATTCAGACATCATCTACTATGCTAGCGAGACCGCAATTCAAGCTGCCGCTGCTCAACAGACCGAGAGGCCTCTCAGTGTCTTCGTAAGTGGCATCAAATAAGTCTTTGGGTTGCACTTTTGACTAACCAGCGTCGACAGCCCGCGGCCACAGCTGTTCCTATCAATGCTGCTGGTGAATCCGACCAGACAGCAGCCAGCGCAACCACCACAGACGCTCCTTCCAAGCGTGGTATTAGCGCAAGGGTCGCATGCGCTCCTCAAGCTACAATTTCCAACTTCTATAACGTCAATGTTGACAGCTATAGCGCTTTCGTAGCCGATCCGACCATCGCATCGATTGCGAGTTCTGCTCCTACTCCCTCGGGCTACTTCAATACTTTCGCCAATGCAGCTGGTTCTAGCAGTGCCTATGCCTACCTTGGTTACGCCATTGTCAATGGCGGTAAAACTGGCTACGACGTCAACTGGTGTGCATCCAAGTGCAATGCTATGAGTGGTTGTCTCTCCTTCAACATTTACTTTGAGCGCGATCCTGTCCTCGAGCCTGGATCCGGTTGCTCAAACCCCGCAGCCTTTGCCAACTTGAAGTGCTCGTTCTGGGGCTCCGCTCTCGATCTGAAGACCGCTACAAACAAAGGTCAGTGGCGCTCGAACTTCCAGGTCGGAATCGCGGGTTCGAACGGATATACTTCTTACAAGCTCGGTGGCCCGATCGCTGGTTGGGACGCTCCTCAGTCACTTAACACTTCTGCCATGAATGCACCTGTCCGCGATTGTGCAGACACATGGACTTATATGGGATTCAAGCTATTCCAGTCTGGACCCTTCGATCCAAACCTATGCAGCGCTGCATGCAACGCGCAGACGGCCTACAATCTTGCTCATCCTCCCTCGACTGGCAAAGTCTCTAAATGTGCTGCTTTCGGAACATACATTCTCACCATGACCAACAAGACCGGTTCTTATCAACAAGGCCAGATGTGTACTATGTACACCTCGAACTGGGACAAGCAGTACGCGGTGAACAATGTCGCGTATGATGACAGCATTGGCGCCAAGTACACATACAGCTACAGTTTCTTCTACAGCAGATCTGACATGCAGCCCATTTGCAAGTCTGACATCAACTACCTTGCTTCCAGTGGATCCGATTTCTGCACCAGCTTGATCGGCTACTCTGCACCCACGGTTACCAGCACTATCACTGTGACACCTAGTGCTGCTACTGACCTCGAGACCACAACTTTCTCTACTTCGACATCGCTCATCACATCCAACCCGACTGCCACTATCACTGCTGATTTCCAGTGGAGAAAGCGTGACGCCGCCAATGACTCTGTGATCGCCGATACCGAAGCTGCAGGTGTCTTGAGCAATGTCATCGATGTTCAGACTGTCGCAAGTGTACCTGCCAATTCTGCTGTTGTCCTTGACAGCTTCACTGCGACAGTCTCCTTGTCCAATGGCACTGTGCCCACCGATGCTCCCTCAAACATCATCGCCAAACGTGGTGTACTGACTGCTCGTGCTGCTATTGCTACCCCAGCCTCTGTCGCATCTTGGCCTCTGTCTAGACTTTCTGAAGCTTGTTCGGACGTTGCAACGGGCACTTTCTCCGTCTCGACAACAACCACTCTTCCTACTGTGACCACAACTGTGTATGCCTCGGCTGTCGCCACTACTACGCTCCAAGCCTGTGTCGTCCCTTCGCAGCTCGCCGATTACACGGCCTTCACTCCAATCTGGGGTGTCTGGAATGGTGATAGTGTTGGAGATGCAGGCTCTTCGGCTTATAATGCAGAAAAGACGCTTCAAATTCCCTTTGCCATGACTATCGGAGATCAAAGCAGTAACGTTGTAACTGTGGGCGTCAACGGATATGTAAGTCTAGTGCAAACGACCTTCCTTGACAACAAGAGGACTAACAAGTTCATCAGCTCAAAATTGGCAACTCTGTTCAACTCACCGCATTTGCTGGCCAAGGTCACGGTCTGTATATCTACGGTGGTAATAACGGTGTCTTCTATCGGTATGTCTCTGTTCTTCAGGTCATTTCTGCTGTCTTCCGCTTGCTGACGAGACCGACCCTGCAGCATTACGGGTGAAGTAGGCTCGCGCGCGATCGTGTTCTCATGGTATGCTGGCACCCTTCAATGGGGCCATCAACAGAATCACTTCACCATAACCTACTTCGAAGATCGTCCTGGTCAGGTTCAGTACAAGTATTACGATGTCGTCCAAGATCCCGGCCCGTCAGCCTATGCCCAAGTTGTCATCAGTAAGTCTTGCCATCATGGTTTCATCAAGGACATTGAGCTAATCAACATTCAGATGGCGCTACAACTTCCATTGTCGCAAGCGGCCAGTACTTCACACCCGGCCAGCAAATCAGCATCTCAGCACCAGACAATTCTCATGTCACCTTCTCGAGTTCGACTCATGATCGCGCAAGCTGTTGCAGCAAGCGCAACTGGCACTCATGTACAGAGTTTCAGCCACCCAAGAGACCTTGAAGTGTCAGGCCTCAATGACTGAACTCCTCGGTCTGTATCGCTTGCTTGTTGTTCAAAGTTTTATCTTCGAGGTGCTTCGGGCTACTCAGCCTATCGCGACTGATATGTCAGTGCTATCTTACATGTGTAATAAATAAAAGATTTTGTTTTGCCGCAATTGTTTTCACAATGTCAAGTATCCCAACCGAGGGAGGACACGATTCCCTGAAGATACAAACTTGTCTGCGTACCACCGCATAATCATAGGGTCGAAACAGACTAGACTCCTTTGAGACATCAACTCAACTAGCTTCTCTTCACATACACTCTGTTCGGCAGATGAGCGATGGTCAGCTATCCGAGAATTAACGTTGCTGGATAGTCGCCTTGTCTTGAGCATGCGACTGATGGTAGTTTAGGATATCGTTATGTCGAATTCGCACCACACTCCAGGGGCCAGTTCTTCCTCTCAAAGAGTGTCGTTTCTACTGGCGAGCAGTTCCATAGCGTATACTCGCTTTAGAAATGTCAACAGGCGACAGCGACCTCTTGGCTTAGTGGTAGAAGGAGGCTTTCGGAATTGACCATAAGTTCTATGTTCTGTTGCGTGCGAAAGACAGTTCTTCCGAGCAGCATGACGAAGGTGACTTCGTGATGTGTGTGGAAATGAATCCCGAAATTACTCCGCGGGCGAAGCTGCCTGGCTCACTTCGCTTGTAGTCCCTCACAATCTCTGAGTCATTAAAACGCACTATAAAGTTACATCTCCTCCGGTCCTAATCGCTCAGAAGGTGTCAACAGCTCGGTCATTTCAACGATGGCTTCCTCAGCACCCCAGGAAATACTATCCCTTATCGCAGACCATCTGGCACGATTAGACAAGAAACTATCACCTTACGCGTTAGTGAACAAGTCTTGGCAGGCCGCTTTCGAAAGACAGATCTATTCATCAATCGTCTTACTTAGTCCATCCGATGTGACGACCATCAAAGTCAATTACTTCTCATGGACTGCACATGACGGGCCATACTTTAAAAAAGGACTTCCACTGGAGACTTTCATCAGCATCACCAGCGGGCCACGGGATTGGCAGCGAGCTCGGCGAAGATATGTGCGTCAGATTCTCTATAGAGTCGCAGTCCCGTATTGGTTGGACGAGGCCCGTGGAAAAGACGACGGCTACACTTACGACAATGTTTGTCGGCGTGAGAACAATCAAGCATTTTCCAAAGGCGTTTGTCGATTGTTCGAGCATCTTTCGACTTGGACTAATCAGGCAGTCTCTCTGCAGATAGCGTTACAGGCAGAAGATTCATCCACTGACGAAGAAAGTGGTGAGCCAAAGTCGATACTGTGGCCCGGCTCTGACGAGATGATTGCTCCGTATCGTGCAGAGTTTGTGCCTGGATGTTTTTTGCCGTGTGCATCCTGCGTCACATCATTGGAGTTTGTTGAGTTCGAGACTCCTGAAACGATATGGTACGAGCCTGGCGCACTGGATCTGTCATGTGAAGAAAACAAGATCGCCCTACCAGCTCGCTTGAGCATTGCATCAGCGTGTAGCGCTCTGGAGGTCCTTCGATTGGACCGCTCAGATGATATCACTTTGGCCGAGCCCAGCTTGCTTACCACAAGGCGAATCGCGGCTGCCAAAGGATTTTCCCAGCTTCCACGAACCATCAAAGACATGACCTTGTGCTGGGACTCGTATTCACAATTTGATGTCGACTTCTTCGGACCCCTGGATGGAAGCGCTAAGCAAGACGGATTGTGTACGGCGCTTCAAAACTTCACCATGCAGCTACAACACCTCCGGATAAAGGATCTAGAGGTCTTCGAAGAACTCTTCTGCCGCGACAAAGTAGAGTTACCAATTGAAACGAACTGGCCATACCTTGAGACGCTTCATCTGAAGATTGGCGGCGGATTCTCTTTTGACGTAAATCTGCAGCAATATCTCGACAATCTCTACACAACTCTTGGCCACGCCGTGCAGAAGATGCCGCGCTTGAAGAGCGTTGTGCTCATCTTCATCCGCCTTGACCACAAGCTCGAGCTGTCAATCAAGAATGAGCGCTGGAATCTGAAGCTTTGTGTGATGGACAACTATCAGCCATCTCCTGAATTTCTCGAAGCTTGGAAAGTGCCCGGAGGAAGCTTGCAGCCTTGCATAAACAGATACTGGCAGAAGGCTACATATTCGTCTTGGCCACCTTCTTAATTCGTCAAGTGGTGGATGACAGCGCGCATGTGTCTGTGCGACGACCGACGCCTGACATCTCAAGACAGAAGGCTTGCTTCCGCTCCTGTCCGTGTGCTATTTGACAGTCGAGGCGAGGGAAAGAAGTAGATAAATCTCTGATGTAAGCTTACAAGAGTATCCATATCGAGCCTATGACAGCCTACATATATAACAAATTAAAGGAGATTTCTACCTCATTCGTCGATGTCTTGGTAAACATGAGATCTCAGGGGTCTAGCGATCAATGGAAAGGCCTCAAACTCAGCGCCGCTGACTTTGCCTACGCCGTTGGGCGATTGATGACAATTAGAGTACACAAGAGACGCTCTCATGTGACAGGGCTCAAGTCGATAAGGAGAGGTGTAAGATCCCACAGATGGTAGATCCTGAGACCATCAGCCCAATTTTCATACCCAGGTGCAAGCTTGAGATCGAAATGCCACACTAGATGAGCCAAAACAGTCCGCACTTCCATGAGCGCCAGGCTATTTGTGAGTCAGCATCCACTCGTCTTTCCAAAAATGCAAAGCTTCACTGACCTCCTTCCAGCACAACTTCTAGGTCCCACACCAAAAGGCTGGAAAGCGTCGTGGTTGTCGCTTTCGAATCGTGCATCTCCGAGCCAACGTTCTGGTATGAAAGTCTCTGGATCTTCAAAACTCTCGGGATTATGGTTCATGTATAGCGGCGGCACAGCTACCCTAGTCTGAATTGAACGGGATCGTCAGCCATGTTTGAACCATGCTACCGCCTTGCGATGGCGGCTTACCTCGGCTGGAAGCCAGTGACCGTCCACATGCGCTCCTCCAGGTGGAACGACTCGAGGCTGAGATGTTGGCGCTGCTGGCTTGAGACGCATTGATTCTCGGACGACAGCACTCAGATACCTGAGTGTCGATATTGTGGCGAAGTCAAGTTGCTTGGCCTCTTGAACACTACTTCGCACTTCTTGTGTGAGTTTCTCCAGACATTCTGGGTTCTTGAGAAGATTGTAGACTGCGAATGTCAGGGAAGTGGCCACGTTCTCACTCCCTGCGATCATGAGCACGCCAAAGTTTGCCCTTACTTCTGGCATTGACATTGCGGCGCTCTTCGCATCGTAAGGTAGAATGTTGCTCATGAAGTCGTGACGATCAGTATCAGCGGTCATTCGTTGTCGAGTACGCTCTCGAACAAATTCAGCGTGCTTGATGCGTTGTTGCACAAGCGATTTTGGCATCAGCAAACCCAAAAACCATGCCACATGTGGGAATTGTGCGAAAGCCTTTTTCCAGGACACGTACTTCATTGCACTTCCAAAAAGTCCTTTCAACCATGGATGGTAGTCTTCGTTCTGGAGTCCATGAAGCGACTGGCCGAAGGTCAAGTCGGCTATGATGTCGAAGTAGATGAGATTGGACCATTTGACTATGTTCTGTGGACCTTCGTCACAGCGGCGATGAAGCTTTGCCATCAGCTGGTGAACGTGGCCCATGATGTATGTCTCTTGTTCCTTCAGTGCTTTATCAGAAAACGCAGGATTCAGAATTTTGCGGAATCGTGCATGGTCTTGCTGATCGATTACAGTGAGTACATTATGTACACCTTCATCAGATGGGGTTGCGGTGGTTGGGTCTTTAGACATCAGGACACTACCCGCATGATTGGCATAGATGTCGCGCCATGCGGCAGAGCTCGCGAAAGATAGCTTGTTTGGCAGGACACGCACGACCTTCCCATATCTCGTATGCAAGTGACGATACATAAATGGTAGTCTGCCATTGAGTTGATGGCGTACGTATGGAACTGGGGTTGCAGCATACGATACCGGGCCCGGGAAGTGTGCAAGTGGATGGAAATATAGATTGTAGATGACGATCCAGATGAGATATACCACATACTAAGGTGATCTTAGCAAGCACCCAGGTTGAGTAGCAGTGTTTCAACTTACAGTGGCTAGCAATAACGCCAGAATATTGAGGAACATAGAAGTTCTCAGATTAATGAGAAGCTCGAACAACGGCGCCATCATTCTCATGTCCGACATTGTAATGGTATCGAGGCCTGAAAGATGAACAGGATGTGTGAGGCGCGCGGATACACTGCAGATACGTGGTATGACTTAGTCGTGAATAGCTAATATTTTGGAGCATGAGGATGCATGGTACGTTCGGACATATCAGCTCTGGTCTGAAGCACGTGAAGGTGCGCACAATTCTGACATAAGTCAAAGGTGTGTGCTCGGATAGGTTTAACGAGCAGTATCATCGGCGCTGAGTTGGCGCGGGAATTATCTGGGCTTGATTTTCTGAAGCTACTCTAGTAGCTCCTCGCGTATTGTTTGATGGATGTGAGCAAAGGTGTCGACCAATCAGAGTCTCAAGGAGCTGGGAAACTGTGCGTTCGCGCTGGCCGCTGCAGGTTGGTCATATTGGCGGAAGTCATGTAATGCGAGCAGATCCTCCAATACCTGCCGTAGCAATTAAAAAGCGGCTTGACTGGCTGCAGAGTCTTGTGAGAATGATGTCTCATAATTAAATTGTCTTACGTGAGCCACGATTTGGATAAACAATAGACGAAAGCAGGATCGTCTGTCACTCGTTGCATAAGCCACATACATGCAGGGCTTACTGCGGACAGTACATGGTTTATGACTGCCTATCAAACTCGCTTAGACCCCTGGGGAAGCTAGAACGCTTAGTGTTGCAGATCCGATGAGTCAAGCTCTTTCTACGAAAGACAAGCATCCTCTAGGCGAATTAACCCTTTTGAGCTTATCGGATGCATGATGACGCTGCTGCGCGGCTCAGGAGCTCCATCACGCTCGGTCGCAACAGGATTCGACCTTGCCAATGGTCGGAAGCATTGCAGGCGGTTCGTGCGACGTTGCACAATATTCCCCATGACTCATCCCACGATGTTTCTTGAGCTTTGATTGAGGTAAGCCTGCTTCTCATGATCTTTTTTTCACTGAGCGTTTTGTCCGCAAATCAGCACAACAGCGAATGGAGTGACCACCCGATAGTGTCAAAGATAGTGAGATTGATCTGGAAGTCCAAGATACTCTAGTTTAGACCATTCGAAAGGCTCTGACGAACCGGAACTTCTAGGGGAGACTCTCTCGCTACCATCATGGCCTCATTCGTGGACAGGACCCGCCGCAAATCGCTCGAGACCGTTCCCCTCTCAAGTTTCATCAGCGCCAGAAACGAGCTCTTCGATCAGTTGTGGGACAGGCATGTCCATAATTTGGCTGCCAAGAGACGGGAACATATCAAGGTCGATTTGCAAATAGGTGGAGATTCTACGTTCCCCGAAGTGCGATCTTGGGAGAGTACTCCAGGCCATCTGCTCAAATATCTTTCGAAGGATGCTGCTACAGACGTTGTCGTTGCACGAGTTAATGGAGTTCTCTGGGATCTGGATCGTGTTCTCGAATCAGACTGCAAAGTTGAGTTTGTGTCGTCAAGAGATCCGGAAGGCCGTTCTGTCTTCTGGCATTCATCGGCCCATGTGCTTGGCGAGGCGGCCGAGCATGAATACGGATGTCTTTTGTCACATGGTCCGCCTACGTCTATGGGATTCTTCTACGATATGGCCTTAGATGGTGGCCGTGCCGTCGGTCAATCAGACTGGCCATCGATTGAAGCAAGAGTCAAAGTCTTCATCAAAGACAAGCAATCATTTCAACGCCTGGAAGTCTCCAAGGAAGACTTGCGTACAATGTTCGCATATTCCAAGTTCAAATTGCACTACATTGAGAAGTTCGTACCGGAAGGTGGTTCCAGTACTGTCTATCGCAACGGAACATTGGTCGATCTGTGCCAGGGTCCGCACATACAACACACCAAGAAGATCGAGACATTCAAGATCATGAGAACTGGCTCGGCCTATTTTCTAGGGGACCAGAAGAACGATTCGCTGCAGCGAATACACGGTGTCGCATTTCCGACCAAGGATCAGATGCGAGAATGGGACGCGTTCTTGGACGATGCAAAAAGACGAGACCATCAGCTGATTGGCAGAGAGCAGAAGCTCTGGTGGTTTCACAAATTCTCGCCGGGCTCACCCTTTTATCTGCCTCATGGTCAGCGAATATGGAATGCAATCCAGACTTTGCTGCGAGAGGAATATTGGGATCGTGGTTATCACGAGGTTCAGTCACCAACGATGTACGACGTGGAGCTATGGAAGACTTCAGGACATTGGCAACATTACCAAGATGACATTTTCCGCTTGCAGCTGAAAGACAGCTCGAATCAACAGCTCGAAAGTAACATCCGCGGAGACGATGGCCATACTCAGAATATAGAGGACAAAGATCAGGGTCTCTTTGCGCTCAAGCCCATGAATTGTCCTGGACATGCTCTCATGTTCGCTGCCGAGGAGCGTTCATACCGAGATCTGCCCCTGCGATATGCAGACTTCTCTGTTCTGCACCGCAACGAGGCATCCGGTGCCTTGTCAGGCATGACGCGTGTGCGTCGCTTCAAACAGGATGATGGGCATATCTTCTGTACTCTAGCTCAAGTCAGTGACGAAATCACTGGTATCATTGATTTCATGACGAAGATTTACAGTCTTTTTGGATTTTCTTTCAAGCTGAAGTTATCGACCCGTCCAGAAGCATACATGGGCAAGCTCGAAGAATGGGATGCCGCGGAGGAACGTCTCAAGGATGTCTTGACAGCCTTTGTCGGTGATGACTGGACGCTCAACGAAGGCGATGGCGCGTTCTACGGACCGAAGATCGACGTAACTATCACGGATGCGATGAAGCGGGAGTGGCAGTGTGCCACGATTCAGCTTGATTTTCAGATATCTCAGAACTTCAAGCTGGTGTATCGCACCGCTGAGCAGCCACTGGACAGCAGAAGTGGCACAACAGCCGAAACTGGTGAGTCCCTGGGGAAAGGTCTGGCTCGTCCTGTGGTCCTTCACCGCGCTATCGTCGGTTCTTTTGATCGGTTCCTCGCAATCACATGCGAGCACTTTGCAGGCAAATGGCCTTTCTGGTTATCGCCTCGACAGATCATGATCATTCCAGTCATTAAGGATGCCGAGAACTATGCTGAAGAGGTGCAAAAGATTTTCCATAAAGCGAAGATGTTTGTGGATGTCGACTTCAGCAGTAACACATTGCAGAAGAAGGTTCGTGCCGCTCAGCTGGCCCAATACAACTTTGTCTTCGTTTTGGGTGCACAAGAAGTCGAAAATCGAGCTCTCAACATTCGAAATCGCGACGATCCAAAAACACAGAGCAAAGGAGCCCTCATGCCTCTGAACGACGTCCTGAAGAGACTCAAGGTTCTGAAGGAAGAGCGAGCCCTACTCAATACCATCTAGGCTATCCGTTTTCCCCTAAAGTAGCCTGCAAATATCATCTGATTATCTTTGCTGACCTCGCAATCGAGTCTCTTGAACAGTATCGTTTACATGCTTTTGTCTAACTGTATCCTACTTCTTGCTTTTACAATATTTTTCAGTGAATTTGTGTCTTCGATATCCCCTTAAAAAACATACTAGATGCGTGCTGGTGAGTCTGGGGTCATCAATTCTCATCATCCAGGTGCATTCTAGTAGACTGAGACTGCTTAAATTACCTCGATCCACAACTGCGATCATGTTCACGGCCCTCAAATAAGCGCATCGGCAGTGGAATATCAAGTCAAAATGGTATGTATTCGCGAGGAAGATCAATGATTCAGTCATGCACTTTACAGGTCATGCTTAATCGACAGACATTCCGAAAAATGCCATGCTTTCAAAGGGATTCTAAGCAACCACGTCCTGGTTCACTGGAGTTTCGCCCTCATGCACGTGTTCCTTGACTGCAGCGAAGTTATGCACGACTTTCGAATCCGACATCCCATCATGGTCCTCCTCAGGACGGATCTTGGCCTTGGCCAGGGCTCCATCGCTACCTGTCATCGAGTCAGCATCATGAAGATTGCGATGCAGCTTGATCTGCCACTTACTTGACGCATAAGAGAGATCCAAGCTTGTCACGGGATTCTGTCCATTCATGCGTTTGACGTGAGATATATAAACTGCCCCCATGAGCACAGCAGGGATACTATGATCAGGAAGATTGGAAGCCAGATCCTCAAGCTTTTTGCCCCCACGCAAGAAATCGACAGCTTCCCATAGAATGCCTCGCTTGACATTCTCAGAGTAGATCCCTGGAAGCTGAGTGTCGTAACGCGAATCAAGCTCGTCGACCGTATACACGTGAAGAGGCTCCTTCTCCTTTAGCAAGTCGCAATTACGCCAAGTCTGCACTTCGAAATGGTTATCGGTACCGAGCTCTGCCGTGCTAGGTTTGCTGCGATCGTGCTTGTCATTTGCTTGTCTGGATTCGATGACAACTGTCTGGAAGGCTCCGCTACGGATCTCGTGCGCTTCATGCTTTACTCGACCACATCCTTTGTACAGGTCCTCCCCATTTGTGAGCCAACTTCGACGAGAGAAGCCAGTATGTTGCAGATTGATGTGTGCGATGGCGATAGTTTCTCCTTTCTGCTTGAAGCTGACCTGGAGCATGGCGTCAATCTCACCCATAGATGTCATGAGCTTTGCAAGCTCCTCGTCCGAGTAGCGACAAACACCGTCATACTCTTCGGTGCCAAAGGTATGTTGATGATCCTCATGATTGAACGTTTTGATCACCCCAGTGGGCATCAGGAAAGCAGAGACGACTTCGATCTGATCTGGGCGCTTCTTGGCGTTCCAACCTGCCTTCATGAACCGATACACACAGTCAAGGAAGTGATAGCCACTATGCGAGACTTTGCCATAGCCGTCTAGGAAAGGATGATATGTTTGGTCAACTATCTCGCTCGGTAGTCGCCACATGCCATCGCAATGAGTCGAAGTGATGTTGGTCACCGGGCATCCAGTCTTCTTCTGGATGTCTGCGATCATGTCGTACGTACAGTAGAATCCAGGATGGTATCTCCTGTGACTGTTGACCAAGAAGAATGTCGTTTTTCGCATTTGAAGTTGCTCATATGCTTGAAGAAGTTCATCGAAATCGTCTGCAATGCCAGCCGCTTGCTCACAATCGGTGACCACATGCTTTCGTGTGGTGATTGGCTTATCCATGATGACGTTCAATCCTTGACTGATTGCCCATAATCCATAGGACTTGTGGCATTGTGGTTCAGTGCTGATGATGACACACTCAACTTGGAGACGTTGGGCTACTTCGTTCAGCTGATTGGAAACACCATCTGGCATGGGATCCGTGAACGGTGGTACGAAGACAAGCTCGGGACCTGGAAAGACGCGCTTCTGATACTCGACTGTCTTCTCGTAGTTGGGAATCACATCCACCGCCGCGACCAATTCGGCCTTTCCCTCATTCTTCAAAGTTTTGAGATGCTGAATGTATGTTCTCTTCGCATGAGGGCCAACACCGACGAGTAGGAATCTCGCCATGGGCAGTGGGAAGGATGGCTGTAAGGAGATCGGCATGATGAGATGAATGTGCTTTCAAGAACGAGATAGTGATCAGATTGATTGATTAGAGATGTTGAGAGTGACGCAAAACACGGTATATGAACACTTGCAAGGATCAATGGATTCGATGAACGTGCACAGTCTAGTGGCTCAGATCTACCACGTCTATGCGAGTGACCTGGTCTCGTTTAGAGCCAGCAACTTACGTAAGACAGCTACCGTATAATCCTAGTGTTTGACGACGAACGGAGCCACTTTTGATCGAGACACGGATGCCTTTCTGCATCTGCGGACTCAGACTCTCGTTGAGGGCGCTCAAGGACAGTCAGACATCTCGGATACAAGCTGAATCAGTGCTACGACACGAAGAGTAACGTTGCGCAGAAGTAGTGGATCGCTTAAAGCTGCCTTTGGCGTGGAAAATGTCTTACCGAGCTTACATCAGAGCGGCTAGGTGCAGCGTACGCAGCAAAACCTTGAATCGTGAAAACGCTCGTCACCAGTCCTCGTGTCGCTTGTGATTATCAGCCTCGACCTGCTGATACAGTGCCCCAGAAAAGGCGAGCCTAAGTCTCGCAGACTGGGCCAATGTTCAGGCAACCTTGGCCAGCTGAGATCTCACTCGAAAAAGTACACTGACTTGTCGCAATGGCAAATTGCATACCTACTCCTGACATAGTCTCCCTGAAACTCTCTCCTCAAGAGCTTGGATCGAAACAGTTGACGTCTCATCACCTTCAAAACGCCTTGGAAGCTCTCCACAGAGACGGGGTTGTTATTCTCAAGAATGCCGTGAAACAAGGTATACTTGATCGTTTGAACGAACGCATGCTTCCAGAAGCTCTACAGCTGTATGAGGGTGACAGCACTCGACACAACTTTGGTAACGCTACCGGCAACATTCAGCAAGCGCCACCACTCGAAGCCGACTTCACTTTTGAGGAAGTCGTCGCAAACAAGTTCGCTACAACCATTACTGAGCATATTCTGGGCCCTCATCCGGTCTTGCGCTTCCAAAATGGAAATACCGCCTTCAAATCTGATGGGCGTCAGCCAGTCCATGTAGACTTGGATTTCGACTTTCCGAACATACCTTTCGGGTTCGCAATCAATATCAACCTAGTCGACGTGGATTGTCAGAATGGCGCAACAGAAGTATGGCCAGGTACACATCTGAAGGGCGGCCAATTCCAGCTTCTGGACGGCATCGTGCGTCCAGAGCTGGTCGAGGAACGTCGCGTTATCCGACCACCTGTCCGAGTTATCTGCCCAAAAGGATCACTTGTCATTCGCGATCTCCGTCTGTGGCATGCTGGGGTGGGTAATCGCACTGCGAGTCCAAGGATCATGATCAACCTCATGCAGTTCGCCAGTTGGTACCGCAGCGACTCAACATTATACCTGCCTTCTTCGGCGAGGGACAAGCTTGATTTTGGGAGTCTCCAAGCAGCTGTGCAGTGGGTGGAGGAAAAGAGCGATGCAAAGTATGACTCGTTCACCTCCTTGATTCAAAAGCCCTAGCAATATGTGGAAATTCGATATTTGCAACAGCAGATTCTCACGTTGTCAACGTTTTTGCAACGATTGATATTTTCACGGCTCTGCCAGACCAGTGAACGCATTGCTTTTTCTGTCTTCTCCATATAGTCAGACTTGGTCCTGTTGATAGAGCACCCATAGGAGCTGAATTAGTTTCTTGAGATGCTTCTTTGTTTACTGCTGCATCGTCTTTCGATTAGGCTCTTGTGCACATCGAAACTTCCTAAGCTTTCTGCCGTAGAATGCTTTGAAACAAAATAATGCTTCCGAGTCATTCAGTATCATTGCTGAGCACAAGATGTCCAAATATGGAAGTTGATTGACCCTCTTCAGCATTGTTATACAGTTTATCCGTGTATTGGAATGTGTGCTGGCGCCAAAGAACCAAAAGATGATTGCATTCATTAGTCAAGGGCATCACCCTGCCCTCTGGCCTGGCGAAGCTTGTGATCGAGCTAACGCGGGATCAACATCCCGGTCGCCCCGTCCCGCTCGACGGCTAAACCTACCAACATGCAATCACGTAAGCCCGCTACCAAACGAAATATTCTGGGGTCCAATCGATGTGGTACTCTACGCCACATGATGTATCCTTGCTTGTTCTCGCAGCATCCACTGCTGCTATAATTTAGTATCATGATACCGCAAAGGGTGACCGGGTTATCTCACAAACTAGGGAGGAGATAGAGAAGAAGTCGATTCACTTCTGTCACTACAACGAATGGCGCTGCAGATTGTCGCCCGAGCAAATGGGGACGAAGGAGGTCAGTGGCTTGATTTCAATGTTTGTTCCGGGATTGAACTGATAAATTCAGTGATTTTTGACTGCGAAGTTCGGCTCCACAACATCGATAATATCAAATTCACACAGCATGCCGATATTGTTCTTACAGTCAGATCATGTCACGACAATAGAACACTCGGATTTAGTGCTGGAAGTGGATTCAAGCTGATCGATCGCCATGCTGGGACAGACGAGGATCTTTCGATGACCACACTCGGTTCTGAAGCCACTTTTGAGTTCCTTCTGACATGCCTGACAGCCACCGCGTCTGGTCGACATGGGCAATCGCGTGTCTTCAGGCTAATCGGCTCACCAGTCAAGGGCAATATCTGTCGTTCAGATATCTTCAGCCTTCGCATGGTCGACTCAGACCTCATCGCTGAGATGGCAAGCTTCGCAGAACCTTTGCAGCTCTTCGATGGCCAGACCTGGGAACGGTCGACCAAGCTTGTTTCCATACTCCAACAATCCGCGGGGGGCGTGCTCTTACGTGTGACGGGAGATATGAAAGACATTGATCACTCTCTTAAAGTGCTCAGTGAAGAGATTCAAGATAGAATGTCATTCGACTGGGTTTTGCCAGGTATCTGCCGCAAGACCGTGGTTATCGTGGAGGGAAGTCGTACTCATCCCGAGCATGGTGGAACTGGTCCCAATATCTATCTTGCAGCTAGAGCACTCGGTATTGATATGGTCGTGCTTGATGAGCCAGGTCATTGGCTCGAGGGGCTGGACTACTCGTCCTGGCGAAAAGCTTTCATACCCATCCGGCTAGACTTCCCGCCACCGGCAGACTTCGACGAACAGATCGTTAAAGCTGTTCAGAGCTTCGGAAGGCCTGTTGATGGCATAATCACTTTTTGCGACGCATTCCAATCATCAGTCTCAATGGCCGCCAAGCAGCTCGGTCTGTTTGCCCCACCAGCATCCGCATACGCAATCGCGACAGACAAGTTCAAGACCAGCAAGACTGAAGGACATTACGCCTTCCAAGCTTCCAATTTGGAAGAGGTGGTCACAATCACTAAGACCGCAAATTTACCGTATCCACTCATTGTCAAGCCCTGCAACGGCTGGGGCTCCGAAGGCGTCTTCAGAGTCAGAGACGATCAAGAATTGTTTTCTGCGGTCAAGAACATCGACACCAAGAGACATGGTGCGGAATTTGTCATCGAAGAGTACTGCGATGGGCCGGAAGTTGATGTCAACTTCGTGCTGTACGACGGCGAAATCATGTTCAGTGAAATCGCGGACGATTATCCTAAGGGGGCCGAGAAAGGATCGGATTTGCAGACATTCATCGAGCTCGATTCATGTTACCCTTCAGCACTCCCTGAAGACGAGCAGACAATACTTCGTGAGTCTTTCCACAAAAGTCTCTTGCGTCTTGGTCTTCACGACGGTATCTACCACTGCGAGGGTCGAGTACACCATTCTCGCATGGAATATCAAATGAATATAACCAAGGGTATCTACGATCTTGGTCTACGCAAGATATCAGATCACGCTGCGCCTAGTGCATGGCTGATAGAGATCAATCCTCGCCCACCGGGAATGAAAGCTGCTGATGCGATCGAGACCACATACGGTGTCGACTACTGGGGGCTTGCACTGCTCATCGCACTTCGTGACAAGGACCGCGTAAGAAGTCTCTCTCAGCCCTTTTTACGAGGAGCACAATATTACGCCGACATGATTTATGTACCGACCGAATACGACCGCAGCAAAGCTGGAATCTTTGCCTCTGATGATATATGCACTGAGCTCATACAGCGTCGCCCTGACCTAGCGAAGTACATATCACGAAGTATGACTTTTGTCAAGAAGGGCGAGCGAGTACCTCATCCTCAAACTGGTCTCAACACATGGGTCGCATATCTGAACGTGTTCTCCAGGCAGAGTAGAACGGAGGTTCTGAAATTGGCGCAGGAAGTCAGGAGTCAGTTGAGGATTGATTACATATGATCTCATTCTAGTGACTCATACAGTAGATTTGAAAATATGGTGCAGAACTGAGGCATAATCAGCGGCTTAATGCGTTCCGTGATTGGTGACTGTATGGTATGGCTTACGTGAGCCCGTATCTGGTACGCTATATGCAGTAGAATGCATGCTTGGAGTACATAAGGAAACTGACTTCTCGTCCGAGAATACACACCATAATCACTTTTGTAATTGCAATCTGACCATGTCTTCCTCAATCTGGTTGATTACGGGGGCCAATCGAGGTGAACAGCCGATAACGCTCCAGAGTATCATCGTGTCCACTGATACTGCTCACAGGAATCGGCCGCGGCATCGTTTCTAAGCTACTACTTAGGCCTGCGACAACTGTGATTGCCGCAACACGGGAGACTGCCTCATGGAAAGCTCTGCACGATTTGCCTAGATCGGATGGCAGCCGCCTCATCACCGTGAAGATTGACAGCCGATCTGCTTCAGACGCAAGCGCAGCTGCTTCTGAGCTCAGCACTAAGTACGAGATAATGAATATCGATGTTGTGCTTGCAAACGCAGGTGTCACATCTGACAGTAGCTCCATCATCGACGTATCTATCGACCAAATCCAGAATCTGATGGATGTGAACACTTATGGACCTCTACATCTATTTCAAGCCATGTGGCCACTGTTGTCAGCGGCGCCATCGCCAAAGTTTGTCGTCATCTCAAGTATTGTTGGAAGTATCGTCGAGGTTGAAAAGTTTGCATTTGCCAATCCAGCATATGCCATGTCAAAGCTGGCAGTCAATTACCTTGTGAGGAGATTGCATCACGAGAATGAACGTCTGATCGCTATGGCTATACACCCGGGCTGGACACAATCAGACATGGGAAACTTGCTGGCGGCGAGAGTCGGAATGACGGAGGCGCCCGTCGCGATATCCGTCTCGACCGATGGTATCCTATCCGAGGTTTGTCAAGATTGCAGTGAGCTGAAGCTGTCGAAACTTACCTGTTGGTAGATTGATCTAGCTACCAAGGAGAGCGCAAACACGTTTCGATCCTTTGACCATGAGCAATTATCGTGGTAAAATTGTTTGTATATCAATACCTACCACCACGCCTCACCGATTAGATCAAGACAACTGAGGAATGGTGTATCAGATCTCCTCGAAGAAATCAACTATGACTCTTTGAACAAGGTCCACAATCATGTAAACATCTTTTTCAGTGACAGTGTATGGTGGGGATATCAGGATATGATCGCCAGCTGTTCCATCTGCTGTGCCTGATCCAGGGTAGAATGAGATTCTGTATGGATCTTCCATTCCCTTCTGGCGCAGAAGTCTCGCAATGCCTCTTTCCGGTGGGTATGGTGTCTTTGTGGTTTTATCGTTCACGAATTCGATCGCCCAGAACAATCCACGGCCGCGTATGTCGCCAACACGAGGGTGATCGGACAGAGACTTCCTCAAAGCCGAGCCCAGAACGGTACCCATGTCCGCGGCCTTCTCGATCAGTCCATCGCGAACGATAATATCCTGGACCTCGAGTGCTGCTGCACAAGACACGGGGTGAGCGCCGTAGGTGTGTCCGTGGTTGAAGAAACCCGCTCCACTTGCCAAACCTTCTACAACCTTACCATTCATCAGCAACATCGCAATGGGACTATAGCCGCCCCCGAGCCCTTTCGCTATAGTCTGTATATCTGGTGCCACGCCTTCCAACTGCCAGGCATGTTGTAGTCCAATTCGACCCATGCCACAGATAACTTCATCCAAGATGAGCAAAGCTCCATACTTGTCGCAAACGGTCTTCATGGCTGCAAAGTATCCTGGAGGTGGGAGCATGCAGCCGAGTGACTACGCATCCCATGATCAGTATCAGCTACCGAGCGAAGCACAAAACTTGCACTTACGCTACCAGAAACAGTTTCAGCGACAAAAGCACACACAGTTCCTGGGCCAACTCTCTTGAACTCGCCGTCCAACTCGTCTGCAAGTCGCTTCACATAGTCTTTAGAATTCTCATCTGACAACATTCCGCGATATGTGTTTGGGGACGAGACGAAGGAGATCGTGTCGCTGACGAGGAGCGGCTCGAACGGGCTCCGCACACCATGTCTAGCTGTCAAACTCAACGCCCCAATTGTTGTGCCATGAAACGACATATCTCTTGCGATGAATCGCACGCGCTCTGACTGTGAGATGCTCACGAAGTATTGTCGTGCAAGTTTCATCGCAGCTTCTACGGCCTCAGAGCCTGATATGCATCAGTGCCGCGGTCAAGGAGATTGGAAACTGATATTTACCTGATCCCATTATGGTAGCTTTACTCATTGCCCCTCCTGTCGAGTCCACCACAGCCTTTGCCAATCTCTCAGCGGCGTCGTTTGTGTAGGATAATCCATGACAATATGAGAACCGGTCCATTTGTCGACATATTGCAATTTTGACGTCTTCGTTACCATGTCCAATACAGGCAACAGCAGGTCCACCAGATGCGTCGAGAATGCATCGACCGTCCTCAGTTGTCATATATAACCCGCTGGCGGAGACAATCTTTGGCAGAGCCTTCCGCATGCTTGGGTGGAGAACACTGCTGTTTGCACCATTAGATATGCCTGCATTGAGCAGACTATCATTGTGGCCTTCAAGCATTGGAGTCATCTTCAATACTTTGGAACTTGATTTCGTATAGGCGGGGACAGTCGAATGGTGAATCAAAATCAGATTTTCACTGACGTTTGCTAGATGAAACCTGATGAAAACTGCCAAAGCATGGCATCACGATCGTGCAGAAACATAAGCAATTGCGATGCGGTCCGAACGCGTTCTCATTGGCTGATTGCACTGAGTCAGACCAATGCAAGATATCCAGACCAAGCGGTGCCGACAGACTCTCGGGGATCCTTCTGACTGTGTTGTCTCCTGCACCGCCATGAGGTGATGCGTCACTTCTCGCTTCTCGGGGTAGTGAGACAGGCTGATCAGTATGCGGCTGACCGCGAACCCCGCCTTGCATGCAGGTCAGATAGACAGCGTACCAAAAGGGGATCGTCAATATTTGATTAGCCCGTGTGCCTTCCCGCGCCTGCATGCACAGAAGTGAGAGCCAATCAATGAAACTGCGAACTTCGTTTGATGAATTCTCCAATGTATCCGCTACCCGCACTCTGCGCTTTCTCAAAGGAGAGGCCACTTTCACCTCAGGCGCATCTAGCCTATCACGCCGCCAATCATCCGAGGGTCGCACACACAGTTGAGAATAATTCCATGCAGACATTTGCGGCACAGAATTATTGACACATCGAAAGCGCGTCACCTACTTGGATCTCTGAGTAACAAGCACTTCTCCCCGAACTGAGTGTTATCGCAAGTGTGTTGACGACCAAGACGCCGGCCTTCAAGAAGTGATCGTTCCTGTCGCCTGGAACCATGACTTCTGATTTCGACGCAAACGATCCAGGCGCGGAGCCCAAGCCCGCCCTCGGAGATGATTGTCAAGAGGTGCTGCACCGCCAGAGGTATGGGATCCAGCCGAGATCAGGACGAAGCGCACGAAAAGTCTCGCCATTTTCGTTCGCAAGTTCAGCGGACCGTCTAGTGATAGTCTTGAGCTCAGTGGCGGCGATTTGCGCGGGCGCGCTCAATCCACTACTCACTGTAAGTCACTGCAAAAGAGGCAAGAACCTGGCTGAGAATATACTCAGGTTATTTACGGCCAACTCGTAGGAACTTTTGATGGCTTCGCCAATGGCACAGTAGGCTCGTCAGAATTTCACAAAAAGACAAGTCAATTCGCCATTTATTACCTCTACCTCGCTGCAGCACAATTCTGTCTCATATATGCCACAACAGTCGGTTTCTATATCGCTGGAGAGCGCATTGCTCGTAACCTAAGGCATTCTTATCTCAAAGCCATAATCCGACAGAATATGGCATTCTTCGACACTCTCGGCACAGGGAATGTTACCGCGCATCTCACCGGAAACATGAACATCATCCAAGAGGCGATCACCAGCAAGATATCGCTCGCTTTGACTGCGATTGCAACTTTTGGCTCTGCTTTCGTGATCTCTTTTGTTCTGGCATGGAAACTTGCGCTGATCCTTTGTTCGACCTTTGTGGTCATGATGATCTTCGGGACTGTGACCAGCACCTATGCAGTGCGGTATAACAAGCAAGCAACCAGGGTGTATGGTCTTGGTGCCAGCGTCGCTCAAGAGGCTATTGCATCCGCACGTCACGTTGCCGCATACGGATGCCAGAAGGTTTTAGCCGACAAGTACGAAGAACTTCTGAAGCAAGCAGAAGCCGCAGGTGTCAAGTCTCGTACATCTATTGCAATCATGATCGGCTGGTCAAACGCTATGCCTTGCCTGAGTTATGCTTTGTCGTTCTATGTCGCAGGCAAGTTCGTGACGGACAAGGAGTTCAGTGTCTCCGACGTTACCAGTGCTACACTGGCAATCGTAATTGGTGCATATGCAGTCGTGCGTGTCATTCCAAACGCCGAGAATTTCATTTCGGCCATGGCGAACACAGAACCGGTCTTTGAAACGATGTCACGACAATCTCCCATGGATCCGTTCTCGGAAGCAGGAATCTGTCTGTCATCCTTCAGCGAAGGCATAGAGCTGAAGGATGTGGGAATGATCTATCCATCTCGATCAGACGTGCCTGTTCTTGACGGACTGACTCTTTCCATTCCTGCGTTCAAAACAACGGCCCTCGTCGGGGCTTCAGGATGCGGAAAGAGTAGCATCTTGGGTCTTCTGGAGCGTTTTTATGAGCCTACTTCTGGGACTATTGGTAAAATTGAGACAGTCTCATACATGACAGACCACAGACTAACCTAAGACAGAGGTGGACGGACATGAGCTGAGCACATTGAATCTTCAGTCGTGGCGACGCCAGCTTGCCTACGTGGGACAAGAGCCCGTGCTGTTCAACAAAACTATCTTTGAAAATATCAAGCTCGGCCTGAGAGGTCTACAAGACCAGTTAGATGAGACTGAGATCCGCAGCCGTGTGGAAACGGCTGCAAGAATCGCAAATGCCCACGACTTTGTTACAAACTTGTCCAAAGGCTACGAAACTGACGTCGGAGAGAAGGGGCTATCGCTGTCGGGCGGTCAGCGTCAGCGGATCGCAATTGCCAGGGCTATGGTCTGTGACCCTCAGATTCTGCTCTTCGACGAAGCGACTTCAGCACTAGATACGAAAGCCGAGAGAGCAGTGCAAGACGCGTTGTCGCGCGCGGCGAAAGGCCGCACCTCGATTGTGGTTGCCCATCGCCTGTCCACTATCCGAGACGCCGACAACATCGTGATGATGTCTGCAGGCCGCATCGTCGAACAAGGTACCCATGGTCAACTGATGACGCTCAGAGGTACCTATGCAAGCTGGGTCCGAAAACAAGAAATAGGCACTGCGGGACACGAGAAGGACGAACAGGCGCCGTCTCTTAGGCCGGAAAAGGTAGCAGATACACATTCGATGCCGAACGAGAATGATTCTGAATACTGTGGCGTCGATCAACCATCGGAGAACGTCAATGGAGATCCAGATATGGGGCCAGAAATCAAACCAGGATTTCGACTAGCCTTGAAGGTCATCTGGAGCTTGAACAATCCAGAAGCATTCTTGATACTGGGAGGTCTGATACTGTCCATCCTTGCTGGATTTGCAATCCCCATGTAAGTCGCGTCACATGTTTTGATGTCGGGCTGCTGACAGTGCATAGTCAGTCAGTCTTCTTCGCCGAAATTCTCAACGCGTTATCACTGCAGCCGTCTCAGGCTCAGAAACTTCGCCACCGGGTCGACTTTTGGTCGCTGATGTTCGTTGTTGTCGGCATCTTTTGTTTCGTGGTCTGGATCGGACAGGGGATATGTTTTGCTTACTCCACTGAAAGATTGTCCCGCCGCACCAGGGACTCTTGCTTACGGCACCTTCTGCGCCAGGATGTCAGTTTCCTTGATGACAAGGGTCATTCCACAGGCCAACTAATGACAATGCTCACCTCGACTGCTCCTGATCTAGTCGCTCTAGGTGGCGCGGTGATCGGCAGCATTCTCACCTTCTGTTTCACAATCGTAGTCAGCATTGCTCTCTGCTTGTACGTGGGATGGAAACTTGCCTTAGTATGCGCTGCTATGGTCCCGTTGGTCACCATCTTCGGCTGGATTCGCTTCCAGTTTATGGCTTTCTTTGACAACAAGATTCGAAGTAGTGGTCAAAAAGCTGCCGCTCACGCAAATGAGGCGATCAGCGCTATCAGAACAGTCGCATCGATCGGTATGGAAGAATCCGTCCTCGAAGACTACGAAGCCATACTGGGAGAACAAGCCGCCAAATCACTTCCTTCAATATTAGTAGCCTCGGCTCTATACGCATTCTCACAGGCCGTTATCTTTCTCTGTGCATCCCTTGGCTTTTGGTATGGCAGTACGTTGCTCGCAAGCCATGAGTACGATCTGACACAGTTCTACATCTGTTTCGCGGCCTTAATTTCTGGATCACAGACAGCTGGTGCCATATTCTCTTTCGCACCAGACATGAGCAAAGCCGTTCATGCTGCCAAAGAGGTCAAGGTGCTGTTTAACCGTGAGCCGAAAATAGATACATGGAATGGCTGCGGTCGAGATGTCCGTCGAGCAGACTCCAGAGGAAAGATCGAATTCCGTGACGTCAACTTCCGATATCCCAGCAGAACCAATCTTGCAGTACTCCAGGATATCAACATGATCATCCCATCCGGCCAGTTCGTGGCCCTTGTTGGAGCCAGTGGCTGCGGCAAAAGTACCATACTGTCCTTGATAGAGCGTTTCTACGATCCTGATGCTGGTCGCATCATGCTCGACGACAGAGATATCTCCGAGCTCAACATTAACCAATATAGAGACATAATATCACTTGTTGGGCAGGAGCCGACGATATACTCAGGCACCATTTCAGAGAACCTATGCATGGGAACCTCGGAAGGCCTGGAAGAATCAGCATTGGATCAAGCCTGCAAAGATGCAAACATCTATGAATTCATAATGTCATTACCGTGGGTGGCATTCATATTCGTTTCTCACATCTGTAGCCAATCTTACTGACAAGCTGAGCTCACAGTCAAAAATACGAGACAGTGGTGGGATCAAGCGGAAACATGCTAAGTGGTGGCCAAAGACAGCGACTAGCGATCGCTCGAGCGCTCCTTCGCGACCCACGTATCCTTCTGCTGGACGAAGCCACGTCTGCGCTAGATTCTGATTCAGAAGAATTGGTACAGAAGGCACTCGACAACGCCGCCCGTACGCGGACAACAATAGCAATTGCACATCGTCTAAGCACGGTGCAGAAAGCGGATGTGATATTTGTGCTCGAAGAAGGCCGTATCATTGAACGTGGTACCCACAAGGAGCTTCTGGAGATGCGTGGTGCATACTTTGATCTCGTCGACACCCAGAAGTTTCAAGGCAGTCAAGAGGTTACCGAAGGCGGATAAATCGTAAATAGCAAATTCAGTCAACATTGATTTCCATAGTGGGTGGCTAGTGGTAGCAATTACATAGCCACGACCTCATCGTCTCAGGCTGCTCGAAGATGAACCCACTGAAACATGTCACACATTCTGTCCGTTGACTTTGTCATCAGCAAGCTGACCACGTATAACTAGCAAGGAAACATCCGATTGCTTCGAATTTGGTGCTCGCTCCTAACTAAACTTCCTCAATTTCCTTGGCCTGAGTTCTACGGCGGTAGTATTGAGCCTCGACGTCGTTGGTGAACTCGCGCCTTGGGTGCCTTGATCTTGTTCGTGACGCTTCCTCATGCCTGGACTTCGATCGTCTACTGAACGGCGTGCTTCGGAGAACAAACATGTGATCGCACGCACAACGATCTCAGAGGGATCTTGAGGTCGTATTGAAGCCACTCCAGACGCAAGGATGTCAACCAGGGCATATAGATTCGGTAGCTATACCATGTTCTTTGTCAGCAGATGTGAGTAAGCGAGCCACCAGGGCAAGGCAGATAGCTGGGGCATCACCTCATTTTGATACAATTGTTTTACTCCTGCGTGGCTGATATGAGATTTGTCCATGATCGGGTTCTGGTCTTTCTCTCGGATAAACTTCATGCATTCAGCACTGAGTACTGCTTCGGCAGCACGCGTCACTTCATCACGATAAGTCTGTGCTTCCCAATTTGTCCATGAGTCGGTCGCCTCACGAAGCTTCGCAAGGACTTCTGGCAACATACGCCGACGGCTGAGTCGTTGTTTGTCGGCCAGAATAGGTTGGTCCTTGAAATCAGCAGTCCAGAGAATGCTTACCACATCTTCGATCGTGGAGAAGCCCAGGCCCTGTACGGCTTCCAAGACGAGGTTCATTCGAACGCCCAGACTAGCATCTTGTGAGTGTGCAGGCGCAGACGAAGCTCCAGCCTTTCTTCCAACAAGCTCTGGCATGGATGATGTGTATACTTGATCGTGTGCCATATAAGGTGCGTGGCTGCCGCTCTCCCATGGTCGCTCCATCCCTTCAGTGCCGTCCGAGTCATTTGAATCATCGTCAATGCTCGTACTTTGTTCTAACCCGTGTTGAGTAGATTCAGGAACTTCTTTGTAGCATGAGAAGCTGGGTGTAGATGAGTCGCAGGGCATCGAGCGACTAGCTGTGCTCTCGCATTGCAGCATCTTCATGCTCTTCAGAGCGCCACCTCCTGGGCCAGAAACATCAGTGGGTATGTATTGGTGATTGTTGTGCATTCTGTTAGATCTCACGGGCATGCATGAATCTGCTGTGCAATCACTCTCTGGTGACAGTAGCTGGCAAGGGTTCTGTGGCATCATGGGGGACTTGCTGAGACTCGACACACTTCCACGCGAAAGTGTTGCGCTGCTCCCTCTGTCCTTGATGGCATGGCCTCGGACGTCATGATTATATCCCTGCCATGGTAGCTGTGTGGCGTTAGTGTCAAATGTATTGACTGGTTCCAGCGCATGATCACTCATTGGCGAAAGGAACTGGTACGGGTTCGTGGCATTTGACGCCTGTATCCTTGCATATTCTGGCTGTAACATGATATTGTGGCCCGAGACACCATTTACACTTTGCGAAGTCGTCGTTGTTATCTCTGGATCCATCATGTTGCTCGCATTGATGAGTGTTTGTGGTTCTCGTCCCAGATGGGTGTCTGTGGTAGAATGATTTACACTCGGGGGCAATTCGAGTCCTCCATCTGCTTGTGGGTGCGCGTTCCATGATTCTGCTGTATAGTCGACACCTGGAACAAATGTCGAGGGATCATGACAGGAAAGCGTGGCATTCCTCATCTGGCCAGGCTGTATCTGGTTTGGGATAGTCCTCGAAGAGGTGCTCAAGGAGACCACTTCACGTTCGAGTTGTCGAACATACTGCTTCATATTTTCCCCTGGTGTTGGTCAGTACGAATACACTATAGACAATGGCTTGACTAGTAGACGAACGAAATATGCGCTGTGCCAAGCGGTTCTGAATACGTTTTCGGATCTTCTGGTCAGTGACTTGAGACCAGTCGTCTTCTGGGGGTAGATGTTCTACTGGGTGTCTCATGAGTGTATTGACTGCATGTAGATTTTTATGATCTTGTACTCTCCTGCCAAGGCGATGCCAGAACTACGAAGGGAAGAAGCCTTTTATGCAACGAAGCTTGTTTAGCTGACCGGGCCACGAAACGCCGAGAGGATTCAGTATGTGGCACGAAGAGGGTTCAAGCCTTTCGACTCTGCATCGCAAGCATGGCAGGCACCAATTACCGTCCTGCGATTCATTGCATGACAACATGCACTTTGGGGCCAAATCTCCAATACCTGTTAGCAATTCAGGACTCACATCTCGCTATGCATCCTGCCTGAGACATACAACCGGTGAGGGCAGCTAGTTGCATCTACAGACGGGAAGCTGCTGTATAGTAAGGCGGCTCACCATATCTATTCGCATGAAGGTATTGTTCTCTTTGTTCGAATACACACCGATGATCTTTCGGTGAGCCATCAGACACACCGCTTGATGAGCGTTAATTCCCAATTCCCAATGGCCAATACAGCAATATCTGACAGAGAGCATACCCTTAGCAGCATGGTATGCTGCAGATCGATATTTGGCGGTATCTCGTTAACTTGCTCTTGAATCCTCGCCGAACATCGGAAGGATTCGACGCGCATATTTATCGTCACAGGGAATTCGCGAAGCATCTTGACTCTAGCGCAGCCTGATCATGTCCAGTACTTCGGCCCCCGAACAAGATCTGCAGCGTCTGTTCTTCGATTGGTTATAGATTAGGTCTCAGACTTGCGGGGTACTATGACGTCCGTCTAGTAGCACGCGCACTCATGTAACTGGAAATATAGCGAACGCAGCCATCTACAGATGCGACCAAGTGCCAGGTCTGCAGCATGCAAGCCACGCCGGATTTCACGAGTGCGAAGCGAGCCCGTGTGATGGATCCAATGTCTGACTTGTCATGAATTGATGATGCACGTCAAAGCCTGCTAGGACAAGATACTCGCCTGGTGTTACGTGGCAAGGCTGCATTTCCCGTCCCCACCGAGCATGAGGTGATACTAGAGCTTGAGACGCTTCTTTTGACAAGCTTTGCTTGGTCGAAGATCTGCCTCTGTACGTAAAGCTTCGGCGCAATGTACCAGCCACTTTCGATCGGCTGTTTCCTTCCGGCTTCTGACATAGATGTGCGACTCCTCACATTTCCAGCGAAAGATCGACAGTGACTGCATTCATGGTCCGGTAAGCCTGGCTGACTGTGTCGCACGCAAACGCTAGGCAATTTTGCAGCTCACCCACCCAAGCATCAGTCCCGTGATCCGAGGCGAGATTGAGACCTTTGCGTCCTTGATGTACAGCTCATATGGATAAGAGCTTCAAGGGCGTGTCAAACTCCCAGCCTAATTCAACGTAACATTGCTATCATGTTAGCAGAAATCATCAGCTCTGTTGGTGCAATCAACAGTTTTGTACTCACAGTCACGCTGCTGTCAGGCGCGTACTTTATTGTACCTATAATCTATCGATATATCGAAATCAGCAGAGCGAAGATACCACCTCACGGCGCACCGATACTGAATGTCAGAAGCGGGGATTATGAAGGAGCTACTTCGCTCTATCTCAATGACCTCAAAAGCCTGCTCTCCGAGGGCTACAGAAAGTATCGTCATCAGGTGTACCAGATATGGGGAGTCGATGGCTACATCACTATCGTTCCGACAGAGTTCTGTGAAGAGCTCAACAATCTTCCAAAAGATATGCTGGACTTTCATGCTGCAACTCAGAAGGTATATTGCTTCCACGAACTTCTGAGTAGACTCTGACGAGGTTAGCGTATGGTCGGCGACTACACCTGGGTTCAGATTGCCGATGATCTGGAAGCACATACAATCTTGACGGACCTCACCCGAAATATCAGCAAGATTCTGCCTGATCTTCAGTCGGAGGTCGAGCAAGTGTTTCAAGAATTGATACCTGCCGAAAAGGGTGCGTGCGTCAGATGCAATGGTTGAACAGAGTTGCTGATCAATGTAGACACTTGGTTGCCGGTCATTGTCTGGCCAACAATGCTGCGATTGATCGTGATTACGATTGGTCGGGTGTTTGTCGGACCAGGGATGAATCGTAACGAAGAATGGATACAAGCATCCTTAGACTTCGTCAATGGTATCTTTGCTGGTGGCTGGAAGCTAAAACGCTATAGCCTATTCATGCGACCATTTGCAGCACGATACCTTGTGCCTGAGATCAGACAAGTTTGGAGATCTCAGGCTACTGCGCGTCGTCTTCTTGTGCCAATCATGCAGCGTCGAAAGACAGAACAGCAAAACCCAGACCACCAAAAGCCAAGCGACATGATACAATGGCTCATGGACAACAACGATAAGCTCACAGAGCCTCGCTCCCTGGACAATCTCGCGGAACTGTGTCTAGTCGTAGTGTTCGCCGCTCTGCATACGTCAACACAAACGCTGACTCACATCATCCTCGATCTGGCAGCAAGACCAGACTACATTGAACCTCTTCGTGAGGAGATTGAACACTTCGAACAGGACCAGAATGATTCTGACAGGAAAGGCCCTCTGACAGCCGCATACATGACCAAGCTTGACAGCTTCATGAAGGAATCACAGCGACTAAGCCCAGCTTCCCTTTGTAAGTCAAGATTTTGGGTCATCCATATTGGGTCCTGATATTGGGTCCTACAAGCATGATGCACTGACGATCATAGTGTCTTTCTCTCGTCTCTGTGTCCAGGACGTGACTCTGTCAGACGGAACTCGCCTCCCCACTGGGACACATATACTCTGTCCATCTAGCATGCTGTCTCTAGACGACCAGAACTACAACACGCCAGAAAAATTTGATGGATTTCGTTTCTCCAAGATGCGAGAGTCAGATGTGCAAGAAGGAGGTAACCGCTTCCAATTCACCACAACGTCTCCCAAGAACCAGATGCACTTTGGCTATGGACGACAGGCATGTCCAGGTCGGTTCTTTGCAGGCGCAGAGATCAAAGCTATTCTCTGTCATCTCCTGCGTGACTTTGACATCAAGCTTGTGGATGAAAAGGCAGGACGTCCAGCGAATACGATCAAGGGGGCGCAGGTTCTGCCTCCAGAGACAGCACAAGTGATGTTCAGGAAAAGGTGATACCATAGACAGCCAAAGCTTGTGACGCCATCATCACACGCGTTCATCCGCAGGGGGCTTTGTGTATCGTGAGGGATGGCCAAAAACCCTTGTATAACCCGTCAATCCAGGTTTTAGTTTTTGGTGATTCTGTGGGAGACCTGATTAGATTGTTTCAAATGATTGATTTTCTCATTTATCATCGATACATTTATTCAAACCCATCGGTGGTGCATGTGGCAAGAACATCTTGCAACGCTTTTCCTGCAGCCTCAAAGTGTTCCATGTCAAGATAAATCTGAGCGCTCAGCCGTACCCACAGTGCGTTTCTATAGCAATATGCATTCACAGCGATGTTGTGATTTTTGTTCATAATCTTGTTCAGCGAATCTGCCAGTCTGTTTGAGCACTTCTCAGGACTGACGGGAAGGCGTACGTTGGTCATCGCACAGTCTCCAAGTGTCAGCTCGCTGTTGTCCAAGACTTCTGTTTCCAATATATCTGCTACCAGCTGGCCACCCTTTCGCGCAAGGTCATTGTTGTAGCAGATGATTGCTTCTTCGCCGGTCTTGCCGCCGAATGTGATGCGTTTACGCCACTTCAATGCTTCGGAAATGCAGAGATATGGTGTATCGTCAGTGGTAGCCACAGCAGCAAAGTTTGCCACAAAGTTGTTGGTTCTGGATGCTTGTTTTTTCTTGACGAAGTTGAAGCCAGTAGGTAATGTCGAGCGAATAAGATGCTGGTTGCGTACCGGAACGTACAAGACTGCACAACCTCGAGGTGTATAAAGCCATTTGTGGCAATTGCTGACGAAGAAGTCTGGATCGAGTTGAGAAAGGTTGAGGGGGATCTGACCAACTCCGTGAGCACCATCGATGCAAGAGAGTACGCCATGCGTACGACAGATTTCTGTAAGTCGCTCGTAAGGCATGCGAATAGCCAGTAATGAGGTGATTGTGTCAAAAATTGCGACTTTAGCTTTCTTTCCATCTTTCGAGATCTTTTCTAGCATCTTCACGAATTCCTTGCAGATCTCGTCATCTGAGGATTGTAGATCATGCTCAATTTGGTAGATGCTGAACTCAGTCCTTTCTGCCAAGTACTGTAACGTGTTCATAAATGCTGGATATATCGTGGAGAAACAGATAACAGCATCTTGTGGCTCGAAGACCAAGTTGCGCAATACTGTATCTATTCCAGTACTTGCGTTTGGCACTAAAACACATGTCTCTAGAGGGGCATGCACATAGTCTGCGATGGCTTGTCTTGCTTCGTCAAGCAGATGAGTGCGAAGCTCATAACGAACAAATGTATCCGGTCTCGCTTCTGCTCGTTCTTGGTACATTTGATGCACAGACCTAACCTCGATCGGATGTGTTCCGTATGAGCCTGTGCCAGTCAGTGAGTCAGAGGTCTCATCAATTCGTGGATGATACCTACCATGATTGAGATTGATATATTTTTCATCAAAAGCAAAATGCTTCGCTGCCTCTTCGCCACACTCAATTGTCGACTGGCTAAGAGCTTCTGACTGATCATCCATACTGGGAGGTTTTCCGGTTGCTCGAGATTTTTTTCTCAAACTTTTGGTATGTCTACGCCCAAGGCAATCTCGTCAAGTTGTGTGTGTTGCCTGCTGCGCTCTCGCTGTGTTGACGCTCAGTGCCTCCAAGCAGGGTCATTGGTGTCTTTTCTTGATCACCGCAAGGATTGAGGGCTGGTCTCAGGTCCCGTTGCCCAGGAAACGTGGCCAGCCCCACAGTCACAAAAACACCCAACTTTATTGCCCAGACCCTGAGTTGCAGTGTATACCACTGCTGTCGATTGAGCCATTAGGGAGACAGATTATCGAATAGAGGAAAGAGCAAGCGGCAAATCATGCAGATGGTATTTCGAATGCGCAAGGGCTTTGTTGTAAAAGCTGCTGCCTGGTGTGAAAATGCCGTGAGTCAGCGAGAGAAGCTCGAAGGATCGCTGCCCCACTCACAGGACCCCTTATTCTCTTGATCATACAAGAACATCTTGACCCCAGACGATCGCACCAAGGCATTTCATGAAAACATGTCGAAGATAACAAACGTCGCAATCCTAGGCGTAAGGTTCAAACCAAACTTTCTCAACCACCTCTACTGACCATCAAAACAAACAGGCCTCAGGCAACTTCGGCACTCCCATAACAGCCGCCCTAATCGCCGCAAACTTCAACGTCACAATAATAACCAGAACATCCTCTACAACACTCCATCCCCCCAACATCCCCACTCTGCGCATCGACTACACCCTCTCCAACCTCACAAAAGCATTCACATACCAAGATGCGGTAATCTGCGTTGTAGGTCCCGGCGGCATATCTCTGCAAAAAACTTTCATCGATGCCGCTGTTGCCGCAGGAGTGCAAAGATTCATCATCGATGATTTCGGGTGGGGACCTACGACTAAAGGATTTCCTGAATTTGACGCTATTCATGCTTCAAGAAAAGAAGGCTGGGATTATGCAGCTGTGAAAGCGAGAGAAGTAGATAGGTTTACTTGGACGGGGTTGTCGACTGGCAATCCCATCGATTGGGTGAGTTCAAAAGTCTCCAGGAACCAAACATTCCAAAGATGATCCTAAAGAAGATCTGAAGAATGATATTAAATGTTGGAGAACAGGCAATGAAGAAATTCCCTATGATGGGATTTGACGTAAAAAACCACAAAGCAATAATCTACGACGATGGAACAGAAAGATTCACCGGTACAACACTGCAAGGAATCGGACAAGCCGTAGTCGGGGTCCTCCAAAACCCTTCTGCAACAGCAAACCGCTTCCTGGCCGTCCAAAGCATCCAAACATGTCAAATCGACCTACTAAAAGCTCTCGAAAAGGCTACAGGAGAGAAATGGGATGTCACGAGGACGACAAGTAAAGAATTGATTGAAAGCGGAAAAAAGGATTTCCAGACTGGAGTAGGAATGTGGAGGTTGAAGTTGGCGGTTGCGACCTTGTATGATGTTGGGCAGGGAAGAGGGAGGGTTGCTGCGTCTAGAGCAGAGTCGGATGCAGAGTTATTGGGGTTGAAAGATGAGACGGCCGACGACATAGTGGCCAAATTACTTCAGTAACTTGGTTTGAGAGCTGGCAAGAGAAGAATCCTTGTCTCAGTATCAACTCCGAAGAACTCAGATATGATGCCTTCTAAAACGCAAAATTGCCAGTCTTATCAATGTTGCACAGGAATGAACATCGCGAGAATACCCATTTCCCACATCTCAATCCTCAGAAATGCTGCACACCATAAAGCCCAAGCCGATGAGGCTTGAGCATAACATCCATGCAGCGCCTAAGCTCAACATCATGGCTTCTAGCAAGCCAAGGATGATCACTTTCTTTGCGGTATTTGCAACCCTTATCGGTCAAGAACTGTTCGCAGATAGGAGCAACGTCATGGTGACCATCGCAGTACTCGCGCTTGGTGCGGAAAGCGCAGAGGACCTGTAATATCGTCAGCACTGTCAGTGGAAGTGACGAGTGGAGAGAAAGTGCGCACAGAGCAGACACGCTTGAGTGTGCACTTGGAGCCGTGGGGGCAGGGTTTGGAATTGAGGCTGAAGGGACAGAATGTGCTGAGGTATTGGAGCTCGGGGAGGCGTTTGGGATCGAGAGCATCCAGGAGATCTCCGGTCGGCGGTGCTTGAACGGCTGCCATGTTGAGTGGTCGATGTCGAGAGTGCAGAAAGAGAAAGGCAGACAAACAACGAAAGGATTCAAAGACGTGAGCGACCAATCGAGTGGGAGTGAAGAAGCGAGGTATTCTCGGTGCTGGAAGAAGTGACTGGGTCGACGCGAAAAGACAAAAGTGAAATATTCAAGTGTTTATTTGTGACTGCACGCACTGTCTACTAATGACGAACTTTAAAAACAACGCACAGCTGACCGTGTGAATGGTTACGGTGATCTGAAAATACTCCAAAGCTTGATCTTCATGATTTCTTGTGATAGTGAACAAGCATCAAGTGAACAAGATCAAGTCCGAGTCAGGGAGCGCCTCAACTTCATCGCTCTTCTCATGGCTGACTTCTTGAATGACGTTCTCCTCAACTTCGGCACTAGTGAAAGGTTCCTCATGCTCACTGTGCTTTGCTTCGATAATAGACGCCATCCAAGAGGCTCCAACGACATCATCTATCTCGCTCAGAGGGGTGATGGTGAGGCTGCTGTGATCATTGTCGACACCGTAGAAACCAAGCTCGTGAGGCACACGCATTGCATCCATGAATAGGCGCACTTTGTAGTCGTGGTTGCGTGGACAAGCTTTCTTCTTGTTGTCGTTCACGAGTCTTCGGGTTCTTGAGCAACGAGTTCCATCAAACACCGAGTCACATGTGGGAGTGACCTCATGAGAGGAGCTGCACGGAGCTGGTCGCCTACATTGCGTGTCCTAACGTGTCGCGCGCCAGAAGCATGAGTTGAAAGAGCATCTCGCGCGTAACAGGTCCTGGCGCAGCAACAGGGTCGATAATAGCAGGCATGTTCGGCAAAGACAGCAGCTTTGAGCAGAGAAGAATCTTTGATCAGAGGGGCTATGCAGAGCGGTTGCCCTCGAGCTTGAATGCTCGATACACGCAGGTCGTGTCAGACTCGCTCTGGGAAGAAAAAAAGAAAGACGCACAACGAGAAAAGAAAGACTGGAAAAAAGTGAAAGGACCTACCAACTCAGGCAATAGCTCGTGTTGCGCAACACGACACGTCTCTGAGTGCTTGCATATGCATACCTACCAATAAACATGGAACAGAAATGCGTTCATGGACCAATGAAACAGATGCGAGCGACACAGACTCAATGACCGCCAACATTTTCCAACCCGATTGAGCATAGTTCTGAATATCTGCCGACGCCCCTTCTAAACAACAAGACTGGCATACAAATGAAAGATGTTGCTTTGATGCATGTAGTTCAAAGTTGAAATGGGCAAAAGTGGAGGATGGTGATGCTCGACATCATGTACACGTCATGACCATCGGGGTACTAAAGAACAGCTTGACGTACCTGCAGGCCTCACCTCTAACAATTCTACCTCGATTTTTCCTTCAGTTCAAAGGACTTACTATAGCCAAAATGTCAATCATGAGAAGCTCCATCATGCGCAGCAGCCGCATCACCATCTCGCGACCTCTGCGTCCTGCAGCTTGTGAGTTCCAGTAGAGCTCAAGTAGAAACCCAAACCAACCACTAACACGAGAAAAGTCATGCGCAGCTACGCCAACAAGCAAAACATGGATTCAACAGCCGGACAAGCCAGCCCAGGCACGGCATCCAACGTCGGCAACCCAGTCAGCTCAAGCCCAGAGTCCAACCAGATCAACCAGTCACGAGCCACCGATGCCCGTACCGGATCACCAGACACAGCCAGCGTTCAGACACCTGTCAGTAACCTCAAGGGAGCGGCTACGGGTCAGCAGGGAGAGGATAGCAGTACACAGGAGGCTTTCAAGCAAGATCCCAATGCTTCTGCTAGCGAGAAGAGGAAGAATGTTGAGGAGAAGGGACAGAGACCTCTTGATCCTGCAGACAAGTAGGATTGCGTTGGGCAGCTTTGATAGTCAGGACTTATTATCTGCTGATGATAGCAAAGTGCTGCAGGACATGCACGCGAATGAAAATCGATCCAGAATCTTTTCCGCTCGTGACGTCTGCCAAAGACGTAGAGAAGGAGATATATGGATGAGCTAAAGGCTCTTCTTCTTGACTCAAGGATTGTTGTGAAGCAAAACAGAAGGCGACAGTCAATGACGAAAGGTCTTTCCCTAGCGATAGTCAGCTGTCAAAACCATCGGAGAAAAGATGAGCAGAGAAGCGGCGGGGGGAACAGGACGAATGCGGAGAGGCGGTGCCAAGGCAACCATATTGCGCCACTTAGCGACACGTGCATTCAGGCCCAGCATCATCGCCAACGGCGGGCGTCCAGTGACACAACCGCATCTCGACCTCTGATACCGAATCTTCTTCTTGCTCGCAAACCAACCACACTCTGCAAAATCAAACACACAAGATGAAGTTCCTCAGCATTTTCAGCGTTGCGCTTTTGTCTGCCACCGCATCGGCGCGCAGCCTCAGCTTTGTCGGCGGCGACTCGCAACACGCGCTTGAAGAAGAGTTCCCCGTTCCTGGCGACAACCCTCTGCTCTTCTGCGCCGCCCCCAAGGACAACATTCTCACCATTGACAAGGTCGACTTGTCTCCCAACCCTCCTTCTGCGTGAGTTTTTCTTTGGATTATTCTCTTATCGTGGTTGCAGAAGCTTATTTGCCGGCGTGTTATAGTGGCGTCACTCTGTCCATCAAGGCCTCTGGCGTTCTGTCCGAGGACGTCGAGGAGGGCGCAAAGGTGCACCTGCAAGTCAAGTATGGCTTGATCCGCATCATCAACCAGGAAGCCGACTTGTGCGACAACCTCAAGAACGTCGATCTCGAGTGTCCTCTGAAGAAGGGTCCCATGGAGTTGACCAAGGATGTCGATCTTCCCAAGGAGATTCCTCCGGTAAGTTTGCTGTTTGAACAGAAGAAGAGAGGAAAAGTGCTGATTGGCTGTTGCAGGGCAAATACACTGTCCTCGCCGACGTCTACACCAAGGACAACGACAAGATCACCTGCTTGACCGCTACCGTCATCTTCAAGAGAGGAGGCGCCGTTGAGGTTGTCGCTTAGACTGTGTCATGGAGAGGGTAGAGAAGGAGGATCGAGGTTGCATCATGTATCATGGGAACGAATCGAGGCATTCAAGCGCATTTGAGGCATATGAGCATTGCAGTATGTATAGCAAGTAATGGTATATTTCATCTTCGAGGGGTATCGTGCGGGTATCAAACTACTCTCCAAACAACTTCTTGACGCGCTTCATGACGCTGTCCTTTTCGGGGTCGTATGGGTGGTCCTTGGAGGGGATCTCGAGGAGCGAAGGAAAGGCTTGAGTGTATGAGTCGACGCGGCTGCGGATCTTGTCGGCAATCTGCAAGTGGTGTGAGTATTCTGATCTCTTCCTTCCAGAGCGAGAGTCGTACATGCTGGTTGATGAGGAGAATAGCAATGTCCTTGCGCTCCTGGGTGAAGCTGTCAAAGGCCTCTTCGATGGCGTGTGTCTCGGTCTTGTGGTCGACAACCAGGTAGTTCTTTTGAGAGTCCGGAGGGTCGGTAACGTGCTGTTCAACGAGGTCAGAGAGCTGTCCAGAGTATGCGCATCGAGGGTCTTGATACTCCGACTCCAGCGAGCAAGACTCCCGTCACCGAGTCCTGGAGAATGAGTGTCAGTCTGGGTATGGCTTGGTGCAGATGACTAGACTATTCACCTCATCGCCAATAACAGCAAGGAACTGACGGTCCTTGTAGGCAGATTGCGGAAGAGCCATGATGGGTTGTTGGATGCTGGTGTTGGTGTCGCTCCTGCTGTATGCGGGACGAGTCGACGGCTGAACTCCGGTCGTGCCGACGTCACTGTTTGTACCTTCCCAAAGTGCCCGCGCCCGCAAAACAAACGGGCCACGACTTTCTTTCTCTGCGCAGGCCGAGGATGTGAAAGACGACAGCGACAAGTCCAAGATGCCGCCCATCATCCGTCGTGCTCCCTTGTCTGAGCGCGTCAAGGCTTACCTCAACCCCTACGACCTTCTTCTCTGGATCGCCGAGGAACTGCACGAAAGCGCCCTAGATGAAGCTCTACGCGACTGGGGAATGCCCATTGGCATCACTGCAAACTTGGTCTTTGCATGCGCGCGCTGGAGTCTGAAGAAGAATCCAGACTACGACATCTTTGGCGAGTTCGAGGCCAAGAGCGGCTGGTTCTACTGGTTTGTGAGTGCGCCATTTGTTGCTGTCACGCGCCTTGTCTGACTGGTTCCTCAGGTCTCGTTTGTCGCGCATTTCCTCGCTTTTGCATCGCTGTTCAACGCTTTCTACACCTTCACTCGGTCACGCAAGTACCGCCTCTTCGAAAGTTCCATTGACCAAGCGCCATCAACCCCTTCAGCTCGCCGAGTGCGCGTCGACTCGTCTCCCTCTGCCTCGCCGCTTGCTTACTTCTCATCCATCATCTCGTCCAACAATGTCTTTTCGCGACGACATCCTGATCAGCACAACGACGTCTGGGAGATCAGCGTCTGGGATCCCAAGCCCTTCAACCTCGAACTCTTTGCTCTCTTCTCGCCTGGTCATGTCCTTGTCTACTGGCTGTTCCTACCCACCAGCGCTGCCGATCCTCGTCCTTCAGTCACCTTCGTCACGACAATACTCCTCGCTGCTCTCTTGAGCGTACAGCTTCTCTTCTTCAAGAGATTTTTTGTCCAGCAGGCAAAAGACTCGACCCTCATCCACAAGGAAGTCATGAACGAGTACGACACCAAGTTTGTCCACCCCAACATGAACGGACCAGTGCGCGATGTGGGCACGCAGACCAGAGACACGGCTACAAGTCCTGGAGGAGCAAGAATCAGGACAAGAGAGGTCGACGTCTACACACCACACACTGTCATCAACAAGGGATTCAAAGTCAATCCCAATCCAGCCTATGCCAGTCACCTTACAGACGACCCACAAGCCTTGTACGCGACTTCGCCGACTAAGAATCTGCCGAGGAGCGCGACGACGCCTTCGCTCCAGCCGATGTTCGGAAGCTATAGTACAGTTTCGTCGTTCAACACAAACACAATGTCGTCGTTCGGAGCGACACACGAGCCGACAGATGTCTTCAACACGCCGGGCAAGGCACGTCCGCTGGCACGCGAGCGACCGCCAAGTCCAGTCAAGAGAATGGGAGATGGAGGAAGCTTGGGAGTGTACAGCCATGCTGCAAGCCCGTTGCGCAAGAGTGCGAGCCGACAGTTGCTGAGGCCAGATGGTAGACCCCAAGGGAGCCCGTTGAAGAGGACGGTCAATGATGAGGGAGGATTGACGGAGAGGTTTGCGAGATTGAGCGACGCAAAGCGCAGAGATTCATCAAGGTATTAGCATTTCTGGGGCATGGGTTATTACATGGCGTTGCTGGCATGTTTTGCATTGCATGGAGAAAGGCAACAATTGTCGAGTTCAGAGTCTGAGAAATGCATCTTCTCTCTAATTTGCTAAGAAGAGCAGAACCTTTATAATCCAAGTCCTCAAGTGCGTTCAAGGCTCAGTGGTTGATGAAGTGTTCAATTGTACTTGAACTGCAGCAAGCTCCGACAGTGAAAGTTCCCCACAGCGTCGTGCAGCCATGACGAGGTTTCTTGACAAAACATCAACAACAATCAACACTAAGAATCCCTGTATCTTCAGCAAAGACTGTCAACTCTACCAAATGCCATAACAAAGACAGCAAACCAGAAGCACAATGGAGTCGCCACGCTCGCCAAAGCGAAGAAAACTCGAGACGATACCAGAAAGCCCCCAACGCACCACAGCACCACCGCCTGCTGCCGCCGCAAAGACTCCTCGACGAGACCAACATGAAGTCCGCGACACTATCCGCGTGGCCAGTGTCGCTACACCTTCATCCCTGAATCTCACACCTTCAAAACCTACACCGCGACCTGCGCCCATGTCTGCCACAAAGAGCAACAGCAAGATTGGCGGTCTGATGGCTCGCCTGAATGCAAAGATTGCAGAAAGTCAATCGCCGCAAAAGTCTCCGGTCAGAAGTACAATTGCTGCTGTCCCGACGCCGGAATTGCAAGAGTTGGAGAAGAGTGCCAAGGTCAAGACGCTGTCGCAGAAACTGAGGGAGAGTTTTGAGCAAGAGCAGTTGGAGAGGGCGGCAAAGAGGAAACCGAAACGGACCTTGGAGGATCAGATAAGGGAGATTCAAGATGCGAGTAGAAGGGAAGTGCAGGGAGAGAGAACTGCGGCTTCTCCTGTCAAAGTGCAACCGCCGCCCACGACTGAAAAGAGGAAACCTGGACGACCGAGGAAACATCCTATTGTGGAAGTGGATACAACCGAAGATGATGGCCCTGTGAGTCCTTCCAAACTCGCTTCGGCTAGAAACCGCCGACATCGTGCTATGAGTCCAATGGTCTTGGATGTGAACGGCACAAGGCAACCTCACTTCACAGCACGCAAACCAATCTCCAGCCCTCTGAAACCACGACCAAAAGCACTGATAGATCTGGATGTGAAACCTACACAAACAAACGCCTCGGCCAATCTCTCCATCTCCAGCAGCGACCTGCAAGCCATCCAGACCGCAATTCTCGACCAACTGCAAGAACGAACACATACTCCTTTCGTTGGTCTCTCTTCCGAGTACGACAAAATCGCTTCTGTGGTAGACCAGACCATTGTAGCTGGAGAGAGCAACAGTATGCTCATCATTGGCGCTCACGGAACCGGCAAGTCCGCAGTCCTAGACTCGATCCTGCATGCCCAGAACCTCACAAACCCAGATCTATTTCACGTAGTCAGACTGAATGGATTTATTCACACAGACGACAAGATCGCTCTACGGGATATCTGGCGCCAACTAGGCAAAGAAGCTGATGCTGAAGACGAGTTTGCAGCTCAGAATGCCGCAGATACATTGACCACACTTCTAGCTTTGCTCTCTCACCCCGAAGAACTTGGTAGGAGTGCAGACCAAGTCACAAAGTCTGTCATTTTCATACTTGACGAGTTTGACTTGTTTACCACGCATCCACGCCAAACACTTCTATACAACCTTTTCGACATAGCGCAAAGCCGCAAAGCTCCTATTGCTGTCATTGGCACCACGACAAGGTTTGATGTCGTCGAGCAACTGGAAAAAAGAGTCAAGAGTCGGTTTTCGCATCGTTATGTGCATTTGTCTGCGGCGGCGAGTCTTTCTGCTTACAGAGAGATGTGTCAGAATGCATTGACGCCTTTTGCTGCGGAGAATGTTTCCGAGCAAGGAAGACAGGTGTGGAAGGAGATTGTCAATGATCTCTTTACTACCGAAAACTTCAATACTCATCTCAGATCGCTGTACTACTTGAACAAGAGCGTGAGGGCTTTTCACACGAGTATGTTGGTGGCTGTGAGCACTTTACCCACCTCTTCTGCCTCAACTACACTACAAGCAGAAGATCTACTCCACCATCTGTCCGACATGACTTCTCTATCCCTTCTCACACCTCCAGACTCGAAACTAGCAACCTTGGCCTCACTCTCCGTCCTCCAACTCGCCCTTTTGATTTCCGCAGCCCGCTTAACCATCATCCACGACACCGAAACCGTCACTTTTGCCCTCGCCCACGCCGAATACGTGTCTCTAGCCTCCAAAGCCAAAATCTCCGCTTCTGCATCTGGACAATTAGCTGTAGCAGGTGGAGTGGGTGGCAGAGTATGGAGCAAAGAAGTTTGTAAAACCGCTTGGGAAGGATTGGTAAGGAGGAAATTGGTTTTTGGAGATGGAAAGTTGGGGATGTTTAGGGTGGATGTGAGGTTAGAGGAGATTGGAGAGGCGGGAGAGGGGGAGTTGGGGAGTGTGATGGTTAAATGGTGTAGAGAGATTTGAGGAGATGGAGAAGGAGAGGGAGGTGTTTTGGTGTTGTGGAAGTGTGGTCTTTGTCTGACCAAGAACCACAATTATATCAAGTACGATCGGAATGACAGGATGGTCGAACCATAGGAAAAAAGGATAGAGCTTTTTCTGCGACATACACCATATACAAACGCTAGAAATGGTACCGCGCTTTGTTCTTCACAATCTTTGTTGTTAAGATGCTACAATAGAGACTTGACCATGATGTTCACGATAGCAGTATTCACGAGTGGAAAGCAATGATCTCGACACGATTCGCGATACTCGATCAAAAAAGGACCGAAGTCCCAATCTTGGAACCACAAGATAGCTTCGTAGCACAAGTCAATGTCTTCAGCTGATTGATAAGCAAATCTGTAATATCTGATGTTCGCAGTTTTAGATCTAGAAAGCCGCGTTATTGAGAAAAGAGACCGAGTTGATTCATGGCAAGCTCCGTAAATCGACTCTCCGAACAAGCCGATGTCTTTCGATCTTTGTGTCTGTTGCATCCGCAGATGGTCCTAGATTGGACTTGCGAGTCGAATCGATTTATAGCAGGAATGATAGTTTTCGTTGCTAGCTGGCAGTCGCAGGGTTAATTCGAATTGCTGGAGACAGGTTTCCTTGCATAAAAGATCACGAAAAACTGCATTTCCTACCACGCGCTTGATGTGGACCATCAACGATGTTCAAGGATGCATTATAAGGTGATAATATCGACTCAGAGAGGGAATCCGGTCGCAATTAGAAGCACGACTGAAGAGGATACTGCAGCATGGCGCGGCAGCAAAGTGAACAATTCATGGAATAGAAGCCGCCGAACACATCCTCCACTTTCCGACGTGGTTTCGGTCGTTTTCCATCAGGGTCATTTCTCGCATTCCATGTCCCAAAGTGTAAATACACGTGGTGCGTGGTCAGCAACAAAAGACGGCATATCCCGCTGAACATGATGAGGCCATCTCCCCATCGCGCCAAAAGATCCGTCCTTGCAAGCTTTATCGGGCTTTGGAATCATAGCACGACGGGAAACGCCGTGGACAAACCTGCTTATTCGACTGGTTGTTGCGCGCAACCGAGGGCATGGCCAGACAAATCCATAAACGGTGGTTGGCCGAGGCCGGCGAGTCGAACGTGCATGCGGGCGCCAGATCTGCCGTTTCCACAGTCCTCGATGAACGTCACCTTAGAATTTCCGTGTTGGGTAACTCTTCGCGGAGGGAAGGTGAGGGGTCGTCGCCGAGCTGTCAAGCTGGAAGATTGAAGCAAACTTAACAATGAGGAAGGGACATGGGATGCTTTGGGATGCTGGAGCAAATGTTTGGCAATGGCATCTTCGAGCACCAAATGCGCGTCATGGTCAGCAAATGGAAAGCTCCGTCGGCGGGTGGTTGCCGTTGGTAAACACTTTGAAAGTCTAAACCGAGGGCGGGGAGTTCCATCCAACATGAGCCAGTTCGGGCAGGTGCGGGGTCAGCTAGAGCTCCCCCGAGTCGGCGCCGCGCCATTGCCCTGATCTCCGACACATATACAAGGGTTCCTCTTTCCCTGCCTGCTCGCATTTGATTTCTCTTCCTTCCCATCCTTTTTTCCCATCCTCACATTCTCCCTCACACATTCGACATCATGTCTCCCCCTCCTAGCGGATGTCCTATGAAGGCTAGCCACAAGACCGTCAACACTGGCGGCGGTGGTACTAGAAACAAGGACTGGTGGCCCAATGACTTGAAGCTCAACATCCTCCGCCAACACACCGGCGTCTCCAACCCCTACAACAGCCAGTTCAACTATGCCGAGGCCTTCAAGAGCCTTGACTACGAAGGCTTGAAGAAGGACCTCACAGCCCTGATGACTGATTCTCAAGACTGGTGGCCCGCAGATTTCGGTCACTACGGTGGTCTCTTCGTCCGCATGGCCTGGCACTCGGCCGGTACCTACCGCGTCTTTGACGGCCGTGGTGGTGGCGGTGATGGTCAACAGAGATTCGCTCCTCTCAACTCATGGCCTGACAACGCTTCCCTCGACAAGGCCCGTCGCCTCCTGTGGCCCATCAAGCAAAAGTACGGCGACAAGATCTCGTGGGCTGACCTGTTCCTTCTCACTGGCAATGTTGCCATCGAGTCCATGGGTCTTCCCATGGTCGGCTTTGCTGGTGGCCGTGCCGACACATTCGAGGCTGACGAGTCTGTCTACTGGGGTGGCGAGTCTACATGGCTCGGAAACGACGTTCGTTACGCCAGCGGTCAGGCCGGTCCTGACAAGCCCGGTGTCATCGACGGTGACGAGTCCAAGAAGCAGCACACCGACATCCACTCCCGCGAACTCGAAGAGCCCTTGGCCGCAGCACACATGGGTCTGATTTACGTCAACCCCGAGGGTCCCGACGGCATTCCCGACCCTGTCGCCTCTGCCCGTGACATTCGCACCACCTTCGGCCGCATGGCCATGAACGACGAAGAGACTGTCGCCCTCATCGCCGGTGGTCACGCCTTCGGAAAGACTCACGGTGCCGGTCCCACCGAGAACGTCAGCGACGAGCCCATGGGCGCCACCATTGAAGAGCAGGGCTTCGGCTGGAACAACAAGTACAAGTCTGGCAAGGGTCCCGACACCATCACATCCGGTCTCGAAGTCATCTGGACAAAGACTCCTGTCAAGTGGAGCAATCACTACCTCGAGTACATGTTCAAGTACGAGTGGGAGCATGAGAAGTCTCCTGCCGGCGCTGAACAATGGGTCGCCAAGGATGCAGAGGCCTTCATTCCCGATGCATACGACCCCAACGTCAAGCACAAGCCTCGCATGTTGACTTCGGATCTTGCTCTCCGCTTCGACCCTGCCTACGAGAAGATCTCTCGCCGCTTTGCCGAGAACCCTCAGGAGCTTGCCGATGCCTTCTCCAAGGCCTGGTTCAAGCTGTTGCACCGTGACATGGGTCCTCGTTCCCGCTGGATCGGTCCTGAGATTCCCAAGGAGGTCTTCCTCTGGGAGGATCCTCTGCCTGATCTCGACCACCCCGTCATCGACGACCAGGACATCTCCGCTCTCAAGAAGGAGTTGCTCTCGGCTGTCGACCCTACTCAGCTCATCACCACCGCATGGGCCTCTGCCTCGACCTTCCGTGGTGGTGACAAGCGTGGTGGTGCCAACGGTGCCCGCATCCGCCTGGCTCCCCAGAAAGACTGGAAGGCCAACAACCCTGCCCAGCTCCACTCAACCCTTGCCGCCCTCGAGAAGGTTCAGCAAAACTTCAACAGCTCTGCCAAGGGTGGTAAGAAGGTCTCGATTGCCGATCTTATCGTTCTTGGTGGTAGTGCCGCTGTTGAGAAGGCTGCTGGTATCTCTGTTCCCTTCACCCCCGGCCGCGTCGACGCCACCGACGAGCAGACCGATGTCAAGTCCTTCGAGCACCTCGAGCCTAAGGTTGATGGCTTCCGCAACTACGGCAAGGGCACTCAGCGCGTTCGCACTGAGCAGTTCCTGGTTGACAAGGCTCACTTGTTGACTCTTTCTGCTCCTCAGATGACCGTTCTTGTTGGTGGTCTCCGTGCCCTCAACGCAAACTACGATGGCTCATCATACGGTATCCTCACCAAGCGCCCTGGTCAGCTTACCAACGACTTCTTCATCAACCTTCTCGACACTCAGACCGAGTGGCAGGAAGGTAAGGACGAGATCTACTTCGGTCAGGACCGCAAGACTGGTGAGAAGAAGTGGCAGGCCACTCGCAACGACCTCATCTTCGGTTCCCACCCTGAGCTTCGTGCCATTGCTGAGGTTTACGCCTCATCTAGCGGTCAAGACAGATTCGTCAAGGACTTTGTCGCTGCTTGGGTCAAGGTTATGGAGTTGGACCGTTTCGACATTGCAAAGGAGCAGAAGCTTCAGGCTCGTCTTTAGATTATGATACACCCCACCATCAAGTAAAATGCTAGCTTATGAATGAATGTAACGTTTCTAATTCTATCTTCATCTTAATCCATCTTGTGGTCATTGCTGTTTGCCGCCGATAATTGTTGCATAAATCACATCGTGTCGTCGGGCAGCTCCATAGACTGCTATGTACTTCGGCTTACTCACTGAGTATGCCTGGATACCATCGTCTCTACGCTTTACATAAGGAAGAGACATTGAATAGCAATGCAATCACAGCGAGTCTACCTGGATCGTCCGCGTGAATCTCGTCGTCACCTAAGATCAATGCGCAAGCAGGGTGTTATACGCAGCTTGGATTCGGAAAATCTTCGGCATTGACTGGAGCCCATCATGGCCTTCTACCGTTACGTAGGCGATTCGCGTACCTCAACACGTTGTTGGACGATCAACTTGGTGTCACTCGCGATCTAGTCCTTGATTGTTCCTATTCTTCGGATTACATTCAACTGAATGCTCATATTACGGCAATCCAGTCGATGGCTGAAATTATGTCTCTCAGCTCGTGGCTTGACAGCGGAAATGACCGGTGTTAGAGCTTTGGCGACGTATGGACTTGCCCTCGTCCTCGAATGCGTTTTTTGTCACCCAAAGCGGTTGCTTCTACAGCCTGTTGGGATTTCAAGGATGAGTACGGCCATCAGCAGCCCACAAAGTGGCTTTCTCATGTCGCGCTGAGTATTATGTCTGTTTTTGATAAGCATGCGATGTGCGAGACAAGCTCTTCATGGGCTCGCAGCCTCGAGGTCAAGTGTGGCTTACGCTATTGACTTCCACGGGTTAAGTGACAATGCGCTTCACTGCAAATAGCAAAGCAGCTTATAAGTTCTGGACGCAGTTCTGACAGGTAGACCATCTCCGACCATTCTGGTGGAAATCGAATTTCCTCTTGTGGCTATTGTCCATTATTTGTGTGCTCGCACGAGTCAAGCTTTCTTCTTTCTTATATCCTTCTTGCAATCCCGGGCGAACATTCATTCTCCATCTGCTTTTCTTTCTCTGTCATTCGCTTACTATCCTACCACGGATCATTGTCATCCGGCATTCTTTTTATCATGAAATTCGAGTCGATTGCAGCATTGCTGGCTGCGACGGCGCAGTCTATAGATGCGCTCTCTACTCTCAGCACACGAATGGGTGTTGCGACCAGCACTATCACCGCGACGAGTCTTGAGACTGCGACATCCACTATCACTAGCATTTCCGAGGTTACGTCTGTAGCTACGACATGCGCGGTTGGAACTACGGCACCAATGCTCCAGCAATACTACCTCTCATCCTGTACTGAGAGTGTCTGGTCCTCTGCAGGACAGTATTGGCGTCAGTATTGTTCTGCCTCGCTTGTTGGAGGTACCACTATCCGCGCCTACGCCTTGTCAGCACAAGGATACAACTATGCAGCGACTATCTGTGGTGCTCTGAACAATCTCAACAACCCTGCATCGAAATGTGCGGGCATAAACGTGAGGCGCATCGGGGTTGTCGGGCAGTACTTCCTGGTCCAAGGAGATGTATCTCCCACTTCCACATCAGATGTGTGGACTGATTCTGCTATTGCTTTGTACACAACCAATCCTTGCGAGGTCACTGCGACAGTAACAACGACAGACTTCTTTCCCGTCGCTGAAACGAATGCCGTTGTTTATACTTCGACTTATGAGGTTACCTATCTGGAGACCATTACTGTTTCAAGTCCGGATCCAACCACAACGAGCTCTTTGGCCACGAGCACTTCTTCATCATCAACATCTTCTTCTGCGATTCCATTCAACACTACAAGTACCGCAGCTGCCACTACTATCACTTATCCTTTGGCTAATATTACGTCAACACTGCCAGTTGTCACGCTCTCAAACAAAACCGCAAGCTCAACCATCTTGTCAACACCTAAGGCTTCTCTGAACGCCACGACGCTGACCTTTGTGCCTGTCAATATCAGTGCAACGGCTACAAGTTCGGTCGCCCTGTCAACACCTCAGACTTCTCTAAATGTCACGACTCAGAATCTCGTACCCGCCGCTGTCAATGCCAGCAGCACTGCCGTGCACACTACTGTCTTGCCCCGAATTAACGCCACAATCATCAACACGTCGTCGTCGAGTTTCACAAGCACTCGTCCTTCACTGTCGTCAATCATTTCCAATACAACCTCCATCGTCATATCGGCACCTCTGTGCAGCACTATCAACGCCCATGTCTCAAGTTCCACTTACCCATCGGCTTTGTTCTTGAATACAACCACCAGCCTGAACATGCAAGCCACGACGTCATCTTCTCCTACCTTCCAGAATACTTCAAGCTCGAACTCTGCTCCTATGCCAGATCCTACCAGCAGCGCGTCTTCGATCATCGCTGTCCCAGCCCTGTCACCTCTTGCTAGCACACAGAATATTTCTGCATCTGTGTCGCACCATGAGTCCCAAATACCTGTAACTCTGACCAGATACATCACCGACGTCTATACCGTGACCGCTTGTCCCTCTGAAGTCACAAATTGCCCTGCTTCTCAAAAATCGACTTTTCTCGCTACAAAGACCATGGTCACATTTTCGACTCTACAGACTGCAGCTCCGACTCAAGCAGCACAAAGCAGTGAAACTCAAACCTCAAAGCCTGCAGTTGCAAACAACAACGATGTCAGTAATGCTAGATACATTACCTCGACTCTGTACAGTACATCGATTCAGACTGTGACTGCTTGTCCGTCAAACATCAAAGATTGTCCTGCTTCGGAAAAGAGGGTTTATCAGACTGAGATTGTTAAGACTTATACAACGGTTTGTCCTGCTGTTGCTTTGTCGAGTGATGCAGTGGTACGCGCTACCTCGAGCATTGACTCTTTGGCTGAGATGTTGCCTACGAGCATTGCGTCCAGCTCTGTGACTGATGGCTATGCACATGTCCAGTCGCAATTTGGAGATGTTTCTAGTGCAGTGTCAGGAAGCTCAGCATTCAGCTCGTTGGCAAATGACGAATCTCATTCTGCTACTCTTCTGACCGTGGGTGGCACTGGCATCTACACTGCTGCTGGAAAGACACAGACCAGCACTCGCGGCTTCCCTACAATTTCTGTCGCAATGTCTGCGTCGTCTCCTGCGAGCATCGCAGAGACAACCGCTGCCGCTTCTTATCTCAGCAGCACCAATACCCTACTTGCCGCAGACACCTTGACCTTGATAGCTGCATCTGCTTACTCTCCAGCGGTGTACTCTGAGAGCCTCAACGCTACCACTATTGTGGTGCCCAGCGGAAACTCAACTGCGATTGCCATGTCAACGGCGAAGAACAGTGCAACTAGCTTGGCTGTCATTCCTTCTTCTGCTGCGCTTTACACTGGATCTGCTTCTGCATTGGAGTTTCATTTAGTCTTTAGTTCTGTTTGTGTCTTGCTTGGGGTCTTCTTGACTCTGGTATAGGTGATTTAGCTTCCTACCCTGATTCTGAGTTTGCGAGAACAAAATATCACATCCAACATCAATCTTACCTTCCAACGCACTGTTTCATTGTGATCAACAATGATGGTTTTGACTGAGAGTGCACAAAAATGCGAAAGAGATACTAAGAATTCAATACTTGGAGATCAAGATTTCCTCTCGTATCGCTTTATTGACAGCCTTAGCGAACTCGCTCCGTAACATGTCTTCATCCTTCAAGCGGTCTCGCAACGCCTTCGGTATCTCAAGCTGCATTCCCGCTTTGCGCTTGCTTCGGTTGCAGATATTGGAAGGCGCAGTCCCAGCCAGCGTTTCTCCAGGCTCGCGAACCACAGCTCCAAACCCAGATCTCACTAGCTCTACCATTGTTCTTTTGCATCGTTGTGAGTCCAAGCCTCCAATCCAGACCCGAGAAGGATCATCCCCATCTCTCCTTCCATGTATCGCAATTGCCGTTTCGGCATTCTCGACAAGCTGCAACGCTCGAGGTTCGTCAAAGCGATGCGAGGCTAGATGTAACTCGCGATGTCCATTTGTATTCCGCAAGCCTTGGAAATCGTAGAGTGACAAATCATCACCTGCAATTGTTGCTGCAATTTCTGATGTTCCTGGTTCGATGTCTCCTCCATGAGGGGCTAGAATTACTATAGCGGAATTGCGGTCTTTGACTGTGATTTTGTAGTCCACGCCTTCGGTTTTGGCGTTGGCGATTTCTTGGAAGGAGGTTCTGCGTAAGCGTGTTGGGTTTGTCATTGTGGCTCTTGTGGCGAGGAGGTTTTGTGCTCGGAGTCGCATATAGAGCGATTTATGGACACGAGTATGCTATGGCTCATGCAATCTGTCACATTGGTGAATGCGAAGTAAGTTGTGATAGCTGTGGTATTTTGTGTCGTTCGTCGTGTGACATGGATAGATTTCCTGGATTGGGCGATTGACGTTGGAATCCATTCGACCTGCCCCACTTTTATCGAATCTGGCTACCCGAGGCTATGTGTATATCTGGTGATCTGACAACTTCATATTGATACATCACTGGAAGGACAATGAACTGTCGCATGTGCGACAACTTTGTTGATATGCAGGGATGAATTCTTAGTCATACTTTATAGTAGGTTGTAGTGAAGTCAAAGTATGACACGTGCTTTCGAGATCAGTGACGTCTCGACTTGATGACGATCTCAACGTCCAACATTTATCCTTACAATGCGACTCGTGGTTTCAATTCCCCAATCATCAGATGAAAGCTTTCAGGATGGCGAATAGTTTCCTCGAACACCCCCTCTTGGGACCTCTACAAGGTGTCGCCATCAAGGAGCGATTCACCCAATTTCGCTCAATTCCATATGGCTACATCAAGCAGCGTTTCGCAAGGTCCGAAATGCTGATGGATGTACCGAGAAGGAAGCAACTGACCACGGAGCCCAAGCGCAAAGAGATATACGATGTCACCAAGCAAGGCCCTCAAAGCATACAACCGCTGGAATCTGCTCACATGGATGCCAAGTCAAATCAATTGCCTGATGACGTTGAAGAACAAGACCAAGCTGAGGATTGCTTGAACTTGACCATTACAACACCGAATGGCACGACGCCCGAATCGAAACTGCCAGTCGTGGTGTTTATCCATGGTGGTGCATTCTTCCTCGGCAGTGGGCAAAGAAAGTACTACGAGCCTCTCACTTTCTGCACTCAAGCAACTGAAATGGGAAAACCACTTATCTTTGTGTCGATCAACTATCGACTCGGTGCTCTGGGATTCTTCCATTCTCCTGCTGCAGAGAGTCTCATGCCGTCAAACAACGGCTTGCATGACCAGATTATCGCATTCCAATGGCTAGCACGCAACATCGATGGCTTTGGAGGCGACCGCGACAACATCACTGCCATTGGACAATCAGCTGGTGGTGAAAGTTTGAGCTTGCACAACATGAGTGGACGCCAAAACCCTCTGTACAAACGCTCTATCATGTTTTCTGGCACACCGTTGACCATGCCTGACAAGACGCACTCAGAACACCAAGACAACTTCCTCGCTCAAGCAAAGAAACTCGACATCGACATCGAAAATCTCAGCAGTATGCAAATTGCTGAGCAAATGATTACATGCGACGTTTCCAAGATTAGAGATTTGGGTTTTGTTGGTTCTCCTTGTGTTGATACTGAAATCATCCCGCACAGAGACCATGCAAACCAGCGCAACATCTCTGCTGGTAAGGTGTCTCAGGTATCCTGGCTAGAATTACAAATCATCAGTTCGTGCAGCTACGATGGCAGCATTTCCAATATCATGATGCGAGGGGATGACTCGCGCAAAGATCATGCAAAGAGCTTCATCAAGATCGCTAAAGAAGTCCTCAATCACCCAGAGAAACTCTTGCACATCTACGATATCAAAGAGGATACATCAGACGAAGAAGCACTCGAGAAGATCTGCCAATTTGAATCTGATATTGGATTCTTTTCTGCTGCATTGGCAGTAGCCAAAGGCACTTCTGACAAGACAACAACATACTTCCAACTCTTCGATCTTGGAAATCCTTTCCCGGGTCCGCTAGAGCAGAACAAATTCGCATCGCATACCTGGGATATTGTGGCGTTACTTGGTGCGTATGAAGATAGGCTACCAGAAGACTACGTGAAGAAGATCAGAGAGTGGCGGGCGAGGTATATACGATACATCGTCGATGGCGAAGCCCCGTGGGCCAAATTCGAGAAGGGACGCAAGGAGGCGATGTTTGTGGTACCCAATCATGGTCCAGCTGAGGAAACCAAGCTCGAATCTGTTCTGGAAGGTAGACTGCAGAAGTTATTGGATTTGGCGGAAGAAGAAAAACCTGATGGAGCTGACACTTTGTGGGAAGGTGTATGTCGACGTTGGCTGATGAAAGGAAAGTAGGAAGCACAAGGCTTGAGCTCACAATCTTCCTCACCGAAATCTATCCATGTACCATCTCTGAACAGCTGTAAAAACCATTCTCAAAACTTTCCAACGACGTTCTGAGGTACACCATCCATGAATAACGGCTTGCTAGGCTTAAGCCCATCAAGTTTCCAAATCCCTTCTTCATCGCGCCGATAGTAATGGCTTACATAATTATAAGCGTTCCACGAAGCGACTGTACCATCAGCCAAGTCACGGCGGTGCAGCCCTTGTACCTGCCAAATACCTACCACCACGTTGTCGTTATCCTGTTCAAATACAACCGAACCTAGAAAGTGTTGTGTCTTTACTGTAACATGGAAATCAGCATACGCGGTATAAAACATGTGTTAATCCGGGCGTTATGTCGGTGGGATACTGAACGTACGCCGGAGGTCACCAAGAGCCGTCAGCGAGGACATCTCAGCTACGTAATTCTGGACCGAGACGACCTTGTCCCCGAGATGAGGATCAAGTTCTCCGTACAACATTCTGAACTGTGGAGAACATATAGACTCTAATTGCTTCCAGTCCTATCCCAGTGCGGAAAGTGAGTTCAATGCTTTTAATGGTTGTAGGTGGTCTTGTATTATGGTCTAACCTTGTTGTCGTAGCAATATGCCCACAACCATGAAAGACGGCGAAACTCGTGCTCGTTTTGCGTTACGCAGGACATCGTTACTCCTCGGATGCTTTCCCGTTGTATTTCAAATTGATTTGGATTCGAATATAAGAAAACCTTAGAATTAATATATGGTCGTAATTTCGGTCAAAGTGGAGGACCCGACCCCCGACCCGACGTTGGCTCTTCGACACCCGACACTCTCCACAAGCTGTACACCATATATTACAAGAGTTACAGGTCAAAGGTCAATTCGGTTTTTATTTCCGTCAAGCTATGATCTGCAACTTTAAACGCAGGTAGTCTTTCGATTCTTGCAATCTCAACCACACAGCCTCTCGACCTCCAGACTCGCCAGAATGAAAGCACTAGTCCCAATCAGACTGTTATTGACGGTCGGTCTGGAGAAGTAATACTGCAAGGGCATTCGTTAGCAAACACTTTGTACTAGACGTTGTGTCCTTAGGGCCAGCATACCTCGGCATCGACGTTCTGCACACTTAAAGTAGCGATGGAACTAGTACCACCAAGGCTCAATGTCCCATTTGCGTCTTTCGAGACTCGCGTCTGGAAGATTGTTTCCCAAAGCCCAAGACCTGCCTTAATGGCTCTGTTTCGAAGTTGCGTGGTCGTGATGAACTGCAAGCGGACGGATTTGAGCAGGGAGTAAGCAGTCATCAGACTTGCGCTTGTCTCGATAAAGTTTGTTGTGTTGTTGATAGATGCGCCTGGTAGATCGACGACCTGCCATACGCCGTAATTACCATTGATCGCTGTAGCACGCTCGAGAGCGATGATCTGGGCTCTGATAATGGATTCGAACAGGAGCCTCATATTGTTGTATGCGATTTTGTCCGCCAGTGTCGTTGAAGTTCGAGGCATGGATCGCAATGTATCAAGGACTTCGACCACACCAAGAGTATACCATGCTAACGAGCGACCCCAGACAGAAGGACTGGCGCCCGTCTCGGGATTTGCCCAGTGGTGGGCTTTCAGAGCATCGTAGCCATGTACCAGAAGGCCTGTTCCATCATTACAAATGGCTTCGAGGATCTCGAGTTGTTTCAGTACAGCTGCCGAACCGAAGATGTCTGATGGTTGGCTTGTGTTTGCTGCGCCCAAGATGGCGAAATTCGGGTACGAGTACATGCCATCAGCATACGAAAAATTTTGATATGCTGTCAGATTATTGACGTTGTCGTAGTACCAAAGTCCTCCATTGGCATTTCGCGGTTGTTGAGCAAGCGAGTCCTTGAGCGCATTGATAGCATTCAAGAGCTGTCCATCTGCTCTCTCTTGCGACTGCCGAATCGTTTCCGTGTCAATTGAGAAGCGATCCAGAGGTAATTGAGTAGTGGAAGTAGCATTGGTGAAAAGCGAGACTGCACTTTCTGTGCTGTTGTGCAAGTAGACCGTCCACTCCTGCCTATCAGCAGTGCTGTAGGTTGCTGCGATAGCCTGTCGTAAGGCTTGGTAGAATATGCCCAATTCGATCAGACCTGTCCCCGAGGAACTTGCTGCTGCGCCTTGACTTCTTGCAATATTGCTTGCGATCATCTGCGATGCTTGTCCTTGAAAGTTCAGAGGGCATTGCAACGTCTCGGCGGATGCGAGGCTTGCTGTTGCCAGCGAAAGACCCGGCAGAGCAAGCAAATATTGAAGCCTCATACTGTTATTGTTTGTGGTAGCGAGGGCAGCATGGGAAAGGCTGAAGAAGTTGTGGTTGGAACGCTGATGAGTCTTCACTGCAGATCGCAGTGACGTGATGATCCACTGCTTTGCACCACAAGCTCGCAGGCATATATTCAGTCACACATCGCGAAATTTTAGTCCGGGACTTCGCTCCAGTAGCAGCAAAATTTGATGCAAACAATATCAGGCACAGTATTTTGCCCAGCGTCTACGGCATAATCCAGTGGCTGGTCGTATCGACAGAGGAGGTGGCTTTCACCAGTGATCGGCTACTAGATGGGGACCGCGTCGGCGCCATTGGTTTGGGTCCTGAAACGGCCAAGATCTTGGCAACGCCGGCCCCGTCTGAGAGCTTCATCGGCTCTGCATGCAGAACATAGTTATTGTGTTTCCAGCAACAATGATTCGCGCAAGCATATGCGCCTATCACAGAAAGATCGATCTCTTCGGCTTTGTTGCCCCGCAGGCGCTACCGCCTGCTTAGTACAATTTTCTCCCAGATCCGCACCTCAGATTTGAGGCCACGGAAACATCAAGATTTGAAAGTCTGGGCAGACTCATGCATCATTCTCCAGTTCTGACCAATATGACCAATACAAACTTGATACCATCATCAGATCGCAACATATCAAGTAGCGCTTTAGTTTTCGCTCGTTGTGCCATGGATCGCTTGCCCACAGATATTCTCACCAGGATAGTCGCCTTCTGTCCAACCGGTCGCCCGTCACGTTCGGAAGCCTGTCTTGCACCGTACGCGCTCATCTCAAAACAATGGCAGAAAGTTGTCGAACAACATGTTTTTAGCTCTGTGAAATTGAAGTTTTCTGAGTTGGCGACCTTCGCAGCTGTATATGACGCTGGCTTAGATCGGGAACACCGCAGGTCTGCTTTGCAACGACTCAAGTATATCATCAGATCCATTCCTGGCACGGACGAAGCGCTGGCCTCAGAAACCTCACCTGAAAGGACAGTTGCCAGACAAAAAGATACTCAAGCGGCTTTGCACGCCCTTGGAGAGATCTATCGTCTGCTAAGTTCCTGGTCAATCAACAAACCTATCACTCTCGAAATCCAATTACCACAGGAGACTACTCTGCCACCAGACTCAATGCCATCCATACCCAGAACCGAGCTTGTCAAGCGATTTGTGTTTGAAAGTACATTCCAGCTAGACACAGCTTTGTTGGTCCCGATCGCGTCTCACATGATTGGCCTGCAGGAGCTCGAATGGGATCTGGACGACTATGACAAGAGTATAAACTCTGTGTTTCGGCGTAAAGCGCGTTACGGTAAGTTTGTGCTTTGATGGACTGCTTTGTTTTAGAATTTCCTCTAGGTTTTGTGCAGCACGACAGGAGGATCACCTCCATAACTAAGACTCGCAGGTCATTATCTGCTTCCTATAGGAGAGCTTGGCTAACTTTATTGTCATCTAGACTTCGCCAAGCATGTGCAATCACTTGCAGGGACTTGCCCATCGCTACGGACCGTTGAGCTCCGCTTCAACAACGAAACTCCGAGCAACGAGAATATCGACATACCCAGCATCTTGCTACCGCATGTGCCAATTGATCATCTGTGCCATTCCTTGAGGCAGCTTTCCTCCATGACCAGATTGAGAACTTTGATTCTCCACAAGATTGTTCTTTCAGAACAATTTTTCCAGCAATCTCAGCTATCATCGGCATCAACTATATGGCCAAGTCTTAGTCGTTTGGAGATCAACTACAGCTCCATGGCCGCAGATGGCGGATGGTACTTCGAAAGAGATCCCTACGACAGCGAGTATATCGATGAAACTGAGGATGACAGTGATATGGTATCTCAACGGCTGATCATGGAACGCATACACAAGTCCCAGGAGGAAAAAGCCAAAGTCACCGACTTCGACCAAGAGTACGATCCCAGAGCCACTGAAGAGGACGAAAACCAGGACCTTGACGATCTTGACTGGGCCGATTCGTTCAGGGTCTGGCCGTCCCCAAAGCTTGAAGCTATGCTTCTCAGCATGGTAAAAAGTGCTGCACAAATGCCGGCTTTGAAGATCTTTACAGTCGGCTCTGATATGTCATTCTGTGCTGAGTATCAGCTGTTCCAGTTTTTCTACCTTACACCAGGCGAAACGCATGCGGATTGTCTGTGGGATTTCGCACATGACAGCAAGCATAGGCACCAGCGAAGGTTGTACTGGCGAGTGCCGAGGTCATGGCGCATGAATGAAGAGCTGGAACGGACCTGGAAAGACTTACTTGGAGAGGATGGCGTGATCGATTACCACGATTGGCACGGCAGGGAATGAGTATCGGGTCGTGCATTCTATTCATATTTGACAACATGCAAAGCTCCATGCAAAGATCAGACGACCCAAGGTGTATGTACATTGCTCAACCTGATCTACCTATACAATGATGACAACCCAGCCAAATATAGAGTCAGACCAAACATGTTCCTCTTAGGTCGTCTTTTGCGAGCATCATTACACATGCATCTCTCTAGCAAATACCATTGTTGGGATCAACACTACAAGGAGAGCAAATGAGTCAGCGAACAATGGACGGGTCTGCCGGATCAATGATTAAAACTCACCGGAATCTCCAACCAGAGACAGTAGATTCGCCACCTCGATCACAGCCATTGATCTCGTTCTTCAGACGAAGGACACAATCGCCGTCGCCGAGATCGAATGCGGCACCAGTGTTCAAGTTTTGCACAGTAATCTCATACTTTTGAGTATTGGTGCCCTGAACGCAGGCGTACTTGGCCTCTCCAGGTGCAAAAACTCCCTGGAAAGCGCCCTGGTTGCCATCGTAGCCGCGACAAGCTCTTCCGACGTGCCATCTGGCGTTGCCTTTGTCTTGGAACACATCGCCACTGCCAAAGCAGTTGGCAGCAACGCTGTCGATGCTAGTGCCGAGAACCACGGCGAGGCTGGCAAGAATAGTAGTTGTCTTCATGTCGAGAGGGTCGAGTTTGGGGTGCTTTCTGGTAGGAATGCTTTGAAGGATCGATGAGACTGTTGATAAGAAGATGATTTGGACAGGAGCATCGTCCACTATATAGCTGGTCGTCAGTCAGTTTCCCCTTGGACAGTCTTTGACGAGGGCAGCGACCTTCAACCTCAACCGGTCAATCCATAGTAGTGGGACTGTTGGTGGAAAAAATCAACACTTGATTGACAGAGTGCTCTAGTCGTACACGGCCCTGATCGGCCACACTAATGACGGAACATGATTTCCAATAAACAGATGTGCTGAGGTTGGCAAAGTTGACAAGTCAGATATCGATCCGGCTGATGGTCTAGTGATTCTCTAGAGACGAGCGTATGCATAGCAAGAATGGTTGACCTGTCATACGAGACCGAGATCATGCATGTGTCTGATTGAGGACATCCATTACGAGACATGTTGATGGTTGTTGTCCCCACAACTAGATGGACTAAACTCCACATTCTCCACAGCTTCGCTTAACCACAGATAGAGGTATCAAGCGAGTGTACCCGCCGGATCTTGGCTCGTTCCTTCGCCAAGGCCCAAGGACTGATTTGAACATATTACATAGAAGAACATGCTGACCCGTATGACTCTAGTGTGCTCAGTCCAACACTTGGCATAACAAATACGAATTCAACAATACGAGAATGCCTCTTTGCTAAACAAAGCTCATACTGCGTCTGGTTCGATAATTCATACTGAAACCAGCTTACCTTGTATATGTAGCTCTGCGGAGTATAGGCGACACGACTCAAAGAAAAGTCCGGTGATATCGCCGAGTCCGTTGGTTGCACTAATTTGGTCACGAAGCATCTTGCGGATTCAAATTCGGCGTGAGTTTTCCTGTCCTGGGAGTTACCACTACCATCGGCAATAGTGTGACAGCATAACATGGGCTGATGAAGTGTGGGGTATCTGGCATGATGGGTATTAAGCATCTCGCGTGACACTTTGGAAAATCTCCATTTGATTGTCATGAGAGGTTGTTCGAGCTCGGCCAGAGTTTCAATCGCTGGGGATTTGGATTCTCAAGAGCTCTTCGTGCTTGGAAGATCTCTAGTTGTGTGTTAGCGTTGGAATGATGATTTTGTCGGATCCAGCTGCCTGCAAGACTAGATCGACATTGTCAGACGCATCACCTAGATGAAAGGGCCGATGGCGACCTGACCGATACTGAGTAATCATAGCTTGATCTTTCGTTCAAAACCATGGCGATCTTGGATGTAAGTTCATGTTCACCTCTACGGATGTTCTGGATGTGTTGTGTAGCCGATCAAGAAGCACCTTGACAAAAGGTCAAGACTTTATCGTAGAGTTCCTCAGTGACAACAACACCGCGAATGTCCTTTGGAGCTCACTTTTGACAAGTGCAGATAGAGAGCAGCCCATTGGTAGCGTGATATGCGAAAGCAAAGCCCAGCTTGGCGTGCGCAAAAGAGTTGACGAGCAACACATGCAGCATGCAGAGCTCCCGAAGAGCTCGAAAAGGTTTCCAGCTGCCAAAATTGGGTCTCTGAGCCATCCGTAAGCCAACGTTCTCTGTGGATGGTCATCTTGGTACATCCCACTTGATATCTGCTACGCTGTGGGATGGAGTTCTGGCCTAGAGTCACATAACTCCGCGCCTCTTCACAATCGCTGCCGTCCGGCAGTGCCGCAGATTACGTCTCAAGCATGAACATGTATTCCGTTATCTCCCCTGAGACACTATTCAGACGATGCGTTATCCCTATTGGTCGTTGGTGATAAGAGAAATCACGTGAGCGGAGGATGAAGGCGGCAGTCTGGTATCAACCGCCCACGTGATCGGAAGGGCCGTTCATCCATATCTAGTGCTATAAAATCCATCGATATATAAAGCTGTGAGCTTAGGCAAGAAAAAACTACCAAATACACCCAAATATCATCACTCATGACTCATTTTGAAGTTGCTGTTGTCGGACTTGGTGCCCTAGGCAGCGCAGCGGCGTATTAAGCTTCGAAGAAAGGAGCCAAAGTGATCGCTTTCGAACAATTCGAGTTCGGTCATGTTCGTGGAGCATCTCACGACACATCCAGGATCATCAGGACTTCATACGATCAACCAGAATACGTCGCACTCGCAAAATCTGCCTACAAAGACTGGGCAGAATTGGAGAGTGAGTCAGGGCAGCGCCTGGTCACCATTACAGGCGGCCTGATCTTCCTTCCGAAGCACGACGAACTCAGTATCCAAAAGTATGCAGACAGCCTGGATGCGAATGGAATCCCTTTCGAACTTCTCAATCATGAGCAGGTTGCCTCCCGTTGGCCGCAATTTAAGATGCCTGAGAACTATGAGGCGGTCTATACAGCCGACTCAGGCATCGGCCATGCCGCTCGATCAGTTGCGGCTATGCAATATCTAGCAAGATTCAATGGGGCCGTCCTGCATGAACGCACGAGAGTCGAGCGAATAATACCCAAGGCTGCCGGTGGCGTCACCATACAGACGAGTAAGGGTCAATTCAGTGCAGACAAAGTCATACTTGCCGCCGACGCTTGGTCAAACGAGTTGCTTGAACCACTTGGAGAGCGAATTCCGTTGGAAATTACTCAACAACAGGTTACCTACTACAAACCCACCTCTCCACAGGATTTTGAGAGCGAAAAGTTTCCCGTATGGATTATGGGTGGAGAACAATGGTACTACGGCTTTCCTTGCTATGGTGAGCCATCCATCAAAGCGGCAGAGGACAGTGCGCCCAACTATACATCTCTGTCCAATCGGACCTTTGTTCCCTCGAACAAACTCCTGGAAAGGCTGACTACTGCTATGGACAAACTGATCCCTGACGAGAAACGCGAAGTGCTCCGCACTGTCACTTGTCAATACACCATCACACCAGATCGCCAATTTGTGCTGTCGTCCTTGAGGTCGAACAAAGATATCATCGTTGCATTGGGTGCTGCTCATGGCTTCAAGTTTGCTCCAACCATTGGCCGCGTGGCAGCGGAACTGGCACTCGATGGGAGAACGGGCGAGAACATTTCTAAATTCGGCATCCCGGTTACCGAGGAAGCAACAAGAGCAAGGCTGTGATGCATGATATCTTGTAAACCGTTATAGCTTTTTGGTTACTATGTCCATATCTATATTCTAGTTATTGCAATGATACAACTAAGTCAATCCTTGAACAGATTAAAAAACATACCAAACGCATAGATAGGATAGGATCCATGTTCCAAAGACTAGACAAAACAATATGTCCCTTCTGATGGCGTGGTTTGGAACCATCCATCCCTGAGACGCGTGTCGGAGAAATTCCGACCCCCCGTGGCACTTCTGGACATGCGTTCTCCACGAAAGATAAGCTCATCGGTATTACCCCACTTCTCGTCACGAATTTGACCGATAGCACCCGAAGACTGGATAAGCATATAAGCCGAGTCACCGTCAGTTCTCCAGAGATAGAGGCTTGTCGTGGTCCAGACACATCCACGCAGTACACGACATGCACCACCGTACATCGAGGGCTTGTGAGGCATGCCGTAGAAAAAAGAGGAAATGTCCTGGCGAACAGCCCACATGTTCACTCTGCCGCCGATTGAGTCAACGATGCACCTATAGACTGGGTGACGGAGTCCCACGTGGACATGCCACACGCCAACGCACTCTCTCGCTGCCGTCTAATAGCGGCGAACCCTCGCAGGTAAGTTTGAACCATACTCAAACATGCCCAGCGCAGCTGAGAAGCGACATACAAGGATGATAGGTTTGCGCAGTTGGAAGAACAAGTTGCTCGAATGACCGAGATCATGAGGTGAGTTCTTTTAGATGATCGAAAACGGTTCTTGGAACGACTCGCTCATGCTGCACGAGCCAATCACTGCCAAACGCATCGACATCAGGATCGACTATCGCATCTTTGCCCGATGCTCATTTGCTTCGTGATGATTTGTGAGCTCCCTCAAGATAAAGTTCTTGCGAAAGTCCAAGATCTCTAATTCAAACAGGCACACTGATCCTGCTGATGGGATCGCAGCAGACTTAGCAAACCTCTACTGCTCGCACATCTGGCGACGGCCTCTGAGTCTGTTCGATCCGCTGACCCTCGAGGTTGACCGTCTACCCAAGCACGTGCGATTGCTCTTGACCGCTCTTACGACGCGTTTCACGGATTCGGGCAGAGACGTCAGTAATCTCGCCGACCAAGGTCGTCGCGAGTTGATGAGTCGAATTGCGGATGGTTGTGAAGACGAACAAGTCGTTCAGAGTCTTTGCCTTCTAGGACTGCTCGATATAGCGTGTAGGTTCAAGCATCGCAGTACCTTCGCCATATGCCTCTGACAGGATTCAGATTCTAAAACGACTCAAGCCTCACTCCATATTGGAATGGCTGCATCTCTAGCAGATCAGCTCCTTAGGAGTAGAAGCATCACTCCAGCAGGAAAACAGTGCTGGTGGGCTTGCTTCATACTTCATCGAATGTATTCCATTGAAAACAGTCTTGTCAATGTTAATACAGCTATCGGCTTTCGACAGGAGACATACGATATGGATCCGCATGGCATATTCCCCTTCTGTGCTCAGCTCTATGACATCTGGCATAATGCCATGGCGTTTGTCCGAGAGGCAAAACAACGACGCGCCGCAGACGCTTGGCTAGCTAGTTCGTCATATCAGAGTATTGTCACAGAACTTTTCGAGTTCGATCGTCGAGTGCCTGACAAACACCGCTTACAGAATACTCGTTTCCACGAGCGTACACCAGAGCAAGTACAGATGGACAAAGGCTATTGGTTGCTATGGTTCAACATGACGATGTTATATCATGGCATCCTTGTGCTTGTGAATCACCCAATTCTGCATGTTAGTACCGGTCAAGGTTTTCAAGCTCGAGGTCCTTCTTCTTTCAAACAACAGGTTGTCGAGCAAGCCCTTTTACATGCGAAGTGGGTCGCTAGGTTGTACGGGATGAACATTGCGCTGGGTCTCCGGAGTACAGACCCTTTTCTCGTGCATATTTTATGCATGTCTGCGTCGGCGGTCCTGTTCTTCGTCCAATCGAATAACAAGGACATACAGAACGACGCACAACAAACTTGCGAACAATGTCTAGCATCAGTATCTGAGCTGACAACGATATGGCCCCATCTATCACATACAGTATGTCAACCTTGCAAAATGGCTGCTCTCGCTGACGCACTCTCGACAGGCTTCGAAACTTCGTATGGCCATGAGTGAGGCAGGCTTTCAAGACCGCACCTGGATTACATCCGATTATGAAGGCATGCGAGCAGCTTTGATATGGGATCTGATGGACTATGCAACTTCGACACGAAGTAGCAGGATTGATGGTCCGGAAGGCACGGTCGGCCATAACACTTCGACGCAGTATACGTGCCCTATGCTTATAGCGGTAAGTACTGGAACACGTTCACAGGGAACCACACCAAACGAACCAGATATGGAAATGTGGACCGCGAATGAACTAGGAATGATTGACACCAACGACATATTCTTATACCCGACCTTGGGCACAGATGATATGTGGCTGGGGCTTGGTCAGCTCTAGTGGAAGGGTTTCATCACATTGATTGCACACTGCTCTCCAGTTGAGTCTACGATGAAAAATTCTTGCAAAGCAGTGAAGGTCTACAATCCATTCCGCCATGTCGACTCGGTGCCGTGATCGATAAGTCTCTCGCTCAGTCAATTTTTACGCGCACAACTTGGCACAAGCATGCATGCGTCTTCATGTACCCTTCGCCATTCCGAGGATACCAGATCATGACTGTCACTGTGAACGGTTTCGATTGGGGACGATCCCGATGTGCTGAAAAGAATTTATACAGAAGATCCAATACCACACTGCTGAACAGAAGAGACTATACCATAGACGAAATGACGGGACAGCCAATTTCGGATTGCTTGCTACTCTATCAAACAGTTAAGAGGCTTCCTGCACGATCTAAGAAGTCATCAGCGAGAGAGCGAGACCTCATTGCGTTTGGATCACTTACGGGTCCAGAATAGCGACCTTTCTTGTGGAGAACATAGAAACCAACGATTAGTGTCCAACATCCAGCAACAATAGGGGACAGATAATCTATCAGATTATTCAGCATTCAGATTACAGCGGTGCGGCAAAAGGCGGTGCGACTCACTCATCGATTCCGCAGTGACGGGCAGAGAGACCGGGAAGCACAAAATGATGATGGAGAAAACTGCCAGTATGGGTGCCAGAGAATTGCACATCCATCCAACTTTACCGAGATCATAAGGGCGAGTAGGCATGCACGATCTGCCTCGGGCAGCTACGACTGCTTGAGGAATCGCTGCATCATCGGTGTTAACATTCTGAGTTCCACAAAAGAGACTGAGAATCACTTGCCGTAGGTGCTGAACAACATAACTATACTGGACCCGACGATTGACTGGAAGGCGGTATCTGATCCAATGTAGATAGCCCCATAAACGATCGATAGAGTTGATGACACAAGCGTAGCTCTGACTGGAAGCTTGACCCTTTCGTCCACGGCGCTGAAAAATTCAGAGAAAGGCATGCCATTGTCGCGGGCGAAAGCCCACGTCGTGCGTCCAGCCACAACTACGTTCCTAAAAAGTATTTCAGCTATAAAGTGAGGCAGATAGGCACATCTCTCTTACACAAGCAGAGAAAAGCAGACGCTGATCGCGATAAGGCTACATAGCACAATTGTGGCTGGTTTGCTCCCGGTTGCTTGATAAAATATGGCTAGTATGGGAACCCCAGTGGGATCAGTCTGAATCTGTATGTTCACTAGAGTCAGCACAATGAAAGAAAACTTCCAATGATCAACGTACGGCGTCAATATCGGTGATACAAAACAGTAGAGCAGTCAAGAATGCGAAGGATGTGATAAAACCAGCTATTATGGCGCCGGCCATGGCTCTAGGCACGTTCTTCTCTGGCTGTGGCATCTCTTCCTACAAAACCGAGGTCAGTCATCGGTCAAGTATATAGAGAACCGCCACTTGCCGATAAGTGTGTAGCGGCATCTATGCCTAGGAACTAGAGATCGGTTACCACTTGCGCAATTCTTTGAAGCCTGGATGCAGGCTCACATTGTATGTCGATAGGATCCATCCGATGACGAATGCAAGTCCATCGCTCGACCAACCAGAAGTGTTGGAAACGTCGCCAAAGACAAATGCGGCATGTCTGTAAGGCTGACTCCGGTGCATCGCTAGACTAGTGATGAGGCAAACGATGAAAGCTCCCAAGCTCCAGTATACTGTGATAGATGAGTGATTGATCGGTCACGTAGTGGAGTGGACAAGGATGGACCTACAAGAAACAGAAGATATCGTTCCCATGCAGGAATTGGCGCCGAGCACAATCACAGTGTGTAAGATAATGATCGCTACGTAGAGTAGCCAGACTTGCCATGGCTCAGGAGCCTTGCATCGCTGCATCAGTACGGATGTCTTGTGTGGAAATTTGATTTTGATTGGACTCACAAAGTCAGGGTGGACAAGGATGACCATGCCAAGGATGAAGGTGGCCAGGAATAATGCCGCAGAACTACGACCAGGTAAGAGAAGACACTGATTTATTCATGGAAGTACTCACCTCGTGATGAACCACCAAGCTATAACAGCACTCCATCCAACGAAGAAGCTCTGCAGACAAATGAGTTGGAGCGCTCATCGCGGAAGGTAATATCTGTGAAAGATACCAGGAAGTTCTTATAGCTCTCAGATGAGAGCATGTATATGTAGTGATAAGGCCCACCAGCATTAGGGAAAGCCGAAGCCATCTCTGCGACGCCGGCACAAAGAATGGTTGTGAATAAAGCGCCAGCGACACAACCCCAGATAAGTGTAACGCATCCACCAAGCGAGATAGGGCCGAGCATACTGGCGGATTCAGCGACCCATGAATTGAGAACAGCAAAAGCTACTCCAAGCGTAGCAATGGTGCCGAACTGTTTCTTCATGACCACGTTGGACTGTAGACTCAGGCGTCAGTAGAATCTATGGGAAGAACCTGCTGTGTATCGAGCTGACCTCATAAAGGTGTACGACTTCTTGTTGTCCGACCTGCACTGAATGCAAGCTAGACACATCCTGGGCATCGTGTATGTTCTTGGAAGCATCCATGCTTTCGTTCTGGACTTATGTCTTTGCCTATGAAGTTGGGTTGTGGGTAACAGTGGGATGGTCGCAATACAGTGCTCGACCAGGCTGACCAATTGAGCTTGGGTGAACAACATATATCTCTCACCGATATGCCAGGAAGGTATATCTTGCCTGTTTTCAGCTCCGCCTCCGTGCTAATCGCCGATCATGTGAGCGGCTTCCACGCGGCATCTACTCCGGCTGTCAAATTCCCCCACGATCCACACCTCTTATCTCGGTCTGTAGATAGTTCAGCTATCTAAACTCTACTTTTGACCATGATCCATATCCTCAGCGTCTCCTTGAGCAACAAATCACAATCTCTCAGCTTGTTCGTCCAAAAGACTGCCATCACCCTAGCATTGTGGGCTGTCCAATCTGTCTTTCTTTGATTAGCGGTCCATGACGATTCAGTGTATATTGAAACGCGCACTGGTCAGTTTCCAGTTGTGGCTAGGCATGAGCGAACCCATAGCCCGTCATCCGAATCAGCAAACCACGAAGGACCCCGAACAGTACATCCCGCCATGGCAGACAATGCCAAAACCACACGTTCTGCCAGCTCCACTGCTCAGCGGCACTGCTAGGATAAACAACGTTGATCTCTGGTACGGCATGTACGGCGCGACGCTAGAGCAAAGCCTTGCGCGAGGTCTCAACCCCGTCGTCTTCTTGCATGGAGGCTTTGCCAATAGCGAGTATTTTGGAAGCCAGATTCACTACCTGAGGAACTCACCTTACACGCTCGTAGCCTTAGATTTGCGTGCACATGGACGCTCGTCAGACGATCACAGCCAGCCTATCACTTATGACTTGATGACCCTCGATGTCATCGGGCTTATGGACCATCTCGGCGTCAATCGCTTTTCGACTGTGGGCTGGTCGGACGGCAGCTATATTTCATACAATCTCGCCATGAACTACAGCAGTCGCGTGGATCGTGTGTTTGCCTTTGACGGTGCATACAGCTATTCTAACATCAACCAGAGTGCACTGGGGTCTCCGACGTTCAAGATCTACATGGAGTGGGTAAGCCAGGACTTTGAGCGCTTATCTCCAGGCAATACGACCTTTGATATGTTCGAGGAGCGCATGATGGCTATGTGGTCAACTGAGCCCGTGTGGCATGCCAAATCATTTTCTAGGATTCCCACACTGTACTCAGCTCCCGAGAGTGCTCCAATTATCTGGATTGTCGCTGCAGACTCGGAAGAGGCTGTGACGCGCTCGACGCCAGGAGAGCTCCACAGCTGGGTGAGTTGATCTTCAAGATGATTAGATGTCTTATTTCTGATTTTATTCGCACCGCGTAGGTCTGGGGATCCTCGCTGGTTATGCTTCCCTCAGTTTCGCATTTCGCGTAAGTGTGTTCTGCCCCCGTGCCGAGGCCACTCGCCGCTTGTTTGGAGAAAAGATTGACAATCGATAAATGCAGATTTTTACAGGATGCAAAACCATTCAATATCATGTTGAAAAGGTTTCTCGAGATCGAGAGATAGCAGTTTGTTGCTGCACGACCTTTGGCAGTCTTGGTCGTACAATGCTGTATTTGGGGAATCAGCGATGCGATTTGAACACGTCGTCGCTGCCGGTGACCATTACATGACACGATCCCATATAGTGTTGCGCAATCACGACTACGAATTGTGGTTGTGTTGCCATCAAATTCAGTATCAGACATCGGGGCTTGAACGGATGTTCAATCACGATAGCATCGGTGCTGTGTCTCTCAATGCCTACTGCACGTGACAAAATTATGAGATCTGCCTCACAGCCCTGGACACGGTTTTGATGCATATACTGGGCTAACAATACACCTCTTGGTTGCTTTGATCGGCACGCTGCTTTGACCCAAAGACCGGCATAGCTTGCCATCAAGAAACAAGTGAATATGGAGTCCTGGTCCTATCTCCCTAATCTAGATACACTAGACCTTAGAGATGATTCTAGTTGATCACTGTTTCATTCATGGACAGATTTGACAGAGTGACATGTTCATTACGAAGGCTCCACCAACAACAATGATCAAGTCGTAGCTGTCGAATCCCCCATGACTTCTTGAGCCCTGAGTCTCGCCCACTCTGAATAAGAGGTTGGCTTCCTGCCAAGCAACATCTCCAGCACGTTCATGTTTCCAACGAGTCCACGCTCATTGTAGTACACCAGAAGGCGGGTAGCAAATGGCCTCATGGACTCATTCTTATTGCGGCGAACCAAACCTTCGACGGCCTGTTCAAGTGGGATTCGCTGTATCTTGATATCCTTGCCGATGGCCTCACTGACTTGTCGAACTGCTTCAGTGTACGTAGCAGGCTCGGTGCCGACCAGGGGATAGATCGCATAGAAATGCTTCTTGCGTTCTTCTAACACACGAGCAGCAGCTTCGCCGATGTCCTTTGCTGTCACCCATGTGAAGACAATTTCTGGATTGTAGGGACTAGGATAAACCGGCTCCTCTTCGCGCACAATTTTCTCCATCGGGAAATTTTCCATCATGTGCGTGGGCTCAAGAATAGTGTAGGGTAGGCCAGATTCGACGAGATATTCCTCGGCATAACGCTTGTTGTCGTGGTTTAGAAGTTTCCGAAGGATGGGGAAGATGACAGATGAGTATACCATATGCGCGAACGGACCTCCAGCAGAACGCTGTGCGACCGCTGCATCAATCATGTGATATATTGCCATGGCTTCATGTTGTAAGCTGAGCGAGGACGTTAGCACCGAGCTTGACATTCGAGTATGTATACATACGGAGGGCAGACCATGAAGCAACATGTGACGCCGTCCAACAGCTTTGGTGCTGTTGTCGGGTCCGCCATGTCAGCAACAACGACTTCAACCGACGGGTAATGCTTTTGCAATCTATCCCTCGAGGCATCACTACCGACATGGAGACGAAGGCGTTTCCATTTTCTTGCGATGTGAGGAAGCAAACCTGTACCCTGCTTGCCTGTAGCGCAAGTGATAAGAAGGAGAATCATGTAATATCTCTGAGACCAATCCTGTCGATTGCCGATGACGTGGACCCCGAGCCGCCTTGCAGACACAAACGTGACCTCGATCATGCAAGGTTCGGCACGTGGTTTGCGCGTAGTCTATATACTGCGTGACTCAGGATACTCAATACTGCTGCGCCAGCAAATTCTTCCCTCCTGCTCAATGCGCTCCTCCATGATCGTTTTCAGTGCCTCCGAATGGCGATCGATGATAGAGCTATGGAAAATTGGACGAAGCAAGGGCCGAAAAGGTATACAGATGACGAAATGTCAGAGCTCCAGGCCGACTCTTAAAGTGGTTTGGAGGTCGCTCGGACCACGCACGTTGTGGGAAAAGTTACCGATCCCGGCGTCATCGCACGAAGACCTCTAATCTCCGTATCTTGATAAGATCATGGTTACTTTTGTGGCACATCACCTCCTTGACAACACAATATCAACATAAAGTCATGTAAGATGCTGTTTCAGTACAAGCTCATTCTGGTCGTGGGCTCCACTTCGGGCATTTGCGCTTGCACTAGCTGATCGTTTCGTCCAAGAAAGATCCAAGGTCATTGCAGTGGGTCGTAGGAAAGACAGGCTGGATGCATTTGTCCGTAAGCATGAAGAAGTCAAGGCCGATGGCATACGTTTCGAAATCTCTGATCGTGAGCATATGGCTCAATTTGTCAGAGAGTGCGTCGTCTGTCGCATTCGTTCCTGCCATGGGTGCAAAATCTTTCCGCAGTACAGTCAAACACCTAGACCTGGACCACGTGCACTTGAACTAGGTTTCCAGCGCATGATGGATCTCTTAAACTGAGAGGAGCTTGATCTATACGTCTTCCGTTCTCAGATCAATACCAATTTTACTTGTGTCGGAGACATGGCTATCAGGTTGCTGCAGGACAACGCTAACAGCTCCATTTCCTGACTCAATTGCACGATTACATCGGCACTCAGAAAGGACGTCGGATGGGTATGCCTCTTGATCGGTTCCTTGATAAGGCGTATGCAGGTCTTGCAGCCGGAGAAGATCATGTCCTCGTCGAATTTATTGGCTTTGCTAAAGACTTTCATGGCCTGGTCAAAACTCAAGGATTTGTACTTGAGGATCTTACTAATGCCTTCTTGGGTTGCACTAGGTATGTTGTGGGACCAACGGAAGCATTGAATACTAGCTAGGCAAATCGATTGAAGTCGAACAAGATAGAGAATGGGATCTTTCTAGGAACACATATCTTCCTGTGTATCTGCTGACTTCGCGCTATAGTGTTGTGTCGGCATACCTCTACTATTGGTATGTCACGGCCCTAGTCCGGATGGAATGCATTCCGGATCCATGTGGTCCAGGCTCGTGGGACGCTCGTGTTCTAGGCGCGCTAGTCGTTGATCGCAACAATACTCGCAGAATCCTTCGCCAAAACTTTTACCAAGTTTTCTAGGGCTCAAGTTGCCGAAGGCACGCGCAATAACAAGATTTCTACTCCTGGTTCATTCTTCTCCAGGTGTCAATTATGAGATTGCGGAGATCCGGAGACCGCTGGCCATAGGAAGCTAGGGTTCACGATTGCTTCTGCTATTTTGCTCTTAGGTTGAGCATCCTGTCAGCCAAGACTTCTTTTCAGGAGCGCACTTACACTTTTTCCGACACAACTTGAGTCTGTTTATGGTTAGCAGCGGAGAAACTCCATCATCAGACTGGTCCTGGCGGCGTTACCCATGGGGTGAGTACAATCGACTCTGAGCATCTCATACAGCGTGCATTGTGTGCTAAAGCATATATAAAGATCAACATTGCCCCGATGTCAGCTCAGATCGCATCTCATTCAGTACTTCATAAGCAATCGACCATCTGTTCTTCCTCTTGACCAGTCATGACTGATCTTTCCCTTCCTAAACAGGACGTTGAGACGAAGGAGTTCCTGGGCACTTCTGTCGGAGTAGACGATGAGACAGTTAACAATGCTTTCCTGGAAACACATGCTCAGAAGAACATGACTATACTTCAAGCCGTTCGCAAATACCCCAAGGCTATATTCTTCTCGGCTCTCATGTCCCTTTGCATCGTCATGGAGGGCTATGATACCGCACTCATTGGGAACTTCTATGGTTTCAGTCCATTCAACCGCAAGTTCGGTATCCCTGTCAACGATGGCACCGGACAGTATCAAGTGCCCTCTGACTGGCAATCTGGCTTTCAGAATGCTGCTGCTGGAGGCCAGCTTATCGGACTTCTTCTCGCTGGACTCTTCATCGATCGTTTCGGCTATATCAAGGCCATCATTGGCGCTCAAATCCTTACTATATTCTTCATCTTCTTGATGTTCTTTGCACAGAACAGACCAATGTTGCTGGCAGGCTATCTTCTTTGCGGAATTCCTTGGGGAGCTTTCCAAGCCTCTGTAACCACGTATGCTGCTGACGTTACACCCATGCGCCTTAGACCGATTCCCACCACATTTGTCAACATGTGCTGGGTCATTGGTCAGTTCCTGAGCGTCGGCGTGCTGAGAGGAGTTATCAACAGAGATGATCAGTGGGCTTGGCGTATTCCATACGCTGTGCAATGGGCGTGGCCTCCAATCAGAATTGCTGGCATGCTATTCGCTCCAGAAAGTCCAGCATGGCTTGTCAAGACCGACCAGGTCGAAAAGGCCCGGGACTCACTTTTCAGACTGAGCTCTGGACATGTAGACGAGGTTGAACAAACTCTTGCGCTCTTGATGCACACCAATGCCTTCGAGCGATCTATGGAGACAGCAAGCGACAGCGTGTCATACCTAGACTGCTTCAGGGGTCACAACCTCAGACGGACTGAAGTCACCTGTGGCGCATGGTTGGCTCAGGTCTTCGTCGGTATCTGGTTCGGCTCAAACATTATCTACTTCCTTCAGAGGGGCGGATTGGACGAAAATGTGTCTTTCAACTTTGGCCTAGGTCAACAAGCACTTGCACTCATCTGCACGTCCGCCTCGTGGTTTGCGATGACACACTTTGGCAGACGTACTCTCTATCTCTTTGGCCAGACCGTCATGTTGGTCTCACTACTCATCGTCGGGTTCTTGGGCATTCCAAAGAGCAGCTCCACCATCAGCTGGGTCTCGGGCGCTTTCCTCATCGTTTTTGTCATTGCTTATCAGACGACTGTTGGTCCAGTCTGCTATTGCCTCGTCACTGAGCTACCCAGCGCTCGTCTCCGCATCAAGACAGTCGTGCTAGCCCGCATCGCTTACAACCTACCTAGCAGCTCTCGGTGCAAACTTCTTGAATCCACCAATCCTCAATCCTTTGGCGTGGAACCTTCGCGGTAAAGGAGCATTTCTCTGGGTCGGATTCTGCGCCCTCACTCTTGTGTGGTCGTTCTTCAGATTGCCGGAGACCAAAGGACTTTCCGTTGCCGAGATTGATGCATTGTTCGAGAAGAATGTCTCCGCACGGAATTTCAGTAAGACAGAGGTCGATGTGTTTGTCGAGACTTCAAGAGAGTGAATCGCAAAAATCAGGTTGGAAGCCATAACACGTTGATTAGCTACTTATCAGGCCTTATAAAGGATCGTGGACGTCTCAAGTTTACTCGCCACCGTAAGAAACCACCTTCTTCCGATCAAAAATTTCGGTGGCATGAAAATTCCTAAACTGTCAATCATGTCTATCTCAGCCAGACTCAAGCGAGCACAAATCCTTTGTAACCATTTGCAGCACACTCCTCCAGTACCTTGCAGTAGTGAGGCACGCCACCGAGGTATATCAAGCATTCTCGCCTCTTCCCAGGGATATTGTCTCCCATATACCACTGTGAATCTGTTTAGTGAATGCATCCAACAAATCAACTCAAGCATGCTTACTGAACGTGTGGTTGGCAGTAGAGACATGTTCGCTATAGCAGCGACACCTTCTGCCCATGCGTTGTCAGCCTCCTCAGAAGCATCAATGCTGTGGTAGTTGTTCTTGCGGATGTATTCAAGTGCTTTAATGATCCAATCACCCTGGAGCTCGGCGCAACTTGGTCCGTTACACAGCGCCGTAGGAGCTTGCGGGCCGTAGGTGAAGAACCTGAACACTGGTTGAGTATGACGTTGCTCGCACAAGGCCTTCGTTGTTTACTCACATGTTCGGGAATGAAGGCACACACATGCCAAGATTTGTCTTGACGCCATCTTGCCAGAAGTCCTTCAGCTTGACGCCGTCTCTTCCTTGGATGTTCATGTCCAGAATGCCTCCGGTAATGGCATCGAAGCCGGTCGCACAAACCACAAGATCGAACTGCCATTCCCGGTCGCTGGTTTGAATACCGTTGGGCGTGATCTCGATCACTGGTGTTTCGTTCATGTCGACAAGGTGCACGTTCGATGTGTTGAAGAGTTCATAGAAGCCATTTTCGAGAGAGACACGCTTGCAGCCGAATGCATGTGGCTTTTTCATCGGTGCGAACTTGTCTTTCAGATGAGGGCTATCCAGTCTTGCGCGAACCTTGTCTCGCCTACGAAAGTTTGAACCTCATCTCTTTGTGTCTTGAAGAACGACTTACCAAAAGTTGTATGCTTCAGTGTTCGCCTCATCTGAGAATAGAATATCTCCATAGGTCGCAAGCCAGAAGTGAAAATCACCGTGAGCCCAGAGAGCCTCATACAAAGCTTTACGCTCGTCTGGAGTGTGGTCGAAAGTCTTTTCTTTTGCAAAGCTGTAGTCGATACCGCCAAAAGACGATTTGCGACCAGCGTATAACCCGGGGTATTGCTCTTTCGGCGCAAGTTGTGTGTCTCCTTCCAACTCCTGTTGCTTCATGGGCAAAGCGAGATTTGGCGTGCGTTGGAAGAGAACGAACTCAGACGCGACTGACTTATATCAGATTCTTGCTATTGACACTTTCCTGTTTTAAGGATGAGACTTACCTGGAGCGAGCTCTTGGCTGAGCTGTACGCCTGTCGAACCAGTGCCGATGACAGCGATCTTCTTTCCCTTGAGGTCAATACCTCCTGCTGGCCAAAAGCTAGGATGAATCCAAGTGCCCTTGAAGCTTTCGATACCTTTCCAATCCGGGATGTATCTCTTGGCTGCGAACCCAGTGTTAGGCAGGAAGAAGGTTGCTCGATAAGTCACTCCTTGTCTGGTCTTTACAACCCATTTCAAACTCTCTTCGTCCCATACAGCAGAGTCGACTTGACTATTGAAGACACAATAACCGCGAATATCCCACATATCGGCAACGAACTTGAAGTATGCACGCAGCTCTGCAGAACCTGGGAAGCGTTGTTTCCAAGTCCAGTCCTTCCAGAGCTTTGGATCTGAAAACTCATAGTGTGGGATTGGAATGTCGACACGAGCCCCTGGGTAGCGGTTCCAATACCTCAAAAGGGGTCAGCTTCTAGACTAGGAGATAAACATGTGGCAGCAAACAAACAACTCACCATACGCCACCAAAATCGGCGCCACTCTCTACCAGCTTGACGTTGTAGCCTAGGTCATGTAGTTTCTTCAATTGATACACACCACCAAAACCAGCGCCGACTATAAGAGCATCGAGATCGACGATATCCGGGATATCGATCTTCTCCATAATTTCTGAAATAATGGATTGTGCTTCTGGGTCCTGCGATGTCATTTTTCGTCCAAAAGTCATATTGCGCAGGTCAGAGCATGGTAGGTTCACCTTACATATATGTGTCCCAGTCAGATCAATTTCCAACCGGTCAGACTCGTGTGCAGCACAAAGCAAGTGATGTGACAAGCATACCCTGGAGCCAATCGGATAGCATGGGTTTTCTCAGATAGAGTGGTCTGTCTGACAGTCCATGATTGTGATGCGCGAGCAATATAATGCTCATTTATCAAGCTGCTTGGCTCACAGCTTAGAGGACTTGGCCCGCAGTCGCTCCGGCTTCGAATCTGTGGGACGACTGACTTGGCCGGCAGGCTTAACGAGTGAGAGACGTGCTTAGCAAAGCTGACTCCACTGGTGCGATACTCTCTCTCTGGTCATGAGCGAGCGAAGCCGCTGACAGCTTCAGAACTCACACTTGTCTACCTGGTCCGGCATTAGTAAAGTCACCAACACTGTGCGACCAGGCCGTACAAGTCAAATCTTTGAGAGTCGCGACAGCATTCGAACCTTACTCTGAAAGCAAGCCGTGGGCTCGCTGTACTTTGTCAGACAAGCGTTGATTGCAGAGAACGAGATCGAACCAGGATCCGATAAACCATGAAGATGTTCATCGAGTTGTTCAAGAGGGCGGAGGCCATTCTGTTCAAGCCCGGCAAAGTCTCGTTGACGATCAAGGATCGCCATTGCAGTACTCTCCTCGAAAAGTCTTGCTGCGTTATTGCCTCCGGACGGCCGTCGTCTAACGCGCGAGGACGTGACAGAACGGCCTGGTCCTTGTCTACTCAACCGTGGCTCGCATAAGATATTTTCGCCGACACCGAGCACAAGAAAATTGACAATTTCAGCCCACATTCAGCATGTGTCCACGCCGTGTTTCTAAGCACCTTCTTTTCGCTTTTTGATTTTGACTTGGCGCAGCCGAGACGAGCCAGCAAATTTTCAGGCAGCTGATCGCTAGCCAATAGATAGGCAAGATGGAAGTAAAAATCCTCGCCAAAGCACCTGAGCTGCTGTTTGTCTCACTCACGGATATATGCGACTCGACGTCTCATACTAGGTAGCTGAAGAAAGACAACTCAGCAGGCACGCGAACATTCAAGCCCTGTTGAGAGTGGTAGATAGGGCTGAATGTCTCGGGCTCGTGGACTCAGGGTCCAGATGGTCCGTGCACTGATTCGGCTTGTGGGCAGGAGCACCCTGTCTGTAACCACTCAAGGTGACGGCGACGCTGAAAGTACTCTGCGCGGTTTTTCACCAGATCTATCCTGCTCAGAGTTCTATGCCAGAAGTCTAGAGCCTCTTGCCGTAGATAATCACCAGACACTAAGGTTTGTCCCCTTCATGTCGGCTTTCTGGACTGACACATAGTAGGTGGCATCGTGCTGCCTTTGTACTATATCTTGAATCTTTATAGAAGGTATTGAACTCATTGGCTTGATCCGCTTGATGGACCTCGCTTTCGGAAGTCCATAGATCAATTCTACCTGATGTGTTGTACAGACAGATCATCAGCCATCCGTCAGATAAATTCAAATGTCTGTCAATATGTAAATGTGGGAAAAGATTTTGTATTGCGCAATATACAAAGTGATGGAGAGAGAACTACAAGTGCCTTGCCAAGTCTCCGGACGGTCTTCCGGTTGAAAACGTTTGTACCGGAGTTCCGACCTAACCACGAACTACAGGTTGACGATCGTTCGAACTGATGTCTAATTGATTCAGACCGCCGTCAGTGTTGTGTTATGAGTTGTCAATCAAGAGTACTGTATGTCAAAACAGTGTTGTCATACTCTGTAAATGACAACCTTGATTGTTATACCCGAAGCAGCTCCGACACTCAGCTACTAAACACGATGCATGTATTATCAATATGACCAGAGTGATGATCTATATCCAAGGGTCATGTTGCCTGAATCTAGATGACTAATGCGGAATGGCGACGTCAGAGGTTCTCTTCTTCCGTCATCCATGTCGAAAGCAGAATTAAATATTTACTCTTGTTTATGAGGCCATTTACCTAATTCGTGTATGACTAAATGCGAGTCAGTGTCAGCTTGTATACGATGATCCTTATAGACGCCCAAAGCTTGACAAGTCTATGCATAGATTGAAGTCAGCTATTGCCAAGGTACATCTCGAAGCCGAAGCCATGGCTGACCTAGAAGGATGCCAGATTTTGACAGCTCAATCAAAGCGCCGACGAAATTACGCCCAACACGAGGGGCCTGCATGAGCGCCTAAGATGGCGCGATATAGGAGTATACTCCGGCGACCATCGATGACTCTTGACGAAGCAACTAGGTCGACTGCCCTCGTGCTGAAGAACTCTTTGGTTCGCAGAAGACCACTATGATATACAAGCAGATGTCGCTTGGGGGAATCGATAGGGGAACACTGCGGAATGATCAAGATGTCAAGAGGCCTGACAATGTCAGTGAGGAACCATATCTGCGCCACGAGAAGCCTCAAAACTCTCAGCTCGCTTGCGCAATGGGACTGCTCGACTCACCTGTCTTCGTCTCAAATCATGCCCGTGACAATAAACTGCGGGATCCTGCTCCAGCTGGAGATTCTGGCATTTGCCACTCAATAAGACATTTCAGTTGGGACGCAAGTGTGATTTGAGGTGCAGAGAGTATAGTGCCGAGTCGTCAAAGCACACATGCCACAAAACGCCATTTCGAATCTTGCCTACGTGAGTGTAAGTTTGTGGCTTTACGCCTGCAAGATGCACTTCAAGAATATTCAACAACATACCATTTCGGAGCTCCGACTCATAGATGGACCATGGTTTGTCGGTCTTAGAGATTGCCAGACCTCGCCTCTTTGAGCGCGAGGAGCTGAGAATGAATAAGTTTTGGGTGACCGACCCGTGTCTGTCTTGTCCAGAAATTCTTGTTGAGTCGTGTTGACGGGATCCAGATGATGTGGGCTTTCAGCTGTATACAGGATGTAGTGGAAGCTCAAGCGGCTATACAAAGCTTTTAGCAGCCTGGCAGCCAAGTATGCACGTGGTACTCTACACTAGGGCTTGCTAGTCCTGCACTACGCAACTCGTCGCCTAGTCTGGCTATGGCCGAGCTTTGAAATTGTCTGAGGATGGCCCGATGCGGAACATGGGTTCTAGGATTGAGAACATAAAAGATGATCTGGTCTGTCCCTGAGCAACTTTGGTAATCATGCAGAATGCGATGACTGACCTACAAGCGAACCGTGCTTGTACATGCAAGCGAACCATCAAGATTCGGCGCGTATTGTCCCAATCAAGACTTTCTCGAGCCGCGTGCGTCTCAGCTGCATCGCCCTAGCGAGTACATTCTTTTCGTAGAACCCAAAAGGGAAGCACTGAGGGTACGAATCAAATCAAATCAAGTTCAGCTGAGCTTGTTCGCTGTTCTGATCGATTCTTGGGTTAGATAGCACGCAAGGCAGAGCGAGGAGTGCGGCTAAAATTACCGCGTCGCGGGAGCTTGAGCCGAGCCCTAGCTGAATGAAAGACATTCGCTCAGCTCCGTGGTCTCTTCCGTTTTCTTCCATTTCTTAGACATCAGCCTTGCCAATTTTTCTCCCCGTGTTTATCCTTGCTGATCCGGGGGAAGACCGCTGAGCGCTGCCGCGACACGGGGCGTGAAAACCTGCCTGTTGATCAGATCTGTCAAACACGGTTCGCAAACGACTGTTACGGCAGCAACGTCGAATCCAACATGTCGACGACATCCATGGTTTGGTACTCGACTTACAACCAGTCATCTACGCGAATCAGCCATCGCTTGTTGGATCTGTCGAGCTGATCCGACAGATAAAGACTAGCTGCGCAGAATTCGTCAAGAACATCGGCTGTTTGCAAGCAATACGGAGTCTCCGCGCGAAGGATGCGATCGATACCAGGAAAACCCCTGGACAGGATCTTGCAATCATGGTCAAGCCCACTTACACTTCTGCCGGTACCGAAAGATGTTTCCGTGTTGTTGTTCACGGGATTCGCAGCTGCAGTCTCGGCGCAGCCATGTCTTACGCCTGCAAAGGGTCTTGGCTCGAGCGTGCGCCACAGAAGACGACCAACAGCCGTCGCAAACTGAGACTCAGTCAACGTGGCCGTTCGAGGAAGCCGAAACCTCATAACGAAGACGCTGGATTTTCTTCCATGAACGAGTCCAACGATTGCAGTGTCGCAGACAATGTCGTCAGCGTCGTTGTTGACAAGTTGTTTGTATCCTGCAGGAACGAAATTCAAGCAGACGGCTCCAATCGAATTAGGGTTTTCGCTAGGGGTTAGGCTTCTCCTTCACCCCTCGATCTCCCGCGAGCAGCTGTCAAGATTCGCTGGTCCGTGGCTTAACCGATGCCGACACCTGAGAGCTTCCTCCTTCGATCACACACACTCTTCTTCTTTCCCTTACGAATCTCTGCTTTGACCACTGCTTCCCGTGCCGCGCATTCTCTGTTTCTGATCAGCTGCTATGTTCTCCAGATGTTTGGCGGTGTCGCCGATTGCGCTTGGTCCGTTCTCTGCGTTCGGGCCCGACCTTTGGCTTCATTGGGTTCATTGCGCGAGCATTGTCTTTCCGGCACAGAAGTAGACTGTTCTCTTGATAGGTAATTGTAGAGGAACTGTGGTATAAAGAGGACCTGTTCTTCCCTCAATGACTCCATCTCCATCAACCAACACAGCAAAGCAACAACCAGCTTCTACACGATCGCTACAGACCTCACCATCACTTCCAAGATGCGCTCTTTCGTTCTCGCTTCTCTCGCCGGCCTTGCCGTTGCTGCTCCTGCTGCCATGCCCCAGGACTCATTCGATTGGGATGTTATCGATGCAGTTGTTGAGCCCAGTGCCACCGGTGCCCCCATGGGTGTCGTGACTTCCACTTCGAGCCTCAACATCGCCTCTATCAATGCTGCTGCCACCAGTGCTGCCTCTTCTGCCTACTCTGAGGCTCTTGCTGACCCCGTCACTACCACTGGTCTTTCTTCCTCAGCTGCTGCCACTTCTACTGTCGCAGACTCGGCAGCCGAGACTGGCTCTGCTCTCAAGAAGCGTGATGATGGTACCTGCGCCAAGCAGCCCTCTGGCTATGGTCCTGCGACCTCTCCTGATACTGCTACTGACTTTCTGAACAACCCCATCTACAACGTGAGTCATCTAACTCACATACCTTGCTTCAAACACTAAACACCATGCCACAAGACTACCGCACTCGCTGCTGGCACTCCTCCTGGATACTCTTCGGCTTTCGGCCCCAACCAGGGAGCCACATCCGCCAGTGTCTACCTTGGATACTACACCTTGACCTCCTACGACCCCTACAAGTGCCAGGAGTACTGCGATATGGCTACCAACTGCTACTCCTTCAACATCTACTATGAGCGTGATCCTACCAAGGACCCCAACGCCGTGAACTGCCCCAACCCCGCCTCGACTGTCAACATCAAGGTAAATACGAATTACATACTCTTGTTGACGTGGGACTAACCTTCGCCAGTGTTCTCTGTGGGGCTCTCAGATTGACGCCACTACTGCTACCAACAACGGACAGTGGCGTGACAGCTTCCAGGTTGTTGTAGCTGGATCCATGGGCTTCAACAAGCTGGCCGCTCCCCCGAACTGCACTTCTTTCGATGCCCCTGTCGAGCTTGCAGGAGCTATCCAGGCTCCCAGTGGTTACATGGGCTCCAGATTCTACAGTGGTCCTTACGACCCCAGCCAGTGCGCTAGTGCTTGTGTCGCCACCAACCAGTACTCTCACAAGCACCCTCGCAGCGATGGTACCTACGACCCTTGCAACTTCTTCAACTCATATGTCTTGAGCAAGAACGGATCTCCCCAGGGTACCTACTGCAGCATGTACACCTCCACCTGGGGCAAGAGTCTCTCCACCAACTATGGTCAGTACAGAGGCTCTGACCGCTACACCGTTGGCCAGAGCTACGGTTGGACCTTGAGCACTCAGGATTCCGGCAAAGTCTCTTCTTCCTAATCTCATCGAGAGATGTTGACAGATGAAACGCGGAAACTCTTGCAAAGGAGTTGGATGGGAGGTTCCTTGGGACAGACCTAGAAGGCGCACCAGGGGAAAAGATACCAGAAGGAGTTCGGCTAAGGGGTACGGAGGTGGTACAAGGCAGGGTGTACAGGCGGAGTCTTGTGATTTGTGGTTTTTAGTGTTTTCTCTTTTCTCTTTTTTAGTATCTCTATAGATAGACTATCTCCATTATTCAATTTTGTTTTCATCCATCAAAGTCTCATAGAAACCAGATGATTTTCACTGTTGACTCAGCTTACAGGACATATTTCATACCAGATTGATCGTCGTCAATGCTCAGAAGCAGTATCGAGGATCCATTCGATCTGCTGAATGTTTGAACGTTCCTCTCAATGGCCTGTTGCCACTTCCTCCAAATTGGCTCGCCAGACTTTGCCTGATAGCAAGCGAGGCACAGTTTTCACGAAGACTGCATCAACCCGCAGCTGTTCGTGCTGACACACGCTGCTTGGTATAATGTCGTATATCCTTTGCAGTCTTCTGGTCTGCTTCAGTCCTTGGATGCAATGCAACAAAGGCTCGTGAAAATTCTGTTTTATAATCTTGAACTCCGACCACAGCTGAATCAGCAATGGACGGGTGTGAAGCCGCAATATACGCTTCCACCGATACTGCTCAAATCGATTGTGGGAGCGGACATAAGCACATTCTGGGTCGCCAGATTGGATTCACTCGTATACATTGAACACTTTCGAAAGCGACATCGATCTCTTTTGGGTCCTTAGATTACCTTGGTGTTTGAGATGTGGAGGTCAAAGCGACAACGCCGGCTCATATCACCAGCGCTGACCGAACCACTCTTTTAGTCGTCTGTGCTTGCAGCGCCACCAGGATCAAGATTCAGATGGCAGAAAACGTGGTTGACGATCTGCAGTGGTGGCTTTAGGACGATCTGCTCAAGGAACAGCATATGGCACTATAACTCGACCGTTCTCATCCATACATCAGATAAGACCCTATAACTATGTTAAAACAATTGTTTAACTCAGGACCGAAGTGAAACTTTCGCTTAATGAATCTCTCCTATGCAGGGGAGGACGGCCGGTGTACACTATGAACCAGACTGTCTCAGAAGCCGGTGCAAAGATAAGGCAAGAGCAGCAATGGGGATAGGCCGATTGTCAATGGTTCTTCGAATTAGGATTTTCTAGACGTTCAGATCGTAGTCTCTTCGGGAAGAGTTCACTTCCAGCTCTTTGGGACCAAGACGTACCGCTAATCAAGCCGGAGTAAAACGACTTGTTATAGCATTCAGATTGGGTAATATTACATTTCTAGGCGGATTGTTAAAGATTTTGGCAGTTGAAGTATAGGTGGTTATATTGCGGTTGTCAATAGAGGCTATATATGACGAATGAACAGTGAAAGCTTGGTATGAGATGATTAGTAAAGCAGTCCACTATTGGAACATCCACATAATTCTACTAAGAAGCAGCTGGAGCAGTAGCAGATGAGATGATGACATCAGCAGCCTTCTCACTGACCATGTAGATAGGCAGAGCAATGTACATGCCAGGAATTTTGGGGAAGATGGAGGCATCCACGACACGAAGACCATCAACGCCGCGAACACGAAACTCGCTGTCAAGAACAGCCATTGGGTCATCATCAGCACCGATAGGAGCAGTGCAAGAAGCATGGTGACCCCAAGCTTCGTCCCTGATGAACTGCTTCAGGTCCTCCTCAGAAGAGATGTCAGTAGGGGGCCAAACACGTTCGAACTTGCCATCAAGGGGAACGAGGTCGTTGAAAGCCTTGATGCCGTGCTGTACACCCTCGTAGACGGCCTGGAGATCTTTCTCGCCCCCAACGCCTTCCTCAAGAGAGTGGAAGGTGATCTTGGGAGTGTCACGAGGGTTTGCAGATGTCAAGTTGACGGTTCCAGCATTGTTGCGAGAATGAGCCTTGAGAGTGAGCCAAGTCCAGATGCTGAGATCTTGAGTGGCATGAGCAGAATAACCAGGGAAGTAGCCATTGAAGTATGCGGGCACACCACCAAGGAAAAGATCGGGATCACTTTCAGCAACAGAAGAGTGGTGGAGGAAGCCAAAGGCAATACCGTTGGTAGTGTACCCACCCTTGAGAGCTCCGATATTGTTCTTCCAGTTGTCGTAGCAAGGATCATCGCCTTCGAGGAACGTACACTTCTTGAGAAGGTCAAAGTCGGAAGGTGCCTTGCCGACAACACCAACTTCGTATCTGTCTTGCATGTTGCCACCAACACCAGGAAGGTCCTTGATAACTTCAATGCCATGTGACTGAAGCTCTTGGGCGGGACCAACACCACTTAGCTTCAAGATTTGTGGTGTGTTAAATGCTCCTCCAGAGACAATAACCTCACGGCTGGCGTGAACGGTGCCAGCCACACCCCCATCTTCAGTACCAGCACGGGGATCTGCGCGATAAAGACTTTGGCCAAAGAGATAGTCGACGCCAGTGGCCTTAGGCTTGGTGTTAGAAGTATCAAAGTTAACTTTGGTGACCAGGGTATTGAGCGCGATATCAAGCTTAAACTTCTTGGACCCGTCCTTGTTGGTAGCTCCGGCAACCTGGAGAACAAAGTCACGCGGGGAGCTGCGGACATAGTTTCCGTCCATAGACAAGGGAATCTGGTAAATGAGCTCGTCCTGGTCGCGAGAGGGGCTGGGATTGTTGATATCGAGAGTCAGAATCTGAGTCCATAGATTAGTATCGCATCAACAATACCGAAGTGGTGGGAAATGTACCTCGGCAAGACCAGTGACGGTGTGCACAAGACCACCAATCAAACCTTTGCCCATTGCAGTGGCAGCAGCAATGACAAGCGACAGGACCTTCAAGTCTTCGGCGATCAGCAGAACAGGGGTGACTTTAGTCTCCAGCCAACCAGTGTAACCATGTCCGACGATGCTGCTGGGCAAGTAGCGATTGCGCTCGAGCTTCTCGAAGTACTTGCGCATATTGCTGGCCACCCACGAGTCGTCTCCAGTCAAAGTGGCAATATCGTTCCAATCCTTCTCGGTGGGAAGAATGGTGACTAAAGCATTGTGCTGGGCACAGCCACCAAGAGCACCAGTTCTGGGATACAGAATGCCCTTCCTCACCGATCCTTCAGGAGGATTCAGACCAGAATAGTATTCTCCAGAGGGAGTGAGATAGGTCATCTTTGAGTCGCGCTTGGCCTGCGTCTCGTTGGCATAATGATCGACGAAAAAGTCCCATTGAATGGGGTGATAAGTGCTGGCATAGGGGTGCAGAGCTGGAACCTGGACTTGTCTGTCCGTACCGTGATCCTCACCAGCGTCAATGAGCAAAACGCTATAGCCAGCAAGAGCAAGACGGGCTGCGAGAGGAGAACCACCAGGACCAGATCCGACGACGATGTACTCGTAGGTAGAATTGGCTACTGGTCCTTTCGTAGGGTAGTTGTAACCATTAGGAGGAAATTGTGGATCATCAGACAGCTTTGGCCACGTCCACTCGAACCTATCTTTTGTCAGTATGGCCATCTGGAGAATTCTGTGTGCCACACGGTCGACTAGATCATGGTGTGTTTCCTTTGTCGACTTACGCTTGTGTGCCAGTGGCGCATACCGCGATGGTGCTGAGAAGTTTCATAGCGGAATATTAGGATATCGAATATGGGGAAAGCGAGAAACACAATAGATTGCGACAATCAACAGAAATCCGAACAGCAGTATGCGTAGAGGAAAGAGTGATTGCGAGGGAATCAGTGGGTGAAAATGAATGAATGAAGGAATGACTGTGCTCGATCCTCGTGGATGAGGAACAGAAAGAGTGTTGCAGAAAGGGAGCCTGAGAATGATATAGATCACAAGAAGTTCTCTTGCTTGATCCAAGTAGCGCTCCAGATCGTGCTCAGAACGTGCCTGCGGCATACGGCACGCCTAGTCGACCCTTGATTGTACGGGGACAATTGTCAACCGAAGATTTGGATGATCCCAATTGATCATAGGAGAAAGTGTATACACTCGGAAACGTGCATTGATTAAGCTCATAAATGGACAATGTCCATGAGCCATTGGGGGAAAGAAAAACAAATGAAGGTGGTGATGGATTGAGTGGGATTCCCTGCTAGCAAGACTTTCATATAAGTGCCGATCATCTGCCGAATTCAACGTCAGTTTCATATGACTTAATATGCAACTCTGGTGCTATGACAAGCATTCTCTGGTCAACGCCGGGATGGCGAACCACGTCTGTGTCGCTGTGTCAGAGCGGTGAGGCTTACGCTTGGCATGACACTTTGTCAAAACTCCTGACTCAAGGCTCATACCGCCGCGGCTGACCTACGAGTCCGTGCCTCGTTGACCGGATTATTTGGCGATTGTAGTTTCGAAGCACCACAACATCATGTTTGCAGCGTGAATTGTCACATCCAATGTTGGTTCTTAGATTGTCGCTGATTACTCTGTACCCGTGCCGCGGGATCAGAGAATCAATCAGACCGGGTTCAGCTAATGAGCTTCGCAATGATCTATTATTCGAAGCTCGAACCAAGAGCGTTTCTCCCGCAGAATGAGATCATAAATCTCTCTCGATCGAGGTATCCTATAGAGCAGAAAAGAGTGATAAAGAGTCTTGATAACGTAGAATTGCCCTTGTGCTCATGCATTGATCTTGTGTTACGAGCATGTGTCGAGAAGTCGTCGGTGCCATGGCAAATACTCCTTGCGATCAAGCTGAATGAATGCATCTGATTCTCATAATTGTTCCGCCTGGCGTATCAGCAATATTTTCTGAATGACGAATAACTAGTTCCCTGAATCTGAAGCAACAATTGTTGGCCAGGAGTCTCGAAAATAAACAGATCCATGTTCTGATTGACAGAGGAGATGAAGTCTAGATAGCTTGCTCTATAGTGTGAATACAGATGCTTGGGTTTTGCATTGCCAGCTGAACTCGTTTACAATGTCCTGCTCTTTCGGGAGTGATGAGATGCGAGCGTAGGTAGGTCTAAGTCTCTTCAGATCGGGTTTTTGCAGTCGAATGAGAGGTTTTGTGTTAACCTTTGGTGCCGCCCATCTCTACAAGTGGAATGAAGTCCTCCTCGTCTCCATGTTTCGGTACCGAGACAGGTTTTTCCTTGACCAATGCGCCAAGTTTGCTGCCTCCGAGAGTGCTTACCGTGAATCCTGAGTGATTCGAGGCTTGGTGACCGGTTGGTCTGGAGTTTGCTCTCGTAGTCCCGAGAGACGATGCACCAAGGGATACAAAAAGAGCTCGCACTGATGGCAGACATGCACAGATGATTCCGACATGAATCTCGACGGTACTCCACCAAGCCGCGTCGTTGTAGTCCCCTGTAGGAGATGTCAGGAATACCAGGAATACTCGAGAAGCAGTGACATCAAGATTCGACTCACAAGTGATGTTCTGGGAGTTTGCGAATACAATCAAAGAATGCAGACGAACAACGCTGACAAATGTAACACTGTCACGGTGAGCGGCAAGTCAAGATCACGGGTACCCAGATTGACTTACAAGATGCCCAGAGAGAACATAACCACAACCATTAATTTCTTCTTCAAGCTGGTATTCAGTCCGTATAGCTCCTTTAACGGAAGCACAAGAATGATGAGGTCGATGACAATGTTGAAAATTGCACTCATCCATCCCTGAATGTGGATATCGTTGCATGAGCCTTTGTAATTGTCGTCGAGTTGTTTCCATGAGTATGCAACCGGATCGCATTGGAATGTGGTGGCCAAGACAAATGAAAGACCGTACGCTATACAGATTCCGATGACGACGTAGATAACTTTGCGGAAAGCCTTTTGTGGGAAGACGCGGAGGAAGAAAGCAAGAAGCGAAATTTTCGTCGCTGTTAGTGAGGCAAAATAGAAGATTTCTCCCAGATAGTAGTACTATAATGTGTCAATGATTGTATTGCAACTTCGATAAGCAGGAATGCATACGAAGAGAACATTTTCGATGTTCGGCAGTGGAAGGGTCCACATGTCTTTACCGAGGCCATTTTTGGATACTTCGAAATGTTGTCAGCACAATGGAAAACAAGGAGAATTGGGATCATACGAAGAACAGAAAACACCGTCGGAGGTGTACCGAGAGCCACAGCAATACAAATAGCATAATCGTCCCAGCCCATCACACGCCCACCGACTGGCAATCCAGAGCAAAGTCGTAGTATGAAGATCATCAAAGTGATGGCACCACCAATGACTCCAACAAGAAGCGGCTTCAAGGTTTCGTTACGTACTGGTGCACCACACATTGTCGAAGAGACGTTCTTCGTCACTGCGAAGCATGAGTTGGTGCTTGGATTGTAGCTCGCCATGAGCTGGAATGACTACTTACTCAAGCCTTCATAAGTAGTGCACGATTCCACAACACATAACGTCAAGTTACCGTTGAGTGAAATATCGGTGCATAAACAATTGACATCGGTCAGTGAGCAAGATGACTGAGGGATGAGTTTCGCGAGACAGCCCAGCTGGAAACAGGCTGCTGTCAGAATTTCGATGTTGTCACAAGACAGTACTACACTCACTGTGCACTTTGGGTAGGACGCCTGCGCCATCTCAAGAGCGGATGAAGCGTCGGATATGGCGTATGTTGTCGCAAACATGACAGTCAGCGCTGCCAACATACCGGAGAAGGTCTTCATGTTGCTTGAGCTCCTGTCCTGACCCCGGATGGAAGTAGCGGTGCAAAGCCACAAGTGAACGAGCGAAGTGGTGACAGGACGAAAAACAGACCAGGGAAACTACCCATGTTCTAGAAGAATGACGAGCCTATTTCTACACCATCCAAACAAACACATGAGGATCTTGAGGATGTCTTGATGGCCAAGCTCCAAACCCAGATCTGCATTGGGAACTGATCTACGTGCTGAGAGTCAGGGACCATGAGAAACGTTAGTGATCACTCTAGTTTGAAGCTACATATTGAGAAGTCGAGGGCTTGAAGCTTTGCTGGGAGTCTGGTCGATAGGCTCCGTTGGGTACCTAGGATATTAGCCCAGCAGAACGGTAACAGGGCCAAGTATTTGACTCGGTTCATTCAAGACAATGTGTCGGATGTTAACAAGATATCCTTCGCGCTAGACCTACTCGAGTCATCTGACGAGCATCCTTCCTCGTCCCTGATGGCTCGAGAGAAGCAACCCTCAGTCACGTCAAATGCTGTCTGTAAAGACCTCTCGCAAGATTGACTCTCTCCAGCTAAGTGCGGTGTGATACATTAGTTTTTAGCTACCTGAGTTCGAGTGTGCTGTCACAAGAGCTTGGGTCCGGGATGGTAGATTCTTGAGTGTTGGAAATTCTAGTTAACAGACAGTCACCACAGTGACGCATTTGGCGCATGGAGGCGATCCTATACAGGGCGTGGGGTCGGGTAATCTGACCTATTCGAATGCAGGTACATGACAGATGTCAGAGAGTCTGACAAAGACTCTATGTCGGCAGCTCAGGAGGAGGCGACATAGTGCGGGTCATTTGATGCTACGTCTCGAGCGACCATTTCCTGTACCAGGGGCTGGTCGCAGAAAGATTGAATGTGTCTCGTTGAGCGACAAGAGACGACATCTTGAGTGGGGAAGTCGCATGACTAAGCGCGGTTCAGCGCAATGTGCTCCGTGCACCCTCTCAATTCTTCGCCTGCGACCCAAGCTGGCAACTCTGCAAGAACGTTCGAGCTTCAAGCATATCACCCAAGAGCCTGGTCATCAGTCATCGACTCGGTCGCTCTATGGCCATGTTCATCTGCAATCGTATCGCATATCAGTCACCATTTCAATCCCTGCCAAATTGCACGTGGACATTCATCAAAAGCTTTCTGGCTATTATAGTGCGGGTGTCTTCTGTCGTACAGAAGCGCCCTTGTGCTCTACCGGTTTCTGATATTTGCCTCTGAGCTCTGCATTAATGCTATGACCATTCAGTTGGGCGATCTCAATCATGAAAGTCGTTGGCGCGTTCGGGGAATGACCGTCTTCATCTATCATGGCGGCATTGTGCCACCGGTCACCATTTCAGGATGATTAGTCGTAGCGCGTGCCGTGCCGTACCTGAGATGGGACCTCCGAATCGACTCTCAGAAGTTCGTCAGAGTGCCTTGGGAATATCTTTAGTCAGAGTTCTCCTCTGACACAACTCTCCATCACCTGTTCCTTACTCCGCACCAGCAGGTCGCAGCCTTCGTGCCTCCTCCATGAAGGCGTCCGTTCTTTCCATTGGGTCTTATACCCTGACTCTGCTCTCTTGCGGTCTCGTACATTCATTCCCGACTGCTGAACACTTTGCCAAGCTTGTCCAACACAATGCTCCGAGTGGCTCCGTGGCGTCCTCAGAAGGCCTTAATGAAGGTCTCTTGCATTTGAAGGAGAAGCGTCTTTCCTTTGACCCGATGACCACACCCATCGATGGTGCGTGTTCTGTCAGCGTTTGCCAAGATTCTGTGCTCGCTGACATCACACAGTGACTGGCAGACACGCTTTTCAAGCGCCCGACTTCGAGAATGGAGATCAAAGAGGCCCTTGTCCTGGACTGAATGCGCTTGCGAACCATGGCTACATTCCTCATGATGGTATTGCTGGCGTATGTCGTTGTGATCGAGCATGAGGTAAATTTTGACAGCTGACTTGATGATTCGGCGAACAGTTCTTCGAAGTCATTGCTGCCGTCAATCAAGGTAAGACTACACGTACAGATGCAAAATTCACTTGAGTATGCCATTGATTCTCTGCAGTCTACGGTATGGGTATCGATTTGATAACCGTACTTGCAGTCATGGGCACTGTAGGCGTCGGCAACCCGCTCTCACTCAACCCTGGCTTCTCCATCGGCGGGAAGAGCCAAAAGGCCAACAACATACTAGGAAACCTCTTCGGGCTACTCGGCACACCGAGAGGGCTCGATGGTGCTCATAACTGGATCGAATCAGACTCCTCAAACACTCGTGACGACCTGTACGTGACTGGCGACGCTGCCACAATGAACATGACCCTCTTTTTGGAAGCCTATAACTCCACAGACGGCTTTGTGCTCACAATGGACGACATTGGTGCGCGTGCAGCAAAACGATTTGAGGAAAGCATCTTGACGAACCCCAATTTCTACTATGGTCCGTATACTGGCATGATCGCTCGCAACGCTGGTTATGCCTTCACTGGACGTATTCTGAGTAATCACACCAAGGAGAACCCTATGGGAGGGCACTTGGGTAAGTCGATCCACCACTGAGACATCTCAAAGATCGAGACTGACATCCTGTAGCGAAGGACGTCTTTGCCAGCTTCTACGCCGTGTATGAAGAAAATGGCCAACTCGTCTACAGAAAGGGTCACGAGCAGATCCCTGCAGATTGGTACAGACGACCCATAGACTACGGTCTCGTCGAGCTCAACTTGGATCTGGTAGCATGGTTCCTCAAATACCCTATTTTAGCCAGCATCGGAGGAAACCTCGGGACTATCGACAGTTTCGCCGGGCTGGACCTCGAAGATATCACCGGAGGTGTTTTGAACACTACATCACTGCTTGAAGAGAACAATCTTGTTTGCTTTGTTCTTGAGATTGTCAAGACCTTTGCACCTAATTCGCTGTCCTCGCTGTTCAAGACACTTGAGGTTCCGCTGAAGCTTGTCACTGATGCTGTTGTGGATCCATTGTTGAGCCTCAACTGTCCTGCGTTCAAGGACATGACGTTGGATGGGACCGACCTCCTGACTGGTCTTCTTAGCAAGTATCCTGGCGCCAGCAAGAGTGGTGTTGCATTCTAGACGTGGTGGGAGTAAGAACATTGAACTTCGCAGGGAGTGGTCATGATTCATGCTTTTCCAATATCATAAGCTCTATGTAGTAAAACTCAAGGACTCTGCGGTTCATAGCATATAATCCATCTCCACCCTGATTCTGCATTCGTCAAGTTAAATTTTGCATGCCCACTTATTGGGCTCGAGTTACGTCGCACGGTTCAAAGATGAACAAAGCTCCATGTTGATTATCTCATATAGTTTTCAACTTGCAAGAGATCAAGATCGATGCATGGTATACTGAAGAGCTGTCAGGACCTTGGTAACTTGATGTTGAATTAGTAGATAATCAATCCATGTCCCAGACCAGGGTCGCTCCACCAACTTCGACCAACCATTAGCCAGCGCATCCTTGGTGTCTCCGGCCACTCTCAATGCCCCTCATATCATCACAAATTCTACACTTTCGCGACTCTCTGAACTAACTTACTCCAGCTTGGGTATACAAATCTACCAAGGCAGGATAGAACCATCGTAAGACCAGAACTTGCCTGACGTGTCTTCTCTATTCGCGTTGTCGATCTAGACATTGGGTCAGTCTTCTGGTACATAAACGAGAAGTATGCGCAAGCGACACTTACCTTATCCACCATGCCCTCAATACTCTGGTCCATGGTTGTAAAGAAGTCAGGAATCGCTTCCATGTTCAAGGCTTCGATGATTGGAGCAGCTCCCTCTGTCTTAACAGCACTTTGTGTTCACTAAATCAGCAAATGCATGCGAAAATTACACAAGAGACAGGAGAGCGGATGAGCCATACCCAGGATGCATGGAAAAGATGATCAACTCAGGATGTTCCTGATGAGCTCTGCGGATCAAAAAGTTTCCAGCCGCTTTGGAAGCGCCATAAACTCCGACGGGGAACGGGACATCTCCAGTAGCAGTGATGGATCCCGCCAGTGTGGACATGTACATAAAAATCGGCTTTTTCGCCTTCTGAAGCAAAGGCAAAGCTGCTTGAAATAGCCTTATAGGACCCGCGGCGTTGACGTCGACATGCTCCAGCAACAACTTGGAACTGATCTTTGCAACTTGAGGCTCGGGGGGCACGGCGTAGTATCCTGCATTTGCGATGACGAGGTCGAGGTGGGAAACTCCTTGGTCTTGAATGCTGGAGATGGCGGATAGGCAGTCGGTGTCTGAGCGACTTTCCACTTTGACGATTATGAGCTTGGTGCCAGAGGCCCTTGGAATATCATGAAGTGCCTTAGCTTCTCTGCTGGAAGGGTCGCGCACAGTAGCTATGGCGACAATGTCAGGGCGACTGAGGTACTTCTCTAGCAGAGAGCGGCCGAGGCCTTTGTTGGCGCCAGAGATAAGGACAGTGTACGGCATGACGGACTCTTGAATCGAAATGTGAAAAGTGATTATCAGCAAGTAGAGCTTAGTAGAAGGGGCGGTTGGATGTGACTATGCAAGAAGCTAAATTGTCGTCGTGATATATGTATAAATAGTAAGTACTGTAGTAGCCAGCAATGCACGTGAATTGTTCCGACGCCGGGAGGATTCAAGGAATGTGTTTGCGATGACCAAGCAACCTCGCTGACTGCTTACACAATCTCGGAGCAAAAGCAATCCATCACCCGACCTTCTAATTTGGCGCTCAGACAATGCACCTTTCGGTGAAACAGAAAGCGCCATGTCCGGGTACCTAGTAAGTGCGGAGTGCAAGTTTGTCAGACGTTGTTTGCCGAAACGATCGACTTGCATACTGAAGGATTCGTAACAAGCCAAGGGAAATTTGGGTCATCACATTGGCTGGAACCGAACGTGATCACGCGTAAGTTGGGATCTGAAGCATTCATTGATTATGCGCAGGCTTAGACGTCGATTGCGTTCACAGGGCCTCGTCCTGACTAGCTGAAAAGCTCGCTACTGTCTCCAAGCAGCAACATCAACCTTCGAATCCCAAAGCTCCAGAGCTTCATCCCTAGTCATCGCTTCTCCACTAACAGGCGGCAACCGCCAGATCGTGATGCCAAACCCACTCATCTTCAGACTCGTCACCAAAGGACCCAGAGTGACCCTTCTAACCACAAATCCGCGTTTGCTCAAATCTGCGATCGCGATCTCAGTGAAACGTGCAAGTACCTCATCGCTGGTGCTGCCAAGTGAGTTGAGCAAGATGACGACTTCGTTGTCTTTGTTGGGAGATGCGGATGAAGTGTCTTCGAATGAGGATGAGGAGAAGGGGATGAACGCTCGGTCTGAGTCAGAGATGTCGAGGAGTAAGTCAAGCATCTGCGATGTGAGAGACTCAGGCGATGGAACAGGGTTGAGTTGTCGCAAGCCAGGCTCGCCGTGCGCTCCCATACCGAGTTCGATAGTCGCTGGTGGTAGAGATTGCAGATCGGTCAGTGTAGCATTTGGCAATGCGACGCTGGTTTCTGTTAGTTCCGATCGATCTATAATGATTCACCTCAAACTCACCGATCGAAGGCAACTCCCACAGTGCCGACATTGGCAGCGACATATTCCATGACTTCTGTCACGCGATCTAAATCTTCCCCTTTGGCAGCCAGTGCACAAGCACTCTTCAGAGCTATGAGGTGACCACTCAATCCTCTGCGACCGACCTTTCCACCTTTCTTTCTGCCGACCGCAACATCGTCGCCCACAGGCACAAACCGTACTTTGTATCCACTCGCTTGTGCCCTTGTGATCGCCAGTCCGGCATTGAGGATATCGCCAGTATAGTTGCCGCACACAACCAACGTGCCTTTGCTTTCAGATCCATCGGTTGGTTGACACATCCTAATGGCCTCATAGATTTGTGCCGCGGTTGGCGAGGCAAAGATGTTGCCGCTCACATATGCAGAAAGATAATTAGGTCCCACGAAGCCGCCGAACATTGGCTCATGGCCGCCTCCGCTGAAACCAATCGTTGTCACATGATTGTTGCGGAAAGTACCTAGATCCGAGCGGTATAGGATTTTATAGGGCGGGTTGTAAGAGAGGTTGGGGTGAATGTGAGTCAGGCCTGTTAATGCTTCATTGATGGCATCTACTTGGAGTTAGCATGGCTATAATGGAAGAAGCGGAGCTCGTGTCGGACCTTCAGGCTTATTAATGAAGTGAAATGTCTCCTTGACAGCTGGAGTAGCTTGCTGTGTTGCGGCTGCCATACTTTGAATTGGTACTGGTCAAGCTCAAGTCAGAGTTGTGTTAGGTCGCGTATTTGGCGTGATTCGATCAGGAAAGAAAGATGGAAACAGCAAGAGAAAGCTGCGAGATTAGCTGATCATGTACACAGCTCGAGACCCTCGCGACATGATCTCGGAGTTGCCAGATTGACGCATCCATCCCGAGTCAATGCCTTTCTCGGTGGACAATCTGCAGCCCCGCCGAGAAGAACGACAGCAATCGGCCTGATCGCCGAACGTTCGGTGCGGGGTTCAGCCTTCGGATTACCTAATTAGGCAATATCGTGGCTTGCTTCATCGTGGGGGGGCATGCCGTCTCTCTCATGAGAGAAAACGGCTCTCGGTGGATCTGATGTCGGGTCAGTAGAGCTGAGAAAGAAAGTAAAGTAAAGTAGATCGCAGTTCTCGAGCCAATATTTTTGCTCTTCCTTCTGCTCCCATCAACACGACCTCCTCTCACCATCGCAGTCTCTCGAGTCTCGAAGCGTGCTATACCATCCCCGCATTCTACCCCGCAGATCAACATGGCGGTCGTCGTCGAGCAGACAATCCCTTTCGCCAAGGAACAACTCGATACTGAGAACACTACGAGATGGAACACAATATACCCATTGATCCGGCCTTCCATCAAGGCAGTCAAGACCACAGGCGGTCAGACAGTGCTGGTGGATCAAACGCTCGCCAACGATAAATATGTCAGAGTCGTAGTAGTTGGAAGAGCTGGCAACTTCTCGAGCAAATTGCTCTCGGACAAGCACATCACAGCTGTTGTTACCGATAGCGCAAGCGGCAGCGAACCTTCAAGCAAAGAGCTCGTGCAAGCGATCGATGAGGCTGGACACCGCCAACAAGCAGGCATAGTCATCCTCAGATCGGGCAAGCAGAAGAAATTGACGACATCTGAGGATGATCTGGTGGAGGTTGAACTAAAGAGCGAGCTGGAAATCGATCATGCGATCCATCTTCTGGGTGCTGCCACAGAGTCGACAAGGTACACAAGCGATCAAGGCAAATCTGGATAGCCCGAAGCTGACCTGTTCCCAGATCATCAATCGCAAAGACACGTGAAATCCTACAGAAATTTCTCGATTCCTCAACGACTGTAACGTCGACGTTCCAAACTGTCAAAGAAGATGGCCGACCAGCTATATCGCATGTCGATGGGGATCCTAGTGGTTATGAAGAAGCAAGACATGCTATCTACAAGGCACTGGACAGTGTCCTGCGCGCACACCTCGACCACCAAGAAGGCACTACACACTCCATTCACTACTCGGACGTCAATGGTCTGTCGCGTTTGGAAAACTACATCCTTGGGCTGGAGATTGCCACCTACCTGAGTGAGTATGAATGAACCTCGACTGTATCTAGGATACTAATTGTTAGCAGAAAACACGGGGCTGTCCTACCGTTTGTCAACTTCAACAATCTTGCAACACGAAAATCTCGCAAGAGGTTTCTCAATCTCAGCCTGTCCAGTCCCGGAACAGAATCTGAAAGCCCAATTTGAGCCTACAAACCCGCTTGCTGACGAAGCTACGGAAGGCAGCAGTCTGACCAAGGTCGATTCGCGATACATGAAGTTCAACGACAACGCAGTCCGTAACCGAATTGAAAATGGTTGCGATGCAGTGATGAAGGAGGAACCCACCATTACTCGGTACGATGAGATTGTCGGCGATGGCGACTGCGGCTACACTCTTCGCGACGGCGCAAAACAAGTGCTCAAGTTCATCGCAAACAAGGATCTCTCGGAGCTGCCTCAGACATTGAGCGAGCTTGTACGTGACCTAGAAGTCAATATGGGAGGTACTTCTGGAGCGTTGTATTGTATTTTCCTGACCTCGCTGTCTTCGGCATTGGCTTCGACGGACTCTATAGCGGCGGCGTTGTCGGTCGCTCTCGATCAGTTGCTGAACTATACAAGAGCAAGACTGGGAGACAGAACGATGTTGGACTGTCTCATTCCATTTGTCGAGACACTGAAGGCAACCGGAGATGTCGAAAAAGCTCTTGTTAAAGCAGAGAAAGGAGTGGAAAGCACAAAGAATCTTGAGGCCAAGCTTGGAAGAAGTACTTATCTGGACGAAAGTGCGACTAAAGGCGTGCCGGATCCTGGTGCTTACGGCTTGCTTGTCTTGTTGAAAGGCATGAGTGTGAGTGAGCAGTAAAGCGCTGTCTAGTGATGAAAGCAAGCGGCGATGTGATGCAAGGACAGATGTAGCAAACGCTCAAAAATAATCTTGTACCTTGATGGAGCACAAGTGTTGTGGTTGACGAAGCTTAAAGGCTGCTGATGTTGTCCCTCGGCTGTGATCGTCGCTCACCCCCGCAGCCCTAGACAGAGCCACCTCGGCGAATCTCAGCTTATCACCATATGAAGGACACAGCTCTGCGTTCATTAAATAATCACAACTCTTGACCTTTTTTTTTTTTGAGCTTCACGGCTGGATATACCTGGGATATCCAATTGTTTACCTTTTTTCAATCGTTGCCTAAAATGGCGCCAGTACCAAAAGTCCCTGCATTCAGCATATCTCCGCCCACAACCAAATACTGCATCTTATCATATCCGACACCAGAAATATTGGTCGTGACATTGAATCGACCAAAGCAACTGAATTGTATCAATGCAGAAGGCAATGAGGAGCTCGACGCTGTGTGGAAGTGGTTGGACGCTGAGCCCAAGTTGTGTGTGGGCATCCTGACAGGCACTGGCCGAGCTTTCTGTGCAGGTGCTGACCTGAAGGGTATGACCTTTCTGATTCTCGTGAAGCGCCATGGCTGACATGTTGTATCAGAATGGAATCAAGCCAATGCATCAGGCAAACAGCGCAAGATGCCATCTTCAGGCTTCGGTGGACTGTCACGCCGTCGTGGACGCAAGCCGGTCATAGCAGCCGTCAATGGCATCTGTTTTGGCGGAGGCTGTGAAATGGCCATCAACAGCGATATGGTATTTGCTTCTTCATCGGCCACCTTTTCTCTTCCCGAAGTCAAGCGTGGTGTTGTGGCCATCGCAGGAGCTCTGCCTCGTATCGCGCGTGTAGTAGGCAAGCAGCGCGCCATGGAGATGGCTCTGACTGGACGTGTGTTGAAGGCCGAAGAGGCTCGAGAATGGGGATTGGTCAATCGCGTGGTCGAAGGAGATGTGCTGGACGAGTGCGTATCCGTAGCCAAGGAGATCGCAGGAAACAGTCCAGACGCTGTCATTGTCAGTCGTGAGGGTGTCAACCTAGCATGGGAGGGCTTGGGAGCAGATGCAGCGACTGAGAAGTTGATTGCAGAGACATATCCGAAGCTCCTGCAGGGGGAGAACATTCACGAGGGTGTTAAGGCCTTTGTCGAGAAGAGGAAGCCTAAATGGGTAGCTAGCAAGCTTTGAGTGCTGGCACTCGGACATTGTACACTTTTATATGACACTGAATCATGTTCATCGAGACAGGATCTATCCTTTTGGCAATTCACAATCTAAGTGACCATTTTCTTCCGCACAGCCATGCGGACTTTAGGTCACACGGCAAGATTCAATTCTGTTGGGTCTGCGCCATGTGATGCGATCGACCGACTATCCTTACAAGAGTACGGAGACTATGCACAGAGCATCCGCAAATATATGCCAAGTCGTCGGCGTTGAAAAACTGCACTGATATCGATCTTACACCTCATGCTCCGACACAAGGAGCCAAATCAAGTCCATAGAGATTTGAATAATAAAGATATGAGATTTTATGCGAAATGTAGCTAGCTAGCTTTGTGGGTATATTCAAGAAAACAGTCCAGGTGTCTTTGAGAAAGCAAGCAGAAACAGATTGCTAGTGTGAAAAAACAAAAAGGAGAAATCAAGTACCCTGAGAAATCGAAAGAAGAAACGCCCCGACCCAAAGGCGTAATCGTAAAGACTATGCCAGCAAAGCGGTTTGATGATAAGCGAGTCAACACTGGCAACATCCACAAAAGCCAGGCTTCAAGCATCCAGGCAATCGCCCAAGCAGAAGTAAAGTGGTGCTGTTCATAACGATCAGGTGCAGAGATACCATACCAAGATCTCTCACCGCCATAGATCCTGCCTGCTACCAGCGCGCTTGTGACCTCCATTGCCTTCGGCACCAGGAATCTTTGGTGGGGGCTTGAGCCAACTACCACGACTTCCAATGCCACCAGCACTGCTGCCGACACTAGTGCCCATGGTAGCAAGAGCAGCGAGCGCACCACCTCCATTTCCAGGACTGCTACTGCCCCAGCTGCGGGACACGGGGCCGGCTGATGATCTTGGTCGTGCCACCTCTTCTTGCGGAACTGCTAGGAAGCCACCGTAGCCATTTCCAACAATGACACTCTTGCGTGCGTCGCCGCCGAATCCGCCTTGTGCCCATTGAGGTCCGAGACCGCGAGCGGCACTGTACGCACTTTGAGGGCGACCACTGCTTCCTGATCTATGACGGCCATGAGATGGCGCTGGAGGTTGATACGCTGTGAAAGCCCATTCGACTTCGTCTAGGCCCTTTGAGAAGACTTCCAAAGGCTGATGCAGTCCTCGCGGAGGATTCATAGCTCCAACGACGCTCTGACGCTGGTTGCCGCCACCATCCATAAATGGTGTTGGGGGTGCGGGAAGCAGCATAATTTCAGCAAAGTCAGGATCACGAACGTACAGTTGTGAGAGAGCAGGCAGACCGTTAGCATGTAGTGACTGGGCCAGATATGCATAGTATGAAGCTGCAGGCTTTTGTAGGCCATGGGCATCTTCCGAATCGGTAAGTTCGTAATGCAGGACCTTTAAAGAGATGGACTCGAGAGGTGGAAGATCGTTCAGGGAGAGAGCGAGAGAATTGGAGACAGTTTCGACGATGGATAGGAATTGGAGTTGTGAAGCATCGAACAGGAAGTGGTGCAGATGGATAGGATCGATACCGGTACCATTGAGTGAAAGGTCATTGAGGGTGTTGCGGTTGAGAGGTTTCTCGAAATAGACACCCATACCCTCAGCAGTGATTCTAGGCGTGTTTTCAAAAGCTATAGTGCGCAGAGCGGGGAAGTCTGGAAGCATGGGAGATTGGTAGAAGATAGTGTCGTCCAGCCAGGGCAGGTCAGTCATTGTGAGTTCACGCAGAGCTGGTAGCGAACCAAGGACGATACGCAGTGTACTGGGCTCGACATGAATACCCGAAATCTCAACAATTTCCAGCGCTTGCCAGTTGCGACGAGCAAGTTGTTCAAACGAGCCTTCGGAACCTGCTCGGTAGCTCATCTTGCGGATATCTGGACAGCGTGCCTGGAGCTCGTGAACAAGAGGCATACAGTTCGGGTCGCCATTGAAAGCACCGTCAGGCAGATCGACGTATTTCAAGTTGGGCAGAACAGATATGGTGCGGGCAAGGTCGGCCTTTGCAGTTTCTCGCGTCATGTATGGTAGCTTGAGCATAGTCACGCCATGTGCCAGGTTCGGGTTTTCTCGTACGGTACGGCAGAAGAGGGCCAATCGGATGGTGGGGACATCGCCGGACTCGATGGGAGCTTTGAGGAATGTCTTTTTCTGTCTCTTCTCGGCCAAGATCTCCTCGAGTTCGCAGTAGTGGACGGCATCGATGCGGACGCTGCTGTACCTGGACAGGGGTCAGTCGTGTGCTTTGCTAAAGGAAGGTTGGCTCACAAGACAGTGGCAGCAGCATTGTACCAGCGTCGACAGACTTGACCTGCCTTGGCTAGATCCCTCAAGTCGCACAACATGCATCCCTCGCCGATTGTCGACCTCTCACTAGGCTCGTATGTCTCATCCTGGGTATGCGGCGCGACCTGCACCATGATCTTTGTGAGTACATCATTAGGTAGTTTGGCAGCAAAGTCACGTCCAGGGCGAACAGCAAGCGGAGAGCGTTTCGGGCTGTTGGAGCTGCTTTCGTTGCCCTTGTTATGTGACTTTGCGCGGAGATGCTTAAAGAAGCCCATGTCTGCGGCTCTTTGTTGGCGTTGCCTGGAGTTGATTGAAGTTTAGGAAAGATAAAGATGGCGTGCCTCAGAAAGCCATCTTCCTCAGATACACAAAAGGCAGTCACGGGCCGCGTAAAGGTGGTTGCACCCTGGAAATGCCGATACGCGCGCGACCCCCCTGAATCCTCTGCTTTTCATTCCTCGCGGCCTTAAGCCCCGCATTGCGCCTGCCCTGTTCCTGGCTTGGGGTGTCAGTCTGAGACACGGGTGCACGGTCCCCAAACCTTGACAAGTCGATTCTCTGACACGTATGAAACAAACACGACAAACGACTTCATAGGGACCTTGGAACACATTATGACATGGCTACTCGTGCCACGACTCTCTACCGAGCTGCTATCCAGGGTGCTATCCTCCTTTGCGTAGCTTCCGTGCTCTAGCAATTGCTTGATCGTCTGAAGCACTGCTTGCTCCCTCTCCGCCTGAGCCTGATCCTGACCCTACGAGTTCTTCATCGTCCTCGTCGCTTCCTTTCTGTATCGGAGCTTTGCCATTGCCATCGCTGTCACTGTTTGGCTTGCTTTGTGTACGTTGGAAGCTTCCATCTATCTCGTCTGGCTCAATCGAAGGTCCATTATCCTCGTCACTGTCATCATCATCGTCGTCATCACCTTCGAGCGCGCTGTGTATTTCAGACTTTCTGCGGCGCTCAAAGTCTTGTGCGTGTGATGCGCGCAACAATGTACCAACTCTGTGAATCGCTCTGACCATTGGTGATGCTTCGTGAGAACCAGGTTTCTTGCGTTGGCGAATGGATCCTGATGTGAGATCAGTGTTGGATGCTCTGCGTGCTGGATCAACTCCAGTTGCTGTTGAAGGTGTAAGCGTAACGCTGCCAGGGCGTTGTGCTTCGAGGTCTTCTGAGTGTCTGCCTGGAATCTCTTCTGCGGGCTCTGCTTCTGTCTCCGTCTTGCTGAGCTCGTATGGAAGAGGTACATCACGCGATGCGCGATAACGGGTGACGCTGTGAACGTGTTAGCATGTGATTCGTCCTTGTCATGTATTAACGCAACATACTTGGTGCAATGTTCGTTCTCAACTCTGAACAACTGCCACATGCCACGTCGAAGCACTTCGGTAAAGGCAACCAGGAAGGATATGATTGACGAGTGTTGCACATCATGCCCGTATATGGCGTAGAAGATCCAATTGAAACGAAGGATAGGATCGATCACTATTGCAACGTAGTACCACCAAGCGTATTTGAAGCCCAGTGTGTTCCGAAGGAAAGGATGCTTCGCGTACGGATCCATCAAACTCCAGTCCATGACAATATCCCAGACGCTGCAGTAAACGGCATTGATGGTTGCCCAGAAGATGAACAGGGCTCGCAGCTGTTCGATCTTGTTGATACGCCACAAACTCAAGCTCATGTAGTAGAGAATGGTGCACATGTATTTACCGAAATTGGCCATGTGAGGGAAGAGACTTCTTGTATCGGCATATCTGCGTAGACATTGAAGAGCACGCCAGATACCTGGAAGAGTGGCGAAGAATCCAAGGAGTCGAGAATGTGACGAGTTACACTGTGCAGGATTGTTCCAGTCATTCGCGTAAAGGCAGAAGAAGAGCTCAATGTTCTGGCTGCAATTAGCTAACTGTCATCTGACGCTGCCTGAAGCACTTACACCAAGAGCGTATGTCTGTGAGCAAAACATATCGCCCAGGAAAAAGTCTCTGAACTCAACCGGGAAGACTCCAGCGAGGGACAATCGCCACTACGTACGTCAGCTTGTATACGCTCGTTTCAAGCGATGAACTTACAGTCGAGTAGGCAAACCACAATCGGCTACGATGGTAAAATATGGGAAACGGGTTGAAAAGAATGAGACCTGAAACGCAGACAAGAACGACTGGCCACCAGATATAGAATGAATCGTGAGTGAAGCGCTTGAAATTGAGCCACATCGTCAGGCCAAAAACGAAGCCGAGAAGAGCTGGTATCTGCAATAAAGTTAGAAAGATTCGTCGAGAAGGACGGAGAGGGTTACCTCTGTGAGTTGTCGCCAATCAACATTATGCCGGGTGTCAAATTCGAAGATGAACGTGTAATTCACTTTAGCCCGGGACCATACTCGGCACGCAACGCAAAAGAGAAGCGAAAGGAACCACATCAAAAAGTAACCGCCATAGATCTGTAGGATAGATTAGCATGCAATCAAGCGATTATCGAGCGTCATACTCCTAACCTGAAGAAGATAAGAGGTGTGGGACACGATCGAGGGATCTTCGTGCCACAAAAGCTGGGTGCCATAGACAAGTCCTTCGATGCCAAAGACGGCACCTGTAGCCAGAAGTGCTCCATTGCGGAACACGCTACCAGTATAGTCTCCGAACCTCGCGACTTTGGCGCGCAGCTTGCCCACTGCGATCTTGTGGTTACCTCGTTCGAAGTAGCGAGCGTACATGTCTTCAACGGCTTGGATATGACCATCCACAATCGTGCTGTTGACAAAGTATGCAGTGTTGACCTTCTCAGTCATGTATCGACCAGATGGTCGAGCGTTGACTGTCTTGTCATATTTTTTGTTGATTTTGCGAAAAGCCGTCCTGTTGAGTAGAGCGTATGATTTGAGGAGTTCCAAGCCTCTGTAGTATTCGGCCAGAGCAATCTTCAGCTTGCGCTTAGCAGTTCTATACGGTACTTCTGGGTGGCCACTCTTGCGGATGTAGTCTCTGCTGTCTTCCATTGCGCGTGGGCCACTGGGGGTTCCCAATTGCTTCATGGCTTCGAAAGTCTTGCCTGTTTGTGGGACTCTTTTCCTACCAGGAATGCCATTGATCGCTTTAGCCCAGCCATTTTTCATGGGCCCATTCTTCTTGATGAGTTGAGACTCTTCGCCTCCAGCAGTGCTATTTCTGGACAACATGCCATTCGACAAGAGGTCTGTATTGTGTGATGGGCGCTTAGTCCGGGAGGTTGCATAGAGAATCTCCTCCACACGCTGGTCACGCATCATGTGTAATTGTTCGCGCAGGACTTTAAGTCGTTCCGTAGCCTCGTCCTCTTTCTGCTTGTAAAATTCCTCGATCTTTTCTATCTCTTTATCCAGGAACATGAAGAATTGAGATTGGCGAATATCGATTTCTCGGTAAGCTTCAAGAGCAATGTCGTCTGGGGTGGAGTCGCTGCCGCGAAAGCCGCTGAACATTCTCTTAGTCGGCGGTCGAGTGGGTTGAGCATCCTGAACACCGGGCATGGAATTGACTCGTTTCGGCTGGAAGACACTCCTATACCTAGAAGGGAGATTGAAGGTGGCATGTTTTGGGGTAGTTTCTCCGACCTGATATGCGCTGCCAGAAGACGGTTGACGCATGGCACTGCGACGAGCTGGAGTGCCTAAGGCAGGACCAGGCAGTTTTAACGACCTGCTCGAGTCCTGGCTTGGGCGCGAAGCCTTCGGAGGGCTGGCAATATCCGGAGGAGAGCCAATGATACTCCCATAGCGTGTCATGCGTCTTCCATCACCATGTATCTGCAGAGGAGTGCTTTCTGCATGTTCGGCGCCCGGGATAGGCATTGCGGCGGTGGTCGAGCCATGTTGGTCGTCTTCGGGGGCAGGGGGAACAGCGCCCAGGTCTCCGCTGCTGGCTCTTCTCTCGCTGGTCCTAGTCGGGGTTCGGTTCAAGAAGGCGTAGAAGGGCGCTTTTCCGAAAGTCGCAAGCGGCGAGGAGTCACGACGGCCATCGGGCGGACTTGCACGTTCGACCTTTTGTAGCGCGCGGCCAACAGCCTTGAGTTTCTTCTTTCCTTGCTACTCGACTGTCAGCCTGTGTGTTCGTAGCACTTTCTGCGGTGTGGGACTCGTGTCAAAGTGCGAACCTTGTAATCCAGATATTTAGCCCGCCATTCAGGTACCAAGTCAGCCTCCAATTCTCTGCCACCGATTCGTCAGTGTCTGTTGGTAGGATTGAGCGCTTAATGAGTCGTCTTACTTGGCAAACTTCATGATTGCTCGCGTGCTTCTGTCAACCTCATATTAATGTCATCTCCCTGCGACACAAAGCCTGATCAAGAAAACACTTATCTCTGTGTTTTTCTTGGATAGATTGAAGAGGCTCAACTTCTTGGCGAACGGAATTCCAGCCGCAGCAACTGACGAGGGTGTGACGCACGCTCGCTCTGCCATTGGTCAATTGCAAAAGCTTCCATATCTCCATCGTTTTCACATGGCAATGTTTGTAATTTCACAGCACACAGGACATGGGAGATATCAGTGAATTGGATATGGCTGTTTTCATTCGGATTGCCTATTTGCAATCATTGGTATTTCATGCTTTGATCATCATGCATTCGTTCTTGAACTCATCAAGAGACAAGATTGGGTTGTTTAGTAACCACCGAACTGCTGCTCGAGGTGCTGAGGGGGACCGTACTGGTTGGGGTCGTACTGGTCGTACTGGCCGTACTGTCATGACGATTAGCTTGTGTCTGAGATGTGAAAGATCAGATGATAATTACCTGCTGGTCGTAGAGCTGCTCGGCGTTCTTCTTGGCCTGGTGCTTGGCCTTCTCTCTGTCGACGTAGTCAAGACCCTTGGTCTCGCAGAGCTTGTCGACCTCAGCGCCGGCGAACGAGGCGATGAGCTCCTTGGCGAACTCGTGGTTGACGGGCTTGCCCTCCTTGCGCTGTCTCTCCTCAAAGGCGTGCATGGCAGCGAACGAGGCACCACCAGCAAGGAGCTCGTGAGAGAGAGAGCTCTGGTGGTCGTCGTTGTAGACCTGTTGGTAGGCGTCGGAAGATTCACCTAAGAGTTGTTAGTCTCGTTGACGTATTATGAAGACTGTCGAATGTTGCATACCCCAGCCGAACATTTTGATTGATTTGATATGAAAAGGTTTGGTTTGAAAAGTTGTGAGTGGTGCAATGAAGCGTGTGTTGATGGAGGAAAGAAAGCAGGGTAAGAGAGGGGTAGTTGTCGAGCTTTATATGCTGTGCTGTCCCCAAGAAGGAAGCTGCCTTGCACAGCAGCTGCCCCACCTATTAGCTCACTGCTCTCCAAGCCACAGTGAGCTTCCATGATCTGGCTTCACTTTCCCTTGATGCAGCTTGTGATGACGCGGCGGTCCCTGAGCTCCTTCGTGAAACGAGTAGTCTAGATCCACGCCGTCCCACGACCAACCAAAGCCAATGACGAAGCGGGGCTAACTTGCTACTAAGAATACTCTAACCAATGGTACAGCTGGCCCTGCATTGCTTGTGAAGATGAAACAAGAGACTGCATCCTACCAACAATCAACGGTATAAATTCATGCGTGTTCACCTAAAGCTCGACACTCTCATGTTGACCTTCTCATGTACCCTGAGTGAAGAGCAATCACTATCCCCGCAGCTGCCAAGTCAAATTGGCGTAAACACAACGAACAAGCATCGGCCAAGCCCCTTCCCGAGTAGACAAGCATGACTTCAGCGATCGGCCTTTCTGTGGCGTTCCACGCACAGCCACGATTGAGCCACAGCAGGGTTCGGGAAATGGAAGCGACTGGAGCTGGGAAGAAGAAGGAGGGGAAAGCATCATCAAAGCAAAAGTCAACATCAACAAACAACGTGGCAGTTAGAGCTACACAATCGACATGTCAGCCAGCAAGAGATTGCCCACGACTTCTGATTTTCCGTCCTCATGGACTCTGACCGTCTCTCCTGGTAAGTCTGCACTTTATCTATCTGGCGTGACCTTCATATCCACTGCCTCAAAACGTCCATTCACCGCCTCGTCCGGCACACGCCACGGACCATGTCCGACATCATATCTTGATCACTAACCTGCTGTTCAGCTCCGAGCTCGCAACGGCCAACAAACATCCTCATCCTGCTTCATGGTCTTGGTGATGCTCATCTTCCGTTTGCCCAGCTTGGCACGCAAATGAATCTTCCTGAGACAGCATGCATCTCAATCAAGGCTCCTGAACCTCTTCCCTTTGAAGAATCTTCTTTTCACTGGGGTGACGATGTCATCTTTGACAACACTGTCGGCACCATTGACCCTGATGGTGGCTTCAAGAAAGTAGTACCGAGACTTGTCAAGGAAGTCATTGAGGACACTCTGATCAAGAAATGTGGTTATCAACCTCGCGAGTTAATGCTATTTGGCTTTGGTCAAGGTGGTATGGTAGCTCTAAACATCGCTGGTAGGTCTCTTGTCTCACGAAATGGTTGGACAACTTTAACACGTCTTTCAGTAAGTATGGAGAAAGAGCTAGGCGGAGTCATCAGTGTTGGCGGCCCTTTGCCTAGCGAAACTTCTGCATCGCTTTCTCCTAAGCGCAAGACTCCAGTTCTGGTCTGTTCTGGTAATGACAGCCCTTGGGTCACCTCGTCAGCTGAAGACAAGCTTAAGGCTGTCTTTGAGTCCGTCCAGCTTAATCGCTACAAGAGGTCCGGTGACACGATGCCCAGAAGTCGCGACGAGATGTACCCTATCATGCAATTCTTTGCTAGGCGCCTGAAAAGCTCAGCAGGTGTCCCAGAAGGCAGTGTTGAGCTGGCAGCTTGATGTTGCGTCACTCAAAACAAGCGACACCTCGGCAAAATGATGTGCCGAAGGCCAGGGTATCACCTACAACCACTTCACCACGAACATAATGAGCACTGCAGCTGCTGCTAGACGTCTTTTCGTGTTTCATTTCTGCTTGTAGACCAAGGCACCTTGAGAACCAGCGACTGAATCTGCTATAATCACGCTTCGAGCATTACGTGGGGTACGTTCGACTTTGACATACGTACTCGCAGTCCTAAGCATACCGGGCACAAAAGTCAACCACTCTCCAGATCACCAGATAAACTTGAAAATGAGTCTAACTCTATTCGGTAGATATTCTTCCGCCCAAGCAAATGCGACATATAACAATAGTTGAGCGTTCTCAAGAATGCAAGTTGGTGTAGTGCCTCATACCCTGGTGTTGCCAACGTCGCGTCATCCACCCCTCGATGTCGTGATCAGCCATCTATAGCTTTGAAGCATCCTCGGAACCACAACATAGCCAATGACAGTCTTTCCTGGCCGTAGCATCGTGTATGAAGCTCATCATTGCTTGTTACAGACGTCTCGATAGATGACGGCTAAGTACAAGAGACCCGCATCATCATCCCAACATGCCGGCCAAGAGGTAAGTACCGATGCATGGGTCTCGCGCAAAAAGAGATGTAAGTTCTTGAGGTCAGTCTTCATGGTTTCCTCGTCATTTTTCTTCATTTCTTCTTCCTTTGTAGATCGTCGACACTGCTGTTTGGGTACCCTTTCCAACCATGTCCGAACACGACCAAAAACATCATCCAGACCCTTACACCGAAGAACGAATCTCTCCAGCCACAACCGCCGACCTCGATGCCAGCTACGAAGCATACAAAAGCCATGACGGCTCACCAATCGACCCTGCCGAAGCAAAACGAGTGCTGCGCAAGATCGACATGCGTATCGTTCCCATCCTCTTCGTCGTCTACCTCCTCCAATACCTCGACAAGAATTCCTTGAACTTTGCTGCTGCGTATGGGTTTCAAAAAGGCACGCATTTGCATGATCAAGAGTATTCTTGGTTGGGATCTATCTTCTACTTTGGATATCTGTGGGCACAGTTTCCTGGTGGTTGGTTGTTGCAAAAATTGCCTATTGCCAAGTTCCTTGGTACGACGACTATTCGTGAGTGGCTGTACCTTGGGAGCTCGATTTCGTTGCCGCCCTGTGCTGACGTTGGTTTAGTTTGGGGTATCATCCTTATCACCACACCGGCATGCACCAATTTTGCTGGTGTGGCAACAAATCGCTTCTTGCTTGGTACCTTTGAAGCTGTTGTGAATCCTGGCTTCGTTCTTATCATGGGTAGATCGCGTAGACTCTATCTAGCAAAATTGACGCTAACCATTATGTATAGGCATGTGGTGGACCGCCGCTGAACAGCCTCTCCGCCTCGAAGCATACTACTGCACCAACGGCATAGCAACCATGGTCGGTGGCCTCCTAGGCTACGCAATCGGCCACATAACCACTGGCGAACTGGCTCGCTGGATGTATGTGTTCCTCATCTTCGGCAGTGTCAGTATCGTCTGGGGTATTGTGGTTCTCGTTTTCCTTCCTGATATCCCTTCGACTGCAAAGTTCTTGACCGAGAGAGAAAGATATGTTGCAGTGGAGAGGGTGGCTAGTAACAGACAAGGCGTCAAAAACAGCCATTTTAAGAGATATCAATTGGTGCAGACGTTACAGGATCCTAAGACCTGGATCTTGTTTGTTATGGCTGTGGGTGCTCAAGTGCCTAATTCTGCTCTTACGAGTGTGAGTCCTCTCCTTCTCCATAATAGAGATCTACGAAGAGTCAAGTTGACAAACAACGAAACAGTTCACGTCCATCATCGTCTCCTCCTTCGGCTTCGACACCCTCGGCACCCAGTACTTGCAAATACCGGGCGGATTTATACAATTCGTTGCTCTGCTCGGTGGCGGCATGATCTGCTCGCGCTTCCCAAACTCTCGCTGTATCGTCATGATAACCGCAAATTGCATCTGTATCATTGGAGCTGGCATGTTGGTCGGTTTACCATCCACCAACAAATGGGGCAGATTGGTTGCATTATGGTTATGCTATTTCCAAGGCTTGGGTTTTAGTATGAGTTTGACTATGGTGAGTAGTAATGTGGCTGGGTATACGAAAAAACAGTGTACGGGGACGATATTGTTTGTTGGGTATTGTGTGGGGAATATTATTGGTAAGTGGCTTTCGCTTTTTCCTATCTCACCTTGTCTTTCCAGTCTCGAGGTGTTAAGAGAAGGACAGTTGCTAACGAGAACCATACAGGACCACAAACCTTCAGAGAAAGCGAGAAGCCTGGCTACCACAGTGCTTACATAGCCATGTTGGTAGGCTATGTAGTCAAGCTAGGCATGGTTGTCATTTTGTACATCTACATGTACACAGCAAACAAAAAACGCGATCGCGAGGCTGGAAACATGACCATTGAGGAAGAAAGATTGGCCATCGAGCAAGGCATGCACGATCAGACCGAACTGGACAACAAAGGATTTAGATACACACTTTGAGCGGTTTTTAATACACATCGCGGAGTGGAGAGAATGGTGTCATTTCATTATCTGGTGCCAGATCGTGAAGCAGAGTTCATTCTCGTATGTGCATCTGCCGCGCGGTTGTCTCGATCAAATCGCATACTTGTTGGATCGAAGCATGCCCACCCCAACAAGACTGCATCACCTCATCAAAAGCAAGACTACCAGTATCTGGAAACTCAGCTGACGAGAAACGAATTTCCACATCAGCACTCTCCAAATCCCCAAACGGCTCCTTGCCGGTCAGTATCGTGTATATTGTGGATCCCAGCGCAAAAATGTCGTCTTGAGCGTCACACGGAGTTTGAGGCAAGGTCGGACGCCAGAAACGCGTGGAGCCACAAACGAGGGCCTTGGAGCCGTGTAACGAGGAGCCGGCGAAGTCACAGACTCTGAGATCCAAGTTCTGGTCTAGCAAAAAGTTGTCAGGCTTGATGTCGCAGTGTATGACCTCACGGCTATGCAGAAACTGCGCGGAACTCAGCATTGGCAAGAGATCTGGTTCCGTGGTGCGAAATACCTGGATTGCATCTCCTGCCTGCTGGATCCAGCGAATTTTATCTCTAGTAGAGCATTGTTGAGAGGTGATGAATGATTTCAGATTACCGTTCTCCATGTATTGAGTCTTAAGTATAGACTGTTGATCGTCCCATGACAAGAATCGCAAGACTCTTGGGTGCGGACCAAGATGTTGGTAAATGCGTGCCTCGATTTCAAGTTCTTGGAGTGAAGACTCGTTGTTTGGGTATGGTCGTTTCGTGACGACATCTCCGTCTCGCTCTACGATTCCGCTTACTCCATGTGCGAGATATGTGCCTATGGAGGGTATAGCTTGAGCCATGTCATTGTTGGGAGTCAAGACATGGGTGGACGAAGATCACGAAGAAGAGAACCGCGAGATCTGGAGGCTTGGCAGACTCATAACAAATGGTCCATCGTTGGGAACCACGATGTGGTTGCGCAGGACTTCCTATACAGAGGCAATGTCGACCATGGTGCTGATATACTTTCAAGAGATCAAGCACTATTTATCGACAAAATGGTTGTTCATTAATCAAGCCCAGCCTCTCACGCCCTAGCAAACCTATACCTAAATTTCTGACTCTTTCCCTCCTTCTCCCCACCAACCCCCTCAACATCCTTAAACCCATCATCACCTCCAAATTCTTCTCTGCCCCAATACCCCATCAAAGCCTTAACCATACCCTTCCTCTCATCCTCAAGCACCTCAATCTTTTCTTTCTTTGCCGCAATCTCTTCTTTCAACGCTTTGACCTTGTTACGCCAAGAATCTTCTCTTTTCCTAAGTGTAGAAGATAATTTGGTGTCGAAATCGAGGTTCAAAGCGTGTAGATCTGATAATTCTGTTTGAGTTCTTTCGAGTTCTGTTGTTGTGTCTTTGAGGGTTTGTTCAGTGGTGTTAAAGGTGGCGGCAAGTGTTTGCAGTTCAGCGGTTTTGGCAGCAAGGTCTGTTTCAGCGATAGTAAGAGAGTTGGCGGTAGTTTGTAGCTCCGATTGGGTCTTGGAAAGGTTTGTTTCGAGGTCGTTGACGCGGAGGGAGAGGGTATCGCGGGAGGTGCGGAGGCTGGCCATGCCTTCTTCGATCAAATCGATTGTGCGGCGGTGCTCTGCTCGTAAGGTCTGTAGGGCTACAGAATCAGAGTCGGACGGGAGCGATGGCATAGACCAGGATTCGCGAAGTCTTTCTATCTCATTGTGGTGTTCTTGTTGCTGTGACTCAAGTTGATCTCTCAGCGCTTGGAGGTCTTTACGAAGAGAGTCTGCAAGTCTTTGTGTTGGGTCATGGAATGACGAGGGTGCTCTGTCTTCCATACGATTGAAATGCTGAAGCATCTCCAGCTCTTCGCGAAGTGAATTAAGTTCTTCATTCGCCTTCTTGTAACGCTCTTGTTCCTTCTTCAACTGATCGTAGACACCAGCCTGAGATCGCTGAGCATCACTGTCCGCTCTTGCCCAAGCGTTCCTGTCAGATGCATGCTGTTGCAAAGCAGAGTTTAGTTCATCTCGCGCTTTCTGCAGCTGTGCTTCAAGTTGTTCCAAGGTTGTGTTTGACTTGGCATGGTCTTTCTCAGTTTCGTAAGCAGCAAGTCGCTGATTCGCTTGTTGTAATTGCTGAGCGATTCCCCGAGTCATTTCTGCTGCCTTGGTATCGGCATCTTCATGAGCGGTTTGCACGGCCTTCTCCTTGGCCGCAAGCGCATCTTGAGCTTGTTGCAACTGTTTCCTGAGGGTTTCGCTTGTCAAGTCATCCTTGATTTGGGACTTGAGATCTGCGATGAGTTTGTCCTTGATGTCGACTGCCTTGCGCATATTCTCCAGTTGGGTCTGTAGACTTGCGAGCTGGCGTTCGAGTTCTTCCTGCCTCTCGAAAGCAGAAGGCCCACTATTCATATCAACCTTGGAACGATTGACGGCGACATCTTCCTCTTGATCATCCTTCGCTTGCTGAATTTCTCTTTTCGCATCAGATAATTGCTGTTGTACACGTTCAAGCTCATCACTCTTTGCCTTGTGCTGACCCTCATTCCAAGCCTTCAAGTCTTGCATGTCATTCTCGGTCTCCCGAAGATTGTCTTGGGATTGCTTCAGCTGACTTTGAATGTCTGCAAGCAGGTTGTCTTTTGCTCTCAGCTCATCCTTGATCTTGTCAAGCAAATTGTGGGTTTGACGCTCAGCATCGCGAGCCTGACCAAGTTGGATCTGCAAATTGTGTATCTCGGCATCCTCACTGTCATGCATCTGATCCAACTCTTTTGCGCGATCGTCTGCAAGCTTCTTCGCATCCTTCTCATTGGCTCTTGATTCTTCTAGATCCGCTTGTAGATCTTGCATCCGTTTCTGATAGTTTTGTGACTCGTCGCGCATGCGAGTCAACTCGTTTCGTAATGCGTCCAGCTCATTCACATCCTCAGAACGACCTCTGCTTTGCGATTGATCAGATGTTCGGTACTGGCGAGAGGCGCGTTCAGTGTCTAGCTGAGTTTGTAGCGATTCATTCACCGCGCGCAACTTTTGCAACTCTTGGTACAGACTATGCGGTTTTTGATTTGGTGTGCTGTCAAAGTGCGGCATGGGCGATCGCATAGATGAGATTGTGGGAGGACTCGAGGGACGCTGATTCTGTGACTGATGCAGTCGCGAAGTCGAGTATGATCGTCGTTGAGCGGGATCGGGTGTGAGGTTGATAGAAGCAGGACGACCAGGAGTAAGTTCGGAGTAATAGTCCTCGACGGTGGGTTGCAGCACGTTCTTCTTTGTTTGTTCGAAGGGGTCTTGATCAGGGCGAGGCGTCGTATCGTCGGCACCAGGTTCGCTCTGGGTGCTGGGATTGAGTCTGGGCGAGGCATTGGGCGAAGAGTTGGTCAAAAAGTCGGGGGTTGTTTCGTCGAACAGATCTTGCTGTTCTTCCCATGCTGGTAGTGGTTGTTTGCGTGGTGTACCCTTGAAGTATTTGGCTAGATTGACAGTAAAGTCGGTCGGACCGTCAATGTCATCACTATGGATCTTGTCAACAACGTGATGGACGCTGGGCGAGTCCAAAGCACTGGGTTCATCGTCAAGATTCAAAGCGTCCAGATCCAGAGAATATTGTGTTTGGTCGCGTTCATCATCGCGAGTGCTGCGATGAGGTGGCGGCACTGGCGGCGGTGGTGAAGACAGCATTGTCAGGCCGGCGACTCCTCTAGCAATTGAGATGCTGACTATGAATATCCTGTCGAGTCGTGTTGGACTAAAAAAGTGCCAGTCGCGATGACTTGGACTGTTTGTTGTTGTCTGTGCACGCCATGCAGCTTGTCCAGAACGCGGGGTCGGCTTTTGAGCCTAAACTCCGCCCATGCATGTGATTGTCCTTCTTACAATTTTATCCTCTTGACAAGATTGTCGTGTTCAGTGAGAAAGACATGTGCAGTCAACGTCTCAAACTGTAGTAGGACACGTGCTGTTTCGAGTACCAGATCTGCCTTCGAAAACTTGCCAGCCCCAAAGGATGGACGCCTCAGATCCGAAACCCTCCTCCATTGTGGTATCAATGCTTCCCAATTCTAGGCTCATATGCACGGCGTGCGGTCAGAACATGATACAGTTCCGGAGTGTGACTGATTGAAATAGTGTAATCCATTGAGATCCTCTAGGTGGTTTAGTCTAGTCAAAATTCTTCATAAGGTCGTCAACAGCTCGAGCAGCGTACATGTTCCGCTCTTTCTCTGACATGCCAGCAGTATGCTCTATCGGAATGTCAGCTTATTTCCAGTATCAAAGCAGCCTTGATTCATACCTCGGATAGCCATCAATTGACTCATCATCTGCTCCATGCCTTCAATCTGCAAAGCACTTCCCTCATCCTCATCCTCATCCTCATCATTGTCGTTATCTGGATCTAGCAGTGAACCCTTCATGCCCCATAACTCAGCATTCATTTGTGCCTGCTCATCTTCCATGTCGCCTATGTTGTCTTCGTCATCGTCTTCAGCAGGCAAAGCAGACCATGAGTTTGCTTCAAGCACATCTTTTGCTGCCTCCAACCCTAGCTTTTCTCCGTAATCATTCTTTCCCTCGGCATCAATGTGGAAGTACTCGAATCCGAGGTCCAGACACAGTTCCTCGGCCGCATCGGGGAGTCTGCCCTTGTTGCTGGGTGTGAGGTCAATGGCAAGTTTCGTACCATCCCACATGCTACCACAGGCTTTCCGCACCACCTCATCCACAGCCTTCATGGTCTGTTCCGCTTCTTCAGAGATTACGACTTCCTCTCCCACATTTCCTTGCTCTTTCTTTCCATTGTCGAAGCAGTAAATCCATGCGCCCAGCGCGTCCACCACTTCTTTGGCTTCGGGTTTCAGGAACTCGGTTTTCCAAGCTTCGATGTCGGTGACTTCATCGATCCAGATGGGTATGTTGGCGGTGTAATATGCGTTCTTGATATTCCATTCGTGCGTTACGCCGGCAAGGGAACCTGTGGATGGATCGGGAATAGGTGCGGATCCTGTGAGAGCTGTCGCATTGGTGAGTACATGCTGCCATTGAGGTGTGAGTGCTCGGAGGAAGGAAGATAAGGGTCTACCTTTGACAAGGCGAGAAATGTCACAATCTGGTTTGCCTAGCACGAGGATGCGACGCGGATTCTTGATTTCCATGACTTTTTCCGGCAGATGCATGTTTCGCGGTGAAGATTGAGCGATAGAATAAAGATGGAGAGAGCTTTGAGATTGTTTGTTTCATTCGTCAACCACGTCACGTGTATCTGATCTGGGTCGTTCTTCCCTTTCTGCGCCTGTTTATACAGGGCTATGAAAGCGACCAAAGAGGGTCGACTCTATGCGAGTCCCTTTGCGCTACGTCTGGATGCGTGTACTACAGCCCAGCTTCTGACTGGCTGAATCATCCGAAGCGATATATGTAAATCCCAAGCGCTCTGTTGACATGAAACTTTCATCTTTCTTTCCTCTTTGCATTCATCATCGAGACAAGCCTCTTGCTCCTTGCATTTATCCACGAGGTCCACCTCTTTGGCCTCTGGCTCTGTTGACGGTGGCGCGACCTCTGGCAAGACCAACACCTCTTCCGCGGACATTTCTTGCTCTGAACATGGGCGCATTTCTGTCATTCTCAGGTCAGTACATATCCTGTCTTAGTCCATCGTCTTCCACCAACCTCAACATGTCCGGAACGATAAAGTATCGGACGTGCGATCCTCTGATGTAGACCTGATCCAGATGTGATACGCGACCATCCCTTGCTGTGACGGTAATGTCTCTGAGTTGGCAGTTCATGTTGTCTTCGGCTGTCGTGTCGTCAGCGCTCTATTCTTTCCTCTTCCCTGGTTTGTTGTGCTGCTTCGCACCTTCGAGTAGCTTGCCACGGTAGACATTACCAGATGTGATTTCGACGGTAACAATGTGACCCTGTGATTTTGCGCATCAGCATACGCTGTTTTTGATGCGACACAAGATATAGATGCGCGTACGGTTGCTTCGTTGAGCAGCTTGATCGGAATTCCAATGGTAGAGGTCATGGCGGCAGTGTGTGATTGGTGTGGTTCGGTGGACAAATTGTTTCTGAGATTGTGAAGGACGTGATACGAACGCGCCGAGTGGAAGAGTCGTGAATGAACGGGTCAAAAGCAGTCGAAGTTGTCGCCAGCGAGGGTCTGCGATGCGCGTGAATCTCTAGAGCTTCTGAAGGAGCGGTCTTGGCGTTGCTTCGTCTTGGCGGGAAACTTGAGACGACAGGAGAGCGTTCCATTCATCTTTCTCTACAATCGAACAATACCAAGTAGCAAAATGAATGTATCTGGAACATTGAGCTTCTTCAGGCTCTTTAGAGACCCGTCTCTATGTTTACCTCACCACACCGTTCCTACCTTCAATCATCTACCAATTCCACTTTCTCGTGCTTTTGACAAAGCAGACGGTGAGAAGAAGGTAGACATTCGTGCTGTCGTGCTTGACAAGGATAATTGTTTTGCTGTGCCAAAAGAGAATGAGATCTATAAGCCTTACACAGTGTGTTCCATCCCAACAACTCTTCCGATCAACATGTTAGAGATAATCCAAGCATATCTAACTTTCCCACAGGAACGATTTGAAGAACTTCGCAAAGCATATCCTGGATCTCGTCTTCTGATCGTATCAAACTCTGCTGGTACTCTGTCAGATCCTACTGGAGCAGAAGCAGATCTCTTAGAGAAAAACACTGGAGTCAAAGTCCTGAGACATAACACAAAGGTGTGCTTGTCAAGATTTCTATTGATTCTACACATCTGACTGAATGGCAGAAACCTGGTTGCCATCCCGATGTGCTATCATATCTCAGAAATGTTCCCGATACAGGAGTCACACATCCATCTCAAGTTGCCATTGTAGGAGACAGACTCTTTACTGATGTAATGATGGCAAACATGATGGGCTCATATGGCTTCTGGATACGGGACGGTGTTGTGGAAGAAAAAGGAATCGTGAGTTTACTAGTCATGAAAGTCGTGATACCGTTGCTAAATAATGTACAGTTCGTAAAACTCGAGAGAAGTCTTTCAAACTTCCTTACTCGCCGTGGCTATGTTCCGCCATCACCCCAAAATCAGTTTGAGTAAATCCTTCAGGACCACATTCTGTTTCGAAGCGATCTTGCTCCGATGCTGCTGAACTGGCAAGGTCCTGAGGATAGCTTCTCGTGAGCAGGTAACATGCCGTCCGGGAAGGGAACGGTCAACACCAAGGTGTACTGGTCAGACGGATAGTCTGTGATGTGACCATCCCCAGTCGTATCAGCCGCAACAAGTAGGCCCTGGTTTCCGCCGATGAACCACTCTTCATCCTTGGAAGAAGGCAACGAGATATGTGCCAGACCAGATGTATACACAACCAGCTATAACCATTAGCATGCGGAACAACACCGAGGGCCAAGTCAGAGCAATACCTGAGGGGTGGGTGCGTTGTGTCTGCTTCCATTGAACCTGGGCGGAATGATGGTGTACGAAGCACTACTAGCATTGAAGTTGAACCTCAAGCTGCCAGCAATACCAGGCTCTGACGAATCGATCAATGGTGTTGAGAATCGCCAACACTCCAGCGCTGATTCGTTTGCAGCATTGGTGACTAATGCAGTAGCTGTAAGATAGTCGTCTGCTCGGACGCCTGCGAAGAGCAAAGCAAACACAGTAGTTGCCAAATAGAGATGCATGTTGGAGATATGTTTGTAAAAGAAGAATGTGTTTCGGAGTAGATGTCAAGACAGAACTTGAAGTGAGAAGGTGTTTATAAGACTGATGTTGCGGAGCTCATGGACGTCATACCGCATATGACTTGATTTAGCACCATTTCTGTGCTACCATCCATGCGCTGAGAAAGCCTGCCGTAATGCTAGTATACTACTGCAGCATCACCGTTGCTATTCACATGGTCCCTTTCACTTGTGCTTGACACTTGCGGTCCGTGTCGAAAACACCTTGAGTACAATTCCTGATGTCATTCACGCACCGCCCATCACTCTGCCGCGGAGCAACTTGCACCAACTCGAAAAGGGGTTTCAAAAACTCGTGATCGAGGTCCCTAACGCGACAGCCTCGTGAGCATCGACAACGCTCTTGATGCGCGCAAGCAAATACTCCTTCCGCTCTAGTTTTCTGCAAGCCGTGGCTCGGCCCGTCTCCACAAGTTTCATCGCCGGCTTGTCTTTCCTTGCTCGCATCACTTTCCTCCGAAACACGACTCTGTCCTAAAGACATAAAAGTCCACACACAACAACGATAATGGCGGGACATGGCAACTCAACAATGGAAATGCCATTTCGTGCTGCCGATAGCGTGTCGAGGTTCTTTCTGTTCGAGGCCCTACGTACTGGTTGTGATGAAATCGGATCCGCATCTGCACAACTCGAGTCTGCTCGTGATAAAGCCGAGAAGATACTCGTCAACGAGTCACCCATTGAATTCGATTCTTTGACTCGAGGAGTATGTTCAGGCTTCCAATCTCTTCAATGACGAAAAACATGCTTTGCTAACGGGAACAATTGCAGATTTTGCAATCCTGCGTAAAGAGTTTGCAGACACATGCTGCTATCGTTGAGGCTGTTGCCGAAACGATGAATGGCAATTCTGAGCAAGCCGGGGGAATCAATGGAGCAAAGATGGGCAAGTACAGACTGCTTGTCGATCAGATCAAGGACGCTGCTGCTGGAGTGGAGCAATTGAGAAGTGAGAATGTAGGTTTCCCAAATCTCTTTTTCTTTTTGATCCTCGTCTCCTGCTTGATCTTTGACACGTTCATGTCATATCGAGATGTGTCACATCCACAACGATTTGTATGCATGCTGGCATGCTCCAATCATTGTGTCATCCTTTGAGCCATCTATGACTAACGATATCTACAGATCGAGAAGAATGGCTCGCCTCCATTGCCAACCGAAAGTGACTTTGACTCGGAGCCGGAGGTGCAATCGTCCAAGAAGCAAAAGACTGGAGAGCCAAAAGAAACAACTCTTCCAAACAAGACGAGGACTGAGCACACCTTGAACACCTCAACACCACTCGCGAGCACTCCATCATCTGAGACTTTAGATGAAAAGCCAATGAAGGGAAAGGGCAAGAAGCTTGGCAAGCCTCTTAAGGCCTCAAAAGTGTCCAGCACTTCTTCAAGAGCTTCCAACAGTTTCAGCGAAGCTGTTCCTGTACACAAGGCAGACCATGTCACTCCTAAGGCTGACAAAGACCTTCCGCCTACAACTCCAAACCCAAGCTCAACAAAACAAAGCTTCATCGACGAAGAAGACATCAATGCAGAAGTAGACGCCCGTCTAGCAGCCAAAGAACTAAAACGCGCAAAAAAGAAGCAAGCAAAGAAACGCAAGCGCGACTCTGTAGCCTCCGACATTTTCTCGCCAGATCCCAAAGCCGAGCCAGAGCACAGAGCAATCTTGCCTGCAAAGAAGAAGGCTCGCATTGACAAGATCGATCCTGATGATGGAAAAGGAAAGCGTCAGACTGTTGATGATGCGCTTGGCAGTAAGATCAAGGCGAAGAAACAGAAGACGAGAGCTGCTTCGGAGAAGGATGAAGCAGCGGTCGAAGCGAACAAGGCGAAAAGGAGACGTTCTTCTAACATCTCTGTCACCGAAATAGCTGTTGCTCCCGAACTTAACAATCGCAAGAGCAAGAAGCGCCGCGTGGGTTCTTGATCGATGACTGCACGAGGGACACATCAGGAGCAGGTAAAGTCATGAGATATCGAAGACGAGAATTGCTATTGCAGCGCTGGCATTCATATTAACACGACGTTACCGAGGCACAAGAATACGAAAGACAGAGGAAGCGGCGGATGATGGTCACCAACACAACATCGCTTTGCACCAACGCAGCCAAGGACTGCTGTTTGCATGATAAAACCGCGAAACATCATTTTAGAACACATAGATATATAGACATTGCTCGCAAGACCAAAAGACCAGTGCTGAAAAGCTGCTACCAGCGAACACCTCTCCTTACTCACATCTTACTCGCACCATCCTTCTTTCCCCAAGCCCTCTCCACAAACGCTTCAACATCACCCCAAAGATCCTGAGGTCTCTCCATAGCAGCAAAATGGCCTCCCTTTTCATGACTGGCAACATGGACAAAATGCCCAGTTTCCTTGATCCAGGAGACTGGTGTTGGGGAAATTTCCTTTGGGAAGTAAGAATAGCCTTGAGGTTTGCTGGAGGACTTTGCAAAAGCTGGTTTGGTAGAGGGATTGGTTTGCGGACCGAAGAGCTGTGTAGATGTGTTAGCTGGTGACGGCAAGAGGGAATACAAAGATGAATGCAAGGGGAGAGCTCAAAGCAGCACGTACCGTTCTATAAGGATAGATGCATCTGGCATATGTGTCCGTCAGCCAGTAGAGCGACACGGAATCCAATATCTCATCAACACTCGGATCCTCATCCGTCCACTCTAGAAACTTTTCTCCTATCCACGACAGTAAGGCCAAGGGTGAAGAACTCAAAGTCAGGCCAATAGTGGCAGTTCTCGTGCCATGCTCCCTGGCATAAGCAGATCCAGTCTCTCTGAATGCTTTTCCCCTCTCCAAGCCCTTCTTCTCCTGCTCAGAGACGGGCAGAGAATCTGCGTTCTCAGGAGCAGGTAGTTGATACAAGTTCAGATGAAAGGCTTTGCAAGAAGCAGATTCGACGCCTAGTTGGCGAGATATGAAACTGCCGAGGTCGCCGCCTTGAGCAATATATCCGTCCCCGAAACCTAGTGCTTGCATTACGGCATCCATGACTGGTGCCATGTGTTCGGCTTTGAAGTCGCGGTCTACAAGGGGTGCAGAGGAAAATGCATAGCCAGGAAGTGAAGGGACGATTATGTGGTAAGGTAGGGTAGCAGGGTCGGGATACTGTTTCTTGATCAGGTCGAGCATGGAGAGGAATTCTAATACACTGCCGGGCCAGCCGTGGAAAAAGGCGATAGGTATAGCACTTGGAGAGGTAGAGAAGAGAGCCAGGAAGTGGATTGTGAAATCCGAGCCTTCGGGATCAGTGACTGGGATTGTAAAGTTTGGGAACGAATTGATGCGGTCCTCGCATCTTCTCCTATTTTGTCTTTTATCAGTCTCGATGATTCTCTTGATGAATGGCTCGAGGGAATGATATTCACCAGTCATAGGTTGTTTCCCAGTGTTTCTTGGCTTTAATGAGCCAGTCTCTGTTCATACCAAATCGACGATCCGTCTGTTGGTTTTCATATGTCGCAGGACCGACCTTAGAATGGGCAAGCAAATGTTTCATAGATTGTATGTCGTTGGCATCGATTTCCACCTTGAAAGGTTTAGGCTGAACCTTTACAGTAGAAGGGACTTGAGCATAATCGGCCATGATGCAAGAATAAAGAGCTTCAATATTCTGTAGAGGATTGCAAATGGAAGAAAAAGAGATCGAGACCTAGTTTTAGAGCTTCTAGAAGAGATATATATGTATCTCTACCCTTACACCGGTTCAAGAGATGATCACCTCTGCATTTGTCATTGCATGGGATGGTGATGATGTAGTTCCCCGCCTTAAACGTCTATCCTCGGATGTCTGTCTGCTTCGGGTCCGACAGCGATATATATTCTGTGTCCGAAATGCGACATCAGGTGAGAGAGGTATGAAATCGCTGCTCGAGCATTGAAGATCATCACTGAAATACGAGAGACTGTTCAAAGCTAATTATATAGGATTTTTGTATTGACAATAGTCAAGGAAGGCTCAAAGATTCAGAAGAGGTTGTTGTCATTGAGATGGTGACACGAAGTCAACAGGGACATGGCGGCTGCCAAACCATGAGCTTGGCGCGTTTCTTCTCCGCAAAGTCCGCGACCTTCATCTTTGAGATTAAATTTATGAAGCTCTTTTTCTACGCGCACTTTATTCGACCATAGCACAACTTGCTCGCTCCTCACACTTTTGCAACCAAGACTCTGGATCGCCTTTGTCAGCTGGCCGGATCGATCTTTTCCTTGGCAAACAAGAGCACACTTCCACCAAGATGCCGCCTAAAACGGCTACGGGCAGAGCTCGCGGAACAGGCACAAGAGGAAGAGGTGGTAGAGGTGGAAGAGGAGGTGCCGCCGCAGCAACAGCAGCAGATTCTACATCAACAGATCAACCCATGCCCGATGCCGCACCAGCAGAGACGTCCACACCAGCACCCGTTGCTCAAATGACAGCAACAGCACCAGTCGCAAACATGGCTCCTGAAACTACCGCATCTGCTTCAACTGCAGAAGCAGCGTCCACTCCTGCACCAGCACCAATCAAGCGTGTAGCTTCTGTGCGTCGTGGCGGCGCATCAGCTTCACCGGCACCCTCATCCTCTCGCGGCAAGAAACCAATCGTGCCTGCTCCAAAGGCAGTAAGAAGAAGCAAAGAAGACAGAGAAGCCCTTCAGAAAGAAGCCAATGCGAGAAAGGCCGAAGAAGCAAGAGCAGCACTCAGAGATGCAAAGAGAGCTGGAAGAGGCAGAGGCGATAGAGGAAGAGGAAGAGGTGGTGGTAAAGCAAGAGGTGGATTCATGGGTGACAGCGAAAGAATCATCAGAGATGTTGTTGCCAGCGGTCCTTTTTCGGCTGGTCAAGTGGCTGCTGATGCTGGATTCCGCGGACAAAGGAGAGCTGTGGGCGGCGGTGGTGGAGGTGGCTTTGGTGGTGGTTATTCTGGCGGATCTGGCGGTGGTGGAAGCAGTGGAAGTGGAGGCCCTCGCATCAAGAGCGAAGGAGGTCCATCACACGGCAATGTCAACATCGAAGACGGTGGCTACATATCTTCAGATCTGGATGAGGAAGACGAAGGACCACGCAAGGACATCGACTTTATCAACCTCCTCAGCGACGATGAGCAAGACACGGCAGCCACCAATGCAAACATGGCTCCCATTCGTGTGAACCGTGTCGAACATCGCGAAAGAGAAAAGCCAGTAGCCGCAGACGCTTCAAAATCGAAAGCAGCACTTGCTGAGGCCTCACATGGCGCTGCAGTGGGAGCATCAGGAGAAACAAACGCAGCCGCAAAAGAGCGCACCGCATCTCCAGAAGCTTCTCGCAAACAACCACGTGCCAAAGAAGTCCAAGTGGTTCGCACAGAGAGGAAATGGAAGGGAGCCTGGGAAGACAGTTCCGACGACGATCTAGCCATCAAGCCCGAACCCACAGACGAAGGATCTTCCATAACAGCAGCACCTCTGGAAGACACCAACCTCGCCCTCAAACAATCCGCCTCTCCCGAAACCCGACGCAAATCAAAGGGAAAAGCCGCAGCAACAGCAAGAAAACATTCCCTACCCACCGAAGCACCAGCAATGCAAACCGTAGAAGAGCGTCGCGAATGGGAACGCCACCACCTCGATCTCGAAATCATCCGTCAAGAACTCGGAGAAATCTCTTTGCCTGCATCTGCACCTTCAAACCCTGCCGTTGCAGCCAAAGACGCAGAAGGAGATACCAACATGACAGAATCCGAACAAGCAGATCTAGCAGAAGGTGCGGATGCAAGCACTTCCCTACCAACAGATCAAGCAACAACGCAAAACCCACCTCCAGATCGCCGCACCGATCGCGTCTATCTATTCCAATTCCCTCCCATCCTACCTTCTCTAGTCCCCGCAACTGTAAAGCCCGAACCTGCATCTCCAACGCTATCGAAGAAAACTCCTGCAGCAACAGCAGCAACAGCAATTGATGTAGACGCTGCTGCTGCCACCACAACAAAACCCAAAGCCAAACAAGTCCCAGAATCTGCAGGACAAATGCATTCACCTTTCCCTGCTGGCTTGGTGGGAAAATTGCGTGTGCATGCAAGTGGCAGAACGACATTGGATTGGGGTGGTACTTCGTTGCAGGTGGGTATGGGTACAGATGTCCAGTTCTTGCAGGACGCAGTGGTTGCAAAGTTTAATGATAAGAGCGATGTGGAAGGCGCAAAGGGAAAGGAAGAAGAGCAAGATGAAAGTGCATATGGTGGTGAAGTCATGGGATTGGGTCAAGTTAGGGGTAAGTTTGTTGTTACTCCTGATTGGGAGGAAATCGTTGGTGTGAGGATATAGAGTAGAGAGCCAAAGATGGACTCAGCTTGATTCTCGAATAACAAAGCACGAATAAAACGTGATATTCATTGATAACGTCGCGAAGCTACTTCCTCATGTTGCCGCTTTTCTTGAGGATCCCTATCCGTTTGCGAATCGAATCCTGTGCCTGTCGAAAGCAAGGCATACTGTTCTTCGTGCGAATGAACCACACCCCGAATTACTTATCTTCTTCCGTTCCTTCGTTTTTGGCCAGGCTGCTCAAGATCCAAGTATCTCCACTAGGATCGGTAAACACGTGTCGACTGAGCCATCCGTTTGCTAAACAGCTTCATCAGAGGGCTTCTCTTCGAGATCAAGGCTTAGCTCCTAGCGGTCCTTCTCCTTGAGTTCATCCTCTGCATTCTTGACAACGGTTGCCATGTCCTTTCTTGCCCATTCCCAGTAATCATTCCAGGCGCGTGCGTGTTCGGCGGTAGTCTCGGTAGGGAAGGTCTTGTTGATGATGACACTGACCTTGGCGATGGCCTTGTTGTGCTCGCCCAATTTCTCCAACTCCTGTTTGACAGCGGTGTCCTTGGGCTTGAACGCAAGTACTGCTCTGAAGGCTGCAGCCAATACTTCAAGACGACGGACAGTCTCTTCAGGCGCAAGAGTAACGAGCTTGGTCAACATCAAGCAGCACAGAATCTTGATCTCGTGCTCATCGCCAACGCCTGCCTGAATACGATCATAGAACGCCGAGATGGGAATACGAGCAAAGGCGGTCTCCATCAGGGCGTATAAAGTCTCGTATGCAGACTTGCGAAGCTCTAGACCATCGTCGACCTTGTGTTTGAAAGGACCCATAGACACTTCACGAATGAGATCTGCGTTGATGACAGTCTCCTTCAGAGCAAGTGGCAGCAAGGTGTCGAGATGAGGCAAAATTAGATCAGGCTTGTTGTGGGCGGCAGAATTGAATGTTGTCAAAGCAAGTCTGCGATTGTTCAAGTCGTCCTCGTTGAGCATAGTGGTAAGCATAGGGACGATGCTGGGTTGCAGGTAAACATCGTAAGAAGGATCAGTGTCTGAGAAGGTGTAGCGTAGAGCTGAAATGACCATGCCACGAACGGTAGGGGAGGAGTCACTCAGATATGCTTGCAATTGAGGCAAGTATGCAGCAGGATCGATTGTGGCCAGTCTACCAATGCATTCAGCACCAACGACCTTGTTGTCTTCGACTTGTGAGGCAATAATGATGTTATCCCAGAGCTGTTTCGAGTACTTGATAACCTCTGTCTCGGCGGCGGTATGCTGCAGCAACTCCTTGATTGTGTGGAGAAGCAAATACTGCTTACCCTGGCTCATGCTGGATTGGATCTGAGGTAGATAGCTAGAAACGTTACCAGCCGCAGCACGACCCAAAGCGACTGCTGCAGCAAGTGAGACCTTTTCGGAATTCGAGAAGTAAGAGGTAAACATGTCAGGTCCGTAGGGGAAGGAGGAACCCATGCGCAAGCCGGCCTCACCAAGGATGTAGAGAGCAAGACATCTACGCTTCTCATCGGATGTTGACTTTAATTCAGCCTCGAAGTCGGCAAGTGTTACACCGACTGAGTTTCCTCCAGCGACAAGAAGAACACCAATAACTTGACCGACAAGCTCAGGGTTGCCATTGACACCGACTTCCGCGAGCAACGATCTCATCAAACTCTTGCCAGCGCCCTTCTTACCAATGATCTCGAGTGAGCCAAGCAATGCGTCAAGTGCAGCACCACTCAAATCCATCTTGGATACGAAGCAGTAGGCTTTGATGACCTCGTCGTTCAGCACCAGCTGTGATCTCTCGTTGGCGAATGAACCAATAATGACCAGCGCAGGACCAATGAGATGAAGGTCCTGGTCCAGCAAGATCAGTGGCAATAGAAGTTGAACAGTCTTTTGCACGGTCTCATCATCCATGTTCTCGCGACATGCCGGGTTGACAGCCATACGCTTCAAAGCAGCAAGACTGGCTCCTCGCAGGGTTCTGCTGGATTTGCGAAGCTGGGCTCCTAATTCGAGTGACACTTCGCGGACCCAGTCAGGAGTAAATTCCTTGGAGCTTTGGGCGAGGACCGCGGTGGTCTCAATGGCTCTGACAGAAGCCAGACGGGTAAGCTCATTACGAAGTCTGTCGTTGATAAGCTGCAGACCAGCAAGTCTGCTTTGTTGGTTGAGCAGAGCTGATCCTTGAGGACCAGAGGTACGACCAATCAATAAACCAAGAGACTGAACTGCCTTCTGTCGGACCTCGGTATCTGTGTCGGAGGCTGAAATGCGCTGGGTAACGGTCTCATAGATTTGCTGCAGGTAGGTAGCATTCTGCTGCTTGGATCCGGCAGAACGAGGAGGAGTAAGGGCCTTGATGTAGACTTGAATCGTATCAAATGCTTCGCTGGAGACCTTGCTGAACTTTTCCTTCGAGACAGTGGTCAGAGCGGGCATGATCTTCGCAAGGTACGGCTCAATGACTTTTGAAGAGTGTGTGTCAGCAACGACACGCAGCAAGCGCAAAGACTCAATGCGAAGGGCATTATTTGTGACAGAAGCGCCTCCTGATGCGCCACCAGTTGACTTCATGGCATCAAGCACAGGGTCGATGACTTGGTCGATGCGTTTTGAAAGTCCACCGTGTTGAGCAGTAACCAGATCCGTGAGCAAAGAGATGACAGCATGCTTGGTAGGAACAGTGCTCGACTTGAGCAACTTGGCAGAACCCTGCACAATCTGAGGGTTAATAGCTGATAAACTGATTTGAGGACCGCCTTGAGGTGGGGGTGTTGAGGGAGAGGCGTAACCATTTGACAAGGCAAATTGAGGGCGTTCGCTGGAGAAACTGCTGTCACGGCGACGCTTGCGGCTGATCGGTGGTCCAGTTGCTGAAGACATTCTGCGAAGACTGGGAGCAGAGGTGACTTCACCTGTCTTCTTGACCAGGAAAGCAAGAGTAGAAAGGACTTCAAGGCGTACACTCTCCTCACGTTCCTGGAATCGAGCCAGAAGGGCCGGAGCGATCTTTTCGTAAAGAATGCCACTGTCAAGCAAGTCGCCGCTTCCTCGTGTGGCAATCAAGGTATGGATGAGCTTGGCAGCACCGCGACGGACCTTCCAGCTGACATCGTCCTCATCGTCGAAGCCAGTTTCTTCTTCAAAATCCTCATCAAGGTCAAAGTCATCATCCTGGTCGCTTTCTGCTCCTTCCATCTCATCATCCTCATCAGCGGCATAGTTGGGATCATACTTGGCGAAGCGAAGACATGAGTCGATGACTTCGGGAATGTAAGGTGTCATATCTTGACTGCATGAACCCAGGAAAGATTCCAAAGCTAAAAGAGCAGCCTCGCGCACTTCCTCGACCTGAGGATCGCGACCTTCATCTGATTCGGCAGCCTCCTCATTTTGCTGATCCAACTCTTGCTCACTCAGAGGTGACAACACAAAAGGTGCCAGAGTTCTAAGGTATGGGCCGAATTTACGAGGGATTGATCTTGCCATAGAGGCGAAGATTGTGAGATACAGCCTACGCTGGGCTGGTGTGAGGTGAACCTGGCGCAAACTCTCGATTGAGTGTGACACGACCGAGCTCAGAAGCGAATCTGAAAAGTATGGTGCAAGGACTGAAAGGGCAGTGACAGCCTTCTTTTTCATGACAGTACTGCATCGAGGATTCTCAAGAACCTCCGCTGTAACCTTTTGGAGCGCTTCGACCTCAGGTTCTTGCAGCATTGGACCAAAGCAACGAGCAACTTCGACCAGAACGTCCAGAGCATTGCTGTCGATTCCGGTCTCAACCTCAACTTGAATCATTCCTTTGGGAGGTGCAGGAAGGTTCTTGCCAGTGGGAATGACAGTGTATCCAACGAGACGTGGAATCAGGGCACGACTGACTGCCGAGTATGCTTCCTGAACTTTTTGTGTACGAGGAACGGCCGGAGTGGGACGAGGTAGAGCGACGACCATGGCTCTGACGGCAAGAGCAGGTACTGAGCTGTCAACAGCATTGTCGGTTCGAAGGTTGGAGATCTTGTCAAAGGTCGGGCAGAGGATGCTCTCGGGTGCTTTGTTGACGAAAGGACCGAGACATTTGATGGCCATGTTTTGAACGTCACCATTTTGATCGTTTAGGGTATGTAAAAGGCCTTCAACAACGCGTGCGCAGCAGCTGTAGTCGTGCGAGATGAAGGTGGGGTGGCCAATGGATAGCATTTGATTCAAGTCGTTCAACGACATGTAACGAATATCCGGATCGACATCCTGCAGTTTGGGTAGCAGAGAGGCGACATGGTGTGCAGTTGGATTAGCAGGAATAGCAGGCGCCGTCGTTGCGGCCATTGTGGTGGTTGATGGAGAGTACTGCACGAGAGGCGGCTAAGCTGGAGAAGTGTAGTGGGGGTGGAAAGACTAATAAAGCTCTCTCATGCAAGGTTTCAGTGACGAGGAATGAGAGATGTATAAAGACAAAAGTGATGAGACTTTGGAAAAGAAGTCTGAATGGACAGCGGAGAAATATTGTTATGATTCACTTTCCAGTCTTTGAGAAACTGCGTATTTGTCGTGATCTCGTGTTGGCTGTAGATGCTGCCTTCAGGCTTAGGCGACAGGGAGTCCGTGCACAATGGTAGCTTCCCTTTTTGTGATGACGGATGGAAAGGCACAATTATGACGCGGAAGGTCGAAGAAGAGCTCTTTCTTGGCGACCTGACATCCGGTTCGCGCTCGTAACAGCCCATCCAGCTTTGTCAATTACCACACCAATTCACCTCGAATCTCTCGACTATACACACAATGGTTCTTCCTCGATCTGCCATGCGCGGCTTCTCAGCTGCCCGTCTTTTCCGCTCTTCTGCCCGCCCTGCCGCTCGTGCTGTTGCCAGAAGAGGTTACGCCAGCGGTCACGGTCACTCGGCTCCCAGCAGCGATGTGCCATGGTAAACGCTCCACCATGTCACTACCAACCCAATTGGCCGCCCATTGACTTTCTCATTCCTACAGGATCCTCGGCGCTGCCGGTATCACCATTCCTGGCGCTTGGTACCTCTGGCCCGATTCATCATCTCACGGTGACGCTCACGGTCCTCACGGTGCCCACGCCAAGCAGGTCGAGGAGCACCCCGAGGCTGAGCAACCCGAGGAGGAGTCTCAGGAGCAGCCTGAGGACGAGTCCAAGGACGACGGCGAGACCAAGGATGAGGGTGGTGCTCTGAAGGATGGCGAGGGTGAGAAGACCCAGGACCAGCCTCAGGCTAACAACGAGCCTGCCGCCGATGAGAGCAAGAGCAAGCCAGACACTGAGGGCAAGAACATGCCCGAGAGCAAGGGTAATGTCGAGGGTGTCCAGTTCAAGGGCAAGACCAACCAGGGCGATTCCGACAACGAGATGCCCGATGAGCGCAAGCGCGAGCCTGACTCCAAGGGTGCCTTCAAGAAGCGCATCGACTCTGGCTACGGCAAGAACCTCGGCGAGGGCCCTGCCCACAGAGATGATGGCTCCACCAGCGTATGCCATGATACTATTAACTTCGTGGTGGTGTACCGAAGCTGACATGACCGCAGGCTGCCACCGCAAAGACTACCTCCTCTGACGAGGAAGGAGATATTCAGAAGAAGCAGGCTGGCCTTTCCACAACCGCAACCCGCCACAGCACCCGCATTGACTTGGACCCAAATATGAGCAAGAAAGGTAATTTGACCTTACCAGCGTCTGTCTGACACTAATGCTAACGATAACACAGGCGAGGGTGCGCCTGATACCGCCAAGTCGCAGGGAACAGTCTCGGTCAACAGACCCACCCCTGAATCTCGAATTGGAGAGGACAAGGGCGAGAAGAAGGGCGATGAGCCTCGCGCAGACAAGAAGGAGCAGGAGGAGTAAAAAGCATGATAATAGCCTACTAGAAATGCCTGTTTGCTTCCTTCTGGATCATCGTTTTGGACCCATTACCAACGAAGGTACGAGAGCACGATTCCTACGCAATCTTGTACATATCAACGAACGTAACATTACTGCGAATGGATATGAGTCTATCTTGCGTTATTGCCCTCTTGAATGTGAAAAAGTATGTTGTGGTGGAAGAATTTTATTATAAGAGCCAAAACTCATTTGTGAAGCCTCCAAGGAGATATTGTAACGGCAGAGTCAGAATGTCAACCGCACGACCCTGGTCAGCATTTTCTTGCTTGATAAACCGCCATCACTACCCTGCAAACCATGATTCGGGTTTCAAACAGAATTACAGATGCTTTTTCTCTCGTGGAGAGTCCTTGTAAAATGTTCTTAGATGGCAAATATAGGCAGAAATTGGAACTTCGAAATCTGAATCCAGGTGTCAAGTGTTGGGCTAGAAAATCGTGGTATGACTGACGCTATCCAATACCATACCCAGAAGCAGTGCCCAAAGATAGATCAAGAGCAAAATTGATGACGCACCTGAAGTATATCACCACTCCACTGTGCCCAATCCCACGATCCTGCCCGCAATAAAGTCCTCCAAGGTCCACCACTCCTCTGCCCCTTCCGTACTCAAAGCCACCCAAGCCCAAGCACTAATCTCATGTCTCTTTCCTTCAGAATCTTGAATCTGCGTATAAACCTTTCTCATCTCGCTTCTTGCAGTATGGCTGGCAACGAGAAAATCGGTAATCTTCTTCATCACGTCAAGGCCTTGTGGGAAGTAAAGCAATCCATTGACGTGATGGTATATTGAGAACGTTGTTGCTGGGACCAGAGAGGGAAGTAAGGTTGCAGTGTCCAAGGTTGTGGTATGGTTAAGGAGTATGGCGGGCGTTAGCCGACATAGAACGTCCGACGTACTCAGGGAGAGGAGATGGGCAAGCGTGCTGGGGAGTTGAAGGACGCTGTGTAGGAAGATTGGGGTATGAAGGGTTTGGAAGTTGTTGATGGTTGAGCTGGTGAAGTGATTTGTCAAAGCCAGGTGGGAGGAGAAGGGGAGATAGGCCGATGTTAGATCGTTGGGAGCGGGAAGAGGGATCGGAGTTGTTGCGCTGGGCGAGGGTAGGTTTGAGGATGCGGACCAGAGATTGTTCGACCACAATGTGATGGCTTGTTCTTGTAAACCACCTTGTGAGATGTTCAGCGACCATGTGTCAGCGCCTTCTCCACCATCTCTATCATACTTCTTGTCTTGTTTGGTTATGTGTGGACGCAGGGTATTGAAAATGTTTTCGATATCCTCACCAAAGACCTCTTCGTATATTGATGAGACGTCTTTTTGAACATCGACATTGGGCAAATTTTCATCGAGCTCGAAAGCGCTGAGACCCTCATGAGGAAACTTTCGGTGCACATGTTCGCATGCAGATCTTGATCTATTTGCCGAAAAGGTAGTACGTTCTTGTCTTTGCTCGAAGCTCGTTGAATAGCGTATCAGACTTCGTCGGTCGTCGATGTCTCCTAACGACTTGCTTCTGTAGGATCGTAAAGTTATGGAAAGTTTCTTCTTTCGTCAACGAGAAGGAACACCTACCTTGTTCTTATCGAATAAACATGAAGATTCTTGGGCACCATAACTCCCGAGCTCAAATTTGCTAGAGTTATCCTCTCGCGTGCTTGATGATTCTCTCTGCCAATTAGGTAAGCGACAAACTTCCATTGTGCAAGTCGATGCGACCATGAAACCATGAGAATGCTGCCAGATGCTTGATGTCTTCAGGCGACAAAACAAGTCATAAGTTTTTCGTATGGTAAGAGATGATTCGCAATGGATGAAACCTACTATAAACTGGTGGAGTTCTTGCAATGCGAAGATATGGTTGCAAAGAAGTGCAAAATGTGGAAGGTATACTTTATGTCCTGTTCAAGGATATCCAAGTATGCAATTTTTGTACTGGCCAGTGTTGTCGCGAGGAAGAGTCACAGCCGTATCACACTCACGTACTTTATGATGCCGGTGGATATCAACGAAAAGACAAGAGGATAGACCTACCGTCAGAATGCCTACCAGAGATAAGACACTGCCATGTTTGCTGCAAGAATGTGAAAGCAGAGACTCAAAGGCCTGAACAAGTGGACTTTGTCGTCGGGAATACAGGAGGGAGTACGCTTGTGGTCACTTTAGTGATTCTAGTGTGACCCAAGAGGCGATGTGAGGATTCGCCGGATTGATCGGGATGCAGCTTGCAGCCACAAAACCTTCATCGACACAGAAGAGGGATTGATGGAGTACGTCAAAGCTGGAGTCTTCATCTTGAACTGAGTTGTGATAAAAGACAACAGTATTATCTCAGCACATTCTTCATAAACTCACAAACACTCGTCAAAGGTGGCAAGCAAATTCCTGAAAACATGCTGTTTCGAACTTGTCTTTGTACAACATAGATGTTTGGCTTGGTGCCAGCGAAGACAAATGTTGGTCTATCAGGTTCGATCAGTTTCTTTTGCAGTGGCGTGTAGTAATCAAAGTCTTGTCGTGTGAGACTGAGAGAAGCACGGCCAGCTGGCGTTTGAATCTGCGGACCTCGAAGAAGTCGTGGTCCGAGCTCCGCGTCCGGCGTCATTGCCTCATCAAGACAACCTCTCACTCACTCGCCATCTTCTCTCAATCATCACATAACACTTTGTCCATCACCTTCATTACCATATCCTTGTTCAGATCTTGAACTACTCCTCCTCATCAACACATAATCCGCAATAAGATCTACCGCCATCATGTCTGGGGAGCCGGATCACGTCGAGACCAAGAACAAGGTCAAGCTTGAACAGTACGATCATCACACGCCTCATCTTGCATATCATGCGCATACTGACTTGTTTCTGTAGTGACCCCTCTGGCGCCGAGCAGAAGAACGTAAGCCACTAGCACACCAGCATCTACCACCAAGATTATCTCAACTGACTTGCCCCTCAGGTCGAGAACGACGTATCAACGGCTATCCTCAAGAAGAAGAAGAAGCCCAACTCATTGATGTAAGCGCCGCCATCATCTCAGCTTGCCACACTCGTACTGACATGCACTCAGTGTCACCGACGCTACCAACGATGACAACTCCATCATTGCCCTTTCTAACAACACCATGGAGACTCTCCAGCTCTTCCGTGGCGACACTGTTCTGGTCAAGGGAAAGAAGCGCAAGGATACCGTCTTGATTGTTCTCGCCGATGACGATCTCGAGGATGGTCAAGCTCGTATCAACCGTGTTGTCCGCCACAACCTTCGTGTCAAGCACGGTGACATTATCACCGTCCACCCTTGCCCTGACATCAAATACGTAAGTAGACTTGTATTTGCTTCGTCCTTTCTCAGCACTGACACCCACTACAGGCCAAGCGTATTGCAGTCCTTCCCATCGCCGACACGATCGAAGGCATCACTGGTTCCCTCTTCGACGTTTACCTCGCTCCCTACTTCCGTGAGGCATACAGACCCGTTCGCCAAGGCGATCTCTTCACATGCAGAGGCGGTATGAGACAAGTCGAGTTCAAGGTTGTCGAGGTGGATCCTCCAGAGTTTGGCATTGTCGCACAAGACACTGTCATTCACTGCGAAGGTGAGCCCATTCAGCGCGAAGATGAGGAGGGTAACCTCAACGAGGTCGGCTACGACGATATTGGTGGTGTTCGCAAGCAGATGGCTCAAGTCCGTGAGCTTGTTGAGCTGCCTTTGAGACATCCTCAACTCTTCAAGTCGATCGGTATCAAGCCTCCTCGTGGTATCCTCATGTACGGTCCTCCCGGTACCGGTAAGACTCTGATGGCTAGAGCTGTTGCCAACGAGACTGGTGCATTCTTCTTTCTCATCAACGGTCCTGAAATCATGTCCAAGATGGCTGGTGAATCCGAGTCCAACTTGCGCAAGGCTTTCGAGGAAGCCGAGAAGAACTCACCCGCAATCATCTTCATCGATGAGATTGATTCTATCGCTCCTAAGCGTGAGAAGACCAACGGTGAAGTTGAGCGTCGTGTCGTTTCACAACTCCTTACCCTCATGGACGGCATGAAGGCTCGTTCCAACATTGTTGTCATGGCCGCCACTAACCGCCCCAACTCGATCGACCCTGCCCTCCGTCGTTTCGGCCGTTTCGATCGTGAAGTCGACATTGGTATTCCCGACCCTACCGGCCGTCTCGAGATCCTCCAAATCCACACCAAGAACATGAAGCTTGGTGATGATGTCGACCTTGAGAGCATTGCCGCTGAGACTCACGGTTACGTTGGTTCGGATATCGCAGCCCTCTGCTCAGAGGCTGCCATGCAGCAGATTCGTGAGAAGATGGACCTGATTGACTTGGACGAGGACACAATCGACGCCGAGGTTCTCGACTCACTGGGTGTTACCATGGAGAACTTCAGATTCGCTCTTGGTGTCTCCAACCCTTCGGCTCTCCGCGAGGTTGCCGTTGTCGAGGTTCCCAACGTTCGCTGGGAGGATATTGGTGGTCTCGAGGAGGTCAAGCGCGAGCTCATCGAGTCCGTTCAGTACCCCGTCGACCACCCCGAGAAGTTCCTCAAGTTTGGTCTTTCACCATCAAAGGGTGTCCTCTTCTACGGACCTCCTGGTACTGGTAAGACTCTTCTTGCCAAGGCTGTCGCCAACGAGTGTGCTGCCAACTTCATCTCCGTCAAGGGTCCCGAGCTTCTTTCCATGTGGTTCGGTGAGTCTGAGAGCAACATTCGTGACATTTTCGACAAGGCTCGTGCTGCTGCACCTTGCGTTGTCTTCCTCGATGAGTTGGATTCTATTGCCAAGTCTCGTGGTGGCTCAGGCGCTGGTGGTGACGCTGGCGGTGCTTCCGACCGTGTCGTCAACCAGCTTCTCACTGAGATGGACGGTATGACCTCGAAGAAGAACGTCTTCGTTATTGGTGCTACCAACCGTCCCGAACAGCTCGATAATGCTCTCTGCCGTCCTGGACGTCTTGACACTCTTGTCTACGTTCCCCTTCCTGACGAGAAGTCTCGTGAGGGTATTCTCAGAGCCCAGCTCCGCAAGACCCCTGTCTCTCCTGATGTCGATATTGCCTACATCGCTTCAAAGACCAACGGCTTCTCCGGTGCCGATCTTGGCTTCATCACCCAGCGTGCCGTCAAGCTCGCCATCAAGGAGGCCATCTCTACCGACATTGAGCGTACCAAGGCTCGTGAGGCTGCTGGTGAGGATGCTATGGAGGAGGATACCGAGGACCCCGTTCCTGAGCTCACTCGTGCCCACTTCGAAGAGGCCATGCAGAGCGCTCGTAGATCCGTTAGCGATGTTGAGATCAGAAGATACGAGAGCTTCGCACAGCAGATGAAGCAGTCAAGTGGCAGCAACTTCTTCCGCTTCCCTGATGCCACTACTGGCGGCGAGAACGGTGGTCAGGACAACTTCGGCGAGGCCGGTGGCGATGATGACCTCTACAACTAAAGGAAGTAGAGAAGGATAATACCATGGCAAAGGCACTCTTGATAGAAGCGAAGGCCAAGGGGGGAGTTTTTTCTTAATGGAAGCCGCGATGGCGCCACTTATTGATGAATTGACGGCGTGCAATGGCTTGTCTTTTATTCTAGCTATTTACGTAGTTCACGCAGAAATGTATTTCTGAACAACACAACACTATCAAATGGATCGTGATCAGCCCTACAAGATTATATAACTTCTAAGAGCAAGAGAAAATAGAAGAAGGAAAGTGGTATCATTGATGGTGACCTCCAAACGCTGTCCGAATGCGGCGTTAGTCGATGGCTTTGTTATACTTGGGATGGGATCAGCTTACCCATTGTGCATGCAAGAGTAGAGGAGAAAAGAGGCAGAGAATGAAATATTCAAGCAGAGTCGACTTGACAGATCTTGTCCAGCTCCTTCTTGACGACCTTGACAGCCTGAGTAATTGCCTGATCGGGAATGGCCAAAGAAGGATGATTCGAGTCCTTTGCAGTGTTTGGATCTGCCAAAGCTTCTTCGAGAATGCGTTCCATCAAGTCATCGTATTTGGTACACTCGCCAGAGCGCATGAGTTGAGTGACGTGGTTCTTGAGATTTGTCGACCAGCCTGAAGCCTGTAGTTCATGGAGGAGTGCGTTTTGTATGATAGGGATACTGCCACCGTCGACAAGGGCAGTGGTGAGTTGTGTTTGAGTTGCAGGCTGGGTTGAGAAGCTTGTTGAGTCGTTGACGGCGACTTTTTGTGACATTGTGATGTTTTTTGTCGAGGTGATTTTGTGATGTGCAAGTTGAGTTTGATGTGTTGATGGGGAAGTCCCTAGGGCGTGTGGAGTTCTTAGGGCAAGAGGTCGGGGTTGTCGAGGCTTGGCATATGCTTCCAGGCTGATCGACTGACGACGACAGGTAGAGGGGAAGACAGCACCAGTTTGCTCTGTATAACTGCAAACTCACAATCGCTTTCCGTCCGGGACAGACGTCTGCCACATACGAGTCTCTCTACCAGGTCTTCCTTACTCAGCCGCCACGTTTTACAACCAACGGTTCTGCCCCGGTTAGCGCCGCCTCCACGCCAGGGCGCGCGCAGTGGAATGTCAATGGCCGCCTACAAGACGTCGCAATACCACCATGATTCAGACCCCGAAGACGACTATCTGCATCCGACATATCACTCGCCAACTCTTCCGCGGTCTCAGTTGCACGACGACGATCTTGACGACGACGATATGACGACCAGTGCTGAGCACACGCCAACCACCTTCAGCCACTCGTTATCGCACTCTCTTAATCCAAGTCCGACAGGCCTTATCACTCAATGGACTGCTGAGCAGGTCGCCGACTGGGTCGCTTCTCTGGGTCTTACGCAGTATGCAGACGCCTTTGTTGACGAGGCCATTACTGGTCTTGCCCTTGTTGAAATGCAACACCACGACTTCAAAGAGATGGGCATTATGAGTGTTGGTCACCGTTTGTCTCTGCTTAGAGGTGTATACGACATCAAGATCAAGCAGAATATCCCCCTGGACCCGGATCATTATGTGCCCTTGTGTCAGTCGCAGCCAATATTAAAACTCCCCTAACTTGACTGACAATGAACCGCAGCTGCTGGAGATCAAGCTTTGGATATGACAGCTACACAGGACGATATCGCCCGCATCATTGAGTCGATCCGTCTACGCGACTCACGCATCTTGTCAGCTGAGATTGAGCTTCGAACTTTGCGCGACCAGTTCGAGCGCATATCAGAAGAGAACAGAAAGTTGCGTGAAGATACTTTGCCCGTCATTCGCATGGTCAAGGACCGTTCTCAGCTACCTCCTACTCCAGCAGACGGACTCGGCACGCCTCCGGCAGACATCAAACCTGAAAAGATCACTAGTGGCTTATCCCGCAAGTTCTCGACCAAGAAGCTCTTCCTGGGTGGTGCTCCCAAGAACCCCTCACCTACTATCCACGAATCGTCCACTCTCGATCCATCTGCCGCCGCAATGGCTGCTACATCTCATCTGAACCCTTCGCATCCTCAAAACTCGCCCAACCAACTTTCGCAACCATCCCCTACATCTCCCGCATATGCTTCCTCAGCGCAAGCCATGTCCGCTGGCAACCGATCCTTTCCACGTGACGTTCCTCCATCAGCTCGCCCTTCATACATTGAGGACCCGCGTCAATCACATGTATCTCACGCACCATCTACAACAGCTGCATCAAGCAGACGACCTGCAGCGACTCCAGCACCTCCTCAAGAAGAGCCACCAAACAGTGCTCCACTACCACGATCCACTCGCGAAAAGGACAATCCACAAGTCGAGATCTTCAAGTCTTTCCGCGTGAGCATTGAAGATCCGTGCCACAAAGTCTTGCCTGTTGCTTTGCAAAGGTACAACATCAATGATGACTGGCGCCAATATTCTCTCTATATTGTCTATGGCGATCAAGAACGTTGTCTAGGCTTGGAAGAGAAACCACTCATGCTTTTCAAGCAACTCGAACGCGAAGGTGGTAAACCAATGTTTATGCTTCGCAAACACGCCGCTCCTCTAAATGAAGGCTGGTCTGCCAACCGTACCGTTCCAGCGCCAGAGATGCAGAATCTAGGTCCCAGTAGAGAAAGCGTGAGAAGAGAGAATGCAGATAGCGGCCGCGCGTTACCTGGAGGTGTGCTCTAGGCGAGTACACCTCTTTCTAGGTTGATGCAGGATTTAGTCACTTTTCATCATGGTGGTGCCAAAATCACGGGCAGGAAGTTGTGGTACTACAAAGCGCAGCAGATTTCGGAACATGCATTGAGGCATGGCGTTGAGATTGATCTAAATTATTTGACCGGGAAGAGACAAGAGAGGAAGACGAGCCTGTATGAGCGCAGAGGAGTACTTGGACTCGAGGTCCGGATTTCAGGATGAAAGTTATGTCGCGTGCCAGATTTGGAAATCATCTCTGACATTTTGAGCATGGCCTTTTGGATGTGGAGACTCGAGCATGCAGCTGTGGTTAGAGCAATCTTATGACCCTTATCAAATTCTATACTTCTCTATTCTTGGATGGCTTGTCCTGTTCAAAGCTGATAAGGACCTTGTGATGCGACGACATCAGAAAATGGAGGTCATGCTACATTTCCAAATCCTCGGTAAAGATATACACAATGGACCATTCGATCGTCCAAGAAACTCGTTCTTACACCTTATCATATGTCTTCGAGTCTGGATAGAGTCGGAGTCTGATTTGTCTTTCTCACTTTTCTATCTCGATATGATCAAGGCATGTCTGTATTATCGCTATAAGTCTAGGCCCTTGCCCGTTTGGGACAAAAAAGTGAGAAAGCTTGTTGTTCGATAAGCAGCATTCGCGGAAGACGACCGCACAAAGCACTTGCCTTTACGTGGAGCGTTTGCGTTTGCAATCAAGTGCACTAGAATCGGCCATTTTACAGTCATAAAATATGACAAACATCAACAAGGAGCCCGCGGGAACCCGTCCAGCCCTTGTCTTTGCCGCGTGATGGCCCCGCTCTCGCAGCGGGTGCGTCTCAACTTGGCGACTCCATGCGACTCTACCTTATCGAACTTCCGGCTAGACATGCCGAGTTGGGTATAGTGTACTTTTGCAGTGTATCACTGCTGGCTGTCCTGATGGATATAAGTAGAGCTGTTCTTCGCTCGAGGAAGTCCTGCTCTTCTGTTCATACCATTCTCCTCTTTACTCTCGCCAGCCATGGCTCCCTCCCACCCTCTTTCCATCCTTTCCATTGCCGAGACCAATCTCGCTAGAGAGATTGTTCTTGCTCACCACGACAAGGAGGTTATCGATTTCAGAGAGATCTTTCTTCAAGAACCTACAAAGGCTGAGCTGGTCAAGTACCTAAAGCTTGAACACTCTGGTCGCTTGTCTCCTTCTTCTCCTCGTCCTGCTCGTCTTGCCAAGTGTCAGTACGATGTCATTGGCCAGGACAGAATTCCTTCCTACCACGAGTCCGTTGTGGATATCGGTTCGAGACAGAGGATCAAGCACGAGATCATTGGCAAGGAGCATCAAGCTGCTTTGACGCTGTAAGTCGCATGCCATACAATTTTACACACACTGATGCTAACCCCTTGTAGCAAAGAATTCGAGGTTCTTGTCAACGTCTGCAAGGCTGACTCCAAGTTCCAGCAAGCAATTGCTGAACTGAACATCCCTGATCATTACGAGATTGTCGTTGAACCCTGGCCTTATGGTGGTCTTGACGAAGAAGATGAGAGCCGTCGCTACTTCCAAGGTCTCATCTTCGCTCAAGACACTCGCAACGGCAATGCCGACTCTAACTTTTATGCATTCCCTCTGCCTCTGATTCCTGTTCTTGACATCCACAAGAGGGAAATCTGCCGTATTGACAAACTTGCCACTGGTGGAAAGAATGACAGCCTTACTGGAAAGACCCATGCCGAGAAGATTCTGGATCACTGCACCAATGCTGAATATGTTCCCGAACTTATACCTCAGGGATTGAGACAGGACCTCAAGACTTTGAACGTACTTCAACCTGATGGTCCTTCGTTCAAGGTTACTGATGAGTCTCTGGTTGAATGGCAGAAATGGAGATTCCGTGTTTCCTTCAACCCTCGCGAGGGTGCTGTTATCCACGATGTCCATTACGATGGAAGAAGTGTCGCCTACAGACTTTCAGTCAGTGAAATGACTGTTCCTTACGCTGATGCTCGTCCTCCCTTCCAGAGAAAGCAAGCCTTTGACTTTGGCGATGGTGGTGCTGGTAACTGTGCCAACAACCTTTCTCTGGGCTGTGATTGTTTGGGAGTCATCAAATACTTTGACGCTGTCGTCGTCGATGATGAAGGCAAAGGCAAGGTCCACCCCAATGTCATCTGCCTTCACGAACAAGACGAAGGCATTGGTTGGAAGCACACCAACTGGCGCACTGGCCGTGCAGTCGTAACACGCAGCCGTGTTCTGGTCATCCAATTCATCATCACCCTCGCCAACTACGAATACGTGTTTGCCTACAAGTTCGACCAATCGGGTGGCATCGACATTGAAACTCGCGCTACTGGTATTGTGTCTTGTGTCAACATTGACGCCGGCAAAACCAGCAATTACGGAAATGTCGTCAACCCTGGCGTCCTTGCTCAGAACCACCAACACATTTTCGCTTTCCGTATCGATCCTGCTATCGATGGACACAACAACACAGTCATTACTGAGGAATCGCATGCCGTGCCTATGAACCCTACCACCAATCCTCGCGGCAATTACTACGAAGTACGCAAAACACCTGTTGAAAAGGCAGCATGGGCAGATGCCGAACCTCGTCTCAACCGCGTCTTCAAGATCGTCAATGAGAACGTCAAAAACCCTATATCAGGAAATAGCGTTGGCTACAAGCTGGTTCCTCCTGCTACACAGCTACTTCTCGCAGACCCAGCTTCCGTACAAGCTCAACGCGCTCAATTCGCTCAACATCATTTGTGGGTAACCAAATACAAGGACGACGAGCTGTTTGCTGGCGGCCGCTTCACCATGCAATCGCGCAAAGAAGTAGACGGAGTAGCTGATGCAGTTGCCCGTGGCGACAACACCAGAGATACTGATGTCGTTGTTTGGAGTGTCTTTGGACTTACCCACAACCCCAGAGTCGAGGATTGGCCAGTTATGCCTTGTGAAATCCATCAAGTGCACTTGCGTCCTGCGGACTTCTTTACTGCTAATCCTAGTATTGATGTTCCGCCTTCGAGCAACAAGGCCTCTGTGGAAGTGCCCAAGAGTTGTTGTCAGCCTGCACAGGGAAAGCTGTAAGGCTCTTGCTTGTGCGTAAATGCTGGAGGGTTGGGAGGTTGAAAAAGGTGGATGAGAGTAGAGGAAAGAACGAGGTGCAAAGTCCCTCAGATGAGCAGTAACGACTTTGACACACAAAAGGGATGCAAGTCTCCCTGACCACACGTCAAGAACATAACGACTTTAGATTTTTTGGATGCAAGTCTCCTTCGTAACGACTTTAGATACCTTTTTGTTTTAGCAGTAACTGTTTTGTATCGAAACCATTGATTAGCCTTGCATGTCTTGCATCTTTTCTGTTTGTACCGAGATGTGCTTGTGTTGCTGTAGGGAGTACTCGTGGCAAAGCCTAGCACTAGAGAAGCTAGTCACATTCAATGAAACAGCCCTCAAGGGTTTCGTGGAAACAAGCAATAGATGCGATTGTTCACTGACTACATATCAAAGGCAGTCCAAAGCCAAGTCTATTCATAGACACCTTCTTCAAACTTGTCGGCATTGAAGAAAGTGCTCTGGACAATGCGTCCATTGCCCAAAAAGTCCGTGCCGTCGCTTGCTTTGATGGCCTGTGTTGTCTTGTGTTAGCAAAGCATTATCTCTCAAAAAGCACGCACGACTTACATTGAAAGCACTCAATGCGCTAGTAAATTTGACGAAAACTCTTCCCGTAGCACGATCGATAAAGACACGCTCAGAACGACCATATTGCTCCAACTTCTCACCAATTCTTTGCATGAGATTGTCCTCTTCAATGGCCTTGTCAATATCCATATCTTTGAGCATGCCTTCAAATCTGGCAACAAGACTGAAAGCTTTGCTCTCATCGATGGGCGTGTCGGTTTTTGTCTTTTTACCTCCCACAATGCGACCCATGGCAGCGGGTTGTGCCCAACCACCTCCTTCTGAATCGGCCTTGCGCTTTCGTTTCGTGGCTTCGTGACGTAGGATTGTTGTGATACCGGTTGCTTCTTTGCCCAGACCTTCGCCCTTTTTCCAGCCCATTTTCTCCATGTAGCGCTGTGCGAAACCTTTTTGTCCTGGAGCGGAAGTCCGGATTTCAGGCTCAGGTTCTTGTGACGGTTCTGCATTGTTGTCTATCGGAGCATGATCTGTATCTTCTTGTGTTCGAGTGGCTTGCTCATAGCGTACAGGCTCACGTGAGATGGTTCCTGATGGCTGTGATGGAGTAGGCTGAGCTGTGACAGGCGAAGGTACAGTTTGATATGGCTGTGCAGGTGGTGGAGGTGGAACGAAGTGAGGTGGAGGTGGCGGATAGTATTGCAGACCGGGTAAAGGAGGAGCGGACATGAATTGCGGTGGTGGGGGCGGAGGAGGTGGATATTGGTCGAATGAAGGTGGAGGAGGGTAGGCAGTCGGAGCGGTAGCAGCAGAAGGCGGTGGCGGAGCGAACTCAGACTGAGAAGTGGCAGAAGAGTTGGCAGGCTCTGTGAGTTCTTGCGGAGGCGGCATGTTCTTGTACGAGACATCGGTTGAAAGTCTAGGCTCGTCTCTTGCTGGTGGAGGGGTTCCAGGACGTCTAAAGGAATGAAGCGTCTCCTTCCACTGGTAGCGAGCATTGAACTTGGAGTCGGAGTGCTTCCAAGCATCTAGACGTAGCTTTGTACGAGTCTTGATGAAGGCATCTTGAACATTGTATGGAGCAGACCAGTCGATATCTTCGAGATGCAACAAGGCCTTTTTAGATCTCTTGCTCTTGCGTTCCTCTTTGAGACGGGCTTTTTGCTCTTCCTGAAATTTGTGATATTCATTGACAACGTCAAAGTCTTGTTGTTGAGATTCATTCCATTTCTGAACGATGGGACCAGTTGCGACAGGGGCGGTAGGTAATGCAGGAGGCTTCGTGGCCAGAGTGGGATTCGAGTTTGGCCTGGGTTTCTGCTTCTGAACAGGCTGAGGGCGCTTGATGGCAGGCTGGAAACGGAGAGAGGCTGCATCGAGTTGAGGATCAGCGAGCCTTTATGATATTGAGCTGCTTCAGGTACCATCGGGTGTTTTCTTTTCAACTGGAGCTGGAGCTTCATCTTCTTTCTTGAACGAATACTTGACAGGCGCGCCAGAAATTGTGGCAGCGGCTGGAGCGGCTGTTGGATCCAGCAAGTTGGCATATAGCGACGGCGGCATCTTGGTGTTGATTGAATGTGAATGTTGAGAGAGACTCGACAGGCCTTCGAGAACAAGCGAGTTGACGTGCCAAGCCAGGGACCTGCGCTTGCTCTTGCTCTTGTTCTTGCTCTTGCTTTCACAATGCGGGAGCGGGGAAAGCTCGGATCTGTTGATGTCACCATCGTCAACTCCACCTTTCTCCGATTACCCGCCGCAACTGCCATCTCCGTACATTATTCCGCAATCACTACTTTCTTATCGCTCTTTCCTTTTTCTGTTTGCATTGTCTATATACCTGCCTTTTCTCTGGCATTCTCAATCGATACAAAATATTACAATAACAACCACAATGACGACCCTCACAAACGCATTCTCACATTCGTCCCATGACACTGCCATCATTGTGCCTGGAAAGCAGCCTTTGACTGTGTCATACGAGCAACTCACAGCAGACATTCTCTCCTTTCAAGAGAAACTCGCAAAGTTGGGCATTACCCCTGGTTCGGCAGTCTCGATCGCTCTTCCCAACACATACCCATTCATCGTCGCTTTCCTCGCTACCGCCTGGCAGCGTGCTATTGCCGCCCCTCTCAACCCTGCATACAAGCAATCCGAGTTTGAGTTTTACATTGACGACTTGAAATCTGCCCTCGTCCTTGTACCTCAAGGTCTGGCAGATGGTCCTGCTGTCAAGGCTGCAACCAAGTACAATGCTGCCGTCGCCGAGTGTTACTGGAATGGAAAAGAGGTTGTCCTAGACATCAAGGACGAGGGAAAGCTGAAGGGCAAGGGCAACAAGTCGATTGAGTATGCTAAGCCTGACGATGTTGCTCTTGTTTTGCACACTAGTGGTACCACTGGCCGTCCCAAGGCTGTCCCTCTTTCACACAAGAACTTGACACGCACAATGTCCAACATCAAGGCAACTTATGAGTTGACCAATGCTGACCGCACCATGTTGGTCATGCCCCTTTTCCACGTTCACGGTCTCCTTGCTGGTTTCCTTGCTCCTCTTCTGTCTGGTGGTTCCGTCGTTGTGCCACCTAAATTCTCGGCTTCCGATTTTTGGCATGATTTCCAGACTCACAAGGCAAATTGGTACACCGCTGTACCAACCATTCACCAAATCTTGCTCAAGAGCCCCACCCCATCTCCTCTACCAAACATTCGTTTCATCCGTTCTTGCTCCTCGCCCCTATCTCCCAAAGTCTTTCATGACCTCGAAAAGACATTCAAGGCCCCCGTTCTTGAAGCCTATGCCATGACTGAGGCTGCTCACCAAATGACTTCCAACCCTCTGCCTCACAAGGGTAAGCGTCAACCAGGCTCGGTTGGTGTCGGTCAAGGTGTTGAGATCAAGATCTTGGATCAATCAGGCAAGGAGGTCCCTCAAGGTTCTGAAGCCGAAATTTGTATTCGTGGTGAGAATGTCACTGCTGGCTACCTCAACAATCCTGAAGCAAACAAATCTTCATTCACTGCAGATGGCTTCTTCCGCACTGGTGACCAGGGTAAAAAGGATCCTGACGGCTACGTGATCATCACTGGCAGAATCAAGGAGCTTATCAACAAGGGTGGTGAGAAGATTAGTCCTATCGAACTCGACAATGTCATGGCACAACACCCTGCTGTCTCTGAAGCCGTCAGTTTCGCCATTGCAGACGACATGTACGGTCAGGATGTCGGTGTCGCTATTGTCCTCAAGGACAGCCAAAAGCTCGAGCCTGCAGACCTCAAGTCCTGGATGGCTGAACGTGTTGCAAAGTTCAAATTGCCCAAGAAGATCTTCTTCACTGATGTCATGCCCAAGACTGCTACTGGCAAGATCCAGAGACGTATGGTTGCTGAAGCTATGCTCAAGCAAGAGGGTCCCAAGGCCAAGCTTTGATATTACGAGGCCTTCCTTTCTGTATATATCTTGAATATGATGTCAAAAGTATGACGAGAAGAATGATTGTTCCTTTCACACTGATTGCGTCCAGTTCGTGTCTTTTGCTTTTCTTAAGCGTCCCAAGCTCGACTTTCTTCTAGATTTGCAGAGGTGTGCACGCGAACCTTCTGAAGTTCACTGAATGGTCGAGCCTTGCGTTTACCAATTCACATCCGAAATTTCACTTGTTTACACTCACTTACCTCATCTTCACTGCCGTCATGGAAGATTCACAAGCGCCAGCCAGACCTATATAAACAGATCTTTCGCATGAAATAACTTCAACCTCAACCTCAACCACCACCACAACAACACCAGCAACAGCAACAACAGCAACCACTCCTGCTCTTTGCTTTCATAACTCCTTCATCATGTCAGACATCTACAACAAAGACAATGCCGAAGAAGAACTCAACCAAGAACCCAAGACTCTCGAGGAATACAAAGTTCTCGTCCAGCAATTGGTGAGTGAATACATCCCGATGTAACCTGCAAGTGACAGTTGATTAACTTTAATCAGCGCCAGGAACTGAAGCAGCGCGATGAAGAACTCGAGCAGACCAAGAACGAACTCGAGCAGCGCAATGTCGACCTCGAAGAAACCCAAACCCGTGTCAGCGCCTTGGAGAATGCTCAGGCAATGTCCGCAGACGCCAACGCCATCTTCAACCTGCAGCAAGAACTTGATGCCGCCAAACACAGAGAGAGTTGCGGTGACGAGCCTGAGGAAGAACAGCGTGAATACATTGCAGAATTGCACAAGATGTTGGCTGATGCAGAGTACGAAGCCCGCGCTGCAAAGAAGAATCTGGCCAAAGAGAAGAAGAAGATGATCGAAGGACTCCAGTCGGACAAGGCAGAATTGGTGCGCGAGCTTTACCAAAAGACAGTTGATCTCGGCGTCAAGACAGCCTTGTTGGAGAGAAGAACTTGAGCGGCGGGTGATCGTTCGTCGACTGGAGAATGACTTGTGGAGATGAGCTTGGTGATGGAAACACTCCTCTTAATAGCTGTCGAACGCATCGAGATATTCCTAGTGCTGTTGCACTCACAATTTCCAGAAGCAAGCAAAGAGAATAACAATGTTACTCCTCAAATCCTCACACAATATCCTGTCAGCTTACAGAGTGCACTAAACTCTTCCATTAGCTTCTCATATGGAAAGGATTTCGTTGTTGATCGTGTTCTTTCTTATAGGTAAAACTTAGGTCGAACTTTCCTGTTTGTCATATCATATCCGCGCCTGCGAGTTGCGCACTTTCTTCAAGAACAGTTTATCGATTCAAGTCGCGTTTCATCCAGCTTCCCTCGTTATCCCATCGTACATCGAACGGTTCATCATGGCCGTCCCCTATCTGTTGTTACGTCGACGCGCCGTTGCGTCAGATGCGTACATCCTACGAAGACCTTGGCCTGCATGGACTGGCGAATACCATTCAAGAGCTCGAGAAGTCGCATGCCCTTAGCCTCACCAGCTCCAGAGTTCTCTATTCGGGTGATTATGCAGGCAATGCCGAGTCCCTTATTGCGCAAATCCCATCCGATATGCTTATAAGCATTGCTTTTGATACTCTCCCTGCCGAAGTCGCTACTGGCCGTCTTCTGTTAGAACGCTGGTCAATGGTCTCTCTCCAAACTCGGCATAAGGATACACTGGAGCCAGGCATCTATGCTAGTCATCTTGCTCCTCAAGATGGCTCGTATCAGCTTCTTCCCGCATGATGGAGTGGGTGTCACATCCGCCTATCAAGATGCACTATCAGTCTCTGAAGCAGAGGCGTATCCAGAGAGAGAGAGTCGTCAATCTGTCGCTTCTCGATGGACACCCCCCTCTTTCCTAATAGTCTTTTGCATACTACGCATATTGATACTATCACAGGCCGAATATTTCAATCCCAAAGTATTATGCACTGCTACAACTATACTACGATAATCTTTCGCACACGGGATGAAAGCACGAAACCCCCTAAGCGCCATCTCTTGTGCCTTCTCTAGAAATGCTCTAGACATGAACACACCTGTGCAGTTCTACAGCGCAATTATCACATTGCGGACATTGCGGCGAGCGGGATACAACAACATCTTTAAGCAACAAGAGTGATGTGTTTTGCGTTCATACTTATTCGAGAGTCAAATCTCGAGTAATGAGATGCCGTATCGCCTATGCTAGCTCAATCACCACCAAGTCGGAAACCTAGAACCTCGACCGCAAACACGTCATCTCTATCTTGTTGGCTCATTTCCTTCTTCTTGCCAATCTTCTTTGTAAGTTCGTTCAATGCATTCTTGAGCCCTACGACCATTTCCCTCAGCCCGTTCCTTTGCTTCCATAGCGATTGCTCATCAGTTATACCTGGCTGAACCGAAAGGACAAGGCCAAAGATGTCTTCGATGGACTTTCGCAATTTGTCGTGGCGGGACCGCAACAATAGGCGTGAGCGGATAGTGTCGAGCATATCGTTGTGTCTATCGCGCAAATGCGAGATGCTGAAAGTGACTCTTTGGCCAAAGGAATCTTCTTCGTCTTCAAGCGCTAGATCTGCTTCTATGGTGTCGAGTGTGCGTTGGAACTCCTTCCAAGGACCACCAACACCAATATCGAAGAAGTAAGATGCAAGACCAGAGACACAACTCCAAGCCTCGTGAGCAAAGGCCTGTAATGCAGGTGAACTATGCTTTTCTTGCGCTGTGCTCCGAAGGAGTGTGACGAAATGCAACATTCTGAGCACTCCTAGCAGGACACGGAAACAGTCGTCATATTTGGTCATTGCATTGTCGTCAAGTACCACATTCAACGGTGTAACAGCTTCATATCTCAGCCGCAGAAAGTCAAGCGCATGGATACTGTTAGCATCCAAGCATTTCTCAATTTCTGCATCACTGAGCTCGCGAATAGCAAAGGAAAGATTGCCGGGTATGTCATTGGAACCATATGCTTCGGACAAAACACCCATCAATCCAAGCCTCAGCTCTGAAGATGCTGGTGGCCACTGCTTGGACCGATTGTCCAGACGCAGACCGCGCGCATTGGCTTCGGAATTGAACAATGCAGTTGTAAGATGTTGGATGAACAGACCGTTGCCTAGAAGATGGAAGGAGTGATTCAAGGTGAGATGGTCGCGAAGAGAAAACTGCCGAAAAAGAAGCCGCAGAAGTGCGCCATTCAGAAGGCGACTTTGAACGCGAAGGTATGGTTGAAGATGATGTAGTGTTGTCTTTGCAAGATGCTGCAGGTCGAGACTTGACATCTCCTGGATTCTGTCTTCTTCAAGCATCTCGAAGGTCAAACGGCGGATACCAGATGTGTCTGCAGTGTTGGCAGGTGCTTCAGCAAATCGAGTTCCCACATCCTCGAAATATGTTTGTTGACCTTCTTCAAGGCTCCATGGCAACTGCTCAGATGTAAGGTCATACGGTTGCTGCTGGCCATCCGCTTCACGCGGTTTTGAATCACCCCTACTATACTTTCTGATGGCAAGAAGAAGGTCCTGTTGATACTTGTTTGCCTTTTCGATAACCCGATCAAAGTCAACAGATGTATGCGATACCTCTAGGTCAGGGCTATCAACACCCCAAGAAGCAGGAGACAAGAGAGGATGGTCAGGTTCAGAGTCTTTCAACACGGCAATACCAGTCATAACCTCTGCAATTCGTGCACTGTCTTCAGCAGAAATATGAGCACTACGCTCGAAGATGTCGTCCTGTGCAGGCAAATCGAATTGGTGATGTGTCAGACCAGTCTTCTGGCAGATGGCCTGGAGCCACGGTTGAGAGACTTGTTTCAGTATCTCGGTGTGAAGAGACTGGAATCGAGAACAGGCATTTGCGAGACGATTGATATTCTCATGGCACGCAGACAGAAAAGCAGTATCTGTTCTTGCTCCAGAAGTGGCAGCAACCAACTCTTTCATCTCGGTCAGAAGACCAGCAGGGATCTCAAAGCAAGCAAGCAGCTGTAGAAAAGATGTGGCACTCAAGGCTCGGTCGGACAAGTTCTGATCGAGAGCTTCCAGCACAGCCTGTACAGTGGTTCCAAGGGCAACACGAGCAGCCAGAGGTTGTTTGTTGGTATACGAAGACTGGACAAAGTGTCTTAATCCGACGAAAGTGCAGCCAATAGCCGTCAATTGTTTGACTAGGCTCTCGAAGGCAGTACTGCTCAGACCAGATAGCCGCACATTGTCAAGAGTTGGTACAAATGTCTTCTCCTCTTTCTTCCATTGAAAAAGGGTGGAGGATCTGCCTAGACCTAGTAAAGCTAGACATTTCAGAGCGAAGGCAGATTGGAGGACATCAGTATCGTCGGGCTGAAGGGCATCGAATGCACGTGGGCCAGCGTCGGAGAGGTATGCGATGGGCGACTCGGTATGGTCTTGGTGGGCAAAAGCTTCCCATGTACGTAGAGGGACATGCTCAGCAGAGGTAGTGAGATCAAACCTCCACAAGTCGTCAAGTTCGTCGGATTGGCTTGTCGTCGATGTCCCAAGGTCAATAGCGATAGGAACTTGTTCGGGCTCTTGATTTACGTTGAGGGCATCGAGTTTGCCGAACTGAAAGCCATCGAGGTCTGGGAGTTGCAATTCGATATCGAAATGGTGGTTGATCAAGGGCAGTTCTATTTCGTCGTGAGCGAATGGTTTCATGAGACAGGCAATGCGCCGTGCTCACCGAATTGCGTATCAGTGAATAGAGTCTCTCCAGGCGCATCAGGCAGGCTGAAGGCAGATGTGCGCCAGAAGTCGGGCACGTCGAATGGGCCATGCTCGCCATCCATGCCATGGGTCGTGGTTGGTGGTCGTCTTGATCTTGTCATATTGACGCCGTCTCGGAACGAGTTGACGCGACTTTCCGACGCGTGCTCCAACCTCTACGCCCACATCTGAACCAATCACATCAAGTACGACAGACCTCCTGCCATGTCCTTTCTTTGTTCTGGCATAGGCCTGTCTATGCGACCAAGCCTTGGACCCCTTAGGAATCTCGTGCTATCTTATGCCGCCCATGCACCAATTTCAACAACTCCAATTTTCCATCGAAAATCTGATATTCAGGATACTCACGTTCGAGCAGCCCAAGCCGATTACTATCGTCTTCGTTACCAGAATATCCTGAATTTCGAAACTCTGAGATCCTACGCTCAAGAATCAACGAGAGTACGCCTCAAGGCCAGGAGACAGCACAGAAAAGAAGTTTAAGACGACGTCCCGTCCATGGTCCACGTCTGCGTCTTTCCTATCAAGAGAGCTCAGAATATCGCCGTACGCGTGGTCTGATGAGATTTATTTGCTATCACTTCATATTGGGTGGACTCGACAAGAATTGGTCATGGAAATCCCATACTCCACTCGTATATCCAACCTGCGTTGATCACCACTGTACAGCTTGCGACCGAGATCGTTATCTGAAGAATTGGTGGAAGCAGAAGTCTGACACCTCCACGACTGATGAACCGCGATACATGTGTACTTCTTATTTTGCAAGTGATCCCGAACGTATGATGCCTGAGAGACATCCTTCCAATCTGCCTGGCTTCTTCACAGATATTGTCGACAAGAGAGGCAGTCCATGACATGTTTTTCTAGCAATAGACTGTCATACACGCAATTCCACATACATTCCAGGCCGGCTGGCCTCGCAAACCGGTTTGCTCGATGGACTTTACGCCCACTTCCCAAGTACACTCATCAACACTAATCCGGCAACTAAACTAATCGCAGCCGGGATGATATGTCTTATGGGTGCTTTGCTCAATTCCCCATGCATCCAGTCATGCGCCAGCATCTCCACCAAACCCACATAAAGCAGGATACCAGCACTTAATGCATCCAATGTGCCAATCGCAATAATGGTAGATGGATCATTACCATTAAATTGGTCCAAGACGCCAATACCAATAGACATCCCAATGGGTGTCACGACGGCGAAGGCTGTAGCCATGAGGAGTTTTTCCACCATTCGGATTTGGAGATCGCTGATTCGAGAGCCGAGCGCAAGACCTTCGAACATTTGGTGGAAGACGATTACAATGAAAAGCGTGATGAACCCGGAATCACCAGCAACGACGAGCGTTAGACCAATCACTGTAGCTTGTCAGTAAGGCGTCGCAAATGTTGGCGATTCATGGCTTACGCAATGAGTGGAAAATGATGCCAGCTTCCATAATATTGACTTTGAGTCTTTGCAAAGCAGGAGACTGTGCATGCGCATCTCCGGAGTGTATGAGATGGTGCGAGACATGTGCATCATTAGCCTCGGCACCCTTAGAGTCAAGAATCTGCTCAGGAGGTATTGAGGATGCAGAAGTGGTATGCTTCGACAGACGCCAGAGGAAAATCCTTGCTCCGACATACTCGGGAACGAATGAAAGGATGATTCCTGCCATCACAATTGCTGCAGTTGTGGCTTCGTATTTGAGACCACCCAGGCAGTGGTTTGCAAACATGAGTTCTGCATGAGTGAAGAGCTGAGAGCATCAGAATCTGAGCCGCTCGAAGGAAGCTTTACAAACTTACATGCACAAGTGCGGTCGAAATGATGACGCCAGTTCCAAACTGCTTGATGATCGACATGACAATACCACCATTCTTGAAATGGCCGAGCGAAAGGAAAATTGGTCCGAAAACACCAATGGATGAGGTGGCAAGAATTGCAAACACGAGACCAATGCGGAGGGGTATATTGTAATCACGGTTGACAGCCTCACAAGTACCTTCGACAGTGTTGCCATTTTGATCAACACAATGTCTGATGCATGTCAGATCGTATCACAATTCCACAATCGATTTCGTAACTTACTCGACACCTGCATGAAAATGGCAACTTACTCCATCAGCCGACACTTCTCCGGCTGGTTCTTCTCCATCCGCTGTCTGGGCTTGGGCAAGGAATTCACCACCAGCAGGTGACATGCAAAATCTACCATTGTTAGTCACGGCAAATCAGTTGTGCTGAGCGTGTCTTACAGCTGTGAGCCATGGGCATGGCAGCCCGTATATTGAGTTGGCAATTCACCTGTTGCGGTTGCAGGAATCTTCATGAGATATTCTGTGGCACTAGGGCCCATGCAAAATTGCTGGGTTTCGTACATATGGCAAGCACTCAATGCTGTCACCTTGGGTGTCTCAGTAGCACCGGTAGTCGCGGCTGAAGTTACTGCTGGAGAACTTGTATCACTTGCATGATCATCATGAGATTCTGCACCCTCAGCAATGACGTCGACTTCCTCGCTTTGAGGATCGAAACAGAACCTGACTCTGTTAGCTGCCAACCGACAACACAACGGTCAATCGACTCACATGTCAGCTCCGTGAGCATGGCATCCGGTATATTCTGATGGAAGCTCTTCAGTAGTCGTGGCAGTGATCAAGACTTTGTACTCTGCATCTCCGGCGAAACAAAATTGAGTGGTCCCATGCATATGGCAACTTGTGATGGCAGTGGGAGCAGCAGACGCTCCTGCTGGTGTTGTGCTAGGAGCAACCGTTGTTGAAGGTGCTGTTGTTGCTGCACCGCTCAAAGTTGTCCACGGTACTGTTGTTCCATCGCGCAAGCAATTTCTATGCATTTGTCAGCGTGTGTCTGAAAACCGATCGTTTACACCCACACGACGCCGGCCTGAGTAGCGCATGCTGTTAGAGACAGTGTTCGCAGTGACTGTGCATGCGCGAGAGCCGCTCCGAAAGCAAGCAAGATGATAAAACCATGCATCTTGGTCTAATGAGGGAATTTAGCAGGTAGTCTTGATTGCGGGTCGCCTCCAATCGACGGCTCATGCTTCTTTATATTCAGCCTGGCCTCGACCTACTGAGCGAACGTACTCTTTACTCTGCATGCCAGACAATGAACCCACTCAAACTTGGCGAAATACACGATTTTGCCATGTTTGGGAGGTCAAATCCTTCACCAAGACCCGAAAAAGCATACCAAGAGCCTTGGAAAAGCCGTCTGGAATGGGTTGAGCGAGAATGTTACTGCAAAACCAGGTGTACACTGCCTCACTGTTGAGAAGCAAAGTGTTGCTTGGCCCACCTTGATGGTCAATGCCAAGGTATAGGTTTTGCACGACTTCGAACCGAGTGGAGATGCCACCGACACCGCTACAAACTATTATGCTTGGCGAGCAGGCATACTGTAGCTGCTCGTAAAGCCACATTGTAATGACTCGGTCTTGGTATAGATATTCTTTTGCTCAACATGCCTCATCGCCAGCTTTTCCGCTTGCAATGGCCCGAGATATTGACCACTCGGGTGTTTCTAGGCAACTGGAATTCGGACATAATGACCGGAACTGGCTTTGGTAAGTGTGCGAATCTTTCATCAATGTGATATAGCCGATGAGATGTAAGCGTATAAATAGTCAAGGTAGATTCGGAAAGAAGCACCAAGCACTCAAAGCAGCTCGCACCCCTTACCTCAGCATTTCTAGCTGTCTTTTCTTCCTATCACTTCAATCAAAATGCGTACTCAATTCTTTGTCAGTGCTGCTCTTGCTGCAACCGCCGGTGCTTCTCCTGTAATCAAGAACAGGGACATCACCACCGTTACGGTTTCTGGCACAACTGCAACTTCGTATCCCCAGCCTGCTGGCGAGATTCAAGGCTTCCCTATCCACTCTTCCTGTAACGGTACCGAAAGAAGACAGCTCGAGAAGGCTCTTGGTGACACCATCAAAATTGCTCAACAAGCTGCACAGCACATCTACACGCACGGCAACGAGTCCGCTCTTTATACCAAGTATTTTGGGCAAGCTCCTACGGCTGAAGTCATTGGCTGGTACGAAAAGCTTATTCACGGAGACCATGATGGCGTTCTCTTCCGCTGCGATGACATTGATGGAAACTGTCATCAAGAAGGTATGATCTGTCTCTGCATCTCCCAGCTACATGAAGGTACTGATCTTTGTTATTCAATAGGTTGGGGCGGTCATTGGCGTGGCGAAAACGCTACAGACGAGACAGTCATCTGTCCTCTCTCCTACAGCACACGTCAACCCCTCGAAGCTTTGTGTGGAAATGGCTACACTGTTGCCAACGGCAAACTGGCCACATATTTTGCAGCCGACTTGATGCATCGTATTTACCACACGACTAAGATTGGTGAAGGTGCTGCTGAACACTATGCAGACACTTATACTGAGTGTCTGAATTTGGCGAAGGAGAACCCTGCAGAGGCTGTCCGCAATACTCACACTTTGCAGTATTTTGCTTTGGACGTGTATGCGATGGATGTTGCTCTGCCTGGCGAAGGTTGCACTGGTACTCCTGCTGAGAAGGAAAGTGCAGGTTCACACGCCGCTGCTTCTGCTCCGTCTGCTTCCTCATCTGCTGCTGCTAGCACCACGGTTGCCCAAGCGGCTTCTCAGACCGCGTCCAAGACCTCAGGCGCTGCCGCTGTAAGTTCATTCTCCGCTCCTTCATCACTAACCTTGACTTGATTCCTGACTGTCCTTCAGGAATGCCACACCCATGCTGGTGGTGAGGTCCACTGCGCCGACATTGCTCCTGCCGAAACAGCTTCCAAGACGACCAGCGCCGGAACAGTGAGTCTCTTACCTTCCTACAATAATTTGGATGACAATACTGACTTCTTCAAAGGAGTGCCACACTCACGCTGATGGTGTTGTTCATTGTGCTTGAGCGGAGCTGAAAACAGAAAGGAAACATGCAATGCTAGTATGCTCTGAGGCGATTATGCTGCAAACGTTGTTTGTTCGGCCTCCTCGAGGCTAGCAAACGGTGATAAAGGGTTTGGACATAAAGAGAGAGACATGGGGAAGGGAATGAGCAATGTGATACAAAAAAGAATCTAAAACGCCTACCTCAAGTTTTCGTGCGTACAAAGGCCTTTTCGGAATAGGTCAAGGCATCGGGGATGGTTGGCATCTCGTCGTAGGTAGAGTCCTTTGCCGCATATTGTGTCTTCTTTCCAAGGCACTGTGGTCGTGGAGAAGGAATGAAATAGCGTTAGCAGAATAGAAGAGAAGTCCAAGAGACTTTTTGCAGTCAGAAAGCTCCTGCGTCTTCCAAAAAATCTTGAAAGGTCAGTAACATTTCACCTAGTTTTGCTTCAGGTCAAGTATGTGCTTGTGTGTCAAGTGAGAGGGAAGATAAGTATGTAATGTATGATGGCTACCTAATGAAGGGGAGTACATGGACCTTGCGGTGGATGTACTGGAGGTAAAGGAAATGGGCTACAGTGGATGTCTCAAAAAGAGCATGGACTGTAGTGAATGCTTGAAGCAAGTCAAGAAGAGAACATGGACCAAAGTGGATGTTCTGGAGAAAGAGGCAACGAGATGAAAGGGGCATATGATCAGGTCCACTTCAGCTCGGCAGGAATCAATGAACGAGGCAGTGGATGATGTTCAAGGTTCGTACGGATGCATGAATCGAGTCGAGAAGAGAAGAGGAAGTGAGGAAGACAGGCTCACTTCAGAAGAAGACAGCGCAGGTCGGCAAGGAGTCAAACATCAGGTCCCTCAAGATTCGGCAGAGGTCTCTTCATCAGCTGGAAGAACCCAGTACTCTGGGTCGGCACGGGTGGCGTTTGCAGGACGAATATTGTCTGGTAAAGGAGCCATGTGTGGGCGGTCGGTTCTGTTCGCGGTCTGGTTCCTTGCTCTGATTACACAGACGCGTCTCATGGCGACACAGTCCTTGCATGCATGATAGCCGTTAGGATCGCTCTTGGGGTTGTGTTGTGAGCGTTGCCACACGCATGCCATTCCAGGCTTATTCACACTTGCCACGAAAGCATTGTGGAATTTACTCTCGACCTAGTTCACAAGGTATTTCGCGATGGAAGCCTTGACATCATCGACAACTGCGGTAGATGCTTCTTCCATGGGGAAGAGGTCTCTGCCATCCCAGGCAAGAATGTTCGAAAAGACGTCTTCTGCGTCCTTGTAGTCTTTGATTTCGATCGCAGGTTGAGTAGAAGAGGCGGGAGGGGTATCAGTTGTGGTCTCAGGGGCAGGGCCTTCTCCAGAGACCGTGTCGGGATCACCAGTTGTTTGAGTGGAGGAAGAAGGCTGAGTAGGAGAAGGTTGACCGGGAGAGGGTTGGCCGGTGGAAGCTGATCCCTCGGTCCGGGTCCGGGTGTTTCTGAGACTGCTGCGGCGGTTCAAGGTGGAATCCATTTGCACGCTTGTGCGACGGGGGCCTGCAGGACCAGTTGGTGACGGTGCGAACCTGGGCTCGCGATCGGCAGAGCTTGAGCGCTGGCGGATATCGGTGACTGAACGTCGCTTTTGCTCATTGGTTGACTGACCAGCAATTGCCATATCATTCATGGCCTGGGCGATTTGATCGGTGGTGTCCTTGATACCCTTCACAGTCGAATTGAGATCAGTGATGGTGTTCTGTGACTGGGTTCGAAGTCCCTTCAGCTCATCCCGCTCAGCATCACTGATAAGATCTCTGGCTCGGAGCTCTGCCAGTTCCTGCTTCTCGGCATCACTGACGAGAACCTTGGCTCGAAGCTCTGCCAGTTCTTGCTTCTCGGCATCACTGACAAGGACCTTGGTTCGGAGCTCTGCCAGTTCTTGCTTCTCGGCAGTGGTGGAAGAAATACGATCAAGAAGCTCGTTTTGTTGTTCTGCAAGAAGCTCCTTGGTACTCTTTTCATTTTCCAGAACGGCAATTCTTGCTTGCAGTCGCTGCAATTCGGTCTGCTGATTGGGAAGAAGCTTGGCCTTGTGGTACAGCTTCATAGCGACGTCCAAATTGGTCTGAGTTGCATCCCATGCATCGTTCAGCTCCGAAAGAATGCTCGCGGATTCATTGACGAGTTTTGATTGATCTTCGACCAGAAGGTTGACATTGAGAGCGTCATCAACCAAGCGAGCTTTCACGCTCAGAAAATCTTCAGGTGAAATCTCAGAGTTGTGCCAGTGTTGCGAGAGTTGATTGGCGTAGGCAGATGTTTCTTCGAGCTGGGAAGCATTTTCCTGAATCTTATCAAGTATGATCTTGGACTCTGAGGTACCAGTTGGAGGATTGACAAGCTCTGCTATGATATCCTCAAGAGTTGGTTCGGGCTGTCGTTCGGGACGAGATGTTCGGGCGGAACCCGGCGGACGATGAGTCGAAGACATGATGGAGGCACCAAGCAGATGACCGGGTTGATATCTGGGTAGGAACCAGGCTGATGTTCAAGAGAGAATCAAGTCGACGAGCAAGTGAGGAGGAGAAATTGACAGTCGACAAGACGAGCTGGAAAAGTGAGAGTAAATGAAGATGGATGGTAGGATAGTGAGGAAGGAAGGATGAATTGGAAGGATGGCGAGAGGGCGTGAGGCGGCCTTATGTAGATAGTGGTGTGAATGTGAAAGCCATGTCTTCTGCAACACACAGTCTTTCCAGCAACACAGAATTTTCCGGAATCACGCACGATCACAAAGAAGGCTCCAGAGATGCGTGTTGTTTTAGACTGGAGAAAGCCCTTTGATGATATTCAAGTCAACAACAAGAACAAGAACAACAACAATAACAACAACAACAATAGCGCGGCAGAGCCAAGATATCGATCTCGGTGGTCATAGACTCGCAAAGAAATTGATAGAATCGCCAGAGTAGACCCTGTATCAGAGATAAGAAGCGTGTCAAAGAAGAGTCAACCATCGTCATGAGTGGAAGCTTCCATGGAGAGGTGAAAACGGCGACAAAGACAGGCGCCGCAAGCTTTTGGGACATCGCAAACAGCGCCAATATCGTCCACAAAGATCGCAATGGTTGGAGTGTAGTTGAAATTCCGCCAACTTGATTGTACTTGCTGACGCAAAGTTGGCACGAGTCTGCTCCGAGTTGAAAGCCCAGCCAAAAATTTTAGGCCCATTCGAGAGCATCAGCATCAGGACTCTTTCGCGATCTTCTTGTCCCTCTTCTGATGCTGAGCATTTGTTTTCAGACCTATGATGCACCTGTACTGCAATTCGCTGGCGATTCCCGGGTTGTAGCGTTAGGTTTTCGGTGGTCTTGTGATCATGGTGAAGCTGGGTCAGGCCCTACAAAGGCAGCGAAGGTCATGGCAAAAGTGTCGTCTCTGTCTCAACAATGGGGTAATTGACACTAAAAACGTTGGATAATCTATCTAGACACCCTCAAGGGTTGATGTTCGAGAAATGAACGTTATGTTACTGTTGTGTGGATATCCTGACTTGGTTCTCGACGTGGTTTAGAATCAAAGGCAGCGAAGCCGCTGGATATGGTTGTGGCGAGAAGTATATATCATCCCCAAGATGCAGTGGACAACCTAGAAGCACCAGATAGTATTGTAAAGGGTCTCAAGAAAGTATCCTCTCAAGGAATTTCTTACCCCATCGTGGTATGAGGTTGCTTGATGTAGTGTCATGCTCCTTGAGCTGGACAATATACTGTCCCGTCGTTCAATCTACTGTCATTACGACAAATCTTTTTTCTGCCCCCAAAGGTTTGCTCGGGCGACAAGCCTTCCCTTGCTATTTCGGTCTGAAAAGGCTTCTTGATATACTTGGAGACTTTTATTTCTTCCGCGCTCTCAACGGGCGAATTATTTGCATCTGAAGCTCAGACGAGGCTAACAAATCTTGCAGACTGCTCGAGAACCCAGATGAGGCTTAGACTTCGTGATGCACTTCGTATTATGCTCTACAAGCACACACTCTTGCTTTAGTGAGGCTGGAAGCTATCGGGTCCGATACGTGTGGTGGTTCCGCATATTCGGCGGACTTTCGATATGCGATGGCAGTATTCGTAGGCTTCTTACTCCTATCTTAGAGTTTTGGAGTTGGTGAACAAGCTCATGCAGGCGTCTGCCTTCATTCATCAAGAAGTACTGGAGCTTGAAGAAGCTTTCTAAGGTCGTTCATGTACTCGGTGATTCTGTTCGAATCGTCGGCTTCCTCACTCAATGCGTTTCTGAGCTCTCCAATTGCGTCTCTCATATCTTTGTCAATGGTCTCCCTATTCAAGGCTTCTTTGAGGGTAGACACTGCCTCGCCGTACAGTTTCCAGAACGCTTGTGTGTCCTCGAGGTATGTTGTCTCTTCCAGCGGGATGGCCCAATCGTCTTGACGGATCTCAACCATATCCAGCCAGTCCGACATCAAGCCCTCACGATCTCCAAAAAGACCAGGCAGATGAACGAGGAAATCTCCCTTTTTGCCTTCGAAAGCGTGAGGTTCGACGAATCCAGTAAAGTTTCTCAGTACATCTGTTCTGCCATCCCTAAGATACCCGGGCAGCTCATAGATGTTGAACATTTTTCTAGGCAAGTAGACAATTCCTCGCTTGAAGCCGTAACCATCAGGACCACCGCTGGATTTCTCTACTGTACGAGCCATGGCGGCTTGATCGGCGTCGTTTCCTAGTTCGATCTTGGGGTTACAGAGAGGGAAGGCCATGCCATCTACAAACATTGAAATTGTCCAGGGGTGAACGCGGACGAAGAAGATTCCGGTATTGAGACCTTGAATGTCACGTGCTGCAACGATATTGATGTGTGAAAACTCTCTTGGTGGAAGAAAAATGTCGGCCGGGATGTTTGGGTTCAAGATGATGGAATCTGCGTCAACCCACCTATGCTGTTGTCAGTTTGTGTTACTCCTCGCCAAGTAAATCTGCAAGATACGCACATTAACCATTCTGCTCTCTCGCGCTCTGGCTTTGCAAGTTCTTGAGCGACTTGTTGGATCATAAATGTTGGCTTGTTCCAATAACCACAGTATTCGTTCTGTCGCTTGATATATGTTGGATAACCCCATTTCTCTCCATGCCGTGTGTGCGAGTCCAGAGCTCTTTCATACAACTTGTTGTCACCATACAACATGGACACTTTGGCGATACGGTATGGTTTTGAGCCGTAAATGAATGTTGGCTGAAGCCATAGAGCACCCAAGAAGCTAAGCACAATAAGGATTGATGATACCAGATATATGAGCCTGTTGAACCACTATCGCATCGTCAGCATTATATTCATGCCGAATTTGAATTACGATGTGTGTACCCCAATCGTCAAAAGTGGCTTCCTCGGCGTCTGCAGAAACATGTCGGAGCTTGTCGTCTCAAACGATCGCTTCGACTCTTCGACATCCAGCTCTTTGTAGCGGAAATCCTTCATATTTGCTATATGTCAGGTTGGACAAGAAGTTCAAGAAGCTCGGAGAGCATGGCTCCACCCGGAGAATAAGTATTACGGCTAATCATGTATTTGGACTCTTCTCGAGCTTGGACCGTTGTTGTGATCTATACAACCGTTCGCTGAGCTTTGGATTTTTGGCCGTTGGACGTGATTTTGAGAATGTATTTTCGGCTGTCGTATATGCCGATGGGACATTTTCGCTACATTTGCTGTCATTCATGAAGGAGGGAATTTTAGGTAGCAGTAAAATCTAGAGCCAAAAGGTCAAGTAGCTATACAGCAATCGAAGGAGATGAGATGACGGACATGCAGTGGTTATCGCGAGCTCTGTATAAGGCAGCTGCCGAATTAGGTAACCGCCCAACGGTCGAACACGCAAGACAGCTTTCGTCTGTCGGCGAGGCCTATAATAAGAATTTACCGCTTTCAGGTGCAAACTTTCGTATTTTGATAGCTATAGGGAAGTAAATCGCGGCTCTCGGTAGACAATGTGAAAAGGATCGAGAGCATTTTGGCTTTACATGGCATGAAGTTTTGACGGACGCCAAGCGTCGAAGATTAATTTTTCTTTTTTTCTTTTCGCTTCTCTAACCTCATCCTGCTCCTGTTTTCAGACAGTATAGCTGCTGTTTCTCTCATTGTTTCCAAATCTGTAAAGTGATTTCACACAAGAAAAGCTATGCACATCCCAGCATAACAGACTATCCAGTCCTCAACCGAAAGACTCGATTTCTGCATACGCTCTCGAATAAATAGCTGAGCAGTACCAGCAAAACAGCCTGCAAAGACAGAGGTCCAGCCGATAAGCGCACTACTCCTGTCATGTGGATTCCAGGAGACGCGGAGAATAGCGGCAATGGCTATGACTTCAGCACTTGCTTTTCTCTTCTGTAGAAAAGTTGCAACAGACATGAGAGTGGATGGTTTGGTCTCTGGATCTGGCTGCGTTGAGTCATTGTCGCCATTGTTTCCAACATCTACCGCTTCATGAGGCAGCTTAATATCTGCAGCTGTTCTCAGAAGTGTATCCCCGAGAACTTGGCTGAGAGCGCAAAGAGAAATGAGCACGTCATATCGTGTGGTAAGTCCGCTCCTCCAAAGAGCGTACAGACGCAGACTCGAGACGATGAGTAGAGCATAAGGAAGGTAAGCTGTTCTTAGGGTCTGGTCAGGCTTCTTATAGAAGCCCCTTGAACCATTCACTTCTAGATGCCTTAACAAATTTAGCATCCACATAGGCATCGAATGTTCTCTCGACTTACATCATATCAATAGATCCTGCAACCTGCTTATGCTTTCAAGTAGTTTGCGAGGGATTCCTTGCAACAAGTCGTCAAGAGATGATCGAACACAAATCTGAAGCCTCGAACACGAACTAAGATCGCCTGTTTGAGGTTTGGTAACACCTCGTATAAGAAGGATCGAATGGCTTGGCGTGTCTTGGCTGGTATCTTCATCTGTGAAGGAATGTTATGAATCGCGCAGGGAACAATACATCAGGGTGTGTGAATCGGAAGGAGGTCAGAATTGTCGATTACCTAGATCAACAAGCATAATTCGAGCCGAAGCTCAGCGGCGTACGCCGTGAACAGGTATTGAGCACGCATCTACTATATCTCTCATGAACGCATCAACCCATTCGACCGAACACACTGCCTTCTGCTCTTGATACTTCTTCGCTATGAGTAGACACTTTTGATATGCTTGTGCAGCAAGGTTGTCATTCTCGTAGTAGGGATTCTTTCTGAGAGTTATCTTTGGCGCTGAATTTTTGTTGAACCTGATAATAATTTCTTTCGGGTTCATCATGGATGTGAATATCGTGATGTGGCAGATATGTGGTATCAGTTGCTTGCCAAACTCACTGTAGCAAAAATCTCGCCAGAAAAGATCCACTTCCGGCCATGGTAAAGATCTCTTGTTTGTGCATAAGCGGGGGGATCGAGGGTGACATGTACAGGCTGGATCATCCATTGTGATGGAAGCGTACACTTCGTGATCCCGAGAGTAGAACCTGGGAGCCAAGTTCAACTTCCCTCGCGATCCGATTTTGCGAGCAGCGGTTTGTGTGACTTCCTCTCGCAATTGCTTAGATGTCTGCATTAGAGGATGAGGAATCACAATCTCGGAATCGTCTGCGAAGACTTGGTCATAGATCATGTCCCCCAGTTCTAGCGGAAGATCAGTCAAGAGGGAACTGTTTTGCGTTGGCCTCTGTCGTGGCATGTTTGTTGACCAGGCATGTGATTGCATTTGTTGCCGGGTTGAGACAGGCATATTTTGCTTATGAGGACGAGGATGAATGTATACTGCTGAGTATAGTATTCGAGGATAGAACGCCGAGTAGTTGAGGATTTATAAATCCTGAGATGACTCTTAGGAATCGCCACGTGAGATCCGAGCATAACTTGCTCAACCTGGCTTCAACCCCATAACGAGCGCTCAGCTACCATCATGAATCTTGTGTGCGAAACAATCAGCAAGATACACGACTAGCAGTTCACCTACTCTGCACATAACTACCAGCGAAAAATGCACCAAGTCACAAAATAGTCGTGTGGTCGTCTGTAAGAGCAGGAACAAATCTGTTGTTTTTCGTATAGTCTTATTCTTTTTCACAAGCCTCCAGGGCCTATAAATAAATTACCACTTGGCTTCTTTTGAGGCCAGGAAATCGTTCAAGATCTTGACAATGTTCTCGAGGCTGCTCAACCAAACACCAAGCTCTTTCTCAACACGAGCCTGGTCGTCACCAAGCTTTGCGTAAAAGTCCTTGCGGTAGGGAGTTGCGCTCATGGCAGCGCTGAAGATGGGCTTGATCATGAAGCTGTGGTGCTTGCTGAGGGTGTTGCCGTAGGCGGAGCGGAATGAGACGCTGACCTCCTCTCCGGAGTTGGTCAAGTTCTGACGAAGAGCCTGTGCGGTAAAATCGAGGGCACTGTCGCGTGGTCAGTATACTTGCTTGTTGAGGATCCTCTGAGTTATAGCGTACCGGTTCAACCAGACAAGACCTTCGGTTGCGGTGTGCTTCTTGGTTGCCAGCTCGTTACGGACGAGGTCTTGCAGGGTCTCTGAATCGACAGGAGCAGCGAGTTGACGGTCACGGATTTTCTGTGGCAGATGAGCGGCTGGATATACTAGTCATTGGCATGAAAAGTACCTTGATGTTGCCGGTCATGTCCGACTTGACGGGCTTGAAGGCGGTTGAACCGAGGACATCTGGCCTGATTAGAAGGCGATCGCATCAAGTTCTGGAATAACATACCGAACAGAGTGGTCAAGCTCTCACAAGCCTCGAGGAACTGAGTAGTGGCAATCTTGCCAGATTCGACAGGCACATCGGTGAAGCTACGCTTCAGGGTGTCGAAGAAGGTACCGCCTGGAGGGAATGCTGCCATTGTGTGTGTTGTGGTTGGTGTAGAGGATTGAAAGTCAGAATCGAGTACAAGAAGGGGCGATGTTTGTCAGGAGGTTTCGAGATTGGAAGCTACGGCCAGACCTGAATAGATTGGGGTTCGTTTCAACAACGAAGCACGCCCCTGCCTCGTCACCCCTCCATCGAGCGGTGTGAAGGCGCTCCTTGGCACGTCAATATGTGGGGTAGCTTGCAGCTTGATATGAGGGGCAGAATCGCCAAAGACCCTCAGATGTACGGGTCTTGCATTAAAGTGTTACGGTGCATCCTGTGATATCGCAGACGACCCGGGAGGCTGTGCTTTCTTTCGGTGATTCGCTAAAACAATCAAGCCAGCACCATTCTACCACTACTTGTCATCAACCGAGCTAATAGACTACTCCTTTGCATACCCCATAGCTTTGCGCCACCAAGCATATACACCGCGGTCTTGCAGCTGTTTTCCAAAATCGCTAACCGTATCTGTCTCATACAGACCAGGTCTGACTTGCGATTCTTTAGTCGGCGGATTTTCATGTTGGACAGCTGCTGGACGAGCAACTAGCTGATAGTCCTTGTAGCGGAGGTTCTGTTCCGAATCGTTAGATGTATTATCGAAATCAGACTCTCAGTACATACATGAACAGATTCAACCCATTGTCTGACTCCATTCTCTTCTCCTTCCACATACATGAGGCCGGGTGAGCTTCCGCTTCTCAGCAGAGCAAAGACCTGTGTAGCATCGGCAGCTTGCTTGAGCTTGGTCACCTTCTTCCTCGAAGTTATGTGATGCGTTCGAACTAGGGCATTGAACATGAAGGAGACTGGGGTGTGGTTTGACAACTTGAATGAGGTGAAACGTAAAGATGAAACTCACACGCGACTGCCTGACTCGGTTAAACTTTCCCCTGCAGTGAAAGCATCTGGCGAATTCTAGAAGCTGAGTCGTCACAATCACATGCATGCCTTCACTCTTCCCTTACACAACAATCACTCTACATTCCTTTCCTTTTCAGCTCTCGGTACAACGCTACTCCGGCAACAATCACTATGGATCAAGCAAAACTCGGAGCAGAAGCACTTAGCGCAGGCAACTATGCCGAAGCCATTAAACAATATACAGCCGCACTTTCAATCTCACCCACATCGCCAGACTACCTCATCAAACGATCTACCGCATACCAAAGAAGTAGCCCACCCAACTACGAATCCGCTCTCACCGACGCCAACAAAGCTGTCCTCAACGCACAAAAGAGAGGGAAGCGGGAACTCATTCTCCAGGGTCAGCTAAGACGAGCCATAGCACTCTTCGGCCTTGAACGATACCCTGATTCACGCTTCTGCTTCGACATTGTCAAACGTATGGATCCGAAAGAGAAGACTTTGCCTATCTGGGAGAATAAGCTTGCAACCAAGATGGCTACCATGGATGGTGCGAAGGATGTGACCATCAAGGAGACTCCTGACGAGGAAGAGGAGCAGACCAAGAAGGTGGACTCTACACCAACACCGACCGCTGCTACTTCGCCCGCACGACCCGCTACAGTGGCTCAGACCCCTGCTGACAAGATTCGTCACGACTGGTACCAGAACAACGACAAAGTCTACTTTACCCTGCTCGCAAAGGGCGTTCCTAAAAATAAGGCAACCATTGACATACAACCTCGCTCGCTCACCATATCCTTCCCTCTTCAAACCTCTTCCGATTATGACTTCTCGCTCGAACCTCTCTTCGCCGAGATTGATCCTTCAGCCTCGACCTTCTCCATCATGTCCACGAAAGTTGAAGTCGTACTCAAAAAATCACAACCTGGTCAAAAGTGGCCATCACTTGAAGGTAACGAGTCTGCGACCGAGACCTCGAAGCCAACAACATCCGTCGCTCCGGCACCCATTTCATCATCCACTACCGCACAAAAAGCCCCTTCATACCCCACATCTTCTCGCAGCGGTCCCAAAGACTGGGACAAGCTCGCCTCGGAAGCTCTATCCAAGCCCAAGACTGGCGATTCAAAAGCTGGAAGCAAGATGGAGGAAGATGATGACGACGAAGGTGGTGATCCGGTCAACGGCTTCTTCAAGAAACTCTATGCCGGAGCTGACGCAGATACCCGTCGTGCCATGATGAAGTCGTTCAGTGAGAGCAATGGTACTGCTCTAAGCACAAACTGGGAAGAGGTCAAGAAAGGCAAGGTTGAGACGAGCCCTCCTGAAGGTCTTGAAGCCAAGAAGTGGTGAGCTCAGGGCGATTAAGCTTGCTGAACCAGTTTCTCCTTTCACACAACCGGCATAATCTCTAATTTTCAGGGTCCATTCTTATGCGAAGCAGCAACATTATCATGAGGCAAGGTGCTTTGGAGTCTCGAAAAGAAAGTAGTCACGTTCGCGACTATAGGCAGCACAACACTGGTAGCTTTACTTAGCTGAATTTCGGATCAATTCTCACAAGATTTCTGAAACCAACACTTTCCTCCGTGCATGTCCATTACTGGCAGTCGAGTGCGATTGATCTGCAATGTTGGAGAAAGGCTGACCGTATATATATACACATTATCAATCGATTATCGATCTACAAGTTTGAGTAAAAGACAATTCTGTAGCGAGAGGAATGGGTATCTAGATATGCTACGCTATAAAGAGAGGAGAAAATGACCGAAGGCTTCTGCACCTAAAAGAAATCGTCGAAATCGAAACCATCGCCTCCATCACCGCCATCAGAACCTCCTTGGTTGCCCCAAGGATCATCTTGTTGTTGTGGTTGTTGAGCCCAAGGATTCTGTTCACCCCAAGGACTTTGCTCGCTCCAGATATCTCCTTGTGTTTGCCCGATGTTGCCATCATTGTGATATGGATCGACGGGGGCTTGAGGGCTTGCGTCATCTGGTTGTTGAGTTTGTTGGCCATAGCCGCGGTCCATGGCTTCTGCTCCTGCGATTGTGCCTGCTCCGACGGCTCCAGCACCCATTGCTTCTGTACCAGCACCTCTCGCTGCACCACCAATGGCACCTGCAGCACCCTCTGCAGCACCGACCTCGCCTGCAGCACCCCCTGCTGCTCCGCCTACTGCGCCACCTTCGGCCGCGCCGCCTCCCATGCCGGGAAACCACAATGGGAAAAAGCCACCGCCGCCAACATGGCCACTATGCCTTGAGAAGTAGTCGAAATCAATACTGACGGCGGTAGCAAGCATGACAGCTCTTTGATCTAGCGTCATAGCCATTTGTTCTTGTGACCCTTCCTCCAGAGCGGCAGAATCCATACGCAAAGCATAAACGCCAGTATCCGTGAATATCTCTCTTGCAAACCCGACAAAGTTACGATTTACACTTCCAATCTTTTTGTCGTCGGCGTCTTTGAGTGAAAAGTCCCAGGACAAGAAAGGTTCGTTGACGTAGGCGAACTGTTGCATGCCGGCTTCGATGGCTTGTTCTGAATTGCCTTCTGTGACTGTGAGGGCTTTGGCTGTGGTGTTGGGGATGTCTCCAGAGGCGAGCTTCGGTGTGGAGTCGGACGGAGGAGAGATGGCTCGGTAGTTGAAGAGGTTGTATTTTCGGCGGAGTGGAGCCCATTGTTGCTGTGCTTCGCCGATGATGCGCATGTCATTCAATGGGAGAGGTGAAATCTGCGCCGCAGAAGCTTGATTGATGGTTGATTGGACCGAAGTACCTTGTAAAGAATCTGACTGAGAATATTCACCTGAAGTAGTTGGGTCGTAGATACGGATACGAGACGAGATCCAGGAGAAAGGTCGATGGATGCGCAGAATCTCTCTTTCACTATTGTCAAAAATGTGGCAGGTAAAACTACGGTGAGTCTTTGCCATCTGTCGTACTAGCATGCTTCCCATTCCATGGTCTTGCTCAGCCATGTAACCAATTGTTTCTCCTCGACCATTCATGATGACGTATCTGTTTGCTTGTTCGAAACCAAGAAAGACATTCATCATCTCAATCTGTCGTTGAATAACCAGCGAACTGTTGTTGAGCATATGCCACGCTGGATGGCTCGGTGTGAGTACACCATTCGGGTCGTCTGGGATCGTTACAGGTGCGATGAGATCCGAGGACTGATTTTCGGCAAGAGCTGTAGCTACGAGAGCATTCTTCGAGGGTTCGTCTGACTGTTGCTGAGGTTGCTCATCCGGCTTGTTCTGCTGGTTCGGCTTCTGATTCGGTTGCTGTGAGGACTGGTGGCGGCTAGACAATGGAGATGCTCTTGACGGGCGAGGTATGATTCGAGATGGTGTTCGTGCCTTGTTGAGAATATTGCGCGGGCCTCGTGGACCTCTGGACGTTGATACATAGCGTCGAGCTGCCCGCGACAGCAATATCTGGGGTCGTATTCCTGCCATGATTGTTGTATGAGAGAAAGAAGCAGGTCCAAGAATGACGATAGTTTGTTCTCGAGCCAGCGCTTAACCCCGTCAAAGTCCGTTCTCTCGAACCCTCGAAAGCTTGGGCCATATCAAGAATAATTGGCAGTCATGTCGTTCTCGTTCATGCTCGCTATGGTCATCACTACATACGACTAAATTCTTGAACACTTGTGCAATCTTATCTTCAGATATCGAATTCACTCAGGGTAAGTCTCCGTCATTCTTTCTCATGTACACTCCAATCGCCTCAACAAGAACAAAAAAATCTGTCAGTCATGGAAAGAAAAAGAAAAAGAATGGAAAAGTGCATATCCGCTAGTATAATAGTACTGTGTGTGGCTTGAACTACATGCTGTATCCTTGTTATTGTCCGTCGAAAATGCGCGACGATCAGAAAGAACGATCTGATTCAACGACAAGTCTTTGGTCGGAACTCAAGCAAGGATCTCTTCATGCCATCTCATGTCTGTTTTGCTTAGCTTACTCTCAAGCATGGTTGTGGTCCCTCAACCTGGTTTGTTAGGCCACAATCAAAGCTTTATACCGTCATATTATCATCAATACTTTTTGCAGATTATGAATGGATCTAACAGTCTCGACAGGATACATAATCTTGATAGCTGATTTGATTGCTTATTCCGTACGAGGATGGCTGGATCAGAGCCTGGTGCAAACACGAGCTCGAGGCTCGATGTACCCGTACCCAAAGATCAAACCTCAAAGGATCCGCCTGTACAAGACAAGCCTAGACCTGTCAGGACACGGCCGCAAAAGCCAAACTACTTCTTGATACACTCAAAACCTCTACCTCTTGAGACGCATCCTCTTCCAGCTTTTGTACCACAAAATCCTTTGTCTCTTCTTCGAATCGCCTACATCTACCTCTCACAGCTCATCTCTGCACCATCCTCACACCGAGAAGTGCCCATCACCGGTATTTTCAGCTCAGAGACACGGTCTGTACACATCACGGATCATGCCTCTGTTCGTGCACTTTGGGAGATGGGCTTCTTTGGCAAAGGTACAATGTCAAGAAGTGAGCCAAGTTGGCTAGACAGAGAGAAAGCCAGACTGAAGGCGAGTAAACATGGAGGTGGTACTGCAGAAGAGAACACCAGAAAAAGGAGAGAAGAAAGAAAACTATTCAAGCTTGAAAGAGCCAGAGCAGAAGCCGAGCAGATTGAGGAGACTCTGAGAAAAGAGCGAGCAGCACTAGAGTCCGGAAAGCAAGAAAACGATGCGGAAAAGGCTACCGAGATCGCAATCTCTCATGTCTTCCCCTGGATGCAACAGCAAGACGGCGATACTGAGTTCAAGGAGGAAACCAAGGCTGTGCCTAGGGAAGATGCGAAACCTCAAGAACCAGCAACGAATATTGTGGACGTGCCAATCCTTCCCACAGGCACTACTATTCACACAACTGGCATCCCCAACAACACTACTATCGCAGAACCCGAGGAGGAGGTACCAATCACAAACCAAGAACATCTTCAACTGAATCTCGAAGAATCATTCTTCTTATCTTACGCCCTGGGGAGCCTGCGAATCCTCGATTCAGGCACAAAGCAGCCTCTTTCCACAACCTCCTTACTGACACTCTTCCGACAACACTCACACTTTCCCATGGCACAGACTTCTGCCTTGCGCTCAGACGACCCTTTCCTGCTTAACTATGTTGTATATCATCATTATCGTTCTCTGGGCTGGGTCGTTCGACCTGGTGTCAAGTTTTCTTGCGACTTCTTGCTTTACAACCGTGGTCCCGTGTTTTCTCATGCAGAGTTTGCTCTCCTGATTATCCCAGAATATGTAGAGGGAAGCGTGGAAGCTGCAGAAGGGAAGGGTAGAATGGGTTGGTGGTGGTTGCATTGTGTCAACCGTGTGCAGAGTCAGGTCAAGAAGAGTTTGGTCATTGTGTATGTCAAGGTGCCAAAAGAGTTACTGACTCCCGAGGGAGGAGAGATGGATATTGGAAAGCTATTGAGAGGATACGAGATCAGGGAGTTTGTCATCAGGAGGTGGCTGGCAAACAGAAGCCGCGATTGAGAAGACACTGTTGGTCTTGTGCAACTGCATGTTGAGTTTTGTAAAGGGCAAGGACTTGCTTGGAAAACATGCCCGATGCTCCTTCTTCATGGTATCATATCTAGCGTGGACTATAAAGTCTGAGACGAGAAACGATTCCACCTACTTCTTCTTTCTCACATATTGTGACAATCATGTCTTCCGCGCCTCAGCAAGACGGTCTAGTCGCGAATCTTGATCAACTTGCCGATGAAATCAGGAGTAAGAGGTCGAACTTGTGTTCATGTTAGTTGCATACATTGACAATCATCAACCAGGCGCTTGGGTCAATGCAAACTCTCAGGATCAATCTGGTTCTCGAAGCTGCTACATTCGGACAGAGACGCATCAGGACCTTTGGAGGGCTTATTTGCTCCAGCAAGAGGAACAGGCTGAACCAACATTCACATCGAGTTAGCAGCCGACTGTGTCACTTGCAATGATTCAACTTTTGCACATTGTCGAGACTGCCACGACTGCGACAAGTCATTAATACAGTGCCTTGTCGACGCTGTATGCAAAGCACCTTCTGTTCGGTATCAACATCCATCGTCAGCACTCAGGGTCTACCGGCTTCCATCACCGCCTCCACACCGGACCAACACTTCTAGAATCAACAGTCACAAGCGCAACAACACTTTCGCATCCACATCTATTGAGTCTTGAACAAGACACACATCACATCACTCGATCAGCACATCATGACAACCTCCGTCGCATCAAAACGCCTATTTCAAGAGTACAAGCACCTTACCCAAGACCCGCCGGATGGCATCACCGCCGGCCCCGTCGAAGAAGACGACCTCTTCGTTTGGGAAGCCCTGATTGAAGGACCCGAAGGCACTCCCTACGAAGGTGGCATTTTTCCTGCCGAGCTCAAATTCCCCAAGGACTATCCTCTTATGCCGCCGACCATGAAATTCCTATGCGACATCTGGCACCCCAATGGTATGATGGCCTAATTATGCACTTCTATGTCTGAGATGTGGTACTGATACTGTGACTCAGTATATCCTAATGGCGTTGTCTGCATCTCTATCCTGCATCCTCCTGGCGACGACCCCAACCACTACGAACACGCTTCCGAACGCTGGAGCCCTATCCAAAGCGTTGAAAAGATCCTTATCAGTGTTATGAGTATGCTTGCCGAGCCGAATGACGAATCGCCCGCCAATGTCGATGCGGCAAGAATGTGGAGGGAGAGAAGAGCAGAGTTTGAGAAGAAGGTCAAGCAAGACGTCAGAAGATCGTTGGGACTTTGAGAAGAGGAGTGTTAAAGAGCATATTTGCATACAGCGTGGGCGTTTTACGGATTCGGTTTCTGCTTGAAGGAAGAGGAGAAAGAGCATTCGGATGGTATACGAGCTAAGCGACATACACACTATTCTTTTTGACATCCAATTCTCAGTGCATATCATCATGACAACATGAGCTACATGAGCGAAGACTGGAGACCGCATGAAGAAACAACTTCCACATCCAAAACCCTGCCGCTCCTCTGAGGCTTTATACCGCACCACGCCGCACTTTGACTGTAGCGGCGTTCCATAATTATGACCAGGCGGGCCTGACACATTCCCTTGAGCATACCAACATTATCTATCTCCCGAAAAGCTTCGCTCATACCTACCTAGCTTGGTGAGTTCGTAGGCTGAATTATTAAGGTGGTGTGGATCCCGTTGCAGCCAATTTTTACCTTAGGTAAGCCTGGGAAACCCGTGACCCTCCTGACCTGCTATTTAATCCCTCTCATTCTCCTTTCTCTTCTTTTCTCCAACATCACATCCGCTCATTCTTTTCATTTGGAGCGCCATGGGCGACAAGAGCACCTGGGTATCTGCCTCGGTACTCGCATCGCCTGTGGTCAGAGCTAAGTCTTCCCTGCCTTTCTACTTCTGTCCAAAATCCACATGCTGACTACACTCATTACAACGTAGGAACAGAAGTTTCCTTCGGAAGTATCAGCGTCGTGAACCATCAACGTGTTCACGTTCGCACTTTTTCTTCTTTCGAGAAGAATATCAGGAGTACTTCGCTCAAGAGAAGTTCCTTTGAACAATTTTTTTGGAGAGTTCTCCTTCATTGGTATGGTCTGGCTTGAGAAAGCTGGGTACTGAAGAAGGTGTCGGGTTTGTCTTGTGGCGAATGCGATGGCTGTTTCGGCCCATACTATTGGCTTCCCCCTGAAGATTTGTGTGTGCTAGGCTGCGACTCGCTATCTCACTCATTTCGCCGTATACCTTCATCACGCATGTTTCTCTATAGGTCCAAATATTGGCTTTCGACATGGCAGAGGTTTCTATTTCTTGCCTTTCTTTTTATTGCTGGCTTCTGGTCTGCTTGGATCTTTTGCATAACCTCCTTTCACAAAAGCGTCTCTCGCCGCAGTGTTGATTAACCTGAAGCGATCAGGACCTAGATGTACACCACCATACCATCTTGTGACCACGACCATGACATCCCAGATATCGATCAGTTGCATGAGATGTAACAATCTCCCACCCGCAGCTGTCTCTCCATCATCATCGCAATCTTGAAAAGCAGTCTCATTAGGTCCATGAATGCGCCATGCTGTGATGTTATGTGTAGCTTTTGCGACTTTTTTATCCGTGGCCAGCAAGTGTGCTAGATACGATTTTGCCTCTGCAGGTGAAGATACCGCAGCCGCTCTAGCAACAAAAACTGATTTCTTTTCTGTAAACACTTCGGAGAGAATCCATGGCGGTTCCTTGTCGAGCAAGTCTAAAGACTGCATTTCGTCAGGATCTGGAGAGTGGTCTTGGTCGAGGGTAGAGGTTTGCTGCTGACCTCTCCTTTGAGCATCTTGTTGCTCTTGAAGCCCTTGACTTTGGCTGGTTTCCTCGTTGTACTGCTGAAGTCTCTGGTTGACTTCTTGCATGAGATCGAATATGCATGGTGAACCTGGCTGATAGACTTCTGCGAGAACCTCGCGTGCAATGTCGACGGCATGGGCACCTTGACCTTTTGCAGCGTTCTCGCCCACTGATTGGGTGCCCAGGATTGAAGGAGGTGCATCTGGATAATCTGGTGGGAATTCCAGGCGTAGTGATATGCTGACTTCTCCTGGTAGTTCTAAGGAGCAGATTGTTGGGTTTTGGGACAAGACCACTAGTGTAGATTCGGAGTAGATGGCGTTTATTGCTTGACACTCGTCTTCCAGGGCTGAGTCCATTAGATAGTATGTTGGCTGTCTTCGGGCACTATAGCGTAGAGCAGAGATTCTTGTAATGAGACTGCAAGTTATGAGTAATAGCAGCTGACACAATTTTGAAATGAACATACTATTGCAAGGATCGAGATGAGCAGAAAAAGACCAGCTTTAGAGGAATGAGCACTGATACAGAATATACATGTATTTATATCTATGATGACTGTTCATTTGGTCGTGATGCCCAAGGATGCAACAAAGATACAGCAACGCCAAGACGACGCTGAACGTCACGCTTTCACAAACCCATCTAAAGACTTTCTGCTTCTGCATACCACATCATCACCACTACATCCCTGGTTTACGTGGAGCGTTTCTCGGGAAGCCATCGCTTAACAGGATCTGTCTTGTCGCATTGCATAGTGACCGCCTTTCCGATATCGATCTCGTGCTTCCCGTCACGCCTCGCCAATCTACCGAGCTCACGCGCAGTCACTTTTTGCGCCGGTTTCCTCCAAGTGACAGTCTCCTCGAGGATTTTTGCAAAAGCAGCAACAATGTTTGCAGCACTACCAAAACCAAAATATACTGGTGAAGAGGAGGAGCAAAGACAGTCGGTGGGTCCTCGAATTATTGGCGCCGACCAGGCAGCATCACAGCAACTACAAGTCGCTAAGCGCAGTGGCATTCCTCCGTACGGTCAACGTAACAACTGGCGTCCTCGTGGCAATGAAGACTTTGGAGATGGAGGTGCCTACCCAGAAGTTGCGGTTGCTCAATACCCTCTGGATATGGGTAGAAAACATGCGTCCTCATCGAATGCTCTGACTTTGAGCGTCAATGCTGAGGGTCAGGTCGATTATACTGCCATTGCTAAACGTGGCCACGCTGAGAACAGAATCGTGCATGCTTCGTTCAAGGATTTGATTCCGCTCAGACACCAAGCAAATGCTGGTGAAATCTCACTTGCGCGCCCGGATGAAGAGACGGTCGCAGAGACAAAGCGAAAGACAGAAGCAGCACTGGCAACTCTAGTCGCTGGTGCGAGCGCAGCACAGCGTCCTAAAAATGTCAAGGGCGTGGAAAAGAGGGAAGCATCATATGTTCGCTATACACCAGCCAACCAGATGGGACAAGACAACTCCAAGAAAGGCGACCGCATCATGAAGATTATGTCTCGACAAATCGACCCTATGGAACCTCCCAAGTTCAAAGCAAAGAAGATTCCTGGAAGACCTCCATCACCTCCCCCTCCAGTCATGCACTCTCCACCGCGCAAACTCACCGCCGAAGACCAAGAAGCCTGGCGTATTCCTCCCACAGTTTCAAACTGGAAGAATCCCAAGGGTTACACAGTACCACTGGACAAGAGATTGGCAGCAGATGGCAGAGGCCTCCAAGACGTAACTATCAACGACAAATTCGCCTCCTTCGCCGAAGCTCTACAGACCGCCGATCGTCACGCTCGCGAAGAGGTCAAATCCAGAGCACTAATGCAACAACGCCTCGCCGAGAAGGAAAAAGAACAAAAAGAAGAGAACCTGCGCTTACTCGCTCAAAAAGCCCGCGAAGAAAAAGCCGCAGCTGCAACAAGAAAACCTTCTGCTCGCGATGACTCACGCAGCAGAAGCAGAAGCAGAAGTATCGACAGTTATTCCTCACGTTCCCGCTCTCGCACCCCCTCAGAAGACGAAACCGAACACGACCGCCGCGAACGCGAGCGCCTGCGCGCCGAACGCCGCCGCGACGCCCAAAGAGAAATGCGCCAGAAGAACATGGGCCACGAACGTCGCATGCAAGCCCTCGCACGCGCCCAAAACCGCGACATTAGCGAGAAAGTCGCTTTGGGGCTTGCAAAACCCACACAGAGCAAAGAAACAATGTACGATTCTAGATTGTTCAATCAGAGCTCTGGGTTTGCGGCTGGGTTTAATGAAGATCAAGCTTATGATAAGCCATTGTTTGCAGATAGGGAAGCGTTGAATAGTATCTATCGTCCGCAATTGGATGCTGATGATGGAGATGATGGCGGTGAGACTTTGGAAGCTATTCAAAAGACTTCGAGGTTTGAGACTTTGGGGAGAGCGCCCAAGGAGGGTATGAAGAGTGCTAGGACTGCTGAGCAGAGAGAGGGTCCCGTCATGTTTGAACGTGATAATGGTGATCCATTTGGTGTGGAGCAGATGATTGCTGATGCGCAGAGCAAGAAGGGTAATGCGGCCGGAAGTGCCTCTGTTTCTGGACAGGGCGTCAAGAGATATGGACTCAATGAAGGTGGAGATCAGGACGAGCGTGGAAGCAAGAGAGCTAGAATTGAAGACGATGACGAATGAGGGGATTATGATCTTCGTTGTCTTTCAAGTCATCCAGTCCAATATCCCTAAATCTTGAATATCGGATCTTCGCCTTCTCTACATCCACCTCCTATGACCGTGCAATAGAGCCTAGCTCAGGCAGATATAGAAAAGAATTGCATATCATTACGGACATTGAAATATACTGTTCTGGGCGCTGTGCTATTCTGTTGACACCCCATTTGAACCGAAACCCCTGTATCTTGTTCCGAACCAAAGAAAAACTCCTCGCTTGTTCAACAAACATCATTCGTCATAACCAGAAGCAGAGAACAGAAAGAAATTGTAAGAGTTCGCTCAACTTGCTGACCTCTCAAGCAGCAGGAACTGTGAATCTGCTTCGGTCGTCCGCAACCTTCCTTTTGAACATACCCAAGTCCTTCATGAGCTCATCGATATCAGCCTGCCATTCTGCATGCTGTGACGAGTATCCTTCGTCATCACTTTCCTCTTCCTCGTCCTCGTCACTGTAGACTTCAATCATGTCAACATCACAGCCCTTGTCTTCCTCTGCAGGAGGTAAGACGATAGGGTTCTTCAATTCGCCAACAGCAAGAGCGAGATGTCTGCGCAAGGAAGCGACTTCGTTTTGCAAGCGTTCGTTGATGGGACGAAGCTCTTCCAGTTCGGCGTTCAAGGCACGAATTTTCACGTCGGCGACAGCACGAGACTCTTCCATTGCACGTTGCATTTTTGTAACTTGGCGTTGGTAGTCTTCGAGTTCTTGACCTGCACGATCTGCTTCGTCGCGTTTGCGAGTAGTAGATGCATTGACAGACAATTGAAGAAGACGAATTGTCTCTGCCATTTCCTTGATCTGGGCATCACGTTCGGCGGCGGATACGGCGTCTTGATTGACGGTTGCACGAGTGCGGATGCGTTTGGCTTGGTCGGCATAGCGGAGTGTGGAAAGGGTTTCTTCGTAGTCTGTCGGCGAAATGCAGGCCACCATTGCTGTCTTGGAGTTGCCGCCCAGACTGTCTTTCAACAGCCAGGTAAGTACTGAATCACGATAGGGGACAACATCAGCACGACGCTTGGTCTGGTTTGAACGTGCACTGGGTCTTTGACGTTTGGGATCTGCAAGGGCGGCGATAACGCGACCAAGAGTGGTGAGAGATTGGTTGATGTTTCCTCCTTCACGGAGACGCTGACCAGTGGCTTCTGTTCTGTTTGCTCGTTCAGAGCCAGCCAAATCAACAAGACGCATGCGAGCAGTACGCTCAATGGTGCTATCAGTGGCAATGTCGTGTTGGATTTGTTTGAGTGTAAGAGTGAAGACGGCGTGCGAGCGTGACGATGTATCGTTCATCTTGGTAGCAGCTACTGTTCGGTTCAGGTCACCCATATGCATGAGTCTCTGAATGTCGCCAAAAGACTTGACGGGACTGTCGGTCAAATTCTGAACGTAGACGCCATCCGACTTACTCTCACGAATCTTCAGGTGTGTAGGTGGGTTGGTGCGAGGGGTAAGAAGATCTCGAACGTGCTCATTGTAGATCTCAAAGTATGAAACATGGACATTGTAGGTGATATTGCCGTTCTGCTCTTGTTCGATGCGTTGGAATAAGTTCTCGCATGTTCGGGGAATCAGACCAGGCTGATCTTTAGTGCCCATCATGGTGTATGATTTTCCAGAACCAGTCTGACCGTATGCAAAGATACAGGTGTGGTATCCATCGAAGTTGTGATCCAAAAAGTCTTCACCGAACGAAGCGTAAACATCTTGCTGGTGGGCGAAGTGTGGCATCGACTCATCGTGAGAATAGAAGGACTTGTCGAAAACGAAACTCTTCTCTTCGTAGACTTTGCGGGAGTTTGCATCAAGCGAGCTTGCAGGAGGAGGGTGGATTGTTGTCTTTTGTGTCTCGGGGTCCATTTCGATCAAGCACGGTGCTTGTCGTTCCAATTCTGTATTGATTTCTCAGCCGGCTGCTCAACAGGTGAGAAGAATTCTTTGCATACCTCGAGGCAAGAATTTGCGCACTCTGACAACAACCTTGACATTGCCTCCTTCTTCACCTGTCAGATACGAGGGTCGCGGTGATGCCATGGTTGCCGTCGATTCCCTAGCGCGTAAGGATGGAGCCGACGCCGTTGATATGTAAGAAATGTCCGGTGAGGATGCTGCGTGAGGGATATCCATGTTGACTGCTCCCAGGTCTAATTGCTGTTGAAGTAATATCAAAAGTTCGACGACCGTTGACTGGAAACGGAGTCGATTGTGGGTGAACATCTGTCAATCATCAGTCAAAGCTTGCGCCTTCCTCCACAAGAAAGTCCCCCAAATCAACAACCCAATTCGGCTGTTGCCACGACGATTCGGCTCGGCGCGCTGATCTTTGCAAGTTGAGTGTCACCCTCACACTCAAGCACCGTTCATCAATACTCCGTACTGTGCTCAATCAGATATGTCAAGCAAAAACGAGCTGACTTATATTGAGGGGTGTCCAAGACAGATGGTCCGAACATTCCATTGACCATCACCTCGAGGAATGCTTGGCCGCAGTGCCTCGAGGATACAGCTCGACATCTTTCGCTCGTGAGTGCCAATTGCCCGGGCATCTTTGTCTGAGCCCGTATTTAGAGCGCCCAGACGACACAGATCACCAACCGGCGGTGTGTCTTTTGTCTTGCGGGGCTCGCGACATCTTATTGAATCTATCGCTTTCCAATTGTTGCTGCCTAGCTGAATCCTGAGGCTCCACTCCATGACTACAATGTAAGAGGATTTCGATTGTCTATAGTCTTCTTATTTCCAAATACTTCTCCCAACAGATACAACACTCACTACCCAATCATTATGCCGCCCAGCACGAGGCGCATGGAGCGCATATTGCAGACCACTGAAAACCACCAAGATGCCACAAGCACATCCTCCACCAAGCCATTTCCCTTTCTCGAGCTTCCGGATACAGTCCGTCAACGTTTCTACGAACTTCAACTCGAGGCACCTCGTGGTTTTGTTCGTCTGTTCAGCAAATCTGGCCCTTTGCGTACCAATGGCAAAGTGACACCTGCAAAAATCAGGATCAACATCATGTTCACATGTCGGCAAATCTATGAAGAGGCTATGCCAGTGCTTTACCGCGTGAACAACTTCTGCATTGCTCCACTCCTACTTCGTTCAGAATCTGCCCAAGACGATGAAGACGTTTTGCAGAGCGAGAGATGGATCCGTGGCATGCCTACCAAAGGGCGAAACCTGATCAACAAGCTTGAGTTGTGGCTACCAATATCACAACCAGACAGAAATTGGGGTGTTTATTTTGGGAAATGGCAGGATATGCGAGTTCTGTTTCCTGGTTTGAGGACTTTGACTCTCTTCTTTGATCTCAACAATCAACTTGATCGTACTTGGTGGGCTATACCAGATCCTGACATGCGCGAAGCATTCTATCAGCGATTCAAGGCAAGCATGCCGCAAGCCAGACAGACTTTTATTGATTTGCGGATGCTCAAGCCGAGTCTTGTGCAATGGCAACCACTCATCGACACTATCGACAAGATCTGGGAAGTCTCCAAAGGCGAATCTGCATACATTAGCCAGGATATACACCACGCGAATAAACACGCAGAGCAGAAAAGTGTCTTGGACAAGGCACTCCTCGACGAATTTGGACCGAGAGCTGCTAGCCAACAAGGCCTCAGCTATTGGCAAATTCGACAGAACCAGACGATCAACGAAAACTTATGTCTCACTGACGATGATACTGACGACGAGATTGGATGTTTTGACAAGTTTGACGTCCAAAAGATCGTTGCAAAGAAACGCAAGAAGGCGGACAGCTTGGAGCAAGGACTATTCGATTTTGAAGAAGAAGATGGCTCATGGTGGTGATCTAAGCAGGGCTGATGAGGACGCTACACACATCCTGTATTCCGAGGTCGGTGACTCTTCCGTATTCGGAGTAATGTAATTACCACACACAGTCAATCAAGTGGAAGTGGTCTGATGAATCCAAGTAGAATTCTTATCAGTGCAAGATTTTTTCGCAGAAACGTGTAATCTCGAACACTCAGAAGATCTTCGATAGATCTGGTCCAGACCTTGTGCTCGTGTGCCGTGCTTTGGTCAACCTAAAACGGACAATGCAAGGATCTGAAACATGAGACGTGAAGTTGAGTCGAGTGCTGCACTGTGGCAGTAAGAAATGGACACATGGCGTCTATAGGTAATTCAAGTGATGATCGTTCTCTCACACAAGGTGTAGCTTTGTGAAAGCGAGTATACTCGAGTATTTCCAGTCTGCAAGCCGCGGACGACATCCAGGCGGGGAGTCGGAAAAAGGTATCTGGAGAAAGTTCCGCTGCAAGATCCACTTTCAGGGCCATGATCTAGAGCGACAGTTTTTTGATACCGAAGTTATGCCGCATCGACTCTACAATTTTATTTGATGGTCCCAGAAGAAGCAGTAAATATATGCATACGCTCCGTGGCGTCTTGAGTCGCTCTTATATACGTTTGTCTTCATCTTCAAGGCGTCAGTGGCGTTCATTTCGTACCATGGTCGCTCCTTCTGTGTCTGTACATACGACGCTAGCGGATATTTTTCTTAGCAGGATTCCGGAAAGCGAACGCTACTCTGCCGTTCGGGACCTTGCCTCCAACATCGACAACAACACTCTTGGACTTGTTGCTGCACTTGCTCATCAATGTCCAGATGAGGAGGCAAATGTTCATCTAAATGAGTTCTTGATCAGATCAATCGAACAAGATGATGCTTCCTCAGCCGCAGCTCTCTGTGTTGAATATCCAAGGATCCGAAATGCTTTATTGCACTGGACAGATCGCGAACTCCATATCTGTTTCTCACAACTTCTCCGTCAACCAAAGAATGCCGAGTTTGTGGTACCGGTGGACAAGGTCTTGATCGTGGATCCCTTCGTGTCACACTATGACCCCGAGCTTGGAGTCGAGCGCCAAATGGACGAACTTGTCAAGACGACTATTTTGTATCTGAGCTTTGCCAAACAACTCTTCAGAAGCCCGATTCTTGACAAATCTTTTGTTGTCTCGAGTCCAATAGTCTGTGCCATCTTTGGTCTTCTTGCTGCATCAAACCCGGAAATCGCTGCTGCAGCTAAGGATACTATTCTCGCCTTTCTGGCCTCATTCAAAGCTGGCACCTTCACATTCTCACACTTCGATTCGGATCCGGATGAGCTTGACAGGCACCTCTGGCAATGCATCAGGAACCTGCTCGATTTTAGCGAGAGGAGCTCATACAAGACCACCGCCTACACCATCTGGCTGAGGTGGTTGGATCTGGACAGTCATGGATACTCGCGTCAGGTTGCTCTTCAAAAAGACCCGTACTGGAAATACTTGCTCGGGACACTTGGTCAGTCATCCCAAGGAGACACCGAGCAAAGGAAAATCTGTCTTCATGTTCTCAAAAAGTCCATCTCCATTTCTCGCAACAACATCCGCGCCAACGATATGGAGTTGACTCTGGACCAACAAGATAAGCCAGGTGAGTAGCGCTCTACCCTTCTTTAGTCCGACGGCTTCAATGGACGAAAGTCGCCATCTGACAGTCCATTTTTATATGGCACATGAAGCTGTACATAATGCTAACGTCACAATAGGTTCCATGATTACTGAATCGCAATACGCAAGATTTTGTACTGTCTACGAGACTATCGTTATTGGCAGATATCTGAACCAGGCACTAGAGTGCGTACAGGACTTGGACCACCTTGCTTCTGCCGAGACCATGGTGCAAAAATCATGGCTCTTTGCTCTTCTCGAATCTGCACTTTCTCCGGTCACTCAAGACAGTATGCGCAAGATGCTGGGAAACTGGCTCATGAGCACAGATATCAGGCTGTTCAGCCATGCCGAAGAGTTTGCAACATTGTTGCAGAAGTCATTCCTACCTTGGGCTACTCAAGGTCCCTTGTTCACCGGAAGTGTTCAAGGAAAGACCAGAGATATGGCATGTGCTCATGGTACAAGACTATCAAATTTCCTGGAACGACTGCTGCAAGCTCATCTTGGCCGTGATGACGTCTACTCTAGAAGATGCATTGTCAACGCTGTCCTTACCTACCTGGACACCAACAAGAACAAGATCGTCCCTGTCGCAGTAATCTACCTCCTTCATGGTCTGGCCAAGGGTCTGAAAGGAGAATCTACCGCCTGTATGGAAGGTGAAGCATTGGAGTTGATACTCAGTCTGTCAAGAATTACAGGCTATCCCGAAGTTGCACGCGATGCTATGCTCGTACAATGCTACAAGCTCTCTCAATTAGTTAGCCAGGATGCGGAGACATACAGCCAGCACGGTACAGAAAAGTTGACTGCATCTGATGCCAAGCTGGAGGTTCTATCTCAACAGATCGAGGCATTCAAGATCAATGCGCCTTCAAGATTTGAGTCAGATGAGAAAAGGTCCGCAAGATGGACGTCGCTCGATGACTTCTTGGGTGAACTCGACAGCTCGCAACATACCAGCATCCAGGGTCCTGGGCTGCTGATGGCATGTGAGTCATTGACTGCTATCTTTGACAGAGCCGGCAGCGATGATCTAGATGCTCAGAAGCTAGACCGCGCCTTTGATGCTGTCTGGAATGAGGTTGAGAGACAAGATTACCCTAGAGATGTTCTCATGTTCCTGCCACGTCTAGCGTTACATCCCGGCTGTGTCAGTCGCTGTTTGGAGCACGAACAGTTGTGCGCCACAATCTTGGAGGTTTTCACTCAACTTCAGCGCCTGCAGAAGGGCAGAATCTATCTTTGGACGCCTATCATGAAAGCCTACAGAACGGCCATGATCACATGCCCTGCTTCTGCTGAGAAGTTCGGTTTGGATGAATTTGTCATTCAGACTGCAAACAACCTTCCTGCTGCAAGACTTGAATTTAAGCTGGAGGCTGCAGCTATTCAGCTGTTGACCGAGGATGGAGACATTCACCGAAGCTACAGCGACTACTACGGAGAGTACGAAGAGGTTGGACATGCTGCCTTCTTCGATCTCGTAAACCGTCTTAGCAACATCAACTCGCCGATGGTCAGTGAAATATACGACCGTCTGCTCAAACCTTGGACGAAACAAAGACCTCCTGTCCCTATCGTCACAAAATGGAAGAGCACCACGCAACTCCAAGTCATGCTCATGCTTTCTGAACAACGTCTACAGAACATCTCTGCGAAGGAAGCAGAAGATCAACTCCGAGTGTTGTTGAGAGTCGTTGCCATAGAGCCACTTCCGAGATACCGCTTCTTGCTCGAATGGATCATTTCTCGCGTCATTCTTAACCATCCCTCGACCGGAGAGCTTGTTTTAGATGCACTCTCGTCAAAGGATCACCATTCGAACCCCAAATATCTCGGAACCCTCGTCAAGATTGCCTTGATGATCGCTTGTCAGGATAATTGCTCTCGAGACTTTGCAGCAAGAGTAGCATACCGTTTGGTGGCTCTCGCGTCAAGTGCAAAGATCATCATTCGTCACGAAGCACAGTGGTCATTCCCAATCTTGTGGGATTATGCTGAAAGCAGAGGCTGGTCCGAGATTCAATCCAACCCTGCTTGTGCTGCTTTGAACGAGTACATCCGCAGTCTCGAAAGATTCTCGGAACCACCGCCAGCCAGAGAACTCGAACGTCTCGACCCCTCTGCTGACAACACACTCACAAATTTGCTCCAAGGCAAGTATCTTCGTGTCGAACCACCAGGTGAAGAATCTGTCGTGACTGGCGATTTCCAACGCCTGTGGGAGAAAGACACAGTGGCCAGATCGACATCTGCAACACTTCCTCTGGGTCCTCAACCATCCACGCCAACACAAAATGGGACACTTCCCGCTCAAGCGACACAAGAACAGTCTAAGGAATCAGCACGCACAGAAGCCTTTGCTGCCCTTCAAACAAAAGGAACAGCATACCTCTCGGCTGATATTTCCTCCTCAGACGCGACATCAACGTCCACGACTCGCCCTACTTCCCTCATTGTCGTCGGCTCTCTCGTCGACAATGCATACAACCTCGGCGGTCTCTCGCGCATCAGCGAAATCTTTGGCGCAGAGGCAATGTACATCCAATCCCCCCAATCCGTCCTTGCAAACAAAGATTTCGTCTCTGTAGCAGTGGCCTCGCACAACCACCTTCCCATCCACGATCTTCACTCCGATGACTTGTCTGCCTTTTTGACTGAGAAGAAAATGCAAGGGTACACTGTTGTGGGTGTTGAGCAGACTGATCGCAGTGTCTTGCTGGGCTCTGAACAGTGCAAATTGCCTGAGAAGACTTTGCTTATCATGGGAAGGGAGAGAGAAGGTGTGCCGGCGCATGTGCTGGGAGAGTGCGATATGTTGGTTGAGATTCCGCAAAAGGGACTTACTAGGAGTATGAACGTGCAGACGGCGGCTGGTGTGGTGCTTTTTGAATATGCTAGGCAGCATCAGGGATAAGAAGCCAGACGTATCATACGGAAATGAAAAGTTTCACAACTTGGATAGCAACTTATCCATTTCTTAAAGTGCTTACAGACTGAGTGATCGTACAAGCTATTCTACACGTATCTTACAGCTCATGTCTACTACACCATATCCAGGAATGCACCTCCCTTTTCCTGCTCAGCTTCTGAATATAGGTTTTGGATAATAGACTTCTGTTTCTCATCCACTCTGGCCCCTCTGTCTTGCATTCTCTGCAAAACATCCCAGCATCTGCTGTCTGCGTTTTCTGCCAATGACTTTGCCAGAAACTCAGCCGTACGTGGTCTAGGCATGAATCCTAGCTCTTCCATTTCGTCAAAATAACGATATGCATTGTCCAACTTTGCGTCTTGGACACAGATAACGACCAGACGATCGTAGACAAGAGCATCAGGTCGGACGCCTAGTGCCAACATCTCAGACACTAAAAACATCGCTAGATCGTAAGCTTGTTGTGCGGTAGGTTTTGCTGCGCCGCGAAGAAGAATGTTGAAGGTGTCGAGGGTGCTGTAGGAACGACTACGACGGATGGGCTTGCCATGTTTATCCACAGCAGTGCGTTCAAACAGATGCATGTGTTTGTACGCCACCAAGGCTTGTTCAAGTTGGTTTGTCTCGACATATCCTTCTATCAACACATTCAACGCCGCGATAGGGATTTCTCGACCGCTTTCGTGGAGAGAAGATATGATGTCAAAAGCGGTTGAACAGTCTGAAGGCTTACGAACAAGGTGTGTGAGGATAGAGCGTGTTGATACAGAGGTCGGAGGGATCTTCACGCTTGCCATAATGGTGAGGACAGTGAAGGCGGCGCGAAGGTCTGGTGGGGAAGCAGACATATAGGTAGTCAAGAGTTGGTCGTAATGGATTTTTTTGAAGTTTGTGCTGCGCTTGCCCAGAACATGGAAAACAGAGGTCGCAAGGGCTGCATCACCCTTGCGAGCAGCTGTAGTAAGGACGTTCAGACACGTCCCTGATGAAGGGATTAGATAACCCGGGATAACTTGACTGTTCCAGACATATACGGTGCTACGATGGTGAAAGGAGGCTGCAGCGCGGTCAAGCATGTGAGCCCAGAGATTCTGATTGACAATCCAGTCGTTGGCAGCGATACGGTCCTTGACTATGGTTAAAGCTTCGTCGAACTCATTCGTTTCGAGCATAAAGTACACGGCGATATCGTAAAGCCAGCTTTGAATTGGCACATTGTCTTTCCGCATTTCTTCAAGATGATCAAGACCCAATTCGAGTTGGCCTTCTCGGAACAAGGCTGCACCGACCCAGTGGTAGCCTTCAGTATTCAGCTGCAACCATTGGCGACGCATGTACTGTAGAATGTCCTTGCGCAGCAGGTAGTCCATGTGGACGCTTAGTACGCGCAGTACGTCGTGACAGATCTGTACGTTCATCTGCAGTCCTTCATCTTCCATTTCAGCCAGCAGACGTGCCACGTTTCTGGCGGATCCTTCGGTTGGATGAACATTTGTGAGGATAGAGATCGAGTATAGGCGAAGATTGGGAGTCTCACGTCGTTCGCGGACCAGATACTCGACCATTTGCATTGCCTCTCTGCTGTTTCCCTTGCCGGCCGCGGCGTGTGCCAACTCATACAGCTCCGGTGTGCTCAAATTTGGATAGTCGGCTTTCTTGACAGTCGTCTTGGGCCGAATAGTTGTCTTCAACGTGGTTTTGAATTCCTTAGATTGCGTCTCCTCATTCAATGGAGCCCAGACATTCATGACTGGAAGGCCACTCTTTTGCACTTCTGGCGGAACATCGACAGTGCCTTTGAAGCGGACGGGCGCGACAGAAGAGTTGTGGCGCGTTGCTGCCGGTGTGGGTTTTCGAGTCGCGGCGCATTGTAGCGTGGGACGAGGGCGGCGGATCAATGCATTTCGGCTTGTCAATAGCGGTACGGAATTGTATGAGGGACAGAGGCAATGCCAGAGCCCGTCGGCAATAAGTTTGGGTGTGGTAGAGGACATGTGCAGTTGCGACCGCCCTTGGAAATTCTGAGAGACATTTTGAAGCCGCGCATGTGAACGCCCAGCCTGGCTTCGACAGCCATATAGCTCCATTATACAAGGTCACCAACGAGACTATTCTAGTAATCACTTCTTCATCTTTGCTGTAGCGTGATATGCTCGGTTTCAAGTCATGAACTCAAGTTGATGTCGTGATGGTATGTATTCTGGTTGCACGGCCTGTCTGCAAGCCGTGAATGGGTATTTTGTCCTCGTGAACCTTTGCCTTGAATGTCGATTCCGCGCGCAGTTGCACTATCGCACATCGCACATATTCACATGTCTCCGTCGTAGCCAGAGGCCCGCCGTTCTTGTCATGGCAGGACCGGGCTTGAGCTGTTGGCTTCTCTTTCGTCTTTCCTGAACATGCCTCTTCAACCACCACGACCACGGCCGCCTCTTCCACGTCCACCGCGACCTCCGCGTCCACCACGTTCTCCACGTCCGCTGTGGTCGCCTCGTCCTCCTTGGCCACCTCCGCGTCCTCCTCTAGCAGCTTGTTGGCTGGCTTGCTGGTCCTTGACGAGATCCACGATTTCATCTTCCATTCTCAGGTATTTGATCTGTCAAAACCCCAGTCAGCATCTAGTTGGCTGGATACCCGAGATTGAATGCAGGTAAACGCACGTTGTTTCCGCGAACGTAGCATTCTGGTAGTCTGAAGAAGCGATCGCCTTCGGGGCTCGTTTGGATGACTTCCTTGAGTGTGAGGTTCATGTATGTATCGCAGCTGACCAAATGTCCGTTCAATGTTTCGCCATTCTTGAGCTCGACAAGCATGGGATGGCCTTGCGCCGCAGTGAGAAGACCGAGAGGGAGCTAGACATTGACAAGTGGTTGTTAGTGGCCTGACTTGTGAGCAGGAGGGCTCTCTGTAGTTGGAGAAGTGCCTCATCACTCACCATTGTGAATGCGACAACTCTCAATGTGTCAATGTGTTATGGGTATCTCAAAAATGGTGTTTGCGCATGCTCTTGGTCGCGCAACCAGGGAGCAACAACGACGTCAAGCAGCCCGGAAGTTGCCGCCGACCTTTGAATCAGTGAACGACCTGAACAAGCATCAATCAAGAGTCACGACCTGTCAAGCCCAAGAAGTTGCTCCGAAGGCCGACTCCGAAACTCCGTCTTCCTTCCAAATCCTTCGCCGAGCCTCTCTCTCCTAACCTGGGGGCCATTCCATAAACTGCTGCCTACGGGCTCTTTTTCGACAACTCGTCTTTCTGCCTCACCGTCACACTGGCGGACTCTTCGACGAAACCACTCCGGGCTGGATAGGCCCATGTAGATACTCAATTTATTTGCAATTCTATCCATCCTTTGCGGCCATGTGTTCAATCAGTCTACTTTTGTTTGCTCTTGCCTTTACATGGACTCTTGTCTCGGCCGTTCCTTACCCCGTCTTACCCTCATTCTCTTCTTTCGTCAAAGCCGCCAAAGAACCTATCATCGGTATGATCTATCCTCGCTATACTCTCATGATGTAACACTTGCTTATAAGAACATCTAGGCAGATTCGAAACAATAGCCGTCAAAGTCCCGTGCCTTGGCTGTCCTGTATACGAAGATGACGTGGCCCTCGTAAGTATATACTCTTGCCAAGGACGCCATATACCTCTTTCGAGATGGAAGTACGCGTATGTTGTCTAGCCTTGATTCTGATATGTGCCTTAGGACTTTGAACTTCAATATCCTCGTCTTGACTCCTCAACCAACCTTTGCGATGTCGACTTCACATTGAACGGGCGACCCATTGTCGTCGACCGCTCGAATCCGACCCAAGCATCAACTCTCCACATACCTCGTGGTCTCGCCAACCAAAACTGGGAGGTTGATCTTGAGGTTCAAGGTCTTTGTGATCCTGTCAAGGACGATTCTGTCTCTACCCAGCGCGCCCTCTACTTTAACGTCACCAAAGTCGCCCAACAACCTCTGGTTACTCCTGGAACGTTCACAGTCGTCGTCGGTCAATCCGAATCGGCTCAAATCCTTGTCGATTCAGAACTTGACGAACAAGCCGATTGTGCCTCAACATTGGAAAGCGTGATTAACGAGAATTCTTCCATCCTATCCAAGATCGAAGCAATTCCAACCGACAATGACATCAAGTCATCGGCTGATATTCTTACTGTCGAACAAGCCCTTCGCAATCGCCTCTACGAGCAGGCGACGAAGCTACAGAAGCTGAACCAACGCTGCCACAAAGATCTCAGCGAAAGCCTATCTGATTGTCATAGAGATATTTCTTGCATGAGCAGAGTCATGTGCCAACGCATCCATGACACGACATACCAAAAGATCAAGGAGATCCAAGCAGCTCTCCAAGATTCCATCATGGTGAGCAAGGACCGACAGGACCAATACGTCGCTGCCGATGAGAAAGACAACTGGAATTTCAACGTCAGCTCCGTGGACAACCTCCTCTCTGATATCAAGGATGGAAACTCTACCAAGTACGGTAACCAGCATCCCTTGGTGCTTGCTCTTGAGATTCTCGCAGCAGCAATCGGCCTTACTGCTCTTTGTGCATTCCTCCGCCGTCGCTTTTGTTCTCTCCGTCGTCGCGTTGAACGCCTTTCGGACAAGGAAGAGCGTCGACGAGCTCGTCACTTCCGCTGTCTGGCACGCAAGGAGGCTATGCGCAAAAAGTGGGCCTCCTTCAAGCAAGTCTTCAAGCGTTCACCTCGAAACGGAGACTATGAGGAGAAGCGTGCACTTGTCATTGAAGCTGCCGGTGCGGTGATTGATGACTATGCAGAGGGATGTTCGCACCAAGTGGATGACCTAGAAATGGGTCACGCATTTGGAGATCTTCGAAATGCACGCGAATTCGTGGTTAATCTGGTCGGAAGAGCGCGTAAATCATCAAACGCTGGTTCTGGAACCACGACTCTGCCTGAATATACCGAGGAGAAGTTGCCAGACTACACATCTATGCCAGACAACTACGCACCTTCAGTCGCCAGTGCAAATTCTATGAACACTGGCATTACACCGGATAGCAGTATCATCATGACTCCCAGATGCAGCCGTGAGACGCTGCGCACAGGCACCGACTTTAGCGCCGAGTGAACGCGCCTCAAATTTCTTCTACTTTTTCTTTTCTTTGTAATTCTAGGGATGGTGATCAATCAACAGAACGGGTTTGAGGTTGGGAAGGGAGTTTGTTTCTTGCTGGACAAGGAGTTGGACATTTCCAGGGATGGTGATCTGGGGAGGAATATCTGCTGGGCACATATAATGGCCGGAAAGGTGATAGGGGGTTTAGGAAGAGCCGCTTCAATGCTGGCCACGATGGATAAATCATGCATATATACAATACGCGCTACATCTAGCGCTTTCATTATGGAATTCTTCCACTCGTAATTCCGCCTTGTGCAATGATCGAGTAGCTCATCGTACGTTCTCTTCGATCATTATGTGCTTCTTTCCTGCCTGAACGCCAAATTGACAAACCCGCTTCCATCCATATCCCAAGTAGTCCTCAGACAACGCCCAAGCACACCATCTTGTGGGCTGTCTAAGAACTCAAACTTCCAAACTCACTCTCCGTCATCTCACTACTCTCTTTGCCATCATCACCCCAGATATCCCTACTCTGCATCTCCACCTCTCTCATGGCATCAGCAACACCATCCAACTTCCTAACCACCTCAGCAACACCTTCCTTGACAGCCGCAAAGTACTTGTCACTGGCCTCTCTCCTCCTCGCCGCAGACGTTAAATCCAACGTCGTGGCCGTAGAAAGCTTTCTCTCATTCTGCTCTGCCTGTTTTTCTTGCTCTTTATTACTCTGCTGTTGCTTTTCTTGCGTATCCTTATTGCTACTATCTTTACTGTTTCTCTGCGCAGGATCGGGGGATTTGGTTTCTTTGGTGGGTAATGTGGAGACGTCTTCGGAATCTGTTTGGCCCCATGCTCGTGCGAGTTCTACTTGTGCTGCTCGTAGCTCTTCTAGTGCTTTTGCGTGCCCTGTGCCGAAGACGTGAGCGGAAGATCCGGCGGACAATTCAATGTCGGAGAGGGTGGATTGTAGGGCTGCCCAATGCGCGTCCAGTACTGCAGTGCCGCGTCTTGGTCGTTGGCGTTTTACTTCTTCGTCGATTGTGGTTGTTGCTAGACCTACTCCTCCTCCTCCTGTTCCTGACCCTGAGCCTGTGGGGTCTTCAGGTACTTGCAAGCCATCGGGTCGTTGTTGGGAGAGATTTGTGTTTTGTCTGCTCAAAGGGTCGCGAGTGTTTTGTCGTGAGAGATTTGTATTCTGCCGTGACAAATTGGCGTTTTGACGTGATGTCGCAGTATTTGATCTGGATAGCGGTGTGTGGTTGAGAGATGGCGAAGAAGGTCCAGGGATCGTAGAGGATGGTACGGTGCGTGAGTTTTGCGATGTGTCCGTGTTTGCGCGCGTGAGCGAGGCATTACTGGCGTTGTGAGATGGTGGTCCGACAAACAGCGAGGGTGCTGGTAAGCGCTGTGAGGATTGTTTCGACATATGGTGCTCTGATTGAGGAAAATGTTGGTACAAGACGTGTTGTGATGTTCCTCATTTCCAATGCATGGGGTATGACCCTGGTGCTTTGCATGTGAAGATGACGTCGTTGATGTCGACGACATTGATGGACGAGGAACGCGAATAGGAAAGAACAAAGGCTTTCGACACAAATCCTAGATGGTGCTGTAACAGATCCTCGGTATCTAGGAGGAGTTTAAATGGTTGTTACGAGATCAAGGAGTAGATCGATTTGTGCCCACAGATCTCGAAAAGGAACCGTGCAAGTCTCAAAGCCAAAAGTATTCATACCGAGTGCACGTTCTCAAAAACTTATACGTAAAGGCACATGATTGAAAAGTGAGAATGGATGATATTGGCGACTCTGTCGTAAGTATGAAAACTTGTAAAGCTATTTACATAGAAGAACAGCCAAGGCGCTCGAAAGTAGTTTTGATGTCGTGATCCATCCTTCAAGACCCTCACTCCTGCAACTCCCAAGTCCGGCCTAGAACACAGCAAATGGCCAAGATCGGTCAAGGCATATACACAATGAGTAACGCCGTGCCCAAGAAAACAAAAAGCAAAAGATATCTACAAATATATGGCAAATAGGAGAGGTGAAACAAGGAGGACAGTCGTCACCAGACTCGTCGTAGTAGAGAAGTGGGTGATAGACGCAGCTCCTGATTTGCTGGTGGTTGCAGCCTGCGTGCCTTGATCTTGCTGAGCAGACCTTGTCGAGCTGGTTACTGCACTATTGCTTTTGGCGCCAGATCCAGATCGAGATCCAGATACGCCTGATGATGATGAAGAGTCATCTTCACTAGATGTTGTGCTGAAGGCAGACACAGCCACAGTTGTAGAGCCTTGTTGCACGGTCAGCCCATTAGAGCCCATACTGACCACCTCGCCGCCGGGCAAGGCCACAGCTGGACCATTTTGCGAGATGACAGTGCCATCGATCGTGGCAACACTGGAAATGCCAGCAGCTTGATATGCTGTGACAGCATTGCCATTAACGGTAAACACTATCGCAGATGCAGGAGTAGCAACTGCAGCAGCGGAAGTGCCATCGACAATGATAGCGCCACCTGCCGCGAGGCTGATGCGAGAACCATCCTCGAGAGTCTGAACAGGCCCACCAGCTGTGAGCGTGATTGATCCAATGACAGCCTGGTTGGTCGTTCCGGGAGGGCATGATGCCGTGACAGTCTTCGTACCAATTGCAAATACAATGACATTGGAGCCAGCAGGGTTTGCAGGTGTCACAGTCGAGTATTTTGCAATGGTGGAGCCGATCTTGATCCCTTCACTGTCAGCGCTGACGACAGATCCATCATCAAGTGTGGCTGCTGAGCCACCTGGAGTGAGTCTAGTCGAGCCTATGTTGATGACGCCTAATGAATCTTGAGACAGAGTTTGAGCCTTGGTTCCGACAGTGACAATAACGGCCTTGGTGATTACTGGCAAAGCAGTGAGTGCAGATGGGCGGTTTGTGATGGTAGCAGCCTCGGTCTTGATGACCAGCCCATCTGAGCCAGCACTAATGACACAATCGACTGGGAGTGTTGCGGCTGGCCCACCGACAGATAGAGTGTTCGTGCCGCACACATAAACCGTGTTCGTTTGTGTGGCAGTATAAGTAAAAGTACCTGCCGTGAAGACATAGATATGAGGTTTGGCGGATGATGGCGAGCTGCCTTGTGAAAATCCGCCTTGTGCTTGTGAGCCCTGGGTATTCTGTGCTCCATTCGCAGTATTGGCGTTTTGGTTGCTCTGACCTCCTTGGGCGCCTTGGCCAGCATTTTGTGTTGGATTCCAATGCTGATTCTGGCCGCCTTGGGTGCCTTGTCCTCCGTTTTGCGATTGTCCCCCTTGAGTGTTCTGTGCCCCATCTTGGGTCTGACCTCCCTGTGTGTTTTGACCTCCTTCAGAGTTCTGGCTGTTATCATTATTGTTGTTTCCGATTTGACTATTACCACCATTACCGTTCTGACTTCCGCCTTGTGTGGTTTGAGCGGCCTGGGTGTTCTGAGCACCATTCTGTGTTTGCGTATTTTGAGTATCTTGATTGTGACCTGCAGTATCGGCAGTCTGAGTTTGCCGAGCATCATCATTGTTCTCCTGCCCTTGAGTAGAACCTGCTCGGTCGGTCGTATGATCTGCAAGAGCAGTAGGCGTGGGCGTAGTAGGCGCTGCACTTGAAGCTTGTACCGCCGAAGTGGTGGTTGTTTTTGCTGGTCCAAAAGCGACTGTAGGTGTCTCGACAGCGGTTCCAGGCTTAAGGGCATAAGGCGGATCGTAAAGTCCTCCATACCACATCTGGCAACCTTCCCAACCCTTGTCAAGCTTCCTGATGCCTGGAGGCATAGCCAGTTGAGGATTATATTGGTTTTCGTAGATGACGTTACATTTGTAATCGGCAAACCCAGGATATTCGCATCTCGCCTGTCCGTTCCAAGCACTGTAGGGCACTGGTGAGTTCAGGTCGGCGTAGTTAAAAGGATAGCCAGTGACTTTGTCCGTCGTGACGAAATATTGGTAGTGTGGTTGAGAGTAACGCAAACTCAACAACTTTTCTGATGGTAAGGCGAGTATAGCATCAGTGACGGTTGTACCTATTTGGCTGCTGCACCGATCCACAGCCCAGACCTTCTTGATCGAGATATATGCCTGGCCATCGCGGACGAATGTGCGCGTTCCCACAACAGCGGTCTCCAGAGGTGTACCCATACTATCCGTAGCTGATGGATCAACACCTGTATAAGGCATACCGTCATCTCTGCCATACGCTGTTAGGTTGGCGGAAGGAGTGGTAGCGCACATGTCGCGTGACACAGTAGTGGCCTCAGGGAAATACATCAACTCAACCTCATCGCCAAAGATTGTGCACAGCCCACAGCCGTAGAAGCTTTTTGAGAAGGCTTCGTCTGACATGGATTGACTGGAGTTTATGCAAGCGGGTACCGAGGGCGATGGCGTAATGGTCGGGAAGATGGCATCAACTGCGCGAGTACTATTGGCGATAGCGGTCCACGATGAGGATGCAGTACTATAAGCTTGCCATAGTCCGTCGCAATCGGAAGGGTTTACACTGCAAGAAACGGAAGAGATTGGGAACATCCATCCCATTGATGCTGTACCCACGGAAGTGGTCGGTGCTGTGCCAACAGTCGTGATGACAGTCGAAGATGTGGCGACGGCGGGCGAATAGTTTACGCGTGCATGACCATCGCACAAGGTTGTAGCGTTCGCATAGTATGTGACCGAGACCCATGAGGTTCCCGAGAGAACGTCAGTGTAATTTGATGTATAGCTGTGCTTATTTTCCCAGGAGTTGGAAGCTGAATTATAAGCAGAGACCAAGTTAGAACATGAAGTCGCATAAGCAGCGCCAGAACCGGTGGACGCTATTGTTGGACTGATGTAGGTGATGTCATCCCAGCATCGGCCTCCGCCAGCATAGCAGATAGTGCTATGAGGTGGTGTTGACACAAATGAAGAACTGGTCGAGGGAGAGATCGTGCTCATCTCAGCAGTGTTCGTTGTGGTGTTAGCGTATGTCGGTGTTTGCCCTAGTGCCGCGAGAATGTATGAACCCAGACCAAGAGCAACAGTGGTTGATGTTGTCTTGGGGGTAAGATTGACCGCAGAGAGATTTCCATTAGATACTACAAGAATGCGTCAGAATGGACAATAGCGAAACAGGACTCGGCCGCCACTTACAGGCTTCACATCTTACGAGAAAGGCTGTTAACACGATAAAAGCCACAGCGCTAGAACACATTCTGGCTTCAGGTCTCGACGGACCGAATGGAAGATTCTCACGAAATCGAGTCTCTCATGACAGTACGAGAGACAGCCAGAGACAGCACAGGAGGATGACAGGATCTGGATAGTGCGCCAGAAGCAATGGTCTGTGTTTGGAGTATAAAGGAAAAGAGAAGGGAAGGCAGTCGCAGGTCAACGAATTGCTGGGTCGGCGGCCTGTAGCGGCCGTGCGAACTTAAAGATGAACGACGATTCACCGTGCATTTTCAAAGCCAACTCTAAAGCGCCATCAATCCGTGACGGCTTTGATAAATCGATTCTGATCGTCTGCTGCTCACCAACTAGCCTGAAACGCACAACCTCGACTCCAGATCAGGGGCTCATGGCCGAATTCATGGTTGGGTTCCGTGGGGTTCACTTGAATTTCTGAATCCACGTCATGCGCTAAACCGTTGGAGATAAAGTCTGGGTTTGCCGGTCATCATGGATGAGGCGCAACAAAGACAAATCATAGAGCGACGCCGTCGACATAACGTTAGACGGAGGCGAGCAGACAACGCTGTCTCACTGGTATTCCCATGGGGTTTGCGATTTTCTGGTTCTCTAAACGGAGCAGTTAGTGTTTCTGGTCGGTTCGCTTTCCTCATACGGCTTTGATGGGGAATTCGAACCGACCAAAAACCAATTCCTTCATAATGAATGCGATCATCAGCACTCTAGTAGTAGGTCGCATGAACCAGACTTTGTGCGGTGTCGTGGTCAGAGTCGTAGTCTTGGTGATGGCGACCTTGGAACGTTGCTATATAAAGAAAGATCGACATTCCTTCCGAGGGGCGAGTCTTGGCTATAGGATCATTAGAAATGGTTCAGAGCCGAAGCTAGATGCGGCCTGTTCCTGTTTGCTCCTCTTGTCAACTCTTCATGGATGCGATGTTTCTATGCGATGTCAAGCATATGGACTGTAGCAATAATACGGTGATACTCGAGTGGTCTCTTCATGGGTCGATCAACATCTCGGCCATATTTCAGTGCATTGGTGTGAGTCCGCATTACGTAGGACAAGCCTCTGTGAATACGAGAAGACTTGAAGTCGACTTGGCAGTGCTGCATCTGTAAGGCCAACGATACACCATTAACCAACTTAGGTTCAGCGACTCGTCAATGGACGGCTCGGCCAGATGATAGAAAAAGGGGTGCTCGTATAGACAAAGTACCTATTTCTGCTAGACCCTCAGCAAACAGGCTTGAATGCAACAGTAGTCAGGGTGTTATTGCGACACAGAGAAGAAGAGGCTGGCAGTTGTGGAGCTTGTAGGGTGACTGCCCTAGTGCTTGGCTCAAAGGATGTCGGTTGTCGGAAGAAGACATGTGGATGTGGCTGTTGTTTGGGAAGGCGCTTACTCAGCTGGAGAACAGGTGGCGGCATGCATGCTCGACCCTGAAACTCGACATCATCCGAGCTGCTGCCATTGTCTGTTGAACAGTAACAGCAACAAACTGCAAACATGAGACTTGGATTGATTGCTTCTCTCGCCCTGGTCGGCACTTCTGCCGCCTCGGCCGTCATCGACCTCATTCCCAAGAACTTCGACGACATCGTCCTCAAGTCTGGAAAGCCTGCTCTGGTCGAGTTCTTCGCCCCCTGGTGTGGTCACTGCAAGACCTTGGCTCCGGTCTACGAGGAGCTGGCTTCTTCATTCGAATTCGCAAAGGATAAGGTCACCATCGCCAAGGTTGACGCTGATGCTCACAAGGAGCTCGGCCGCAGATTCGGTGTTCAAGGCTTCCCTACTCTCAAGTGGTTCGATGGAAAGAGCGACACTCCCCAGGACTACAATAGCGGCAGAGACATTGACAGTCTGTCCGCCTTCATTTCCGAGAAGACTGGCCTTAAGCAGAAGAAGAAGGCCGCCATTCCCAGCAATGTCGAGATGTTGAACGACCAGACCTTCAAGACCGAGATTGGTGGTGACAAGGATGTCATTGTTGCCTTCACCGCCCCTTGGTGTGGACGTAAGCAGCGAATGCCACTCTCTGAGCAGGGCAAGTATGCTGACTTCTTTGCAGACTGCAAGACCCTTGCTCCCATCTGGGAAAAGCTCGCCAACGACTACGCCAATGAACCCAACGTCCTCGTCGCCAAGGTTGACGCTGAAGCTGAGAACGCAAAGGCTACTGCTCAGAAGCAGGGCATCAAGGGCTACCCTACCATCAAGTTTTTCCCCAAGGGTTCCACTGAGCCCGTCGCTTACGAGGGTGGCCGTTCCGAGGACGCTCTTGTCAAGTACATCAACGAGAAGGCTGGTACTCACCGTACTGTCGGTGGTGGTCTTGACATCACTGCTGGCACCATTGCCGCTCTCGACGCCTTCGTTTCCAAGTACACCAGCGGCAGCGCTCTCGAGACTGTTCAAAAGGAGATTCTGGCCGCTTCCGAGAACATCAAGGACACCTATGCTCAGTACTACGTCAAGGTCTTCGATAAGCTCGCTCAGAACCCTGGTTATGTCGAGAAGGAGTCTAAGAGACTCAACAACCTGCTCAAGAAGGGCGGTCTCGCTCCTGAGAAGGTTGACGATCTTACCAAGCGTAGCAACATCCTCAGCAAGTTTGTTGCCAAGGTCCAGAGCGTCAAGGAGGAGCTCTAAACAATTGAGCCTTACTGAAGTCACGACAAAAAGAACATGCTAGCCATTAGAAACTACAGAGTATCAAAATAAGATCTGTTTTAGTCATGAACACTTTTATCTTGTCTTCATCTATGCTGGTGGTGGTGACGATGAGTTTTTGCGTGGTTTTTGATCTGCAGCTGGAGCAGTGGTAGGAGCAGGCGAGCCCTGTCTCTTAGCTGTGATGCGAGTATGACCGCCTTGTCCCTCGGGATGGTCCTTCTCCCATTGTGCCAACAGATCTGTGAGCTTGGGACCCCAGACATCCTCACCCTTTTCCAAATCCTCAAACTCGAGCACGTTTCTGCCTAGCTCGAATTCGCCTTGTCGCGATCTCTCCAATGCGGCCATGAGTCCGAGCGAGCCAACAGCTGCACCCAAATCGTGACAAAGACTGCGGACATAGAAGCCTGATGAAACAGTCATTCTTATGCGGGCTGCCGGTGCTGGACATGGTTGTCTCTCTTCTGCCGCAGCGTCTGTGTCGACTGTGGGTGCTTGATCCACTGCCTCTGCTCCATCAATCTTAACCTTCTTCACTTCGGGTCCATCTGAACCCTCTCTTTTTCTCTTCAAGTCTTCGGGGTCGGGTTGTGCTTCCTGGCCTGCGGTAGCCTGGGTCTCAGCGGCGACTTGCGGTAATAGCTTATCCACGGCCTTCTTCTCCTCTTCTTCAGCCTCCTTCTCGGGCCAATTGTACTTGTGTGTACCAGGCTCCATCCACTCGATCATGTCCAATTGTGATACTGTGACGGGACGTTCTTGAATCTCGACGGGAACCTCCTTGCCTTCTCTGGCGTACTCGTAGAGTCTCTTACCCTGTACTCTGAGAGCGGAGAAGATGGGAGGTCGCTGCATGATATCGCCGCGGAACTTTTGAAGGGCTTCCTCGACCATGTTCTTGGTAATGTGCTGGTAGGGAGCTCTCTTGACCACCTTACCCTCAGTATCGTAGGTGTCACTTGCAGCGCCAAAGACGACAACAGTCTCGTACACCTTTGTGCAGTCGAGAAAACCTTGCAGCTTCTTGGTGCCGCTGCCTACTCCTACGACCAGCACGCCAGTAGCCAGAGGATCGAGGGTTCCGCCATGACCGAGCTTGACTTGAACAGGTTGTCTGTTTTTGCGCGAACGTTTGCCGTAGTTTCTAGCAGCATCGGCCTCGCGTTTGTTCTTTTCAGCCTGAATCCAGGGAGCAAAGGTTTTGGAAGGGTTCAAGTGTTTTTGAAGATCGCGGAGAGCTTGGGCGGATGAGACTGCAATTGGCTTGTGAACGGCTGGAGAGAGATTATGTCAGTGCATTGTCACGGTTGAAGTTGTGCAGATGTAGTCTACCAAAGACGCCCTCAATGACGGGAGAAGGTTCACTCATGATTTTGACTGATCTCCAGATGAAACTCTTTGCCATCTGCAGAATGACAAGTGGATGCTCGAAGATGAAATAATTATTCTCAAAAGTCGGCAAGCAGCTCTCCACCAAGGTCGGGCTTGGCAAAGCTGTGACGCGAATCGCGCGTGCTCTTCGCGAGTTGGACCTTCCTCGAGAGTTGCGACTTCCTCGGAATTGATGTATTGTTGATCGACTAGCGATATATACATCTTTTGGTCCCGAAGATGCCTTCGATATCAACTGCCAGCACATTGTTTCAAACATGAGCCACGAGACCTCTGTGCTATGCCCACGCGACCCCTCGCAAGTGAACTCCGATGACTGGCCGGAATTCGAGCTCAAGCAAGCCTTCGTCTTCGACCCAGAAGATCCGAACAGAACGCCTGTAAGCCTACTACATGCTGGACACTATCGTCCACTCTCCATCATCGGAAAGCTCGAACCACCAAATTCTCGAAATGTCGGATCCTGGCTAGACAAATCTCAACAACGTGCCGTCCAGATCGAGCTCACAGAGATCAAAGAATTTTCGTATGGCGAGTATGGTGATGGGTCATTGGACATATGGGCTGCTGGTCAAGCTGGCTGGTTTACGATCAAGCCAAGCAGAGCCTACAAGAAAATGTACAGCGACATGACCCAGGCTCTCAAGCTGCTGTACTTTATGGCCGACACCTACAAAGCTTTGCGAAAGTATGCCGACCTATCGGCTCCTTGTTTCTTCCAGAAGGTGGGCAATATGATTGAATATTTCGGAATTGTATTGATTTTTGCTTCTAGTGCAGTGAGGCAGGTCTCGAAGGAAGCAAAGATGTCACAGATGTCGCCGAAATGTTTACTAAGCATAGGCATTTCCTAATTGCATCTATGTTGACCAACAAGGAAGGATTGCAATGGCACCGTGTCCCACTATACACGTGGTTCCAGGTCACATTTCCTGTGAGTCAGGTCATCCCTCTCTACAAAGCTATGGCTGACCTAGGTATCAGGATGATTTTCTTCTTGTCCAATCAAGGATCAAACCACCACGATCGAAATCCACGTCGCAAAAGAGCGGCACACAATCCCCTGCTCCGTCTACCGCAAGCTCGAGAAGGAAAAAGGCAGCGGCCAAACAACAAAACGCGACCCCAAAATCTACCATCTCGATACGCTCAGGTCGCTCGACTAGGTCAACCAGGTCACAATCGACGGTGACCGTGGAATCCTTGCCCATGAATATCGACAACACTTCAGAAGTAGAACAGACTCCCGAGATTGTGTCAACGACCAATCAAACAGAAAGTCACATCGTTCAAGACATGTCTTCCAGCAGCGATGAAGTTCCTAGAACTGGAGGTAAGGGCAAAGGCAAATCAGCCTTGAGGCCGAGATCCAGCAAATTCGCTACGCGAGCAAGCAATGCTTCGATGGAATCTCCTTCTGCCTTGCAGAACAAGACAGCAGCACTTCTACCAGAAGCAGACGAATCAGAAGCCATGTCGATCGACAGTCCTCCTAATGACTCGGCATCCAGCGATAAGCAGACCGAGAACACAACTGAAGACTCGGACGACAATGACGGATACAAAACAGAGACCCGCGAACCTTCATTACCGTTTCGTCTTCAGGACGCAGCTAATAATGGCGATGTTTGGCATTGTCCTGTAGACGGCTGTATGCACAAAACATACGCCGCATCGGAGCCGAGCTCACAAATCTTGATCAAAAGGCACTCACAAATACATGACTTTGACCATGATGAAAGAGTCCAGTTGGTGCGGCGCATGGAGGCACCTTATCTGCCTGTAAACAGGCTGATGGACAAGGTTAGAGGAGTGGCAGCATCAAGCAAGTTGCCGCCACCTATCACTCAACGTTATTGACGAGTCGAGGTTTTGTACTTGTAAATTGGGAGTTTGTTTCGTTGGCGTTTTCACTTTGGTAAAGGGAGGACCTTTTTGATGCTTTGCGATGATACCACGAGAGAAGGGATAAGACAAATTTTGCCTGGGTGTAAATTCAGATACAGACATGCCAGAAGAGCAAGGCGTTGATTCCGGTTCTGTTAAGCATTTTCAATTCCAAGCTCGATGCTATGCGACTTGAGGGGTATAATGTACTTTCTGTAAACAATAACAAAACGAAAATCATTCATTTTGACTCTTCATCTTGAGATCTGGCGGATGCTTGGATAGAAGCCTCGAGGTTGTCAAGACGTCTGGACATCTCATCCACTGTTTTGAGGCATTAGTGTATATCATCATTCACGATGAATGAATACTCACTCTTCGTAAGCAGATCCGATGAAATGTTGGTGAACTTTGTAGACAGTTGGTTGAGGAGATCATCGACTACAGTAGCCAAGTCTTCAGACGAAGAAGTGTCTGGTGCCTACGGTGTCAAAAGTGAGTAAACCATATCACTTCCATCGACGCTTGTTGATCCCTGAGTGGTGTTTACATTTGATGCTTCAGTAGTATCGTGGTCTTTGTTGATGTTGAGGTCTGCCATGCTGAGATTGACGTCCTTTTGTGTTTGTAGCTCAGACATTTGCGACAAGGAGGTTGGCGGTGCTGAAAGAGTGGCTGTCCTGCATGCAAGGCAATCAGGGTGATGGGGATGGCTTCAGCACCCTTTACAGATTTATGCACCAGGGCTTGGACTTATGCACAGCACAAAGAGCAGCCTTCCCCACATTTTGCTCAAACGCGGCGTTTTGCAAAGGTTCCGATCTTTCGAGACTTCTCCAAAGAAAAAAGTTCCCGGAGCCACATTTTTTTGCAACAAACACATACACAACCTCACAAATCATGGCAAAAGGAAGCAAATTGCTAGCTGCGCTGGATCGCGAAAAGGGCGTCAACCACAAACTCGAACGCCAAAAGAAACAGCAAAAAGCCGCCGAGAAGAGAAAGAGATCGAGAGTTGAAGACCAGGAAGATGAGGCTGTTCTCGAGGATGCGATAAAGGAGGCCGAAGAGACTGTTTCGGGTGATGCTGGAAAGAAGGACAAGAAGGGCGCAAAGCGCGCAAGGGTTGAGCAAGAGGATGAAGTTGAGGAAGAGGATGAGGAGTGGGAGACTGATGATGAGGATAAGACGCATGCTGTATGTGTTTGCGCTATTGTGTGTACAATGCGCATGATGATGCTAACTCTCTGCTCTAGAAAAACATTGCAAGACTGGTCGAGGACGATTCCGAGGACGAGTCTGATTCAGAGGACGACATCAATGGAGGCGCCGAGCTGGACGATGATGAAGACGACGACGACGAGGAGGAAGACGAAGACATTGCGCTCTCAGATCTGGAATCCGTGGCTTCAGAGGACAAGGGCGATATTATCCCACACCAACGCCTCACCATCAACAACACCGCCGCTCTCCTACGCGCTGTAAAGTCCTTTGCTCTTTCCTCCAAGCTCCCGTTCTCCGAGAACCAAACCATTGTCAGCGACGCCCCCACTGAGATTCCCGACATCGATGACGATCTCAACCGTGAACTTGCCTTCTACAAGCAATCCCTGGATGCTGTTACCAAGGCCCGTAGTCTGCTCAAGAAGGAAGGTGTGCCTTTCTCCCGCCCTGCAGACTATTTTGCCGAGATGGTCAAGAGCGACGAGCACATGGGCAAGATCAAGAGCAAGTTGATCGATGAGGCAGCAAGCAAAAAGGCTTCCGCCGAAGCACGAAGACAGAGAGATCTCAAGAAGTTTGGAAAGCAGGTCCAAGTCGCCAAGCTGCAAGAGAGAAGTCGCGAGAAGAAGGATACTCTGGACAAGATCCAACTTCTCAAGAGAAGTAAGCATTTCATTCCTTTCATTACTTTGACGTGCCACAGAAACACGAGGCTAACCACATCCACCAATAGAGAGAAAGGGCGAAGACATTGGCAACGCAAACGAAGACGACATGTTCGATGTCGCCCTCGAAGACGCCGCCGAGACAGAGAAGAAAGACAAGGCTGCCCGCAAGGCCGGCGGTGCTGACTCGCGCGGAGGCAAGAACAACTTCAAGCGTGTCAAGCGCGACGAAAAGTACGGCTTTGGAGGCAAGAAGCGCTTCTCCAAGAGCAACGATGCAAAGTCATCGAGCGATATGAGCGGCTATTCATCAAAGAAGATGAAGGGTGGAAAGAAGGCTCAAAGACCTGGCAAGAGCAGGCGTGCAAACAGAGCTTAAAAAGCCTTTGGGTAGGAAGAGAGAGAGAGAGAAAAAGTAGTTTAGTCTTTGTGATATCACAATTAGCATTGGGTGGTCGGGTTCTGTTTATATCGAATAGCCATATAAACGGCATTTTCTTCTGTTCAGCTTCTTCGCATAAAATGAACCTTATAAGATCTCCCTTGTAAGCATGCGCATTGTTATCCACAGCGCAGAGCTATCAATCAGCACTTCCGACGTGAAGTGATAAACATATTTGAGAAGAGTTTTGCGAGGAAATTGTATTGGAAAATCGATGGCATTTTCATGAGTCCAGCCGCCGCCACCAAGATATAGTTGTACAAGGGATGAGAAGAAAGGGCGTGTTTTTGATACATGAGGCAAGCAACAATGCAGAAAAAGAGATAGGGTCCATTTACAGAGCGGGCTTGGCCTGCGATTGTTGCTGCTGAGTGAGGAGCTATTCATTCATTAGCATGATTCTCTTTCTTTGAATGTGTTACAGATGAGCTTTGTTTTGAATCTTACCTCGTTGGCACTCTGCTGCATCTTCATCTCTCTCTCCATCTCGGCCATCTGCTGCTCCTCTGCGAAAGCCAATGCCCACGGCACACCCAAAAGCAAGACACTGGTGCTGACAACCCAGAGAGTCTTTCCGCCGTAGTTGAGTGTGGTCTGCACCCAGGAAGAGGTTGTGGAGAAGGTGTTGGAGAGGGTCTTGCGGTATGTGGGGGGTACAATGTCCTTGAGGGCGGCGAGTCTGTCGGCAAAGCTTTCGTCGGGCATGTATTCTTCCTCGTCGTCTGAGGCCTCGGACTCTGTGCGCACAAAGCAAGTGTTAGCCTTGTATCTCTGTCCTCCTGTCCACCCTTGCAATTCTGCGCCGGGCAGCGGTGGTCCTTAGGTGTTCGTACCATCGCTGGTGTCCCATTCGTCCTCGACCTGGGGACCGGCCTGTTCTCTGTTGAACTCCTCGTCGAGAACCTCTTCAAGCTTGACCATTTTGACGGTGTTATGTGTACGTGTGGAAGAGACTTGGGATGGTGGTGTGATCGACGGTCGAATGAACTTGATCTCTTGCAACTCGAATTGCTGTCGCGCGGTCTTCGCGGCGTTGCAAGATTTCTAGACGGAAAGCGTCATCCTCCGCCTGCGTCGACACACGTGATCGTGCTCGAGTCGGAAGTTAGCCTCTTGCATTTCAACTTCAACCACGACCGCATCGAGTGTAACTTGATATTCTTCAACGAAGAACCATGCTCCTGTCTAATCCAAAGATGCTCTGACGTCGCTGTCATAGATGTAATCAATCGTCCTCTTGTGCGGAAATAGCAGTCTAAGACGCACGTGACAAAGCAGTAGCCTGGTCCACGTTCAAACGTGTATAGCCAGCCGGCAGATACGCGCTGATAAGGACTGCTTGTCCTGTTACGAGTACTCATATTTCACAGATCCATGATATCTCATCAGCCTTTCCTTCGACTGGCGTCTTCATTGGGCCATTAAGGTTTGTAGCATCAGAGCGAGCACTGAGCCGCTTAGCGTCTTCGTTCGGTCACTCCTCATTACTTTTCTTCTTTTCCACTTTCGACTATCTACCTAGTTCGGCAACACATCCGATACTCCTCCAACTCGTCCGTTCAATTTCCGCGACAACAGCGACACCAATTCCTTCGCCCGTCGCGTAACTGATTGCTTGGCCTTTGAGCTTTTGGTCGTTGTCCAAGTGCGCGGGGTATCTGGTGATTGATACAGCCGACACAAAGCGCGGTTTGCCGTCTTATACGTGATCGATCATGGATTCGATGGATGCGAACGGAGTCGACAACAAACACAGTAGGACATATCAGGCATGTATACCGTGTCGGCGGAGAAAGGTAGATATGCATATTGAATTTTTACACTCTCTGCATATTCGTTGACACTGTCAGGTTCGATGCGATCTCGGTCCTGTCGACAATCCTCATGACCCTCCATGTGTTCGCTGCCGTCGTGAAGCAAAAGAATGTTTCTTCTCCGCTACAAGGAGGAAGAAGAGAGCAGCAGACTCTGGTACCACTGGAGATGAAGTTGATCCCAATGACTACGAGATTCGAGGAGGACGCAAGAGGTTGAAGGAAGGTATTGCCGAATCGATCGACTCGGATGCTCGCAGTGCACATTCGCCCGTGCCTGTCGCAGCACCGTATATACCAAGACCCTTGACGCCTGGTGGTTCTATGGGTCGCCAACAACCTCTACGCCGCCCACACTCAACCTCTCAAACACCGTATCCGGGTGACGAAGCAGACGATCACGTCAACAGTCATACTGCAGCTCTCTTGCAGACTGCAGAACTGCACAATGGCCACGACGCTCTGAATGTTCTGATAGAAGCTGCTACAGCGAACCACCGCGCCGGAAGTGCTAGTGATGCTCACAAATATGCTACTTCGTTACCAAGTCCTGCTCAAGTAACGCTACCAAAAGCTTCAAACCCGCCGCCTCCTGATGCCTCGATCGATCCTGCCATTATGCAGCAGCCACTTTCTACTGTTCGCCCATCATCCTCGGCAGACTATGCTTCAGCTTACGCTGCATGGTCTCGCTTCAGATTCGTTCGCAATGGCTGGTTTACCATCAAGGAAGGCATGGACTATATTGAGTACTTCTATACCTACATGTCACCTCTGACACCGATCGCTCTTCCGGATTATCGCGGTCCTGACAAGCATGGGGCCTTGCTGGAGAATGAACCTATGCTTGCTGTCACCATGCTCATGATTGCATCACGTTACATGACATTATCCGGACCTGGTGCTCAAAGTCGATCACATTCCATCCATGCCAGACTTTGGCCTTTTGTTCAGCGCATAATCGACCGTATTGTCTGGGGTCGCGAATTGTCCGGAACTACACTTCATCCTGATGAGACACAGCCCGGCTGTGATGTCAATCCTCTGTCGCGGAAGGGTCTATTAACCCTAGGCACAGTCGAGAGTTTACTACTGTTAACCGAATGGCATCCGAGGATGATGCACTTCCCTGCAGATGAAGATGATACCCAACTCATGGCACCTGTAGATCCAATGGCCTCGATCAACGAGAGCACATCGAATACCGATAAGGGTCAAGGGGGTCACGCTCTAACTTCATGGCTTGAGCCTTGCTTCAGAAGTGATCGCATGTGTTGGATTCTGCTCAACATGGCAATGACAGTAGCTTCTCAGATTGGAGTGTTTGACGCGGACTGCTCAAGACATCTACAAGGCGTATCTCCCGAACAACAGGAAATTTATCAGCGAAGGCGACTTCACGTCAAGAGCGTCATCCTTGGATACATCACACAAACCAGTGGACGGATGGGTGTGACTGCTATGCTCCCTCAAGGATATGCCGAGCCCTCGCTCAGTGAATTGTACAACCCGAAGCGGTCGAGCTTCAAGGACACCAAGGATATTGTTCTGCATTTTTGGTTACGTCTAGCTACACTGGTCAAGATCAACAACGAAGAGCTGTATGCAAATCGACAACAAACTCGTGATATCATCAAGACTGGAAAGTATAGAGAGTTGTTGCAACGTATAAAGCCGTCATTGGTGCAATGGCGGAGGGAGTTTGATGCTTACAGAAACAGTGAGTGAATTATTGCTGCAGATGAAAGAATCTTGCTGACTCGGATCATAGTTCCAATTTTGCTTCGTCATGTCCTGATCATCGAGTACGAACACACTCGAGTGATTCTGCATCAGCTCGCTCTCCAAGCGGTAGTGGAGAGATGTGCGAACAATAACACTGGAGCTGCTGGCAAGATCATTCCACCGAACGTGCTTGATCAGTGGTTCGGCAGCGATAGACAGCACGTGGACGAAGTGATGCAAGCTTGCCGCAATGTCCTTCGAGTTGTTGTGGACGGTCTTGCTCCTGGCGGATATCTCAAACATGCACCAGTGCGAACGTTCTTCCGCATCGTTTCTGTAACGTTAGTGCTCGTCAAGGTAAGTGTCATTCCGATTCACACACAGCCATGTCTTATTGACACACCTAGACTTTCGCTTTCGGCGCTTTCGAAAACGAAATGGCACTTTCCCTGAACCTCATGGATCGCACCGTCGAAGTGATGCGCAACCACGTCGTCGATGACGTGCACCTATCAAACCGCTTCTCCAACTTCCTCGAAGTCATCACCAACCGTCTACGTCCCATGATCGTGCGCATGTCCCGCACAAACGGATCTTCTTCCCACAATGTAGCCTCCCGCGTGTCTTCTCGTCCACCAAGTCCAGGCCTGCAAAACAGAAGCACAGAACACATGCCCGCTTACCCCGCCGACCCCTACAACAACGATGGTCAACAGCAGAGGACAGACACCAATGCCCTCTACGGTATCCCAACCCAAACCTACGATCTCGGCGACAAAAATAATACCTTTTCCATCATGCCACCTCCTACCAACATGCCTTCGCCATCTCTGGGCCCATCCAGTATAAACCACCATCCTTCCTCTTCTGATCACCCTCAAGACTATAGTTTTGGGACTTATAGCGATGGCTTTGTTGGCGGTGAAGATGGAACGTATGATTGGCTTGCTTTGCCTCTGGATCCGATTTTACAGGCTGGAGGTCAGGATGTCACGGCTAATTGTTTTGGACCGGGGATTGGTGAGTTTGATATGTTGGAAGTGCTTTTGGGAGGTGGGCATGGGCAACATGGGCAAGGAGATGGGATTGGTGGGCTTGGACAGCATGGGCATTGAGGATTTAAGACAGTGGCATTCGACAGTTGGAGCAAAACAAGCACACATCAATGTGGGAAAAATGAACTCTCACATCAATTGCTGGGTGAATCTCACAAGATCAAAATCTTCCCTGCATTAATCATTTCGTGGTGTTCGTGTGATTGCCAATCTGTTTGTAACCCTCCCGAGTCCCCCCTAGAACGCCATTATATTACTTCCTTCCGTTCCCTCGTTCTAATCGATCTAGCAAGGACCCATGAAACTAGCCAACTGTGCCATCTCAGCCTGACCAGCCCTCTGCTCAACACCCTCACCTTCTTCCTCAAGCAACTCATCAATCTTCTTCACACTCTTAATCTTCCAGAAATCGTTGACCGCATCCACAAATCTCTGACTGATGGGTTCAATTTCCTTGTCATCACAAGCAGCAAAGCAAAGACGGAAATACTTGTATCCATCCTTATTGCGGATTTCATCTGTGGGAGAGAAGATCAAACCCGGAGACACAAGCACCAAATAAGGTTTTGTGGTCCAGAAGATCCAGAGAGCGCGCGAGAGACGGGCAGGTGCGACTTTAGAGATCAAAGGATGGGTTTCGAAGTGCATCTTTAGCCAGACGAACATGCCGCCTACGGGCCAGTCGAAAGAGTATGCAGTGGTGGTTTGAACGACTGCCCATTCATCGTCAGAGTCTAGTGAGAGGTTGGAAAGCGAGTTTCTGCGTCCCACTTTGACGAGTTCGCGGCCAGTGTCGAGGACGCGGCACATGGCGTTCATGCGGCGTTCGTAGTTGCCGCGCAGGCCTTCGAGCCAGCGGACCCAGCCTGCTGTGTTCCAACCTTTACCGTTGGCGGGGCCCTTGCCTGGATCAATGTCGTCGGCTTGAGGACCAATGATCAATTCGGCAATCATGGATTGGACGAATCCAGAGGGTTGTTGGGTGCTGGTCTCGGTCAGACGCAGGATACGTTCGATCAAGGCGGGTTGTCCTGTGATCCAGCCAAGACGGCATCCGGGAGCGACGGTCTTGGAGAAGGTGTCGAGACGAAGGACACGGCCATCGGTATCGACGCTGATGTAAGAAGGAACGAGTGAGTCAAGGAAATCGTATCCTGATGACTTCCACTTTGATGATTGTGGAGTAAAGACCTTCTCGGAGTTTGTTGATGATGGGAACTGCAAGTACCAGTATGGGTCGTCTTCTACAATGATGACATCGTACTTTGAGCAGAGAGCATAGAGTTCACGACGGCGCTGCAGAGACAGAACGCCAGAGGTAGGGTTCTGTCCCATGGTGACGGTGTACATCAAGTGAGGTCTCTTTCCCTTCTTGTAGTCCCAGTTCTCGAGCACATCACGAAGACCACCAGGGCCCTCAGGAAGCATACCCTCATCATCAATCTTGACAGGAGCAATGTTAAGACCTCTTGGTCTGGCGGCTTGGATGGCGTTCATGTAGCAGAATTCTTCAACAAGCAAACCTTCACGGTCGCGAACCCAATCCTTCTCTTCGCTCCATTCATTAGACAAGGCAGCAAGACACTTGGAGAAGCCATCGGTGCTTCCACAAGACAGGACGATTTCAGGGCCACCCTTGTAAGGACAATTGGGATGCAGATTCTCTTGGGAGAACTGGCGTAGGAAAGTGTAAAGAGGCGGGTATCCTTGAGCTTGGCCGTATTGCAGAGCAGAAGCCAGGTCAATCTTCTTGAGTGGGTTTTGTTCGTGAGAAGTGTGAGGGACCTTCAATGCTGATTGAGGTTGGTTGAGAGGGCTTCCATTCTTGAGGGATGAAGTGGCGGCCGAGGGAGGATCAACAGGCTTGTTGTCAGTAGGCTTCCATCTCTCTGGCAAAGCGACCTTTGCCTCTAGTGTGTCGAAGGGGAAGTAGTATTGATTGGGCAGACCACCAGCTAATTGACCAATTCCTGGGATAGCAAAGTACTTGTAGAACTGCTTGATTGAGCTAGGTTGTCTGCTCTTGGCATTGCGCGAGAGGTGGTGCGAAAGGTCCTTGGGCGGCGGGCGCGTATCCTTTGAAGCGGTGCTCGACATTTTGGATGTTGGTAGAGCTTCGTACAGAGAAAGAACGAAAGCTGGGAAAGCGTCCTAAACTGCTCGGACTAGAGACAGAGAGATAGGCCGGCGGATGCATGCATTGGATCGTGATAAACGGCTTTAGTCGGTGTTAAACGTCCTTTTGTCATCATCATTATCGGTACATCCGCACCTGCCTAAACCGTGTCGGCTGTCCAAACGCAACTGCCTCTTGCATGGCCGGTGTTTGCTGCTGGAATATAGAGAGCAAACTAGCAACATCTTCTGCGAACAAAAATCTTTTGGAAATACGCAGATAATCATCGCGTTTGATGTTACTCGGTGCGTCATAACCAAGATGGACAAAGCGGATCCGAAGTTGCCGCCTTCCGAGACGTTTGCCCATCTTTTGACAAGTCAGATCGCATACTCTTAGCACACTGGCCATGAATCCCCCGACTTGGCACAGTGAGTTCTGCAACTATTCCTCTCCTTATTCTTGTCCTGTATATCCATCTCCGACGTGAAGACATTTCTATCTGGATGCAATAGCTAAGAGGAGGACCAAAAGTGGAGTTAGACCATATCGACCCGACAGTCATGCGTGACGACGACAACGACCAGCTTGAGAGCTACCACGATGAGACTCCACTCAGAACTTCCACGGAGGACCCGCTGTTACACGCAACTTCAGTCGACGACCCCATAGACGACGACACACCACAGAGATATCCATGGATGCAAAGAGTCAGCGATAATATACCTTCACCACTCAAAAGGATATCCAATGCTGTTGTCAACTGGGCCAAGGGGCCTCAACCTCCAAGGATATACAAGATCGAACCATTCTTCCCAAGTATACAGCACGCGCCTCTCAAGCTGTTGGATCGTTATGCTCCCAAGCGTATGCAACGTTTCTGGCTTCTATTCGTCTTTTACATCTGCTGGATCCTCTCCTTCGCCTTGATTCTACACAAATCATCATTTGCTGCTGATGTGAAAGATTATGGATCGCCGATAAGACTAGGCTGTACAGCAAGATACTGGCACGACGGAAATGGCTGCGGTATAAATGGAGACCAGTGCCGACCTTTTGCCAACTCATCTCTGCCTTTCCGATGTCCTGCAGGATGTATCAAATCTCAAGTTCTGTTCCCTCATGCTGTCGGAGATCAGGAGGTCGTCTACAAGCCCCTGGTTGTTGGTGGACCCTTGAACCGGAGCGAATCCATATCAAGTACTGTCTATCGAGGCGACAGTTTCATTTGTGGTGCTGCTATACATGCAGGCTTCATTAAGAGTGAACAGGGCGGATGTGGCGTCCTCAAACTCATTGGAGATCAACACTTCTTCCCCAGCGTGAAGCAACATGGAATCGACAGTATTGGTTTCGAATCTTATTTCCCGCAATCATTTCAATTTGTGGAAGGTACACAATCGCAATGTAAGGACTTGAGATGGCCTTTACTCGCTGTATCCGTCTTCTTTACTGCTATGCTATCTTTGTTTACCACATCACCAGCTGTGTTTTTCTGGTCCATCTTTGTTGGATTGTTCTTCCAGACAGGTCTGGCTTCCGATCCGCCAAATCTCACAGATTACTATTCGTTGATCTCCACCGCTCTTGGAAGGTTCCTACCTGCCGCCTTCGTCATGGCAGTCATCTACCGCTACGCAGTCCGCTACAGCTTGACAGGCTTGACAGCACAATTTGAGAAGACGATTCTTTGGGTAGGCGCAGCATGGGTGGGCGCATTGAACAACTATACCTTCGACCGTATTCCTATCCAGCGCCTCACTCCTCACGATATAAAAGCTCAGCCTGGTGCCGTGCCAGCCCTAATCTCCATCGTATTGATTATTTTCTTTATCGCGTTGGGTCAAGCTTATGCCTTCCGTGTCGAAGGTCGCATGCCTCGCTACCTGGTTGTATATGGTCTGTTCGTTCTGGGACTCCTTCTTCTCCTTGCCGTACCGGGTATGAATTTGCGCATCCATCATTACATCCTTGCCATACTTCTACTCCCTGGCACAGCCTTCCAGAATCGCCCGAGTTTGCTCTATCAAGGTTTACTTTGTGGATTGTTCATCAATGGAATCGCTCGATGGGGCTTCGATAGTATACTCCAAACTCCAGGAGAATTGCTTTCGGATGCTCCACAAGATACCCTGTTGCCTGTGATCTCTCCTCCTATCGTCGGCACCAACAACATCACCTTTACACTAGGCCCTGTTCCTCCAGTGGATAGCACGAAGAATACGCCGTATTATGACGGTATCTCAGTCTTGGTGAACGATGTAGAGAGGTTTAGAGGATATGCGGACTATGACGCTGAGGGATTGTGGAAGGAAGATGGAACTAGAGAATGGACATGGGAGAGACATGACGAGAGTTTGCCAGAGTACTTCAGATTTGCATACATGGCTGGTAATGCGGTGGCTGATTATACCAAAGCCGGGACTTGGTTAGTTAATGGTACATGGGTGCCGATGAAGAGTGGGCCGTCATAGTCTTGGTGCGCTGCCCTCCCCTTGGGCTCAACGAAGATGTATCATCCAATGTCACTCAAAAAGCTCAATACAATGTTCGACAATATTTCAACCATACGTGAGAACTCTTGCCAAGTCATGGTACTTCCTGTCTTCCTCCGGACTCCGCAATCCTTCTCCTCAAAACCACATACCCCAACACTTCTGAACCAAAACCACCTGTCTTGGCAAAGGTGAACACCAGCGGACGTCGTCCGAGTGGCGTTCAAGCATTTTGGCTAAGCAAAGCACGATTGGCCATGCATTTAACAAGCCATGGTCACTGCAGTGAAAGGTGGGTCTGCTATGCGACGGAAGTTGACCGAGCCCAAAACGTCCTCACGGAAGTTGACCGAAGAATCCTACCACCCCACGATATCTCCACTATATCGTTTTTTGCCATGGAATGCCATGGCTCAGGCTCCCCATGGGGGAGACCGAGTACCCGGGGATGGTATATATGAGTCGTATCCTCTCTGTTCGAGATGTGAACACCGAGCAGTGCTTTGACTTCTTCTCCTTCATCGACTATTCTCTTTACGATTGATATTCAATCATGACTGGATCAGAACTAGCCAATATGGATATGGTCGATATCCCAGGCTTCGAGCTCACGGCAGAAGACTATGGCAGAAAACAAAAGGCTCTCGTCCGCAAAATCGACTTCAGACTCATGCCTTGTCTTCTGGGTATGATTGTGCTCAAGTAAGTCAACCTGACTCCAACACATTCTCAATGCTTACGATATTGTCCAGCTATCTCGATCGCAATGCTCTGCCCAATGCAAGAATCCAAGGCATTGAGAAGGATCTAGGACTCAAGGGCGATCAGTTCAACACAGCCATTTCTGTGCTGTTTGCTGGTTACATTGCGCTTCAGATCCCTTCAAACATGCTCTTGACGAGAGTCCGGCCTAGTATCTACCTTGTAAGTCCACTTCTCTCCAGCAGGCAAGACCGAGTGTTAATTCATTTGTGTAGCCTGTCTGTATGGCTCTCTGGGGTGTGGTCTCCGCTTGTACAGCTCTTGTGCACGACTTCAATGGCTTGGTCGTAACAAGATTCTTCCTTGGTTTCATGGAAGCGTGAGTACTCATGGAGGTTAAGCAATGGCAAGTATACTGACGTAAACTAGACCTTACTTCCCTGGCGCCCTCTTTTTGCTTTCTTCGTGGTACACCCGCAAAGAGCTGGCTACTCGTACTGCCGTCCTCTACACTGGAAGTCTCTTGTCCAGCGGTTTCGGTGGTCTTGTGGGAGCCGGTGTCCAGTATGGTCTGGATAACGTTCGCGGTCTCGAGTCTTGGAGATGGTTGTTCATCATCGAGGGAACTGTGACTGTGGCTTTCGCTTTGACTTGCATGTAAGGCGTCTCACCCAACTGGCAGAAGATGATGATGCTAACATTTAATAGCTTCATTCTGCCAGATTTCCCTCACACCACAAGATGGCTTTCCGAAGAAGAAAAGGCCATTGCCACTTTCAGACTTCGCGATGGTAACGGCAACGACGATGCAGAGAGGGGTTCGCTTCTCTCTGGCGTCAGAATGGCAGTCACAGACTACAAAGTCTGGCTTCTTGCGTATGTTCCTGCTTCACACTCTCCATCGAAGCAACCTCTAATTCCCAAACAGTGGCATCGTCATCACCAAAACCAGTGCTGCGGCTGTTACCTCCTTCATCCCCACTCTCGTCAAGACCTTCGGCTACAACAAGATTAACTCGCTCCTTCTCGTCGCTCCTCCATACGTCTTTGCTGCTTTCTGCGCCATGGGCATTTCCATCAGCAGTGACCGTCGTCAAGAACGTTACGCACATCTAGTAATTCCCCTCGCCTTTGGCATGATCGGCTACATCATTGCCGCAGCAACCACTACACTAGCACCCCGCTACGTATCTCTATTCCTCATGTTGGGAGGCGTATACGGTGGTTTCAACGTCGCCATCGCTTGGATTTCGGCAACACTGCCTCATCCCATGGAAAAGAGAGCTGCAGCTTTGGCGCTGACAAATATGGTTGGCAATTTTGCTCAGATCTACTCGCCGTATCTGTATGAGAAGAAGAGTGGGCCTCGCTATCTTCCTGCCATGGAAGCAAACACTATTTTCGTCGCTGTGTCGATTATTCTGGCTACGATCTTGCGCTTCTGCCTTGTTCGTGAGAACAAGAAACTTGAGCAGGCAGAGATTGAACAGATTAACCTTGACATGGGTGAGAAGAGCACTGTTGAGCACATGGAGGTTTCGCAGGTTGGCCCTGCGCCTGGATTGAGTCCTGGATTCAGATATTTGCTGTAGGGTATATTGGCCATTTCGGCTTGATGAGCAATTAGTGGAGTCAATTCATTAGATTTCAACGAGATTTTCCCATCCAAATCCAGTGCTTGATGGCTTCAACCAGCCTGTGCTAAAGAGTCTCAAATACATCTTGAGCTGCATCGTGTTGCTTGTCAAGCTTTGTTTCCTCAGCTTCTCCACCTTCTTCGCTTGGACGAGCGTGCTCGCTTCTGACTGCGGCAAAGATGTCATGAACTTCCTTTTTGTAAAGCTCATAGTCTTGCAACTTTTTAGCGATGAAAGAATCAACATCCTCACACCAGAGCTTCGAAATCGGTTTCCCCTGAACATGAGTCTCGAAGTCTTCTTCAAAGAATCTCGGTTGCAGGTGCTGTTCGAATATGCTAGGGAAGGCATTTATGGTACCCAGAGCCATGACATACCAGACTCTGCCAGTATCCCACTCTTGCCGCAATCGCTGGCTGTAGGAGTTGTCTCGCGCTAGAGTTTTCTCTGCTTGTTCCAGGATGTTTACAAATTCATCATAGTGTTGTTTGTATATCTCAAGATCGGGTCCATGGAGTTGATCAACGCCTTTGAGAGTAAGCCATTGCGGCACTTGAATCATCTGTATCGGAACCACCGGACAGAACTCAAGATCAACTATACTGACAATATTCCAGTCGTCATCAACGAAGATATCTCTCGCATGTAAGTCAGGCATAGAAAGCACGAATGGACCTTCGCGAGACTCTGCGTTGAAGAAGTGAGGTAGAAGAGCTCGCATGCCAACCAATGCCGTAAGCTGATGAACGCCATCATTCACACCTAAGATCGAATCCAGTTGATGAGACATACGATGATCTTGGTATCTGATAGTATCATGAATGAAAGGCTCTGTTGAAGTATATGTCGTGTCCTGAAATTCTTAGCGCAAAGACAGATACAAAAGGGAGATGATGGATGTTGAATGTACAGAAAATGAAAAGACTCACCCGCAATATGCCTGTTGGGATCTTATGCTGATTCCACAATAAGGTAAGGTCAAAGAACGGTCGGTCGGTAAGTGTCAAGACCCCGTTGTCATCCATTGTCCACGAGCCTATCTTCGGAAGAGGCACCTTGGCTAGATCAAGCATTGTTCTTGCGATACCGTGGTATAGGTTCGTGGTACGTTCCTTGTCAGAAATCTTCCCTATCCAACTATCGAGAAGCGTCACTCCATTTGAGACCCATTCCAGAACAAGGTAACCCAAATCCGGAAGTTTGGTCCGCGTATGACGGGAGTATGGTGAAATTTTGTCTCCGTGTAGCCAGTTCCAGGTGCGACGAAGGTACCAACATAGTCGATTGAAGAAAGTCTCATTTTCGATGGCGGTAAACTGATCAAGATCAGATTAGAATAGAATGTGGTATGGCTGGGATGAAGTAGACAAACGTACACTTTGCAAACCCGGAAAGCCCATCCTGAGAAGGCGAGGCAAGGGGATGTTGGGACAATTTTCTCGCATCCAAATGTAGGTTGCAGCCTCACAGCGTGACTTCTCGTCCATGGTCCCTGGAGCGAAGTCCTCGCCGACGTTGAAAGGCAGAGGAAACCGAATAAGTGCCCGTTGTGGAAGATTAGGACGATAGTCGCAATTGATGTCGAAACCCAGGCAGATATTGAAGCCTCCTTCAATCCATGCCGATGGTTCATCAAGAACAAAATCGGATTCTGATATCTGTAGATGTCGTGAGATCAACTCGCAGATTTGGCTTTTGTATGATTGCAGTTTTTGTCGAAAATGGTCTGCTTCTCGTTGTGTGTGAAGTTTAGGGATAATATCAAGGTCGTTGTCTAATGCCTCTTGCTCGGTCACGGAGCCATGATGTGTCAGAATAGACGGTCCTGTCATGGTTTGCTTATGTTAGACTTAGTGAACCTCAATAACCGAGTATCGTATAGGCTCTTATGTACAAAGACTGGCAAAGTTCGAATTCTTAGTGTGGGTTGCAACAGCACGAGGGTATCATGAGGATCGAGTAAACAATGGGATGGATGGATTGATAAACAGACAGAAGGTGCAAGGAACACGTGAGCTGCACGTAGCCGCCGGCCACAGCTCCAAGCATTGGGAAAGCGCGTACCACGATTATCCTGCCCCTGCGTACAGCATATCGAGCCAAGTGTGCACAAAGGACGGAAGCAGTTTCTCCTATATTTTTCTTCTAGTTTTGCCTTTTCTGTAAATTACACAAGAGGAGCAGATTCATGTCAACAATTCACCATTGCACATCAAACATTACCTTCCTTCACTTCCTTCTCTTCTCTTCTCGTCTTGTCTTGTCTTCCCTCCAAATCTTATAACCAGAGACGGTAATACTTGGCAAACCTGCACGGGCAATCCTCTAGGTTCTCCAAGTAATAATACTGTTTGTAAATCCTGGTTTCGAGCTCATTGCAGCACCATGACTTTTAACCGAGGTAGACGATGCCTTGGATGGCGACTCCTTGACAGTGCTGACGGTACTTGCTGAGCCGGAAGTTGAGTCCATGGTACTCATCGATGCGTTCTCAACCTCGAGAGTAATCTTGGTAGGGGCTATCCTCTCAATATCTCGACGGCAGGGCGGAGTCATACAGATAGGGTACTCCGATGTGATTATGGCATCAGCGTTCACCTCCAAGGCAGATGGGGATGTGATCTTGGAGGAGGACCCTGAGGAAGTTCTGGAGGCCTTCGAGGAAGCCTTGGAGTGAGTCTGAGAGGGCATGCTGACCGTAGCATTCTTTGCACCACCAGTCTTGTTGGCATGAATTGTTCTGATCGAGATCGAGTAGGTCTCGTTTTGAGTAGGCAAGATGGTAGTTGTGACAGTGACCACGGCACGTGCGGACGCTGGAGCTGTCATTGCCGCATCGTCCCTAGCGAACATTCCAGCTGAGGCAAAATGTTCGTCATCGTCATGGTGATGCTTCTTCTTCGAAGCCTTGTCGGCGCTCTTGATGGACTTTTCGTAGGAGCGAATCCAAGCCTCGTGCTTGTAGCTGCTTTGCTTCTCCATGAGAATGCTGTGGTGTTCGCTCCATCGGCTCATTCGCTTACTCATTGCCTTGTCGGGTTTGAGGTACTTCTTGGAAAAATGGTCAGGATCATCGTCATCTTCTCTGGCAGAGAGGCCCTCAACGATATCGTCTGAACCTTGGATCTTTGTGGTAGGCAGTTTGGCGGGAGTTGTGGTGTGAGAAAGCACGTCAGGTGAGGTATGCGCCTTGAACGTTGCATTAGGGTAAATCGTCCTGAAGGATGTAGACATTGATGAGGCCTTGGGTGTGGAAATTGCGTTCACGTCGCCATTGACAACATCAGCGGAAAAGGTGATTGGCCACCACGAGGGGGCAATTGGCCGGTCAATGGAGTAAGCAGCAGAGCTGCTCCCTGTAGAAGAAGTTTGACTCATGCTCGAGAGCCTGCTGTCCCCCTCGGTCAAAGTCATGGTTGAGGTCACCTCTGTGTAGCCGACAGTGACCACTTCGATCACCTCGCTTGTGGTGACAACGACCTCAGTCTTCGGAGAGAAAGTTGGAGACACGGAAGATGATGGGGATGGTGATCCAGTAGTCTTGGACGATCTTGTGTGCTTAGATCTGGTATGTTTCTTGGAAGACTTGGAAAACTTGGAAGCTGTTGGCGAAGAAGTAGTGACGATTTCAGTCCAAGTATGCTTGGTATGCTTGGACTTGTGTGATCTGGTTGAGGAGGCAGTCTTGCTGGCGTCGTACAAAACAGTAATGGTCTCAGTCGCGGTCTCGATATACGATGGGACATACTCAACCACCCTGGTGGTTGGCACCATCTCGACGATTGTAGTGCGTTCCATTTCATCAGTGGAAGAGCAGTCTTCTGTAATGATCTGGGTCTTGGTCTTGGTCTTCACATCTTGTTCTTCGGCTTCGTGGGTTCTGATGGAGACTGAATAATGTTCCCGAGAAGTCGCGTGTGACGAGTTGTGGTGTTTTGAGTGAGTTGGGCGTATTTTGTCGAGTTTACTAAACCAGCTTGAGAGCTGCATGGTGTCAGTAGCTGTATCGTTGGCACATTGAGAGCAGACTGACAAGGCTCCTAGGGTCTTGTTTAGTGTGTTGCTCAACAGGAGCAGCGATCACACCCATGCTACCCAAAAGGGTGAGCACAGATAGAAGAGCCAAATTCTTCATGATTGGAAAGTGTCACGTATGGGTAAGAGGCAGAGAGGGATGTGGAAAGGAATCTGGTTTTGTAGCTGAGGTTGAATCTGGTTGTCCTCAACCTACGTTGATTCAAAGTGTCCTGATCTTACATTGCGTGGGGACAAACCCTCTCAGTACACTCGGCAATGATGGTCCATGCAGACATAACTGTTCACGTCCAATGAAAGTCTCTCAAGAAGCCGCTGGTGTTCTTGGTACGATGTGCAAGTATGAGGACCGAAAATCGCGCTTGGCTAGTAAATAGTGGTAGAGTTTAGGACCACCACATGATGAGTTGTGTTTACTGCGGAGCTGAGGTGATGTTGAGAGAGCTAAAATTATCTTGCTCAAGAATTATGAAGCTTTCCTTTGAAACGCAAAGAGAGCTTCGTCCTTGGCAGCAAAGCTGGGTAGAGGAATCTGGCATACTTTCTCAAACACGGGCATTTCTCTAGCGATCCAATCTGAGATGGTCTCTTTGGCGAAGGCTGTGTAGCCATTTGAGTTCTGAGTACCTGCGCAGATGATGGTATCGCCCTCTGCAAAAAGTCAGTGAACTACTTTGACGCGTCAAATTCAGGGCTAGGACGTACTGTATGCTCTGAGAATCTTGGATGTGAACTCAAGGCCGACTTGAGGGTAGACAAGTAACAATACTTGGTCCTTGCCGTCGTTGTTCTTCTTGAGATACTCAACACCATCGATCTGATTGGTGTCAGGTACCCAGACAGTCCTCCACTCGCTGATGCCATTATCGACAGGGACAACAGTCAGAGGCTTCTGCTTGTTGAAGACTCTCAGCATGTATGACCAATAACCATTTCCGCTGCCGAGATCAATGACGGGCCGGCCCTTTGCCAGCTGGTAAATGATGGAGAGTGACTCGTAGGATGGACAGACACAACCAAAGTGGTGGTATAGAATTGGCAGAATGGCATGCGAGAAGCGGACTTTACTCGTGGCATCCTCGGGACCAGCCCATTCGAGGTTTTGACACGACCAGGCCCAAACATCAAGGTAAGGGTTTGTATGTTCTTTCTTCAGCTTGGATATGACAATCTTGCGTTCGGGCGAAGGAGGTTGGTATAGACTTTGCAGATGTTGGCCAACAGAGGCACGAATGGATTCCTTCTTTGCGTTCGACGCTAGACCAACGAGAGCCTTTTGGGTATTTGTTGTACTTTTGAAGATGTTGGTATAGGCAGCGATGTCAGCGGCAGGCGGTGGTTCTAGCTGGAAGAGAGGTGATGTTGGTTCATGGGTCGATACGAGTGGTGTCTCATGGCGAGCTTACTGGCTTGCCTTGGTCGTCTCTGTACCAGGCGTGTAATCCGCCCTGGCCGCCGAACTCGACATAAGTCTGGGCTTGGAGTAGGGTGACCTCGGCGACGGCGGCGTACGTGTATGTATCGTCCTGAGGAAGGCCAAAGGTTGTCAGGATGAACTTGCGAAAGTCATTGTCGTATGGTGCTGTGATGTCGCCTTTCTCCCACGCGTCAAAGTATGCATCCGGGCTGAAGCTCGTCGAGTCTTCTGTCTGCGCTCTGTCTGGAATCGCAGGCATCTTGATATTGCCCTTCGATTGAGAATGGGTTGGCAATCGGAATTGGTTGAGTACATTCACTCTTTCACATGTCAACCTTGCAACATCTTGGCATGACGTTTGAGCTGTCTATACATCGCTGCCGTCAACCAACCTCAATTCTATCTCCATGCTCTGAGGCTTCGAGAGCAATTCTGTGATCTCAACCAGCATTTACGGCCAAGTCGAAGTTGATTACAATGTCAGGTAGGGACGAACAACCCTGTAAATTCTTTACTGCATCTCCAAAAGCAGCTGCGCCGAAAAAGGCAGGAAGGATTCGGGCTTCTAATCACGACATCGGTCCCCTTGGTCTCAACAAGCAGAATATTCTTCTTTGATCATTCATGCTGTCGATCATTTGATTTTACGCCCCACCAAACAATATAATTGCCTAAACACCTCGAGATTCTCCTATGTCTAACCATCGCTTGCGCCCGCTTCACATTAACCGCTGTCATACAGAGTGGATACCTGCCTTGCGCAATATGGCACAATCATCTCTACAACGACATGTAGCTTCATCGTTCTTCTATATAGCATAGCTCTCTACAGGTAGGTTTGACTTTTGGCTTTGTTTCGGAACTTTCATCGTTTTCCCTACCTTCAGCCATGTCGACCTCGATCAGCTCCAACCCGGCCGAAAGCCACCAGGAGCATACCACAATTGGAAGAAAAAGATGGTATCGTTCTAGCATGTTTAATGCATGTGTGATCGGTATGGTGGGCTTTATGGTAAGTGCCGAGGGTTCGAGTAGCACGAGTCGACCAACCACCATGTGGCGACCGTGATATTGCATTGTCTCTCGCACAAACAACGTGCTAACTACATTGCCGTCTCCCGGATTATGGAATGCGATGAACTCTCTGGGAGCTGGAGGGGCTCAGAAACCTTTCTTGGTTAACGCGGCCAATGCCCTGGTCTTTGGTTTGATGGGCTTTTTCTGTCTGTTTGGCGGCCCAATCGCCAATCGTATCGGTTTGAAGTGGACTCTGGTTCTCGGCGCTATAGGTTATCCTGTCTACAGTGCTGGTCTCTATACCAACAACAGATATGTATGATTGGACCCTGGCTTTACGCTTGCCCAGCCTAGTAGACGCCTAACGCTAAATATGATTATAGGGAAACGTCTGGTTTGTCCTCGTTGGCGCCGTGGCTTGCGGCATCAGTGCCGGGCTGTTCTGGGCTTCAGAAGGAGCTGTTGCTTTGGGTTATCCTCCGCCAGCCAAGCGTGGACAGTACATGAATATCTGGCTCGTGTTCAGAACAGGAGGCCCTATCCTAGGAGGTGCTATCCTTCTTGGTCTCAATCAGTAAGTTTGCGAACATCCACATCTCCCTGGCTTCACTAACTTTCCTTTAGCTCTGCCAACCAGAAAGCCAAAGGCAAAGTCGGCTACCGTAGGTTTCATATATCATTACCTGCATGATCGTCCCTAGTTGATTTGTATTTAGAGACCTATCTTGTCTTTATTGCTCTGCAATGTCTGGCCGCACCTGTCGGATTGCTGTTATCGCCGCCTGAGAAGGTAAGTTTGACTACAATTCGCTTTCTGATTAAGCACGGCTAATCTTTGCACAGGTTCAACGATCAGATGGCAGTAAAGTAAAGATCGTGCAGGAGAAGTCATTCGCAGCCGAGTTGCGAGCTCTCGTTGCCGCTTCCAAAAGACGCGACATCCTCCTCTTGCTCCCTGTATTCTGGGCCGCGTATTTCAACCAATATTCCGGAAGTTAGTACTCCTTGACTCCATCCGAGTCCAGCATCTCTGACGTTCATCAGACTTCCAAACCTACTACTTCGGCCTTCGCGCAAGATGTCTGATCGGCTTCCTGACTAACTTCAGTGGTATTCTTTCCTCTTTCCTCGTTAGCACTCTGCTCGATTACAAACCATGGCCCGTCAAGAAAAGGTTGAATATTTGGTGAGTAGCTGACCCATCCCAATCCAACCACGTCATATCTAACGTGCTCAAGTTTCTTCTACGTCCTCTTCTGGCACCTCTTAGCCTGGTCATACGGCTGGGCCATCCAAGAAAAATACACCAGAACTCAACCCGTATGGGATTGGACCGACCCCGGGTTCGTCGAAGGCTTTTTCGTGCTCGTGTTTTGGGGCTTTGCACAGCAGTCACTCCAAAACTTCCTTTACTATTTCTTGTCGACTAAAACTGATAATATTTCCGAATTGTGTAAGTCTGAGTTGTGGTGTGGGTTTGCTTGGTTGGGTTTACTGATTTGTGCTGAAGCTAGGTTTTCTGGTATTCTTCGTGGTCAAGAGAGTTTTTCGCAGGCAGTGTCTTTTGGTATTAATACCAAGGATTGGAAGGGCGGGAGAGTTCCTCTTGCTGTGAATACTATCCTGTTGGGTCTTGCTGTTGTACCTACGTGGATTGCGCTGCAAGAACATGTCCCTGTCGAGGGAGCTAAGAAGTTTGAACATGTGAGTGAGTTGGCAGAGCAAGTCACAACTGAAGAAGACAAGGCGAAGTATGCTGTGAGGCAGACGGCTACGGAAGTTTGAGCGAAGGATCACAGTAGATGATCGATTCGAATATCACGGGAGCACGAACGAACAAATGTTTACCAAAAGTTAAATTTTCTAAAGCACTACTGGTAGAGTTAGCCTAGAAGTGGGTATCCTTGATGCAAAAAGTCAACACATCACGAGAAAGCAGCTCTTCCACCATTGGGACTGCCCTTGCCTCTCTCGTATAGCCACTTGCTGTTGAGCGACACAGTTGCCTTTCCGGTGGCCAGACCTGATGAACTGCTTCCCAAGCTACTGTCCAAAGGTGAAGATGTTCTAGCAGCTGTAGCACCTCCGACCGCCTTCTGCATCAAAGGACTAACAGAAAAGGGACTGCCAGAAGGACCCTTGCTGACACCCAAAGTGCTTTGATCAAACGAAGGACTGGCCTTATGCGACATGGGAGAAGCCGAGGCGTGTTTCTGAGCACTGGAACGTGGTGTAGAAGCGCGCGAGTATCTTGGAGGAGTAACGTAACCAGGGGAACCGGCAGGCAAAGGAACGTTTTGAGGAGTCAAGCCAAGGAGTTGACGTTGTTCTTTAGTAAGAGGGATGTCTGTCATTTCATCTGTGGGGCGGAAGAGAGGCATGAGGGCGAGTGAGATGTTTATGACAGGGATGCAGCGGATGAGGATGGAGGCCCAGGTTGCATATGGGTCCATGGATTTGAAAGAGGCAGTCAATGCTGTAGGAGTGCTGTTGCAGAGTTAGTTTGTGGAACGAGTGCTAGCAGATGGAATGTATCTTACTAGTCAGAGAGCATGCCTGGAGCAAGCAAGAAGACTAAGAGAGCAACGGCATTGACTACAATGGCATGGGCGTTGTCTGAGGTAAATGTCGAGGCGTTCTTGCGACGATTGATGTCGTCCATATTGGGGTGACGCCAGGTTCCAGGAGTCTCGACCTTTGGGGTTTCAACCTTTGCGGGCGGTTGCTGTGACTTTTGTGGTGTCGAGGGGGCTGACGAGGGTCGAAGAGGAGTTGTAGGTGCGACGAAGCGCGATTGCGCCGGACTTGGCTTCATGATCGCTGTTGAAGACATGATGTGTTATGTGTAAGATCAGAGTATAGAGTTGGCTGGTCGTGTCGTCGAGTGCTGCAGGGGTTAGTAACGGGGTCCGGATCAGCGCTTCTGTCAGACACAGCGCATGGCGTAACGACAGTCAAGTCTTGCTGTAAGAAGTTCTGATGCTGTTTCTATGGATGTTTGCTCGTGAATGCGGTCCTTGTGTTTCCTGGATCTTTGTTCCAAGCTGTGTTGATTCTCGAGCTTGGCACTGGTTTCCACGGCGCCTTGTGGCTGTGCTCCGCAAGCCCCACCATTCGACTGCTGATAGCCGACATCCATGTCACCTGAAGGACAAGACCAACCTACTTCCTTCCTCTAAAGTTCTGGTCTTGCAGGACAAGTCCCTTGAGACTCAACATGGCCAACATGGTTGAGCAGCTGGATGCTCTGATTGCAGATACTCTTTCGGCCTGGAATGTCTATACCACCCTGATTGCCTTGGCTCTGTTTGCATTTGTGGCATATCCACTGATCTTTTGGGCCGAGCCCGATACTCATCCTCTACTTCTTGCTCGTCAAGCAGCCGCATCTCCTGTCCGCCAGCCGCGTGAGTCTGCCGTATACCGCTCAACTGAAGTCCCTCATGGCTACGGCTTGAAGACTGGCCTTTCGGTCCGCGAACCCGGTGCCCCGAAATGGACTGCCGGCAGAGATGGTGATCTCAGAGATATCTGGCGTGAGGCTGCCAACTCCTCATCCACTATTGCTAAAATCCTCTCTGTTCGTGGAAGCGATTCTCCTGTCGAGCATGACTTTAGCAATCTTTCGAAAGTCATCAATATCATCGGCTCTCATTTGCAAAAGGCAGGTGTTCAAAGGGTTGCCATCTATACGCCAAATTCAATCGAGTATCTTATCACCGTCTTTGGTAAGCAATGTCTTGAGCTTTTCGGTGTGCCATCGCTGACAGTTCTCAAAGCCTGCTCGTTCTATGGTCTGACCCCTATTCTTGTGCCTTTCAACCAAGACCATGCTATCGTGTGCAAGCTTCTTGAACAGACACAGGCGCAAGCCGTCATTGCTAGTGCTGGTTCGTTACCGCTTGCTGGTCTTACTGAAAGTGTTTCTTCTCTGCGTCATGTCGTTTGGGTTACAGATCCTGCCAACAAGCACATGGACTGGGAAGGTGCCCCCGACAGCGAAACCAAAGGCAAGCTTGCCGTATCTGTCTGGGACAACCTCGTGAGAGAGGCTTCTTCGACAAGCAGCGAGCTGCCCAAGAATGACGAGAGTGTGATTCCTGGCAACTTGATCTTCCTCTGGCAGACAAGCACCAACTCCCCTGCAGAAACGATTGAGTTCACTCAGAAGGTATGAAGCCAGAGTCCAAGGTTTTCGAAAGTATTACTTACTATATATAGAACATGGTCGCAGCTATTGCCGCTCTGATCTCGGCTCTGCCCTTGCGCCAGCGTTTGGGGCCTTCGGATCTTGTATTGCCGGCTGACTCGTTCAGTCATTCCTACGTTTTGTCTTTGACCATGGCCGCACTTTTCAGTCACAGCTCTCTGGCCATCAACTCTGTCGCAGGCACTGGCGTTGATCTTTCTCTTGCTGCTCGTGGTGTGGCGCCAACAGTAATCATTGCTTCATCTCAATCTCTTGCAAAAATGCACGACACTTTTATATCCGGAGCATCCTCTGGCGTCCACAAGTTGGTGCATTCAAATCATAGTCGAGCTCTGGCTGCTGGTCGTATGCCTGGAGAGGGCCTACTATACAAAATGGTTGCTCCCAAGGCAAGCGCTATCGGTACTTCGCCTGGCAAGCTTCGTCTTATCTTCGCATCTGAGAGAGCCGGTACTGGGGCCGCAACTCTGAGCAGTGCTGCCCTTCGCGATCTTCGCATTATCACACGCTCCAGAATCTGCTATGCGCTGACGGCTCCTACAGTAGCTGGTGCCGTCGCGCAGACCAACATCTATGATTACAGACACGACGATCGCCCAGGACATAGCCACTTTGGTGCACCTTTGAGTAGTGTCGAGATCAAGCTTGTGGACAAGGACGATACCATGGTTGATGGCAGTACGCCTTCGGGCGAGGTAAGTTTTCTATCGCTCTCCATCTTGACAGGCGATACATGCAGGCTGACGTATCATCTTGTAGATTGTTGTGTCTGGTCCCGCTGTTGTTGGAGGTGAAAGCAACCTTGGAGTGAGGGGCGTCTTCCGCGAAGACTGCACTCTGGGATTTGCATGAACGCAGTTTCTTAGTTGAAAAAGTATCAATGATATTCAACTGATTCTATGTATTTTATGAAGACTCGTCATGGCAATCGTAGAAACACCTCCGAAGTAGGTATTCGGAAGCACGTCCACTAAGGCTGGTGTCCAATCGGAAGAGAGTTGCGGCTCCATATTGTGGGGGCGGAGAGCGGGATCAGCGATGACCGGCGGTGACATCGCCAAGACTGTCGCATATGCCGTGTGGAAAAAAATAACAAGCGACACTCTGTGTGGTTTTCCAGCTACAGCACGTCACCTCCAGCTCGTCATCTCATTGTTCCTGAGGCTTGTTGTCTCGCTCCTATACCAGTCCCGGTACTTATCCAGGGTATCCGGGCTTTATCGATCGTCAAAATTCCACGGCAAAAGTCCTCTTTTATTCCTCTCTCGGCCAGGCCTCCATAACGTCCCTTCAAAGGCATCTTATAACACCCGCTTGTTGCTGGCGTAAGCCAGCCTCCCCTGAAAAGAAGTCATGGTCAACATCGATATCCCTAATGACTACACTGTCTCGCCCTCGACGGCTACTCCTCACTTGACAATCAACCGCGATGTCACTATCGATCTCGACTCAACCAATGCCTTTGAAGGTCAGCTCGCGTGACAACCGTGTACCAAGTGCTTGTCTGATTGTAGTTGCAGGTCCCGAGAAGCTCCTCGAAGTATGGTTCAGCCCTTCTGCCACCTCCCTTCCCGAAGGGGCCAAGCCCTATGGTTTGAAGGCTGTCTCGTCAGACACTTGGAAAGAGATGCTCGACCTGGTGAACTGCAAAGTTCTCTCGGTCATTGGACATGGACACATGGACGCCTACCTCCTCTCCGAGTCTAGCATGTTTGTCTTCCCTCACAAACTCGTGCTCAAGACTTGCGGCACCACCACTCTGTTGTATGGCCTGCCGAGAATGCTTGAGATTGCTGCTCTCGAGGCTGGCTTCCCTGGTACTAAGGCTGACCTCTCCGCCGCCGTTCCTGCCGCTGCCACTCCTCACCGCGTCTTTTACAGCCGCAAGAACTTCCTGTACCCTGACCAGCAGCGTGGTCCCCACCGTAGCTGGCGCGACGAGGTCAAGTTCCTTGACCAGAGATTCCTAGGAGGCAGTGCCTATATGATTGGAAAGATGAACGGCGAGCATTGGTACCTGTACATCACTGGGCCCAACACCCAGCTCACCCCTCCTGCTACTCCTGAAAGAGAGACTCCTACCAAGATCCTCGACTACCCCGAGCAGCTCGCTGCCGACATGGTCAATGCACAGATTGACGAGGCCCAAGACGAGACTCTGGAAGTCCTCATGACCGATCTTGACGAGCAGAACGCTCGTCAATTCTATCTCGAAGATGCCAGTGCTATCGCTGAGGGCAAGTATCTCAAGCAGTCTCAAGAGGCTCGCAAGGATGCTATCGCTCACTTGGGTAACATTGACGGTGATGACGATGTCGATGTCTTTGCGCAGACTACTTCTGACCCCAACGAGAAGCTAACCTTCCCTGAGGAGTTGACCACCGAAGGTCACACTCTGGGCTCCGTCGTCTCTGAGGCCTGTGGTCTCGCCGACGTCTACCCTGTGTCCAAGTACCCCGAAGCTAAGATCGACTCTTACCTCTTCACTCCTTGCGGATACTCTGCAAACGGTGTCGTCCCCTCGACTGGAAAGTCCGGATCAGCCCACTACTTCACCGTCCACGTTACTCCTGAGCCCCAATGCTCCTACGCATCTTTCGAGACCAACGTCCCTGCTCGCCAGACTGGACGTGAAACTCATGATATCGTCGTACAGGTCGTCAACATTTTCAAGCCCGGCCGCTTCAGCGTCACCGTCTTCGAAGCTAAGACCGATGAGGATGGCTACGGCAGAGCAAGAGTTAAGAAGGACAAGAGCATGGACAATATCGCTGGCTACCGTCGCGTCGACCGTATCGTCCATGACCTCGAGGGCTACGAGTTGGTCTTCAGATACTTTGAGCGTCTGGACTGGAAGGGTGGTGCCCCTAGATTGGGCGAATACATGCTGTAAGCAAATTGGCACTCCTTGCTTGGGCGAAATGCCCTTTTGCGAACTGCCCTTATATTTACACATTGACATAGCAAAAGTCTTCCGGACTTGACCACTAGCCAGTCCACTCTTGGATGATGGCCTCACCTCGCAAACGCCCCGGCGCTGTATATTTGATTGTATAGGTCTGGAGCAGACGCGTGTTCAAAGCAGATACGAGAGAGTAATAGAAAGAGATATTTTGTTTTTTAATCACGGCCTATGGACGAAGCGAAAATATTCCTGTCATTTCCTCATTGGGTTTTTCGGAGCGGCTCGAGTTTGCTTTTTTGTTATCGTTAAGCAGTATCTAAAGTCTTTCGAACTGTTACAACCGCTTGATTGCGCACATGGTGTATGATCGCTGATCAACAACTTCGATCAGGAACGAGCTCGTATTCACAACAGCGCGTTTTTTGCAGGACAAGCTCGTAAATCCTCGAGATTGTTCTGAATCAGGGGACTGGCGGCAGGGTCACACCACCTTCTCGTTCTCTTCGTGGTTAGAAGTCACCAGGTACTCGCGGCATGACTTTCAATACTCAATTCTACGACCGGTAGGTCTCAGATTTATCGGTATTGACGAAGATCATTCTTGTTCGCAAACTGCTGCTGTAGATCCCATGAAGCACTCACACAGAGAAGCAAGAATGATCCAGCCGTACGCCAGGAAAGACGTTGGTAATGCGACACCTTTTGCCGCCGCACCACGGTGCCACCAATGTCTTGGAGCGTTACTGTCAAGCAGTCATTTCTGAGACCTTTCGATGTTTGTCTTCTCGACAACAACTTGCCTACACCAACTTTTTCTTCCGAGTGCTTGACATCATGATCCTTTGATATCCTAATCTCGCTATTGCTGCTATTTACGACGTAGATGCAGGACTGTTGTTCGTTTTGATAGGGGTTGCGTATCGATGGCAACAGCAAAAGCCGTTTGTGTTGTCGATTGTGAGGAGATTGTCGGCAACGTTTCGGAGGGGCAGGGGAAGTGAAATCAGCAGGCTGGGAGTAGGCAGACACGAAACGGCTTGTGACGATGTTCAAACCCGCCATTACTGGGGATGCCTTGGGAGAGCAGAAGGTTGGTGGTTTCATACAGAAAACAATGTCTAGAATATCGAGTAGATGGTGTGTGGTTCGCCCGTAGGTGTGAATAGTGGTTCGAATGTCTCGGCAGAGTAGCGCCAGCGGCAGGCGGAGCCTTTTTCCTTCTTCCAAATCTCACTTCTTTCGAGTCAAGCCGTGTGATGCCGTGCATGACGCTTGACGGTTGCGTTTGTGCTGCACCGATTTTTTGCTGACGTGACGAAAAGTGCTGGAGGAAAAGTTCCTCGGCAGGCAGGTAGCAGGCAGGAGCACAAGCAGGAGCAAGGGAGACACGACCTAACCGCTCCAGAACCTTCTTCGCGAAAAGCCATCACAATCGATTGTACGTATCATGACATGGCGTTGCTGAACCGTTTTGATAAGGCACCACGCAATCCCCAGGAACAAGGATGCGAGTCCTCGTACAAGCACGGCAGAGAACAATTTTTTCTATACATGAGCACACGTACCATTGCTGAAGTGGAGTTGGTACGTATGGTGTTCCTTTGGGGACCTGAACAACCCCTGCAAAGTTGCAAACAGCGAGATAGACTCGAGGTAGGCGCGTAGAATTGCCTCCCGTTTGGCCAATCGGAATTGGAGTGTGCCTTTTCAACATCCAAATCTTTGGAACCATGCAGCACGATGATCGACTCTACCACGCAACTTTTTCGATTAAGCTCGGCTGCCCGCTGGAACCGTTGAACAGGCACGGCTAGCACTAACGACTTTGTGCCCTCTGTAGGAGGCTTCTACATGCTGATTGCTCCTCTCAAGGCTTGTGCCTCCGGCCCAGAGTCGTAGTGTAGGGGTGGAGCAGAGGTGGATTGGGTTGCACGTACGTTTGTACCGTTTTCGACAAACGCATGGTATCTTCAAAAAGCGTCGCGTTGCCGCATCCCACGAGAGCAAACAAGGCCATCTCATTCTTTTCGTGTGCACCGATCGGACGCACCACCCACCCACCCCAAGCCATTCTTTACCTCCAACTGCTAACCGTCTTTTGATTGCTATAACGTCCTCCCACCTTGTCATTCTTTTCGGACAATCTGTTTCCGTAGTCTATTCATATCTACACGCTCCTCCGCTACATTTTCAAACCAACCATTCCCCCGACACTTTGGACTCCCTCCGAACAGACAAATATCCCGAAATCTTCAACCAAGCTACAAGCCACTGCGAACACTGCAGGATAGCTTTCCACAACAAAAACCAATTAACGTTTCAGGAACCTTTGGCTGGGCATTGCTCTTTCGCCCACTGTTCAAAGTGTGCTTCCTTCCCTTCAGCAACATTCGCACATCCTTTCGCTGATGGTCAGCACCGGTCAGCGTGGTCACACCGCCATCGAAAACATGTCAGCCGAGCCTGTGATTTCTACTGGTGATGTGGAGCGGATGCTACACGCAACGTGCGTCAGGGGCGTCGATAAATCTGGACCCGCACCTGCACCCCTTCAGGAGAGGACGCTCGACTTCAAGATGCTCGTCGAACCTCCTCTTATGTCGGCCACCATCACGGATCTCTGCAACGAGCCTCTTTTCTTTTCAGGCTATCTTTCAGAAGAAGAACCAATGTCATCCGACGATTCTAGTCTTTCATCAATGTCTATCAACACCGTTGCCGACGAGTTTGTCGATGAATTCGAAACAAACTTTCCTGAACTATTGGCCGAGGAATGCAGCTTTGTCGAACAGGTCCAATGTAATCAGGCTGAAGCTGTGACTCTTGTCTCGCCTGGCAAGGCCAAGGTGATTCGAGTCTCGTCGTCGCCAATCATCAAAAGGCCAACAACCTCATCAAGTCTTAAGCCCACTGGCAACACATCACGTCTCAGCATCATATCGATCAGAGCACACAGCCACGACGGATCACTTGCTTCTCCCAAGGTGGTGTCCCCCAAGATGCCTTCAACTCCAGAACTCGAGACAGCATCCTCTGGCTCTCAAACACCTACATCCAGCCACAGCCCCGCCACACCGGATTCTCCAGCCTCCGCCTACTTCGACGCCCTCACCAGCCCAACATATGTGACTCCATGCCCACCCAAGCATCGCATGTCTCGGAACGGATATCACCTCAAGCTGCCAAGCATGAGCAGACAGCGCCCTGGATCATCACAAACCATGATGTCGGCTCCGCTATCTGCGCCTCTCGCAGCGCCAACCTCATTCTTGAAGCCAAAGATGGTGCCTCGTGGTGCTAGCGAACGCATGGCATCTCTGGATCTGCCTCCCTACCCTCGCGAGTCATTCCAACAACCTCCTCCAACCCGCTGGACCATTCGCAAGGACTCTGTCAGTTCTGTATCGTCAAAGGAGATGCCTAGATTCAGGCTACGACGAGCCGAAAGCGGCGTCCTTCCGACCTGGCGATGATTTACCCTGTCATCTAATAATGTTACTACGACCTTGCTGCATACCATATCATGAACTGGAATTGGAAAACTTAGCGTTGGTTTTTAAAGCTTTTTGTTGCTCTTTTGGCTTTTTGGCCTTCTCGGGATGGATTGACTTTTCAATATCATATGTAGGATCTTCCGCATGTTGGGAAAGATTTGGTTTCAGTTTCTTCTGTAGCTTTTGCTACCATGTCACATAACACATCTTGGTGGTTGGATAATCCTGTCTATACACAATGGACGAGGACTTCTTCTTCTTGTAGTTACAGACACTTTCTCGGAGAAAATGTATTCTTAGCTAGATACGTCTCTCACATCCCTGCCTTTCCCTGCCTCTTCCCTGCCTTTGATGATCCTCAAACCTCCGAGTAGGAAACTCTGCTAGAGTACTGTACATTTTTCCAATCTGTACTAGGCTTCCCCGCTTCCCGTAGCCGAGGGATCTCAAGAAGATGATCGACACTGGAGAAAGCCCGCCGCGCCCCCACCAACTGTAGCCACGCTTTCTCTGTTGGTCGCAGGACACGCAGACACTTTTGTCACCTGTTGAAACTTGAAAGTTGGCGTATGTGCTTGACTGCATTTTGAGTGTCACGTTCTATCCAAGGAATCTGACTATATTACACCAGAATTGAGATCTCGCCTTATCATGGCTTCCCCATCCGTGATGCCCCGCAAGTTGTGGGAGCATCCCAACCCAGATGCCACCAATATGGCTGAGTTCATTAGAAAGGTCAACAAAAGGAGAGGATTGAAGATGAAGGTGAGTTATGTATAAGGATGTCGTGGTAAATCAGAAATTAGAACAAGAAGCTGATACCGTCCAGACATTCCAAGACCTTCATCAGTTCTCTATCAACCAACGTACTGACTTCTGGGCCGATCTCTTTGAATTACACCCTCTGATCCACACTGGAAAGTACACTCAAGTCGTCGATCCAAATGCAAGGATGGATTCGGTACCTTCTTGGTTCTCAGGTGTGAAGCTCAACTTTGCAGAAAACATCTTGTACACTGCAGACCCAAAGGACCCTTCTGTGCGCACACTTTCCGGCAAAGAAAGCGACAAAATAGCATTGACAGAGGTTCGTGAAGGTTGCACTGAGATCACACACTACAGCTGGAAGCAACTTCGTGCCAAGGTTGGATCGCTCGCTCAAGCCATGAAAGCACATGGAGTTGGTAAAGGCGATCGAGTCGCCATCGTTGCATCTAACTCTACAGATACATTGACTGTATTTCTGGCTGTAACTACTTTGGGAGGTATTTTCAGTTCCAGCTCTACGGATATGGGTAGTCAGGGTGTCTTGCAAAGGCTTACGCAGATTGAGCCGAAGTGGATTTTTGTGGATGATTGGGCTGTGTATAATGGCAAGACTATTGATTTGAAGCCCAAGATGAAAGAGATTGTGGATGGTATGCTGAAGAGCAAAGCTAGAGGATTTCATGGTCTTGTTAGTATGCCTAGGTTCCAGGACAGACCGGCTGATGTGGGAGATGTGCCAAAGGCTATGAGTTTGGCTGCATATCTTGCAAGAGCTGGTGGAAATTCTGAGTTGCCATTTGAGAAGGTCGATTTCAAGGATCCGTTCTTGATCGTCTATTCTTCAGGTAAAATTTATGCTCAATACTCACTTACAAGAGCTAACCTGATCGTCAGGCACCACTGGCGTACCCAAGTGCATCGTGCACGGCTGCGGACCAGTTTTGATCAGCTCAATGAAAGAAGGCAAACTTCATCTTGATTCTGGACCTTCGATGGTCAACTTGCAATACACGACCACTGGATGGATCATGTATCTGATGTCAACAATGGCACTCCAGCATGGAGCACGATCAGTATTGTACGATGGATCACCCTTCATACCTGATCTCACCACTTTCGTTCGTATGGTAGGAGAGCAAAAAGTGACCGATCTCGGCATCTCTCCTAGGTACTTGCAGACACTTGCTTCAGCATCCCCACCAGTCATCCCCAAGCAAGTCACCGATCTGTCTAACCTTCGACGTGTATCAAGCACAGGCATGGTATTACCAGAGTCCCTCTTCCACTGGTTCTATGATTCTGGCTTCCCTCCTTCTGTTCACCTCAACAACATCAGTGGTGGCACAGATGTGGCTTCTTCATTTGCCATGGGCAACCTAATGACTCCTTTGTATGCTGGTGGTTGTCAAGGTCCTGGCTTGGCTATGAACCTCCAAGTCTACGATCAGACCATTGAAGGAGGTAAAGGCATCAAAGGCAGACCTTTACCCATTGGAGAAGCAGGCGAACTCGTTGTAACAGCTGCTTTCCCCAACCAGCCTGTCAAATTCTGGGGTGACGCGTCTGGACAAAAGTACTTTGATGCTTATTACGCTCGCTTTGACAGTAAGATTTCGTTCCTCGACTTAAATGTCAGAAGCTAATGTAACAATTCCCAGATGTCTGGACGCACGGCGACTACATCTTCATCCACCCAAAAACCAACGGCGTATACTTCCTTGGTCGCGCCGACGGCGTCCTAAATCCCTCAGGCGTGCGCTTCGGCTCCGCAGAAATCTACAATGTGATAGAAACATTCTTCGGCGACGACATACAAGACAGCATTTGTGTAGGGCAACGCCGGCCAGCCGATAACGACGAATCCGTAATGCTTTTCCTGCTCATGAAGCCTGGTAAACGATTCTCAGAGGCACTGGTCAAAGATGTCAAGCAAAGGATTGGTAAAGAGTGCAGTCCAAGACATGTGCCCAAGTACGTGTTTGAGACGCCAGAGATACCTGTAAGTTTGCCCCTAAACAGCTGAAGCCAAATACAGACTGCTGACGGGGTGAAAACATAGACGACAGTCAACCTCAAGAAGGTAGAGTTGCCGGTCAAGAGAATTGTTTCTGGCGAAAAAGTCAAGCCGTCGGGAACTCTGCTCAACCCGCAGAGTTTAGAGTACTACTACAAGTTTGCAAAGGTGGAGGAGTTGATTGGTGGTGTTAAGAGTAAATTGTAGAATGTACCTGGATAGATCAGGAATAGAGAATAATGCGACGTCGCTATCTCAAAACTCGTCAAGGGTCGTAAGACCAAGACTGAGTACCATTATTCGCGGAAGCTCTGGCACGGTATAGAAAACAAGACAAACAAAAGCTGATTATGATCTGGCGGTGCAAAAAAAGTAGATTAAGGACGTTCGTTAAGCATGCGTGACGACACTTTTTCGCAATATTGACTAATCAAAACTCTCGACACGTCTCAGCCTGCTTACAGCAAAATAGTCACTTAAGCTGGATTTCCGAGCCGCGACAACGGCAATGACAAACCTTCGAGCCATGGGAAGGCCGTAGAATAAATACCATAATAAGCAACTGCCGTCGCCTTCAATTGGATATAAGATTCCTTTCCAAACTCATTTTCTGCATGTCTTCCCCAGCATCAGACAACACTCAATCTACTTCATCAACATCAAACTTCAAGACACTTGCCTTTCTCGTCGGCATAGCAGCAATCACCGTGGCTCTCTTTACACCCCTACGATCCAATCTCACAACTTTGTTCTCCAAAACAGCAACTACTCCATCGCTTCAACGCACAATGTCTTCAACAAGCAATCCTTTGAAGATCGTCAAGCGTCCCTGGAATGCTCGCGGTCATGCTGACCACGGCTGGCTATACACCTTCCACACTTTCTCTTTTGCATCCTACTACGACCCCCGCCATGAGTCTTTTGGTCCTCTGCGTGTGATTAACGAAGACCGTGTGGAAAAAGGAACAGGCTTTGGCACCCACTCGCACGCTGAATTCCTCATCTGGTCTTATATCGTGTCTGGCGAGCTTGAACACAAAGACAGCATGGGCAATCTCGAGAACCTCAAACGCGGAGAGGTGCAGTTCACCTCTGCAGGCACTGGAATCAGACATTCAGAGTACAACCGCAAGAGAGATGAAGATGTTCATTTCTTGCAGATTTGGGCGAAACCAAACGTTTCGAGGCTCCAGCCTAGTTATGTGACTAGAAAGTTCACGGATGAGATGAAGGAAAACAAGTTTGTCAGAATCATGGAGGATGTCAAGAGACATTCAGGCAATGATGCTGAGGACCAGCCTATCCCTCTGCATGCGGATTTGAGCATGGATGCCAGTATCTTGAGTCCTGGCAAGAGTGTTGTTCATGAGATTGTTGCTGAAGGCAAGAGAAACGTCTTTGTGCATCTTGTCATGGGTGGACGCACGCAACCAAAGTCGGGAGGTGCCAAAATCAAAGTTGGCGATGTCGAGTTGGGTGAGGGTGATGGCGCATACATTACCAATGTTACTGGTCCTGGAAAGATCGAGGTCGAGAGCGTTGGCGACAAGCCCGCAGAGTTCTTGCTGTTTGATATGGGTCTGTAGAAGCGATAGGAAAAGCGTGACTTGGCATGTCAACTTCAGGCTATGTATCAAACCGAACATCACATTTGAATTGCATTGGCTTCTTTATCTCATTCTCACTGCGGTCAAGGTGAATAGGTGAAAGTCGCATAAGAGTATCGGGCGGCTCATCGTCGCTTTGAAAACCAGGCGACATGAAAATAGATGTTGCAACTGATCTAGACTACAGCAATCTGTTCATTTAAGCAGGCATTTCCCGTATAGGAGCATCAGGCGAGCCGAGCCTAGTGCTCACTTCAATCGTCAAACCTTATAGAATAGGTTTCGTTGCTGATTTTGATCGTAGTAGCATGATTTCTTTAGCAAGCGGGTTTCACATAGGAACAATCACCGTTGATTATGCTGTGATGATCGAACTCCGTTTTTGTCTCCCGCTGCGGTCGTGTCGAAGAAAGCCATCAAGTCATGTTTCAGACCATAGAGTCGTCAAGACGATGGAGTAGAGAAGGGAAAAGGAATACATTTGATCTCGTAAGTAAAAGAAGAGGGTCTAGTCAACGATCTTGACATATCAGGAGAAGAAAAGAAAAAGAAGAGAAAGTGTAGGGAAAATCTCCCAAGAAACGAAAAGCAAAAGCCCAAAGCCCAAAGCCAACATCCTTTCGATCGTCTTGAAGGAAATGAACAGCAATCCTCGAAAGGAAACGCCTCGCCTAGTATAGTAGTATAGTCAGAAAGCCCGTCCCATATGTCCACAAAAGATCCTCCCGTGTTGATCATAAACATTTCACTCAATTCTTCTTGCTCGTATCTGCCTCTTCAGCATCTCTCTTCTCCAGAGCCTCTCGCTCCCAATCTTGGATTTGAAGGCCGTAGTTTGAAGGCTTGCGTTGAGCACCCGCTTCGGCCTCCTCTTCTTTGGTTTCCTCCTTTTCTTGTTGTTCTTTGAGCAGCTGTTGAGCACGAATACTCTTAGCACCATCGCTGATACTTCTTAGACTTGCTTTGTCGACGTCAGCATTGACGACACGAAGACGAGCCTTGGGAAGCGTGAACATGACTTGGACATCGCGGTTAGCGGCTGCCTGTTCAATATCCCAGTCTTCGCGTTCGTCCTCTGGTGTCTGTTTTTCGGCCTGGTCTTTCGATTCTGATGTCTCAGGAACATCGCCCCAATCACCTGGATCCGGGTCATCGCGGTAGGGTTGCCATCGGGGATCGGTCTCATTGCCTTCCCAATCGCGTTTTCCGCGTCGGGTGCCTAGGAACTGCGAACTATCACTAGCGGCACGGCGAGGAGCTGTTGTTGACATTGACGATCCAGTGCGGGCGTGACTCTTGACAGGGCTGTTACTGCGATCGCGGTATTGCTGAGTAGGGAGCGGAACCATGGGAGCAGCAGCACGTCTTTGAGCGTGCGAGGCGCTCATGCTGCGATCACCGCTAAACACTTGACGGATACTGCCCATCCAACCACGACGGCGAGGTGGGAGAGGTGGCGTCTTACCGACGGCAGCTGCTATGATCTCTGTCGAAGTTGGTCGTACTTTGTAGTTGAGCGGCGCCGTGGACTGAGTCTCAGGAGCAGTTCCAAGGAGAGCCTCACTCTGTGCGATTAGTTGACCAAAGGTAGTGCATTGAGTCGACGAAGAGTCGGGTGCTCTTTCTAGTCCGGGACGCAAGCTAGGTGGGTGCAAGCTGTTTGATTGTTTCGGTCTGTTTTCCCAATATGCAGGAGACATACTACGTGACACAATAGATGCGCTTGGTGCTTGTGAGGGAGTGATTGACGGATGACCGGACAGACCAAAGAAGAGACCTGAGCGAGTTGAAGATGTCCTAGCAACAGAGCGGCCATTGCTCGAAAGGCCAGAGCGGTCGGAGTTCTCGCTCAATCCAGACGAAGTTCTCTCATCAATCTTGTCAGGGGAGCTAGACCTACTGGCAGGGTAGGGAGAAATTGTGCGCCTCAGAGATGCAGCATATGAGTTGGTCCAATGGTTGATCCAGCTGCTGACCTGGTCTGTGTTGTTTGTCGTGCTTGTCATTACGCTGGTGTTTGTAGTTTGTCTGCGGATAGGAGACTCTTGAGAGCCCTCTGCCGTGGAACCAAGCTCTGGAGTGACCGGATGACTGCGAAGAGGGTTGGGAAGAGGGTCCTTGAAAGGATCTTGCTCGCTACTCTTCAAGCCGATCATGTTGCCAAGACCTCTGAATGAGCGATTGCTATGTCTAGATGACAATCTTTCCTCCTCTTCGTCTCTCTCCTGAATTGGATGAATGTTGCCACTCGTCCTGCTGATCCTGCCGTCGTCATAGCGAGGAGCGGCATGGTATTGGTACTGGCTGCGGGACAGACCGTTCTTTCGAAGACCTCTGGTTGGGCTTGGTGCATTGATCGATAAACCAGATCTCTCAACTTCGCGGTTGCCTTCTTTGATCTGAGCAGGGCTATTCTCTACACCGTGAGGTGTCCAAGTTGTGAATCCGTCATGCATATCTTCGTCCTTCTCTTGCCAATTGCCCCCAGAAGCGTAGTCACCGTGATAGGGTTCATAAGAGGTGCTGCTACGATAAGGCTCGTAATTGGTATTGCCAAACCAAGCTTGCTCATAGCCATTACCTCCGCTCTTGTAAAGACGTTCCCTATCACTTTCACGAGCTTCGCGTCTCCGTTTTAGATGACGCTTGTACCAGAAGTAGAAAACAATAAGGAGACCAACAACGATGGCTCCGATGGTCAAACCGACACCAAGACCAGCTTTTTGGGATGTTGTTGTGAGTGCTCCTTTCCTTTGGTCCTCTGCTGATGAACCACTGCCTGATGTGACCTCTGGAGGCGGGTCGTAAGACTGTATCCAGGATTTCGAAGTGACATTGTAAAAGAGAGTTTGTGAATTTGATGAAGATGTTGAGCGACGTAGGAAACGCTTGGACGATGTGGTAGGAATATTGTAACCACCCATGATCATCATGACTCCACCAGGAAGCATTGCTGCGCCGTGTCCGAAGATACCTGCTCCAGACAGGCCAGAATTTGATTGGGAAGGTACTGACCACTCCCAATCTCCATCGCCTCCGTAACCTGAACCAAGTTCCAATACAGCTAGTTGAGGTGAAGCGGCGTTTGTGACATCTCCGACCCATCCACCAAACACAACCAAGCTCTTGCCATCTTCGGTCAAAACTGCTGTGTGACCTGATCTTGGTTCGACAGATGTAAGTGTCCCTCTGGCTGCGAGATCCGTGTTTGCGGTCGAAGGTTGATCCACAGGTTGGTAAGTCCAAGTCTCTTCGGGAAGAGAGAACAGAGCTACTGAGGACATGTTGATGAAGGCGGCTCCTGTATGGCCTCCAACCAACACGAAACTCTGTCGTGCGCTTTGGGTGCTGCTGGAATTATCTGAAAACGCAGGGGACAAAGGAGTCATACTGAAGCCAGCCTCAGCGACAGGTGGACCTTTGCTCGATAAGAAGGCGGGAGTGTAGGCTACCTGTTTCGAGCTGTCCAGTTCCGGAGAGAAAGTCATCATCTGGTTGGTGTAATTTGCTGCAGACATCCAGGTTTCTTCTGTAGCATTGGACAACGGGCACATTCCTCCAAACACATATAAACTTGTCGTTGAAGCATTGCCTTTAGCCAGGTCGGAGAAAGCAATGCCTGAGCTTAGAAAGTCGGGTCCGTGTATCTTGTTCTTTGCTGCGGCTGCAGGTGTACTTTGTAACCATGTTCCATTGCCATTCTTGCCGTGGGCAGCTGGAATGAAAGTCCATACTTCTGGAGCATCACCATCTGTGGAGCAGTCGCCAGCGACGACAGTTATATTCTGTTCGCTACCTTTGAGTGGTGTGTATGCACGATTCGATGTTGTTTCCAGAAATGGCAGTGAATCGTAGAGGGTTGTCAAGGAGAGTTTTGAAGCCTCAAGCGAATTGGTCAGGTCGAGCGAAAGAAGGCTGGCTTGGCCATTGGCGTTGGGTTGTAGGATATATGCGTAGGATACTGTCTGGTCATCTTCGTCGTTCTGCTCGGGTATGACGATATGTGTTGGGTTGTATGGTAGATCAAGTGCTGAGACTTGAGCAGTCGCAAAGGCCAGAAGTCCAACTACCGGTATGCGTCTCGTGAGGGCCGGTCTTGACATGTTTTCGAGACAAAATATCACAAACCAGATCCCTCAATCCATATACATTGTTAGAGTCGTGATGATCGCTTGTCTCGGAAGATCTGTCGCGGGTGCAATGGTTCACAGAAGGAGCGGACGCGGAATGCGAGATAGTAGTGTCGTAGCGAGACAAAGAGTGGCTAGGTAGGTACCTTCAAGGTAAATAGATGGCGGGGAACGAGACAAGGAAAGAAGACCCAATCAGTCGAGGGCCACAAGGCTCTTCTTGCAGCTGAACAAGGGCCATGCACATGCGACCGCCCGGTCATTCCGGTCCTCAGAGTAAACAAAGCTCGTCACGCAACATATCCACACCCACGTAGTAGATGGAGGCACCAGCCACCGTTTGATACCAACGTCTGGGCCCTGCTTATATTGGTCCGTCGCCCGGCAGCAGCGAAAAGGCATGCTTGGATAAATTGGTAGCCACAGCTCCTTCGACCAAGTGTGGCACCTTTTCGCACCCTCGAGAAACTTTGTCAACCAAGTTGCCCGAGCAACCCCCCAAATCCGAACCCTTGTTTCGCTAGCTTCAGCCCCTCCAACATGATTTTTGTTCGACCGTGTCCGCCTTTGACGAGATCCTGCCATTGCGACAGTCATGCCGTGGAGCTGAGAGCTGTAGAGAAAGGTTATATTCGAGTACGAAGATACCCACCCTTGTCAATAACGATAAGGGAATCGGGCTTTGACGCTTGCTTGCAGCCGACCAGCCACCCCTTGATCTCGCCGGTTGTGTCATCAGATATGTTTCTTGATTCTAGAGCAGCAGTTATCGCATCACAACTATAATTCCGAAGTGTTGTATATCATAGTCAGTTGCCATGTCTTGCCAAGTGATCCTGAACGAAGAGACGGTCGCTCAACCACGAGGATCGAACGAACCGTTTCAAACATTTAGGGAATACCGCAATCTCAGAGCTGTAGCAACCACCGTTGACATATCTAAACGATCACGAGCAGCTGAACGGTGAAATAGCAGCATGATGAGATGACTGTGTCTCAGAAATTTTTTGTCTGTAATAAAGCAACGCCTAGCGATTAGCGATGGCGATAATTCCTCGCGTGCCCAGCAATCTCCTTGGTATAATACAGCTCGTGTCCTCCGAGAAACGCCGTTTTGAAGAGAGCCAGAATAAGTGCCGTGTGCGAAAACTCCTTCCATGCAAGTTCATGCGTATTCGTTTCGTGCGTAAAATCAATGACCCATCCCTTCCCCGATGACGCCTCGCTTCATGTACATTTCCCAGAAACTCGATTAGATGTCTCCCGCGGTGTTGATGCGCTTCTTGATAGCCTCAAAAGAGGAAAAGAAGATCATATTGATGAGGGCAGAGCGGCCGACACTGACACCAAGACCTGTTTTTCCGTCAATAGGTGCTCTGGCGGAAGCAATTACGGTTTGCTTACCTCTGTATGAGCCAGGCTGGAAGAACTTGATTGGTGGACGGACGACTTGAGACGCGCCCATCTCCAGCTGACGCTTTTGGTACTGGGTCTTGACGACGTCGATAGGGTAGATCTGCACATTGATAAGTAACAAGGCCATGATCATCAGTTTCAATATACACACCATCACCCAACTGACGATGCCACAAGTTGCTCCAGCAAGAGCGACAGCAGCCGGTTCTGCGGATCCATTTCCACGAGCGTTAGAGAGCATCTGCTTGACAGTCTCGTAAGTACCGAAATAGATTGCAGTGCCAACAGTGTCGCGGACTAAATGACATTGTATAAATAATTGCTCGAAGTGTAAACAGTGGGTTGGAGGGAACTTACCAAGATGCAGGCGGTAACCACAATAGAGTCCACGGATACCACGGTCACGAACAAGCTGCTGGGCGGTCTTAAAGGCACCAGTGCGAAGGTCGCTGATGGGCTGAGGGCGGTCCGAAGGGTTGGCCTCTCTCTGCATTTTGCCAGCCAGTTGTGCATTGAGCTTGATGAGCTCAAAGGGGCCTGTTTTGCAAGAATTAGCATTGTGCTCAACATGGTTACCAAGACAGACATACAAGAGATGAAAGTGATGGCAGCACCAGCAATAGCTCCAGCACTACTGAAACAGAGGATGGTTGCCAGAGTCGGGGATTGATCCTTCTTGTTGGCCAATTCGAGAGGCGATTGCCCGGTCATTTTGGTCATGTAGTGGTTGACCACATGCTTAGAGCGTGCATAGAGACTGAAAGAGATTGTGCGCACAAGGGTCACGCTAGCCATTGGGGCACTCACGCCTGACGACTGGGATCAGCAAACATGTAACCAATGCTTAGCAGACACCATGCGTACCTCTCCAGAAACCGATCAAACCTTCGACTTTGTAGGCATCCTTGACAGTCGCGAGGAATCTGGTGTCATAGCTTGGATTTGGTCAGCAGGGGCACACCAAATGTACGTGACGTCTGCTCACGATTGCATGCGAACTTTGGCGAAGTCGAGAGGAAACTATACAAGATCTGTCAGCGTCAAGGTAGACCAAAAGATTGTTATGGCACGGTGCCTACCGCGATGAAAGTGGAGAGCATGCTGGATGATGCGGAAGCCAGCTCAGTCTTCCACTTCACAGCCATTCTCTTGACATCATCATTGTTTTCGAACTCCAGAATGCCAAATCTGTGTGGCTGAGCAGAGGTCTGCTGCTTGTTGTGCGATTTGCGCGAATCAGAGTCAGGATCTCTCATGCTGGGTGGTGCGAAGTGCAGATTGGTGAGGTTGTTCGCGGAAGAATTGTTGCTGAAGACGAGAGTGTCTTTCAGTTCGCGCGCTTTTGAACGAGCGGCGAGCTGCGCTCCATTGGCTCTCGGCGGCTTTGACGACTAAGCAAGGCAACGATATACGGGGTACGGGGTTCTCGGCAGGCTTCCAAGACGTCGACGGGACCAGTGACAGAACGAACGAAGCCTCCGTCTGCTCGTGAGCGAATCGACAGGTAGATATACAAGTATCAGAGGCAGGACAGGCTTCAGACGACGAATTGGGCGGGCACGCCGTCGCCTGTCGAGAATTTGGTCTTCGATATGAGTATTCAGCAGGGGTAAGATGGATATTGGCTCGACAGAATCAGCGACGGCGGCGTGGGCAAAAGTAGCTGGATAGAGGTTGACTTTTGTAACAGCAAAGAAGCAGAAGCGTGAATTAATGGACTGACGTCTGATTGGCCTGTACCCCGCGCCGCACCTTCTCTGAAGCCACTCTAAAGGCTCGCTTGAGTTACCTTCCTGCTGTACTCGAGTAGATTGCTGTAGAAATCACGCGGCTGCTTTTGCTTTTTGGCAGAAACATGTGAATATGCGTGACACCAGCGTGGCCTGTTGTCGTCGATGCCAATTCCTGAATCGTATATTACATTTCTGCATGTCGAGTCATCATCATAATTGCTCTCCCCCTCCCATTCATGCCTGCCAATCGATACCGCATGTTGGCAAATCAAAGAAAGATCATTCCAACTCCTGAGAGAATACTCAAGCTCAGAATCATCCATTTGCATGCTCTTGCGTTTGCTGCTTCACTAGGCGCTCCCTTGCCAACATTACTCTGTCCGCTAGTCATGGCTGTACAGCTTGCCCCACAGCCATAACCAGATGGACAACATCCTCCACCTACACTGGCTGCACAGCTGAACCAGCCATTGGCACAATTCCCTGTCGGAGCTGCAGAGCTAGCGCCGCTCGGAGCCATCACTGTCAGTCCAGAGTTAGTGGCCACCACAGTGCTTGCAGAGGTAGGACAACTCGTCGTGTCGCAATTCCTTCCGACTCGACAGCATCCACCGAGATAATATGCACTACACATATAGAAGCCGGTAGGACAGCCGGAGTAGCTAATAGTATCAGACGTTGAAGTGGTCCTGCGCGTCTCAGTTCTTGACGATGATGTCGAGGTCGAAACCGGCTCACTTCCACTTGTTGGCAGAACAGGCGGAGCAGCAGTAGATAGTGGCGGGCAAGACACAGATCCACAGGCTCGATCAGTAGGGCAGCAACCGCCTCCAAGGCTTGCTGGGCACGTCTGAAAACCAGGACTGCATGTTAGTGGGCCTTGACCTGAAGACGAAGAACCAATCTTTGTCGAAGGGATCAACGATGTTGTCGAGGCGGCTGAAGATGGAAGAATGGTCGTTGTTTCAACGACTGTCGTTGTCATGGCGTTTCCAGAAGTTGTAACCACTAGAGTGGTGGTCGTGGTGCAGATTGAACCCGGTTGCGATGTGGAACTTGCTGGATTGACGAAAGTCTGAGTGGTCGTGCTATCAGACAACGTCGACCATGAAGCTCCAGTAGTCACCGTAACTATTGGCAGTGTAGTGGTAGTTGTAGCGGTTGATGCGTATACGCCTAAATACTCTATCAGTGGAAGAAGATCTGGAATCAGTATTCGAATCGGCTCACATCCAATACCCTGGCAGGTATAACCAGGAATGCAACAACCACCATTATCATTTTTGCAATTTGTGTATCCAGCAGCAGTATCACACGACCCGATTTCACCTCGGCAGCTCGCGCCGTCAGGACAGCAGCCTATCGTTGCTCCATCCTTGTTGGGGAGGGAAATGCAGGTTTCACCAGTCGCACAACAGCTGTTCGGATACCCAATCGATTGGCAGCTATTAGTCCCAGATGGGCATTGATACGCCCTTTCGAATAAGCTGCGACCAAGAAACCTGTGATTAGGGAACACCTGTTGGGAATCTGCATGCAAGAGCAGTGGCGGCAGCAATTCTCCAACGTTTGAGATGTTCAGCAACCGTGCTGCAGAGTTGATTGAGCGTCGAGCGTGCAGAGGGTTGTCCATATCAACGGAGTCGAATGCCTGTCCGTCAAACTGCCAGTAGTCCATAAAGAACTTTTCGCCTTCGTCATCGCTCATTTTTCGCATGCCACATGGTGAGGTCAGGTTGAGTTTTTGCTGTATATCCAAGTCTCTCCTAATGAGATGTTCGTGTTCAGGATAATACTTCACGCCTGGAGGCAAGTTGTAAGGCCAGTCTTGACTGTAGGCAGGCGACGCAAAGATAATACTGAACAAAGTAGGTATGGCTAGAAGCCCAGTGACCGAATTACGCATTTGTGCTTCAGATCAGGTATCTCGCAAGCTCGAGTCCGAAAATTCAAGCAATGTGGGAATAATAATAGTGATTAGGATGATGGAAAGAAGCTATCATTGTGATAGCCCGGCTACGAGCAAGCATATGGTCCAAGATTGGACAGAAAGGAAAATAGATTGCCATCGCAAGTGATACTTAGCGTTGCCAGAGCTACAGTGCAGCAAGCAGGTTGTCGTGCATGAGCAACGACGAGTGAGAGCCGGGCACCAAAAACCTGGAGTCGAACTTGACTCTATGGCTGGGCTTCGCTGGCTTCGCTGCCAAGAAATATGGTCGCTTGCCGCACTTTCGGAAAACTCCGCTGCCGCACCTGAGAATTCGCGATTTGCTGGTGCCCTCTTTTGAATCTCTCGTTCGCGACCGCTCTGTGATATCGACATCCACCGACATCGACAACCGGTAGGTGCTATTCCATATCCTCCTCGAGCCCGTCAACAGCACGATCGCCATTGTGCCCTTCGCCGTTCCCACGACTCTTCATTTCGAACCGCGCGCGCCCGCCACTTTGCAACTTCACAACTCAAACCCTCTCGAAACCATCCACTAACACAACTCGTCTGCAGCAATCATGGGTAAAGGAAAGCCAAGAGGTCTGAACGCCGCCCGCAAGCTCCAGAACACCCGCCGTGAGGGTCGCTGGGCCGATCTCAACTACAAGAAGCGTCTTCTCGGTACCGCCTACAAGTCCTCGCCCTTCGGTGGTTCGTCGCACGCCAAGGGTATCGTCCTTGAGAAGGTCGGTGTTGAGGCCAAGCAGCCCAACTCTGCCATTCGCAAGTGTGTCCGTGTCCAGCTCATCAAGAACGGCAAGAAGGTCACCGCTTTCGGTACGTGAAAGACGCAGGAGAAGCGCACACAACACGAACACCTATTCTAACATCTGAACCACCAGTCCCCAACGATGGTTGCTTGAACTTCGTCGATGAGAACGACGAGGTCCTTCTCGCCGGTTTCGGTCGCAAGGGCAAGGCCAAGGGTGATATTCCCGGTGTCCGTTTCAAGGTCGTCAAGGTCTCCGGTGTCGGTCTCTCTGCTCTGTGGAAGGAGAAGAAGGAGAAGCCCAGATCGTAAACAACTCGTCACCACTGCAGTTGTACGACTCTTACGCTTTCTTCTATTCGCGGGCGGAAACAAGCAACAACCAAAAGATTCTCTTTTCACATCACTCGGTGTCAACATCATCATGCTTGCGGGTTGATCGGCTTTGGCGAAAATGGGACCTTTGCGAACAAAAATGAAAAACAAGTTTCCAAAAACACCCAAAACAACAACGTCTCTTTCTCCCCCCGCTGCATGAGAGTATCTTATGTTCCGCCTTGCTGCTGCTCCCTCTCTTTTTGCTTCTGGCATCAGGTTATACACAGTGTCTTGTGACATAGCTTACGGAATGCACTTGTCCAGCTCTGGCTGATGAACGAAAGATACCCGCATTCTGTCTACTCTTCTTTCATTTGCCACTTTTGACTGACCACCAATGTGCATTTCTCTGACCAACAGTTCATTGCTTTAGACTTACGAAGGTAATGCTACGATCACATTTTCTGTGGACCATCATCATCTTCTGTTCCCTCCCCATACATCACCTCACTTTGCCACACTCTGGACTCTGCCCACTTCTCTGTGGCCTTGTCCAATTTTCAGTGCAAAGAAGATTGACATTCTGTCCTACTACTCACCGGCATGTCTCCTCCTTTGGGAGCGTGGACATATCGGTCCATGTTTAAGGTCAACATACCTTATTTACCATCTAGGTTGACCTAAATCGAAGACGTACTTATCAATCATTGCCGTCACGCTTTTTCAATGTGCACTTTTCGCCTGTACACAACCAACAATGAGTTCTTCAGTGATGTCATAACTTCTTTCTTGCACAAAAGCCAAAGGTAAAACAGATCTCTGGACGATGATGTATACTTGCTGCCATCTACTTCTTCCTATCTTTCAGTCCATCAACACCTTGACCCCAAGCACCTGCCTTCTTACCCCACTTGACGGTACCCCAGACATGAGTCCAAGAGAACTTGGGCGGCGGTTCTTCAGACCTTCTGAAAGGACTCGCGCCATGTCTAAACATGACTTCATCATTGACTTCATCTACACCTCTCGAAGCCCCCATTTTGGCATCATTGGTGGGGCCTGTTTCTGTGTTTGCTACAGCACCCTGTGTAACACCCTGCTGCGAAGAAGTTGAGTTCTCCCATGATCGAATAGAAGCAGGCAAAGGTCTATGCCAACCTTCCTCAACCCTATCCCACCATTTCCTTCCGCACATCTCCCAAAGCCTAGATTGCGCACGTCTGTAAGCAAACCTCTCATCCTCGCCCGTAAAACTCTTGACATTGCTAAAGTCTGGCGAAGAATTGCCTTGCCGCAATCCTCGCATGCGGAAATCGTCGTCTGGGTCTATGGGACCGCGGTCTTGTTCTGAAAGGCGCCGAATACGGTTTGGTGGATCGTCTTCGAGTGAGTCTGCGGCAAGTAGGTTTTCAAAACGTGAGTGGGTGTAGTCGGGCTGTGGAGAGGATTCGCGGTAGTCTGGGTTGGAGGAGAGGATGTTGGGGCGGAAAGGGGCGGTGGCGTCTTGGTAGGCTTCTGCAAAGGTTTCGGCGTAGACGGCGTCTTGGTTTTGTCCTTCGGCGGTGCTCTTCTCTGGGAAGAAGATCTCGTCGGGGCCGGCGGAGGCGTGGGTGATGAGGAGTTTGCAGCGGGCTTCGTAGAGGGCGTCCAGGAGAGTGATGAAGCGACGGGCTTCGTTCTTCTGCAGAAGAGAAAGTACAGGTACGTCTGATAGGATGATGGTGTGGTAGGTAGAGGCGAGAGTTATGTAGTCGGCAGGACCAAAGTTGGAAGCACAGAGTTCTGAGAAGGTCCAAGAAGATATGCCATTGTAGGAACGTGGTATCGGAATCGTGCGGCCATAGACGCGTATGCTGGATGGTGTCCAGTCGATCGAAGAGGATGGTGTGCCTAGAAGAGTTTGTTCGGCTTCTGAAACCTTTGTTTGAAAGACTGTTTGTTCTTCTTCTGATGCTGTAGGGCCTGGGGTTATCAAGAAGTAGGTCGGGGCTCTGATAGCATCGGTTTGTGTCTCTGGCTCTTGCTTTGCGGTTTCCTCTGGGATACCAGACACAGCAGAATCGCTTTCGAAAGCTTCCACATCTGTGACATCTTCGAATCGATCTTCTTCGGCAATTGGAGGAGGTGCTTGGGAGTTGGCTTCATATCTGCGATAGTCTTTGCCACTGCTCATCTCCCAGATCTCACATCGAGCCTTGAGTACTTCGAGAAAGCCGGCAAATTCACCTTGACCAGCAAACATATTCTCACTCTTGCCTTTTGTGGCTCGTCCCATACCCAGTCTCTGAGTCAAGGACTGCAAGCGTGAAGGGGGTGGAAATGCCATACCAGCGGCTTTGTGCAATTCCTCAGGCATCCGATTGCTTGTCGCAATGAGCACACCACCGAGCTGAAAGAATGAAGTCATCAGGTTGGTCATGATCTTTGAGGCGGCCCTGTCCGGTAATTGAAATTCGTCGAGGAAGAGGATGGGAGAAGTGTTGATCATTTCACGAGCGAGCCAGAGTAGCGAGTGTTCTTCCACCTCAGCACCAGCTGCTTGAGGCAATCTGGTCAAGCGATTGCGCCTTAGCACCTCCAATTTGGCAAACGTGTCCAGCATGAAAGTGTTAAAGTGCCAGCGAGCCTTTTTCCTGTTTGGCAAACAATCGGCGAAAAGATCGATGAGCATACTTTTGCCAGTGCCTACTTCGCCATGCAGCATAAGGCCTCGAGGCGAGTCGAGGTTCATGGCGGCTTCATGGCTGGTCAAGACTCTGGTCAGAGCTAGACTGTCTCGTTTTTCCTTTTGAGCAAGGAGATTTTGCCAAACTCCTCGTTTCTGTGGATCTGGTTCTACATTTGTGTTTACTGAAGGGCCCACAGCGCGGGTTATCTGATCGAGTCTGTGCTTGTACTCGATGGTCGGCTCATAGTCTTTGAGTCGGTCGTATAACTTTTGTAGATGGATTGCTGGGAAACATTGGTATACAGGCCCTTGGAATAAGGTAGCACAATGGACTTACCAAGTCTATGTTGAGCGGGATCTTGAGTTATACGGTTGGTTGCAAGCAAGGCGCGGTACAATACGAGAGGATTGGTGATGGCAACACCAGTGTTTGGTATAGAAGACAACGACATTGATGAAATATACTAAGACATATGGAAGAGAAAAGGCCTAACCTGTCAAGATATCAGAATAGAAAGAAGACGTGGTGGTTGTCGTCTCAAATTGCACGATCTCAATCGTCAATCGAGTCTAAGCGCGAATCGACGTCACGGTGTTTGCAGCCGAGCAGTCGCAGTCTAGAGCCTCAATGACCGACACAGCAACGTCGCTAGTGGACTAGAGTTCATCTCGAGATGGATGCGGACCAGTTCACGCCGGCGCAACTGTCCTTCTTCTCCATCTACAGTCCGCCGCTGGGACCGACCGACGAGACATTCGGCGATCAGGTCGTCTTTTACTATTCGCGATCTGCCCGGGATGGACGAACGAAAGCCAAAGCAACGGCCGACGAGGAGCGACTGAGCGAGAATGAGAAGTTGCGACAGATTGGCCTTGCCCAGGGCATGGCTGGTTTTGCCAGGTACAGCCAGCTGCTTGCTCGATAAAAGAGATCTGCGTGTTAAATATAGTCAAGGAACTTTTCCGATGGCGAGCCCATTGAGGCCGTTGAGACTGAGAAGTCGCGTATCTTGATGCACGAGCTGGAGAAGGACTGGTGGGTCCTGGCCGTATGTCGTCCTTGTTCCTTCCTGTCTGTACATATGCTCATTTGTGGCGTCTCTCGCAGTCCATCGACCTCACACGTCTCCCATCATCCAGCAAAGAGCAGGAATTCGAATACTCGTCGCGCGAAGTCAGCCCAGCACCACTCCTCCTACAACAAGTCTTGACCGCTTATCGCATCTTCACACTACACCATGGCCCTTCACTCAGCGACATGTGGGTCAAGCTCACAAGAGACAAATTCTCGGCCATCCTCGATCGCTTCTGGACCCGCTTCTGTCGCAACTGGGACGTCCTGCTCCACGGCAACCCCGCTATCGACATCTTTGGAGGCTTGAAACTTGCAGCAGGAGGTGAATTGGGCTATGGTGTTGGCGAGGAAGACTGGGGCAGCGGAGATAGAGAGGTGCTTGAAGACTTGGTCCATCGTACAGAAGGTCTGGTCGACTTGCTTGTCCACCGTTTCGGTGAAGCTGCGCCTCCCGAGGACGACTACAACAACGATGATCCATCCCAAAACACCCTACATGATGCTCGCCAAGATCTTCCGTGGCTAGGCTGCGGTACTGAGCCACAGGCTCCGGATGGCCTTATTTTCAGTGGTGTAGGTGCAATCACGCGCTCTTCAATTCGCGATATCTCCACATGGGTTCGCGATATCTATGCCTACGGTGAGCACGCATACGGCGTAAAAGACAATCCACATCGACAACGCCGCAAGAGGCGCAGGCGTCAACCTGTGAACGATCCCGATCCGAGTACAGAGTCAGAAGCACCCACTGCCACCGACGAGGAGCTCAAGAACAAAGCCATAGATAAGTTGAAGGGTATCGAGCTACCACCTGACCCTCGCCCGCAGATGCATGACAGAGTCGCTTCTCACGATCATGCTACCGGTACTCCGGGCGCCCAGGTTGCTTCTCATCCTGGAATTCCTCCACCCATCGTCAGCGCTGTCGAAGCTTCGCTCGATCGAGCCAGCGCCTCTGCTGAGTCTCACGCTCCAAATCAACCTCCATCAGCCTCTGAACAGTCCTCGTCTTGGAGTCTCGGAAGCTCTGACAAATGGGTCAAATATCTCACTTTTGGTCTGGCATCGGGTGGAAAACGTTCAGACTCGCCAAAGCGACCAGAAGGTCCACGTCGTACTTCGACATCAAGCTCAAAGACTGTCAAGGGCGTCTCTACCTCCAAATCGAAGGATGACTACAAGGACGAACCACCGATGCAGCACCTTGATCCTACTCCAGACGGCTATCAAGCAATGGCCGCCCTGCAACGCCAACGTCGACAAGAAAACCAAGGCCACTTCCTTGTCGGCTACCATGGCGATCTCGAGCGCGAACCAGCAGAAAACGATGACGACAGCGATACCACAATCGGCGGCTCTGAAATACCAGAAGCCGAACGCAATCTTTTACGTACTGTTAAAGTCGAACTCACAGAAAAAGAGAACAGCCAAAACGATGACTTGGACTCTCGAGACAGTTTCGTGAATAACGACACTTCGTCGAGGTTGCGCGTTTTGGTGTATATCCATCGACCTTTTATCCATGTGTTTTTGTTTGAGCAGAGGACGCCTTCCCTCAGTATCACGGGCTTTTACCGCGAACTCCACAAACACTTGCGGCCATTACACAAATCCCTACTCAACAGCACGTCAACGCAGAAAGTAGCGGATAGGATAGCAGCAGCTCATACCTCACCCCCAGAGCCTCTGTCTATAAATCCACAGAACCCTCCCTACGCACCGCCCCGCAATAGTCCTGTTTTCGATCTCGTCTACGATCCTGTAAATCTGACTTGCCACACTTCTCTCCCCAATATTCCTGAACCAGGAGAGGTGACGCCCTACGGAGGCAGTGTGGGCACAACCAGTTCAGGGCGAGACGCGCCTCCCCAATGGACACGTCTGGAAGCTCTAAACGTGCACAGCCATATCCTTTTTACATTACAGCACTCTGCACGCAACGCTCAAGAAACCGAACGCACTTCAAAGACAACAAGGCACTGGTGGGTTGTGTGGCTACGTATCCCTCAACCCGGTGAGGGCGATGGAAAACACCCTCGTCCCGAACACTGCAGAACTGCATTCTTGGTGCGCAAAGCCAGAGATCATGTTGTCGAGAAGAGGGGTATGGGAGCTAAGGGAATGGCGAGTAGAGTTAGCAGCGGCATGTATAATCTTGTTGGTGCTAGAGCTGGGGGTGCTGAAAGCAGTGATGATACTTCTGGCAATGCGGGATGGGGTAGTGCTGCTGCTTTGGCTGGAGGTATCGGTATTGATGCCAGGAAGTATGTCGAGAATCTGCTTAGTTTGAATCGCTAGAAGATAAAACAAGGCATTTCTACTACACTCATCGTGTGGTTTTGTCAATTGATATTCTTTTGCGTCATTTGTTCCTCGTTCAAAGTAACAACATGTACAGTTCTCTCTGTATGATTCTACTTTGCTTGGTGCATTTGAGATGTCGATATGTACCGTGTTGAACTGCTTGTTGCTGTCAAATTTTCGCCCAAGTCAGCGTGGTAAATGGTATCACCCTGTCTCTATGATTTCAACCTCCAAAACAACTCACATCAGCACTAAAAGCCTCATGAAAACATGATCTGAACCTTGAATCGTCCTTTCCCGCTATTCTCGCTGCTGAATGGTTGCATCTAGGGCTTGGTCGTCCAGTTCGGCTGTTTTTATTTCGACAATGCTTGTCAGCTTAAAACCTACCTCAGATATCGTCCAATCTATCCTTCTTTTCAGCAAACTACCTAAGACGACTTCATACTTCAACCTACGAAAAGATCACAACGTGTACACGAGAGTGAAGAACAGCAAGATCATTCTCGCCCAGAAAAAAAGGTCGAAATAAACATACAAAGGATGATACAAATAGCAACCAACTTAAAAAGTGCCATACAGAGGACTGGCGGGCGGGCTTTCGCGAAAGACGGACACGCTACGAAAGCCAGTAAAAATCACCAGAAACAGTTGGTCTTGTGAGTGTGAGTGCTAATTAAGACCATGAAATCTCGAAATGCAAATGCTGTGGTTTGCTTGCCCTTTTTCTTTCCCGCCGTGCTTTCGCAGCAATATCCCATCCAGAATGCTCTTCTCCCAAAATCAAGGAAAAAGTAAAAAGTGAACATCAAAAAACGCAAGGAAATGCGAGCAACTCGCTCATCGCGTAGAGAGAAAAACACATACAAGCAAGCAGAGGAGAAAAAAAAAAGAATACATCTCTATCAAATCCACAAAGGCATCTACGCGTTTCCAGGCTTCTCATCCGTATCAATATGCCACACAATGTAATTCGGCAATCCATAAACACCATATCCTGCACGCTTGGCCATCTTTGCAAAGCCTTCTGTTTCGGCTTGGTTCTCAAATGCGTAGGCAGGGAAGTTGATACCCGAGCGGTGGACATCGGCCTTGACCAGAATGTTGACACCACCGATACCGTCCAGTGGGATTTCGACGTCCTTGTCCTCGCGCCAGTCACCCATCTTCGCCATGTATGTGCGGCCGGTGTCGTACTCTTTGTAGCCTGTGAGGAGACAATTGTTAGTGTCTGTGGAGAGAGGATCGCACTGAGGGTCAATGTACCTTCTGCCAGTACGGTATCTTTGTCGAGCGAGGCGGCCAGCTTGAGACCCTTTTCTGATTCTTGCCATGAGTTGTAGTCGAATCTTCCTTCAATGTCACGGCCGTTCTCGTAGCGGTGGAACCAAACATCTGTGTCACAGTTAGTCGTATACTCTGAGGTGGACTCGGCACATGATCATACTAGGAACAAGAACATCGCGGTCGTGAGCGATAAAGTCCTCAATGATCTTGGAAGGGCTGTCCTTGATGTCGACATCGCGCCAGTAGACCCAACTGTGCTCAGGCTTCATGGCAGCGCTGAGAAGGTAATTTCTTGCCTTGCCCATTGCCTTTCTACGAGGACCTTGAGCAGCGAAACCGTGTCTGTCCTCGACATTTTGACTCAAATGAACTCCGAAATCTTTCTGAACGACGGTAGCGCTGTGGAAGGGAATTGAATCGGGGCGGTTCTGAATGCGCTCGAGTTCCTTGGAAAGGACGGCAAGTGTGTCATCAGTACTGTCGCCGACGAGAAAAGCGAGATCGATCAGGTCGTGAGGGTATGTCAATTGCGAGATGAGATCGAAGTAGTCGTTGATGTAGGGAGCGGCGTCGCGCAGAGGAGTGAGGAGGAGTACGCGCTCCTTGTTGTCAATGGCTTGTCTCGTGCTCTTTATGGGATTGAGGTCGATACTGCTGATGGTAGTGTGGTTGATCTCGACGGGAGCGTGGTGATTGAAGATGACGGGGGTTTGTAGGCTTCCGGTCCATAGCATCTGCTCGTTAGGTGTCATTTGCATTGGCGACTTGGCTGGACCGAAGCAGTAGAACCTGTCAGGTCAGCATGATTGTTCCAGAGACATCTTGAGCTACAGCGCAGAGCAATTGTCGACGTGGTCGAGATCGTCTGTCGCATGAGACACCAAGAGCAGAAGGTTCAGGCTTACTTTTGCAGGTCTTCGGCAGTACCTGTGACACCTCTCCATAACAAGATAACGAGGCCGACTATGGCGACGACCAGCAGGAAGCGGGTGCGTGTGAGAAAAGTCCATATGGCTCTGGTTGGAGGCAGCCTTGCCTGTGCCGCTTTCCAGGATACGCCATTCTTAGGCAACAGCATGGCGATGTGTAGTTATGACCACGTCAAACCAGGCGGCCTGTCGCGAGAAAGTCGAAATGACAGCAACCTCGTCGGCGCTGGCTGGCGCTTCAGGGAACCCGGAGAGCGTTGGCTTGCGTAGGATCTGTATCTTGGCTTGCCAAGAGTGTTACGTAGGAGGTCGAAGGCAAGAGCGATATCGAATTGTCGTGTTTCCCTAAATCTCAGGTCCTTTCTGGCTCATCCAAAGGGGAATTGTGACTTCTGTCTTGCAGTCGTTGCTTCCTGTTGCGACGGGCTGGCCTCTCGCACTCGTTCTTCCCCGATTTGGTAATGATCTCTGAAACCCCAGCATCCTTCTGCTCAAAGCCACCTAATTATTGCATACGTCTCCCAGCCCCTGAGTCAGACATTCACTTCTGAACAATGCCTTTCACGAGATTCGATCATCTGTTTATTAATTAACATATAATATATGCTGTAAAGTTGGTAAATATGCTACCGGAACATTTCCTCACCTCCCACCTTGATAAGACAATTTTGTTGAACCACTGGAAAACCTCATCCAGAACAAGAAAAACAGAACATAGGGTATTCGTTAGAATCATAAAAACCATCTTCAAAATCAGGTTGCCTTCCCTTTTCGCTCAAAACATAGCTCGACCTTCTCTGGGCTTGCAGAAGAACATCTGTTGTAATGCGACTCTGCCATAGTCGCTAGCAATTGGCATAAGCTTCTGATCGATAATGTGAAGAAGCTCGTCTCGGCTTCGCACGTTCTTCAAACCGAGCGGTAGATGTGCCTCTTCGATAACTTGAATCCTGGCTGCTTGGCACTTGAGGTTGTATGTCCTGTCGTCTTCACGCGGATCTCTCACCACATCTGCAGGCTGGACGTCTTCCGGCTCAAAAAGGTCCAGAATTCCGCCAAGCTGTTGCATACCTTCTGTTCCGAAGAGCCCTTGCATGATTATGATGGCGAGAGAATTGAGTTGGGTACTGGCTTGCAGCAGATCCTTCTCCTCGAACAGCATGCCACTGCTCTTAGCATTGACAACTGTCTGGAGCTTGTGACCTCTCCAGCCCGTGGCACTAACAAGAAGACGTTGCAGAACCATCCTTGAACCCCCTTTCTCAGCTCGAAGATGAGTCTGTGCGACATTGTGTCTAGTGTTGGGATCGCTGCTCCCAGTCGCTGATTTGGCACGTTTGGCCTCGCGAGGCACGTGTGTGTGATCGAATCGAGGGAATGAGTGATGTCCGTTGACACGGCTCCCGTCAGGCACGAGGTAGCTATTGGAGAACGCTTGAACACCCTCTTTGTAGGGGCGTTGAGCCTCGTCGATTCGTCTGTTATTCTCGCACTCCTGAGCCTTGGCTGTCGCAGAATAGTCCTTGCGTTTTGCAGACTTTGTGTTCTTCTCGACTCTGTAGGATGGAGTCTGTCTCTTGGCTCGCCTAATAGGCAAGACCATCTGGGGCATGGTCGGAGAAACAGATGCGGATGGTGTAGGCGAGGATGCGGCGACAGATTCAGGAGGCGAAACATACGAAGACTCCGTCCTGATGATCGGGGCCGGAATATACTCACTCCCTACGGAAGGGGCGCGCATGTACTGCAGGTTCGACTGACCGGCGACCTCAGACAAATATCTGAAGGACGGAAGCGATACAGTGGTAGAAGCAGGGCTATGCTGAGGACTAGGCACCATAGTTGTAGGAAGACCAGTCGGATGATGTAAAATTGAGGATATACTGCTGGCTGGCTGCGTGCGTGATGCAGCCATGTCCTCTCGAGCATATACAGGACGTGATATCAGATGGCCATTGATTTGCTCAACGCGGTTCACTGCTCTACGTCCGAGTGTCTTATGATTATGTCTAGACTCTGTCAGCTTCGATGACTTAGGTGTGTTGCTCAAGTCGGGTACTTACGACTCATAGATCATACTGATATGCTCCGCACAGACAAGGAAGCCAGTGATGTTTTTGTTGCTTGTTTCAGAAGTAGCGTAGTGGTTGAAGATGATGGTCCGTGTGCAGAGCAGTAGGTTTGAAGACTGACAGACTTTGTGTGTAACTTGTGGATGTGACAGGGATATACGTTCGAAGCGAGCAAAAGTCAAACAAAGGAACCGACCCAAGAACAAACAAGAGAGAATAAGAACGATTAACAGTGGCTAATAAGTTTGATTGATCGACGCACTGTAATTGTGTGGACGAGAGATGGAGAATTGAAGATGGAAAGGCAGGTGTCTCTTGACTTGATATACTTACAGAACCTCAAGACATGGTGAGTATCACGTCTACTCGACCATGTCATTTTCCGTCTGTCTGCCGGGGTCTGTTCACAGCATGGCGCTAGTGCTAGTATCGAAGCCATTGGCGCTCAGGGCAGTTACAGCTTGTGTCCACAACTTACAGGCGTAAAGCGGCTGGCGCTTGAGCATATCTGCAGGGACAGAATACGCAAACCTGGTCAGCTCCCTTCCAGATCTTCTTCCAGTCACGCAACTGCCCAGAATATTCCATTTCGGGGCTTGCTGGCATGCGTCATATTCCTTCACCGCTGCTTCCTGGACAATATACTGACGTTCGAATGCCTGTGGGCTTTGCAGAAAAAGACATAAAGATCTAAGTGAGGCACTCTTCTGCATGCCGATTGCGAATGTAAAGTGTCAAGGGGTATATCGTATTGAGAGACGCAACTAAGACCGGGACAAAAGAGCCGGCAGCGGCAATTCTAGCGGGCCTGAATCCGTGCTTTGAGCAGCTGAGTTGTTGTGATTCGTTCATCCTGCGCTGAGTGGTGGAGAGAATTGAAGCAAACTAGCTAGGCACGAGCAGTTGTGACGAGAGCAAATCTGATGGATCAGAGACTTGAAGGATCAAGGAACGGTTGAGCGACCTGATTAGTTGGAAACTTGCCAAGGGAACGAGCGCCATCCCGAGACGTCTGACCAAAATCATCGTGTTCTGCGCCGCAGTATGTTTGCGATAAGCGGTTGGCGATGTGAGGATCCGGCATCCAGGTCTTGAGTCCCTTGCCATCGCGGACCAGATCCGAGAGCCGCTGAATTGATAGTGAGTGGAGAATCCGTGCCGCATCGATCGGAAAATCTTCCTTGAGTGCTTGACATCTTGGAGATACGCAGTAACTAACTTACATCTGCAACTTTAACACATGACATGTGAGTTGTCCCTTGTCTGCCTGTCATGACCTGACAATGTATAACGTACTTCAGAATACCATCATTATGTCGTTGTCAGACGGGTAGTTGCTTCGAACGTCAACCTTGCCATGCGAACAGCAAGCGGAAATGCACACCAGACTGCTTGTGGAACAATCGGGATCGTGCACTTGTTCCAGAGCACCAGATGGGCATGCTCAAGTCGATTAGCAAAAAGACAGTATCCACAGGGCGTCCGATGTTGGTGGAGATTGATATAGAGAGGCTGAAGTGAGTCGAGCGATATGCAGGCTGCCTGACCGAGTTCTGGGGACGTGGTGGACTTGACTTATCGGATAGTGCTCTTAGCAGGCGTAGACGACCAGATTTGCTCCCCCCGCTGTGAGCTGCTTACCTTCGGGAAGATGCAGGTATGACTGGACCAATCGTTGTTGGGCATTGACCAGATTGATGCACGATGAGCCAAAGTGCCGAAAGTCAATGGTCGGTCTGCGAGAGCGGTTGTTGAGTGACGAGGAGAAAGGTTGCACAAGAAGCATTGAATGACTCTTGTACGTGGATCCCGAATGCCCCGGTTGGTTCGCGGCTTTCCTTTGCAGAGAGGCGTCTTGCTCATGCATGCGGTCCCCACTTCACTTCAATTAACAAACTCATGCGCAGCAGATATCTTTAATACACCTGCTCTTTTCAGCAGGCATGGAGCCAAGACCATTGGTGCGCAATGGTCGTACAGACGAAGTTGAAGACTGATGAAACAGGTCTCGCGCGGCATCTGATGCATGTTGTCATGAGTCGCCATACATTGTGCCGTCTCATCGATGCAGATGCAGCACTTCGCCGACCTCATGCTGAGGGGTCCCCGAGGGGAAGCACAGGTCATGGCATCAGCGGGTCAGGTATTGTGTATGCTGCTGCATAGACGCGACCATACGGCGAAAAACAGGCACAGGTGAAGATCACAAATCGATGGTGACACGAACTGACGTTCGAGGAAGCGCAGAGCCTCAGGGTATGGTTCATCCCTGTGTTCCAAGTCAAAGTACCCCTCGCATGCGATACCTCGTCGGCTAATTATGCGCTCGATGTCTCAGATTGAGCGGTCGCAATCAACAAGGGGCAGAGAAGTTCTTCACGAAACAAGCGCTTTCTGAGTAAACAATTTCGTTTGAAGTATGGACACGAAAAATCTCATATGAGGAGTTATTACAAATAAACCCGTCCGCCAAACTCGTTAGAAGCCATTAAAGAAAAAGGAAATAAACTTTCTGAGTAAAAGGACCATTCGATGCACACGCTATCCTGTATTTTTAAAAGAATGCTTTCGCTCAAGTGAACCCCGGAGCCGGTATGTGAGTAGAATGAATCTTCGGGTCATTGAAATAGATTGAGGATGTCCCTTGGATTAGTCTACGCAGACAAAGAAAATGAAATCGAAACGCCATGCAATTTGATCAACACGAAGTCAAGGTAAGACCCGTTTACAGAAGACCGAAGAGGGCAGCAACGACACCCATGACACCAGCGGCGGCAGTGGGGACGTACATGGCGCTGGCAGCACCGGTGGAGGTGGACTTGGAAGAACTGCCAGAGCCGGTGACGCTGGGGTTGGAGCCAACACCGGAAGGCTTAGCGACAGTGCCGTTGCAGAAGAACTTGCCGCGAATGGCGGAGCTAGACTTCAGCTTCTGGAAAGCGTCACAGCCGCTGAGCTCAGCAGAGGACTGAATGTTGAAGGCACCGTCAACCTCGTTGAGGGCAGGAGCAGAAACGCTGCGAGAAATGTTAGTATGTGGCTGATCACTTCTTGAAAAATAGACTTACTTGGTGAAGTCGCCGTAGAAGTCGAAAGCGCCAGTAATAGTGGCAAGCTTAGGGAAACCGTCGATGACCATAAGATCGGTGTTGTTCTGGATGGAGAAACCACCACCAACCTTCTTCAGCTGAGGGAAGGAGACGTTGGCAAGGTTCTGGTTGGAGACGATGGTCAAGTCACCCTTGTTGGAACCGACAGTGGTAAGGTTGGCGCACTGCAGGGACGAGAACTCGTTAGAGTAGAAACCGAGAGATCCGTTGACGGAAACCAGCGAGTTGAGGGCAATCTGGGAGACGTTGCGGAAGGTCATGTTGTTGGCCCAGATCAGGTTGGGGAAGATGGCGGAGACGTTGCCACCGTTGGACTCGATGTTGAGCGAGTTGGTGATGTTACCGAGCTGCATGGAGATGTCGTTCAGGTAGTTGTTGTTGGTGATGAAGACAGTGTCGACAACAGCAAGGTTGATACCATCAAGGGTCTGGAGCTGAGTGTTCTGGATGTTGAGCTCGCTGGCCTGCTGGACACCAGTGGTGAAAGAGAGCTGCTGGAGACCAGCAAGGGCGTTCCATTGGATAGAGTCGACCTGGCTAAGCTGAGGGAAAGACAGAGTCGAGAGAATCTGCAGCTCGTTGAGGATGAAAGCACCACCGATGGTCTGGAGGCTGTCACCAGAGATGGAAGGAATCAAAGAGTTGTTGTTTGCAACGAGGTCACCCGTGATTCTTCTAACACCAGGGATGTTCATGCCCTGAGTGACACCAGTGGCAATGGCGATAGAGCCAGAGAAAGTTGTGCACGAAGAGAGGGCCGAGGCATCAGCGGGAGAGTTGAGAGTGGTGGTACCGGAGACGCTGCAAGAGCTCTGGGCGTAGGCACCGCCAACGGCAGCAAGTGCCGGAACAAAGTACTTCATCGACATTGTGAGAGGGTATTAACTGAGAGGCCGCGCGTCAGTACCAATGGCTCGTTGTAGTGTACAAAAGAGGGGTCGAGGTATGACAGGGATATCGCTCGAGCATCTCGAGTGACCCAGTGTTGAGTGCAGAAGACAGGTCATGTTGAACAATGATATGAGACGAGTGGGTGGGTTGTTGAGGAGATCGCAAAGCAGCTGGAAAACATACCTTGAAAGTGTATAAACTGTTGCAGGTGAGAAAGCGCTGGGATAAGTGTAGTGCAAGTGGAAAAGACCAGATGCAACAGTAATGTGAGAGCGAATGTGAGAAAGGAGAAGCGGCCTTTTGCGGTACAAAAGCACTCGTAATGAAATCAACGAGAGGAAGGTGCGAAGGTGCGTGTGAAAAGAGAGGGCAGGGCCGGGCAGGGGGTTGTTTTGAAAGATGTCCGTCCTGTGTTGAGCTCCAGCCAAGTCTTTTAGTGCCATTTAGTGGCAAACTTCGTTACGCGGCTATTTCCTGCACAAACACCACCACCACCGCAGACCATCAGGTTTCCCCAGGCTCTGGCCGCCGTAGAGCGCCGCGGAATGGAAACTTTTCTCTTTCTTTAGCATCTAAACTGCGTGGCGAACGTGTCTCGGTCGCATGCTGCTCCACCAAAATCCAAGCATCCAAGCATTCAACACAATTCTGTCATCAGACCCGACTCTATCTGCCTTCAACCTCGTCCGCGTTCCGTCATGAAATGTGATGGTCGATCTCTTGCTTTCGCTCTGTCGTTGGCCGGGCGCTTTGACATGTCCCGGTCCTCGAACTGTTTCGGCTGGATGTCATCCCTGCAGCCACCGCAATCTCGCATCGTCCTTTTGGTCAATTACATGTCCGTTATCAGCAACGATTTGATTGCTTAAATAAAGCTCCGCACATGATGATTCCTTCTCGTACTGCTGCTAATCTTGATAGCTGCCTATCTATTTCGCATCAGGAGGAGATTCTATTGTTCTATTCAATGCCCCAGTCGTGGCTCAGATCAACGTCCGGGCTGCTTTCCCGTCCCCAAACAAACAAGATTTACCCTAAGCTGCTTCCGTGCTTGAAAGTGGTGGCGGATTCGCGATGTGTGGAGCACACCAACCATTCCAGCTTTTTGTCTGCTCAGTTTGCTGCCCTCGCGACCATGCTTGCACAATTCGGGAGGCTGTGTCCCAGCCTTCAACCAAGTAGATGTCGCGTCAAGGTTCCGGCAACACGAATATCCTTCGTAAAAGCTTGCTCGTTTCTAATCATGCTTTCAACTCCCATTCAAGCTCAGCGGGTCCCGTGATACCCGTTCTTAGAGCCTGTGGAAACACGCATGATCGTCACGAAAATGTGGCTGCTTTCTCGGTCGCTCGATCGAGCCCTCCGACTTGGCACGCTCTGTCAAGAAAAGATCACCCCCGGGTTCCGTGGCAGGAAACTGTGTTGCATCTTTCTGAAAACTTAAACAGCGATTGCTCGGTGTGCTTGCCTCTCGAGAGCTGTGTTTCAGAGAACGAAAGAAGTGTCTTTCGGTGCTGCTGCAGGAATCATTTGAGCTCATTGATGATCAACATGACGCCGAACGATTGTCCGGTGTTTTCAGAAGATTTGATGCATGAGTCCTCCTTCGCGCGGAAACGTTAGCTGCTCATCACAATCCGTGCTGGAATATTGGACAGCGAGTAAAAATGTCCTTGCTTTCAACAAGCAACCCTCATGTGTTTCCCAGTCGACAACATTGTTGTGTGACACTTCAGAGTGTCGACCTCTCATGCTCTTCCCTTGTTTGAATCTTGTCGACGCTTACATTGAGCACGAAGATGCAGCGCTATCTACTCCGCACTTTCCGGGTATGATTGCGAGTCGAGCATGTCAGCACCGGGCTTGATACAAGTATACATCAAGAAGACTTTTGACACCAGCCCGGGTCCAGAGGCGCTTGAAGCAACGCCATCGTCAAATCTGGCTCTCCAGACGATCATCCGCAGCCCAACTCCATGATCTCGAAGATATGTGGGCTTTGTCTCTCTCACAGACCAACGAATGTGTGATGGCGCGCAGCGAACAATCGACCACGAGTCTGATATCATGAGCCAAGCAACATGACCAGTGACGGAAGCTATTGCAGAGAGTCAAGTTGGCGGGAGGATATTCTTGGCTGCCGCTGCTCTGATTCATTCAAGCCGAAATCCAGTGTTTCAGGTTTAAAAATACACATCAAGCCGAAAACGAAGAAAAGCAATAATTGCGCCTATCTTCCCACATGACATATTCTTAAATTGCGACTTGTCGTGTTAAGAGAGTCAACGATATAAAGACGGGCGAGACCACGATAAAATTAACTTCGAGATCATTGGTTCTCAATTTCCACGAACAGAAATGACTGACGTAGAACTTGCCAACTCGTCGCTTTGACAAAGAATTTTGCTCTATCATGAAGGTGGACAAGTGTGTATTTCTGGCATGACTCCCAATGCCACGAGGAGGACTCATGCTCTTGAACAAGTCGCAAGACCTTCGGCACTTCTCTGCAAGACTTATCCACATGCTCATTGAGGCGATGCTGATCTAACGACAAGCTCAAGCAATTGTCACAGAGGTGGCAGGCGCGATCGATAGTTCCGTCCTTTACAAAGAGTGTCACCTGCAGTTGACGATCTATGTAAGCTGATGCGGATTTGATCATGTAAGAGCCAATATCGGATGGCTTCTCTCACTTACTATCGAGACAGCTATAGCTTGCGCACCACTCATTGCACAACTTTCTGCTCATGTACTTTGTAAGACATGCACCAATCCGTTGATGTACTACTCCATCATCCAAGTTGACCAGTATGGTTTTGCTTCTCTACAAGTGAGATGAAGGGTATTTACCACGCACCTTCTTCAAGTCAGACGCAGACTCTTAATCACATCACTCATTGTTCCTTCCTTTCCTTCATTTCTCTTATTCTCTCGTCAACTCCCTTCCCAGCTCTGTTTCAAAGCCTTGTCACGTATTCATTTCAAGCCGGACCACTTCTTTCATCGCTTCTATATGATGTCAATCTACTGGCTCAGCTTTCCTTACCAACGCCCAATGAAACCGCAGACATGATACAACCAGTTTCTTGCGAGAGAGAAACATGGAACATGGCTACACTGAAGTCTCATCGCCAATTCTTGAAAATTCAACTCTTCTACCATCGTGATATCTGTCAAGACGTCTCTTTTAGGCCAGCCAAGCTACAATGCGATCGTCTTTGTGTCTTTTGATGATGCAATTTGGGTCAATTGGAGGCAACAAGGCATACCAAAGGTATAAGGATGAATGCATGCTAGAAACACTTGATTGTGAGATATTGGTATACAGCATCTTTCTTGAGCTATAGCACTTTTTGAAGCAATAAGTTTCATTATCTTTAAGTACTCTGTTTCCGTCTTTTGCGATCCTCCGCGGACAAGCGATTTGGTAAGAGACAAGGACTGGATTGCTCTTCTTGGATGGACATGATCAACCATTCCTAGTCCCTCTCCATGAGCAATGCCTCTGTTGCATTCTCAGCACTCCTAAAGCCAGGAGAATGCTAGAGACATGCTAGGTGCACCAGTAGGGCAGGAACAATTGCGGGCTGTGCGCTGTTCCAAAGTGAGGCAGACCGGGCGAGATACGTGTCTAAAGATCCTAGAAGCCCATGTGCGATAGTACTCCATACTGCTTCCAATGACTCCCGTTTCTTGAAGAAAGTCGAAGATCTGCTAGCCAAGTTTCCCATAAGGTGGACCAGGGCATAGAATGGCGACTTATGCCAGCCGCTGATTGTGATGTTTTCGGCATGCAGACTATGCAGCGACTGAAGCAGGAACGGATGATGGTGGATGAACGAAACGATAGTAGTCAGGCTATCGCAGGCATGGCGGGAGGACATATCGATCTCGACCTTAGCTGGCATTCTTGAGTTGACGCTGAACCACTTGAATATGTTGGACAAATGTAGCTTGTTGGTAAGCGCGAGCGATGGGTGATTGGTGACTTGATACGCACAGTAACATCACGAGGGCGTTCTCTGTCAACGTAATTGTTATTTACAGCTTCCACATCCCTCTTTGCACAAGCTTCTGCTTATCCAAAGTCCTCCATCCTTTCTCTCCCTCTTCTAGACCATTCTTCTTACCTTCTGGCACATTCCTCCAAGAAAAAAGTTCTGTATATTCTGTCTTTCTTCCTTCAACAACATCTACCACATGTTTGCCCAACACTGGAAGAAACTTGAAGCCATGTCCGCTGCCTCCGCTAGCCACCATTAGACCACGCTGGCCAGGAACATAAGACACGAGAAAAGAGTTGTCAACACTATCAGTATACCAACACAGCCTCCCACGCTGAAGCTCTAGATCAAGTAGATCAGGCATGTTCTCAGCGCAAAAGGCTTTTACAATTTTAAATGCTCGTTCAGGTATCTCTTGGATATCGGTTCTGGGGTAGGAGATCTTGTGACCGGAAGAAGACGTGTGAGTATAGTTTGTCCACTTTGCACCGCGGAAGCCGAACTTCATGACTCCTTCAGGTGTGCGTGGGAAGCCATAGAGACCGCCAGGAGTCTCTGAGGAGGCATCAAAGCCACCCATATTCCAACTCCAGACAGGGAAGTTGGCTGGTGCATATTTGTGCCAGAGATCTTGTCTGGAGTGAGGAAGATTGATTGTTAAGATTGTACCTGCTGTTGTCTCCAGGAGAGGCTGAGCTGCTGGGAGCAGGGAAGGTGTCCAGCCACCTGTTGCCATGATGACTAAAGCTGCTTGGTGGGAAATACCATCCGCAGTCTTGATACCAGTGACGGTAGTTCCAGAGTAGAGAAATGAATCAAATGTGCCGGTGGAAGAACCAAGATGAAGGTTTACACCTGCTTTCTGGCAGAGATAGAGAGCGTATGTGCAGGCTTTAGAGGCTAGAGTGTATCCAGCTGTCATGTCGAGAATGCCATCTGTGCGTAATGCACGCTTTGCGCGACCGAACGGATCGAACTTCGATTTGGGTATACCGGTTTTGGCCGCTGCTTCGATTCGTTGCTCATCCGTAACTCGATACTGAGTATGCTTGATTTCCTCTGGAAAGCTGTTCTGTGTATCAATCTCATGCTGACCAAAAGTCTCTTCGATCCGCAAGAATCCACAACGATCCCATAATTTTTCAGTACTCTTCAGGGCATCAGGTATGTCAGCATCAAAAGTCATATTCTGGTTCCATCGCTCCCATTCTTGCATCGCGGCAAACGCCATGCGTTGGTAGAGCTCTTGGCCACCATATGATGCTCGCAAGATTTTGTTCTCATCCGCAGAGGCACCATCGCTTCCTGCTGCAAAGGAATAGTTTGTGCATAGGAAGTCTTGCTTGTCAAAGAGATGGATGTTGGTGTAGCCGGCGCGGGCAAGGTGGAGTGCACTGGTCAAGCCGAATACGCCGGCGCCGACAATATGAATGGGATCCGTCTTGCTAGGGCCAGACATATTGTTTTTGTCAAGTATTCAAAGATTGCAAGGATGTGCTTTGTATAGGCATAGAGGTCTGCTTGGCCGATTTTTAGATAGGCGTGGTGTTGGCCGATAAGCACATATGACGCCCCGCTCTATCAACTAGTTGTGTATATGTTATGATCATGAACATTGCCTGATTTAGAACACAGAGGATGTAAGCAATCATGCAGCAGTCACACGAGAGCCGCATGGTCAGGGTAAAAGTAACGGATACTCGGAAGACACCTATGTCAGGCGCTGTACGTCTTCAGATTGTTTGGCAATTGATAGATCTTCGGTTACCTAACAAGTCATCTCACGCAGTCTTTCTTTCGTGTACCTTGTTTGGAAGAAACTCGTTCAAACGGATCCTTTCAAATGTCGAGCTCTCAAGAGCTCTATCGAAAAGGGTGTGTTCGACTCAGGTAAAAAGCCTACCAAGGCCGAGGTGAGCAATTGGACGCGCGGTCATGTAGAGTAGTTGATACAGAGTACGTGAGAGTAGATTACAGAACAGAATGACGCGTAGCTTTGCGTGGAATGGAAGAGGCCTACGTTCGATAATAGCTTGTGTGCTGTCCGTCATGAGGTCACCTTTCGCGCTCACAACGCTTGGCATGTGAAAGCTTCGTTGCTTCCCTGTTTTTTGACTCCTTCCAAGCCGATTCCAGTTCGGTTTTAAGGGTTGCCGAGTCATCTGGCGATCCGTTCTTACCTTTCGAAAGACGTCAGTCCCAATGAGGGGATGCAGAATCGTGAAAGCAGGAAAATAGCTGATCCTCTTTCGTCGTTGACTATGGCTCAGGTAGCAATCAATTCCTCCTGTTCTTACACCTCTCGCTTCTTCCCTTGAGCAAGACTCGGGATCTGTTCTGTGCCATTTGTTTGCATATATATACCCGTCTTTAATCTCACGCCTTAAGGGCTGGACCCCTCGCACCTTGACGGTCGCGCTCTGGCAATCCAATGACGGTGAACGATGATGACCTCGAACGGCGCCGATACCAGGCGCCGTACAGCACACATCGACCTATACCAACCATTCAAAAGTACCAGCAAGAGAAGGAGAAGCGTCAAGCAAATGCTGCTGGTGGGGCACCACCACCTAAAGGACAAGAAGATGAGCAGGAAGATCGGGATAGCGCCAATCGATACCTGTACTCGAGAGAGCACAGCGATGCCAGCTCCGACAACTCAGATCTCGATAACCCAGCGCATGAGAAGAAGGACCATACCCAGCAGCTGAAGAAGAAACTGGTTGGTGGTGGTGCACACCACTCTGTGGATCTGATGAACGACACATCCGAAGCTCCAGCTCAAGATCAAGACCCCAAGACGCGACGCAAAGCTATAGGCAAGAGCAAACGCAAAGGCGAGCGTGCCTATCGAGAAGTCACCGACCCCGTCACCCATCTTCCTGTACGAATCCATGACTTGCAGCCTGGCGACTTGAAGAGAGTTCCCGAAAATCTAGGGCCACCGGGCTCAGAGTCCAGGTCGGCGACTGGTTTGGCCAACAAGAGGAAGACTGAGGACATGCTGGTAGATGAGACACAAGAGATTGGAAGACATCATGCCGCTCTCGAGAACCTTTTCCCACCACCGGACTTCGACGATATAAGGAGCCGCTTAAACAAAATTCAAAAGCTAGGAATAACGATAGGCGTCGTGGCCGTCTTTGTCGCCATTGGTCTGTACAAGACTATCTCTCTATTCTTCTTCAGTCGCAACGACGCACAGGCTGGGGTCTCCTGGGGTTTCCTATGGCCATATATTTCGAGCGGCTTCGCTACCATCACGCTGGTCGCCCTTACGGTTGCTGTCATATTCTGGGTTCAGAAATGGACCGACAAACAAGTTCACAGGCTATGGGAGGAAGAAATCTGGCACGCCGACAAGCATTCTGCGAAAAGTCGAGATGGCAAAGAAGAGACAACTCAGTGGCTCAACAACATCCTAACCTCGCTCTGGCCGCTCGTCAATCCGGATCTTTTTATCTCTCTGGCCGATACACTCGAGGACGTCATGCAAGCCTCACTCCCATCAGTTGTGCGCATGGTTAGTATTGAGGATCTTGGCCAGGGTAGCGAGTCAATGCGTATCTTGGGCATTAGATGGCTTCCTACAGGCGCTGCAGCACGTTCAGTCGGTGCTGATGGCAAGCTCGCCCCAGAAGCGAAAGAAGGACACAGTGACAGAAATGTCCCTGGCCAATGGGAAGTTGATAATAATGCATCACCCGACCAAAGCCAGGATCTGGACAGTTCTCAGGGCCCTAAAAAGACAAACAGCCAAGAAGAGGCAGACGACAAGCAAATAGCCGAAGGCATGGAGGCCGAGGAAGGTGATTTTATCAACTTAGAAGTCGCCTTTGCTTACAGGACTCGTTCTACATCGAAGAAGTTCAAGGATAGGGCGAAGCACGCTCATCTTTATATTTCGTTCTACCTTCCTGGAAACATCAAGATTCCGGTATATGTCGATCTGAGAGGTTTTGTCGGTATCATGCGCTGCAGATTGCAGCTTACACCGGATCCCCCGTTTTTTGCTCTATGCACCTTTACTCTTCTCGGACAGCCCAATGTCGACGTGGCATGCACTCCATTGACAAGAAAGGGTCTGAACATCATGAATCTGCCAGTCATCTCACACTTTGTGCAGACAGCCGTTGATGCTGCCGTGGCCGAATATGTCGCGCCCAAGAGCATGACCCTTAATCTCCAAGATATGATTTCTGGCGAAGACTTCAAGAAAGACACTAGGGCGAAAGGTGTTATAATTGCTAAGATCAAACGCGCCTTTGATTTCAAAGAAGGAGACCCTGCCGTACCATTGATCAGAGAAGGATCGGCCGATCCATATGTGACGGTAGGCTGGGCCAAATTTGTCAAGCCGCTATGGTCAACACGCGTCATACTGTCCGAGATGAATCCTTCTTGGGAAGAGACTGCATTTATCTTGGTCACTGCCGATGAGCTGAATGTAGACGAAAGACTTCGTGTGCAGCTATGGGATAGCGATCGCTTCACCGCTGATGATGATCTTGGTCGTATAGAAATGGACCTCAAGGAGTTAATCCACAACAAAGAGACAAGAGGCAAGATGTCTGATCGTGTTGATGGTTTCAAGGCTTTACATGCTGGGGAAGGTCTCCCCGGCAAGCTCGAATGGAGCGTTGGCTACTTCCCGAAGGCTCACATCATCGACGAGCAACTCAAAAGACAGACCGAGGATTCGGAGATTCGCTCTAGAGATGCCTTGGAGAAGAAGGTCGAGGAATCTGCCAATCGCAAGCTCCGCGAGGCTAAGAAGGACGAGAGCAGAGAAACTGAACAACTCAAACTACAGCAATACAAGGAGGTTGAGGATTCGATGATAATATCTGCACCACCTCTTGACGACTACCCCAGCGGGATACTGGCTATTCAAATCCACGAAGCTACTGGTTTGGAAGTACGTGCTCACCATAATGCTGCTCGATACAATGATGATCCGGAGCCGAGCGGATATGAAGAGCAGGGTGACGAATTGCCATCTTGCTACTGTAACATCATTCTCAACCACCAAAAAATCTATCGCACGCGTGTCAAGCCCAAGAACGCAAAGCCTTTCTTCAATGCAGGCACTGAGCGGTTCATCCGTGACTGGAGAACTGCCGAGGTCTACATCAGCGTGCGAGACGCTCGAGTGCACGAAGACGATCCTGTTATGGGCATTGTGCGTCTGCCACTGATCGACATCCTTAAGGATCGCTCTCAAGTCAATGGCAGCTACCCTCTGTATGGTGGTGTGGGCTATGGTCGCATTCGAGTCAGCATGGTGTTCCGCTCCGTGGAGAGTAAATTGCCCAAAGAGTTGCTGGGATGGGACTGGGGTACCCTTATAGTTGATCCACGAATCACCTCCGGCCCGAACTTCCCTACCGACCTTCAAGGCTGTCGTATCAAAATTCAGACTGCCATCTCCGTTGGTCACATGAAAGTACACAAAGATGAGCACTCCTGGGCAAGCCGCCACAACAATGGCATTCATCTAGGCGTCCGCCGTCGCTATGCCAGCTGTCTGATAATCCAATTCCGCAAAGATACCTCTCTGCGCGATAAGACTGCCGGTTTTGCTGTCCTCTGGCTTTGTGATATCTCCGATAACGAAGACATTTCTCTGACTCTGCCAGTCTGGAAAGGCGACCTTAAGCGTGCCACGACCTGCAAGCTCGACTCCTACGGCGACAGAGTGGGTGAAATACAGCTCAAGCTCAAATTCTGCAGAGGACTAAGCAGATACCACAAACGTCTTACCAAACACGACAAACACCTGAGCGATGTCTTCGAAGTGGTTGAGACCGCTAGATTCCAAATGGCAAATAGCGAACAACACGACCCAGATGCCGTCAAAAACAAAGACATCTCAGAAAAGAAACTCTCTGATGCTACAGGTGCAAATAATGGTACTGATCCCCATGCCGAAGGCGATAGCAGCAACGAGGAATCCGCCGACTCTTCTTCGTCTTCAGACTCGGACTCAGACACCGAATTAGAAAACAAACCCTCCCACGCCCATCGCATCAAGAAAAAGTTCTCCGAAACCCGTCACCGCAGTATCTCTAAATTGACGACTGGCACCGACGACGACAAAATGACACGCTCCAGCGATGGCAGCAGGAATGTGATAGACTCGTACCATGAGTATAGGGAACACAGCAAACAGATCAATCGCAGGCATAGAGGTGTTATGCAGTTCAAGAGTGCGAGAACTATGTGGTGGATGAAGCATAAAGCTGAACACTTGCAAGATCGCATCAGTGGCATCTTTGAACATCATGAGAGGACGACGGGTATTGAGAGTGAGGCTTGAGAGAGCTAAAAAGACAAGACGCAAAGCGCGACGGCATTTGAGAAGAACTCGGCTGTGGACGTTGTAGATATGCGAAGGAAGGCAACTAAAAAAGTTTGTAATTTCTAATCCTCTTCTACTATATTTAATCACATCTTGCATGTTTGAGGGCTAGTGATGAGATGAACTGGATCCTCGATATGAGCATGACTGGGCTTGCAAGGCAGGTGCTTCGATGAACGCAACCACGGAATGCTCTTTCACATGCCAGTTAACGCGGCTTTCCTCTCATGTGTTGCCCTCTTGCGTTTCAGACATGCTTACTCCTCATAATCATCTCAACTCCTATCAATCTCAACATAGCAGCGATGGTCTAGTGGTCAAGACGCTACGCCATTGTGTCTTGCAAACACAAGCATGAAGGTAGACTAGGCAGAGCTAGGCACTGCCGAGAATGTCACTGGAGTTGTAGAATCGTGAGTTCGAATCTCACTCGTTGCATCCTTCTTTTTTTGCCACAACACAACCACACAATCTCAACAATCTTCCGCTTTATTAACCACTCTTCTTCAACCCTCAGCAATCAACAAGCCAAGCGATCAATGAAAAGCATCTTTTGTCGTGTTCCAAAGATTCCCTTTCCAACCCGCCAGTGACAGGACTTTTAAGCAAAGGAGCAAGTCAAATTATTTTTTTAGTTTTCAACTAGCAAAAATTTGGTCTCAGAGCAAACTCTTCACTGACGCGGATACTGCCCTTGCACTGGGATGGAGAGAAAGAGAAGAGAATTTGGCAAGGAAGGAAAGAGGGTTTTATAGCTTTGAGAGGAGGAGAGTGAGTCTTGGGGTTTAGGCAGCACAAGGTGGTGGTTGGCGGGCTGTGTTTAGGCAGCAGAGGGCGAAGTCACTGGCATGCTCGCCGTATTCAAGCGATCGAGGGGTTGGTATATCGTGTATTCGAAGGTCTGTTATTGTTTCTATTTCTTGAAAATTTTTATTGCTCTTAGGTTTCTTCAGTCTCTTCTTTCATCTCTCAAGGTCTCAAGTCTCCGCTTTCAAAAGTCCACCTTCGCCGCGATCAAAGGGAGGGTGCAATTAATATGGTATGCGATTTGTGATCCTTCCAGGCAGCAATGGCGTACGTCATCAGGACTTCAAGTTTTGGTCTAGAGGCACCAGATAGAACGAACTCTTCGAGGAAACTCGAAAGATAATCATGAGCTTTAGACACATCTCACATGGCATAACTGCTACAAGACATCTCCGGATAGTGGAGCAGAAGCAAAGACGCAGCGAGACCTAAGTAGAACGGAAGATGATTCAGACAATCTAAGACATGTATAGCAAGTAGCAAGTAGATTGGCACAAGAAGAGAGATATAGACAAAGGACGAGACAAACAAAAAAGACATGGATGCGGGAAGTGGCGATCGTCAAGGTCAAGAAAGTCATCTTCACATCACGAAGCATGGAGGCACCAGAAGAGAGACCGACTTAATGATGGAAAGATTCTTTTATACAATACTGCAGGAACCTGCCCGCAATGATAGTAGTCTTTGATGATGGGTAGGAGCGCGCGATCGTGTGATCATAAACTTGGGCCTGATAAAACTGCAGCATTTGTATATCGAACAAACAAACAACGAAAAAAAGAGGTGGTAAAAAAGAAGCGGCATCGAAGCAGAGAAGCCAAACGAAAAGGGATATAACTTGATCGCAAAACTCTCCATGAGTATAAAACACAAAACCGGTAGAGGGGGTCATCAGAAAGGGTATAAAAAGGAGTTTTTGCTACATCCAGGGAAAAACAACAGGCCCTGCCAGTACCTAATATTGAAAAACAACATAGATGCTTAGCGGCGGGGGTGGCCACGGACACGGCGGTGCTCCTTGCCAACGTGACGGCGGGCGTGGGCGTTGGCAGTCTCGACGGCAGTGGCGGTGACAGTGACATCGACCTCCTCGATCATCATCTCCATGACCTGGTTGCCCTGGGTATAGTAGGAGGTGGCGACAATGTTGCCAGCAGCGTCGGTCACAGCGCTAGCGAGCGAGGCAGGAGCAGTGACAGTCGAGGTAGACTCAGTCTGGACGTATGATGCGGCAGTGTTGGCGCGGAGGATGCCACCACCGTACTTGTCGGTGACGGAAGAGGTACCAGGAGTGTAGCTCAGAGTGGGGACAACAGCAGAGGTGGAAGTAGCAGAGGTGACCTGGGAAGAAGAAGCCTTGGTTGAGGTGGCAGCAGCCTGAGTCTCGTCACCAGCAAGGACGACAGGGTAGGTGCTGGCGTAAGCAGGGCCGGACTGGATGGGGACAGCGATGGGAAGACCATCACGGGGGCCGAGAGGGTTGTCATCCTTGATGGCGTCAACCTGAGCGAAGGTGCACTGCTGCTCCTGGGCCTCAGTCTGGATGTCGAAGAGAGGGCAGTCCTGGATCTCACCAGAGGCGTTGGTGCAAGTGTCAACAGCAGACTGAAGGAAGTCACTGCTGTCCCAACCCATCTGGAAGTCACCGTGGTATCCGTAACCAGTAGGATCACCCATAGAGAGGACGAATTGACCGTCAACACCCTTGAAGGCGTAGGTGTTGAAGATGGTCTCGAAGAAGAGAGAGGGGAGCTTGGTGCCGAAGCCGTCGGGGCAGGAACCGCTCATGACCAAGTCGGGGAAGGCAACGTGCGATCTGTGGTCGTCAGAGTCGAGATCCTTGCCGTTCCAGCACGAAGGGAACATGAGCTCGAGACGGATGCCGTCAAGGCAGTTGGCGTCGAGGTAGTCCTTGTCGGGCAAGAAGTGACGGTAGAGGGATGCCTCAGGGGTGGCGGCGTAGTTCAAGCAGTTGAAACCAAGAGCCTTCTGTGAGAGAGCACTCTGGGTCTTCTGCTCGGCAGTCCAGGAGGACTTGTCATTGTCAGGGATGGGGTAGGGGAAGCTACGAAGACGCTTGTCACCAGAGATCATCTGGAAACCCTCGGGGAAGGCAGTGATCTTGCCGTTGGGGTTGGCAGCGTCATTGTAGAGAAGGTAGTAGGCGAGCATACCACCAACCTGCTCGACCATCTCGGCAGTGCCGTTGGCGTGGAGGAAGTAGAGAGGAGGAGTCCAGTAGGCAGACTTGTCCTGAGTAACGGCACATGAGGTGCAGTCAGAGTTGACGAGATCCTGAGGGGTGTTGTCAATGCCAAAGTCTGGGAGAGAGTTAGCGAATGCAAAGCCATCACATTGTCAGTATCAAAAACATACTGCTACCACCGTGGATAACGTGAACGTGGTCAGAGACCTTGCCAGGGTCCATGATGGGGTCAAGACGGCCGACACCAGAACGACCACGGCAAGGGAGACGCCAGAAAGCATCGGCGCTGCCGGCAAGCGACAGAGCGCTGACTGCCAGAGACAGCGCGGAGGCTTTGTTGTTCACCATATTGAAGGTGATGTGTTTATCGATTGGATGAAGTAGGGTTGATCAAGCTTGACAAGACTGACTGCTTGGCCGGTCAATTGTCAGGTGAAGATTGAAAGGAATACGCAAGCCACGAACGACTCGAGTTGTTTTGCTGCTGCAACTAAGGAATGTGGGAGTGAGTGTGGGAAAACGAGTGAAGATGGTGCCAAGATTTGGGCTGCAGCGGATGCAGGTAGATAATGAATGATTTTTTGACCGAAGGGAGGCCAGATGAAAAGAGTGACGGTAGATTGAAGCAGCAACAGAAACAACAGACGAAAGTGAGGTGACCAAGGCGTGCAGGGGAGACAGAGGGGGATGGGTGTTTAAGGAAATGAAGCTGTTTCTAAAAGGGGCACGGTGCTCCAACAAGCGCCGCCACAATTTAGAGCGTTTCATCTTGCAGTGCCCCCGATGCGCTCTGCGGCATCTGCGTTCAGAACCGTGTTATTGCCTTGCCTTGAGTCGGGGCCTATCGATTGCGCGCTGTTCTGATTGTCATGTTCCCTCACATCAACACTGTCACTTGCCATAGCCGGCCGTCCGCCCGTCGGGAACGCAGATTGTGCTCTGCAACCTGCTTCGAGATTACGCATATCAAGGGCCCTTTGAGCGAATATGATCTCCCCGTCTTCTTGGTATGGATACCGATCTGCATGTCGGAAATGAGCCTTGTCAAACAGTCAAGCCAGTAGATGTTGACACTGCGAGGAAAGAGGTCACAACAGGTCTCAACTTTTTGGTTTCGCGGCAAGCCTCAAAGCTTAGCTTCACAACGGCCGGACGGCGGCAGAAGGGGAGCAACAGGGCAGGCAGCCTCACACTCGCACACAAAAATGCGTGTCATCCTGCATCCTTTTCTTGTTGATGTGGGATATGACTGCAACGATTGAAACGTCTGCTAAACACAACGACCAACTCCCTCTTCCACAGCAACAGTACCCGTGACAAAGTCTTTTATTATTGCGGCCCCCTTACTTTGCTCACATTCTTTGACAGGTCCCATGACACTGCCGCGCATGAATCGACCATGCTGTGCCATGCATTGAAGCGCAATTTTGCAGTGACGAAGCCGTGATTATTGCCAATACGTGGCAGCCACTGTGCGTCTTCAGGCAATTGACACTGCGGCACAGCGCGGCCCGGATCTGTCTCGTCTAATTGTACTCCCTAAGCGTCGCAATAACAATCGATTGTGATTGCGCACCGTTCTTCCAGAATCTCTACCGGTCGAGGACTGCCGCTGTGCAACCCCTTATGCAACAGTAGAGCCAAGCCTGGATGTTGGGACCAGTGTACCGGGATAGGTGGCGATCCCCATACAATCACAGAGGCAATGGCCTGCACTTGGTCACCCCTCGTGCAGCTTGCCATTTTTATCCCCTGGATACGTCGATCGTTTCGTGTCAAAGCACTGAAAAAGACCAGGCGCCAGAAGATCTCTTGGTAGCTGCTTTACCATGACGTTTTTGATGTCAAATCGAGGCTCCCCTCCGATGCAATCGATGTCCCATTATCCCGCCCTGCTTCACCTGGTAACGGGCGGTTCCCCTGGCGTTCACCTGCACTGCCCCTACTAACAAACAACCCCGCTCATGAGTCGGTGAGAGCCTTAACCGCAACAAAGGTTTCACAGTGACATGGCATCGGCACTTTCAGTATAGGGATGCATACGATTCAAGCCACAGGGTTTGACGTTTTGTTACATGTATTGCCCGCTGCGACGACCCAACATTTGCTCCAATGCTCTTTTATCCTCGAACGCTGTACTTGACGTAAATTTTCTCCTTTGGCTTGACTGCGGACCAGCTATTCAAGTCGCTTGGAGGTTGTCCCTCAACCTTGTTGCCTTTCTCATTTACCAGCTCATCGAAGTCAAAGTAAGCAAGGAAGAAGGCGAGGATGATATTCTGCTCGAGTTTTGCGAAACGCATGCCGAGGCATGGATGTCTGCCTGCGCCCCATCCGAGGTAAGCAAACTTCTTCTTTTGGTCCTCTGCTCTGTCTGGTAGGTAACGTGATGGATCCCATTTCAGAGGATCGGCATAAATTTCAGGGTTGAGGTGGATGTCGCCAATTGGATATGCAGCAAAAGCTCCTGCCGGAATTTCGGCATTGTCTGATACCTTGATCGATTTGTTTGACTGGTTCTGACGGAACATGGAACCAACCAAATTGAGACGAATGCTGTCTCGTAAGCAGAGGTCGATAGTGGGCAACTCATGCTCCCATGCCTCAAGAGGAGCAGATGCTAATCTGTCAGCGATCGACTTTGTATGGTCACCGTCGTACTTTTCGGCGAGTGCCTTGACTTCGTCCCAAACCTTTCCACGCCAATAAGGATCATTTGCAAGGTAGACGATGACCCAGGCAGCATTGATGCCAGAATTCAATTGACCTGCGTATAAAGCGCCTAAAATGCAGCTGTGTCAGCATAAGCTCACGAACTAAATTGGTATAGAAACCGAGGCTCTGCTAGATGAGTGGGCTGAACTCTGCGCAATTCCGTCCTAGACTGTGATTCATCAAGACACAGTTCGTGCGGACTCGTTCATGCAGAGATCTTGACCAACGCCAGCACCTGTTCTAGTATCTTTGGATTTCCGGCAGACTCACCAAGAATAAATGTCAAAATCTCCTTGACATTGTCACCTTTATCAATCAAAAATTGCAGAGGATCGTCTTCCTTACGACCGGTCTTGGCTCGATCATCAATGATATTCTTAAAGACCATGTAGAGTTTGGCTCCGTACCAGAGCCGTCTGAGTTTTCCAGGGAAGGGAAACCAGGGGAAGATAATGAGCTCTGGAGAAGATGCAGCCTCGATCTTCTCAAACATGTTCAGTGTTCTATCCAAGAGAACGCGGTCGTTGGCGATCTCGTTGCACGCGACCGTTCGCATGGTAAGTTGGTAAACGATACCATAAATGCTCTCGAAGGGATCGGTCATGCCTTTGGGGTCGCTGATGAGTTCCTCCAAGCGTGATCTTGTGTCGGCGATCAAAGAATCAAGGCCTCAACTGATGTAAGCCTCTGGACTAAGCAGTTTGGGAATTTGTAGTCCTACCTTTGACAAAGTTCTCATTCTTCAACATTGCAGTGATACGCTTGAAAAAATGTTGACCTTGAATCTCTTCTTGATCAGGATCAACGACTTTGGGCACTGTTGGCGAGCCCGCAAACAAAGCGGCATATCTAGATGCGATATCAAGTTCAGTATCGGGAGTCATCCGAGCAGTCTTTCCCACTCACCCTGAAGTTGCGTCCAGTTGCCTGTTGTCCATCATTATGCGTCTACCCTCATCGCCAGACACACCTACCACCACACGATTGCCAACATGGAACGAGAAATTGCCATCGACTGATGCTTTCATCGCGTCCTTGAAGAAGTCCCATCGTCGTGTCCAGAAACTCGTAGGTCCAATCAGAGGCCACTCGCCTTTGATCAATGGAGGTGCGCCTTCAGGAAGAGCCCGGCCAAGATAGAGGTATGCAGCGAATAGTCCCAGCGCGAGAGAGACAACAGTCAACAGTGTTTGCGAGGTATCAAGACCCTGTAGCACCTCCGACAATGCCATGGTGTCGTCCTTGTAGAGAAGAAGTTGAGAAAAAGTCAAAGACTCAGAACAATGAGGGCTTTAACAACATATGTTATACGGGACGGGCCCCGCTGGTGGGACCCATCGAGCATCGCGCTACTACACGCAGTACAGCTTAGCGATGTTGGAGCGTCATGGAGTCGTAGTTGTGGTTCACCAATCATGTGGCCGGGGCGTGACGGAGAGGCACAGGCGAGCTGCATCCTGCAGCTTAATCTGGTCATTGGCGGTCAACCGCTAGCTAAAGTCACCGACTGGACGGCTTCGCGAAGATGCTTTTTTGTGTCCAGATCTCTGAGACTCGCCAGCACTCAAGTATCACTAGAATCTAGATAGACAGATCGAGAGAGAACATCTGAGAGTAGTTGGCGACGCAGTTGAAGTCATATTAGCAGTCTCTGTTGCTGGGTGGACTTGAAGTGCTGACTTTGTGAAGGTCTTCAAAGTTGGCTAGCGCACATCGGCTACAACGCATTCCGCGCAGATCCTTCCAGATCTTCAGGGAGCCCATTATTTGGGTACTACTATCGTATACGACATACGCCATGTGTAAATACGCGATTGTACAGCTAGCAGTAGCTTGGTTTGAATCTTGTTACTGCACCTGGATCTGTTGTACAAGGCTAAATGCTTGACAACCGCCTTATCACTGCAATCGTGGGGTCATCAATGTAGCAATCTCCCGGCTTCCGGTTGCACTCTGGTCGTAGGTTATGAAGTAGCTATGAGTCCGTCATCTCGCGGCTGTAAATTATTGCAACATGTAAAATACGTATGTCTCGATCATCTCGGCACTGCTCTCGGTCCTTCGTTCGTTATTGGTGAATCGAAGATGGAGCTGCGTTTATAGGGCGGACGTCTATATCTGTAGACTATAACCCTCGAAAATTAAAATTTACGATATCTGACCAATACGAGCCAGCAACAGGTTCTCACCCCAGAATCTGATGGATCATATAGCCAGCTATCATGTCCAAGGGATTGTCAGTAAGATTCATCCATACTCGCGTCGTCGCGGTTCAATTTCGATTATTATTGGTAGCCGAGGTGGAGCAATACAACGGTCGAAACAATTGTAGTTCGATGCAGTCAACTCAACAGATTGTCGAAGCTACTCGGAAAACCATTGTCATTGAAACTCGAATTGGATCTTCAAGCGAGTGCCGTTGACTCGACTCAAGCCATGATTTCCTTCTCAGAGACTACAGCACACACGAGCACGCCAAATAACGCGACAAAGAATGTGTACAATAGTGGAGCTTCCGATGTTTGGTATAAATACAAGAACTCATGCGAGTAGATTCATAGAGCTCTTTGTGATCTCTTATTCTTTTCCGTAAACGTCATTAATATCATGCCTGGACTTCTGCCTTCGTACTAGAGTGTATGAGTCCTGACTTTTACTGCTTGTCATCTCTGGCTCCAAGGCCCTCCTTTCCACCCTTGACCTCTTTGACTTCTTGGAAACCGGTGCTTCTGTCGCTGGCCTGCTGAGGATCGGGCTGCTTTGCTGGGTGGTCATCACCAGATTTGTTCGCGGCTGGGCCTTGAGTGGACGCAGATGATTTTGAGTCGTGAGCTGGGGATTGAGTACGACCTTTCTGCTGTCCGCCAGGAGGGATGTTTGGGGGTGGAGGCGTGTCCTTCAGCAGACGCGATGTGGTGCTCAAAGGACGCGTGGAGGCAATGCGGCTTGTGCGCATGAAGGTGGTGCGGAGAGACAGCATGGTGTTTTGCTTCTTGTGATGTGGTTGGTGAATTGTAGGAGAATTGAAAATGTAATCACTCAGTGCTGAAAGTGAGGTTGACTTAAGGGTAGACTCAAACAATCAAATCGAGTCTCTCATGATATCATCATGATGGAGATCAAGCCGGCGGGTGAATGGTTAATATCAGATCATATCAGATCCTGACCTACCTTCTTCGTGATGAGCTCAAGCGAATGCTGCGCGCCAAAACGATCCCGCGCACCCAATGTTGCGAATCGGCTTGACTTCGAGCAACGAGCTTTTCATATGGTGCATGCTACTCCATGCTAGTTCGAAGCTGCCACCAGACTAGACGCGTTGCCCTCAACAATGCTCGAAGTCAGATGTAGACGAACAATTGGGATACTCAACTCAAGTCCGAGTACTAAAAATGCAATGGTTCTTGTAATTATTGTAAGCAAACATGATTGCCGCTATCGCGGTCGGAGAAGGATGGTGTTCGTCGGGCAGCGGAAACAGCCGCAATGAATGGTCTCAAAATCTTGGCATTTCCGACTTCGAAGTTGAAGGCCGAACAATTTACTGGAGTGTTGGATTGACATTTGATATCACATACAGTCGCCATGGCTTCCACAAGGACGTGCTTGTCGCAATTGACACGAACAAGTCTATCACGACCGAACCTCTACGTCCCTTCAATCTCGATACAACAGCGTGGTGCAGCACAGAGTGCCAACGCCCAGAAGTACAAGCGCAAGGAATTGCCCACATCGCAGCGCAAGAAGAAGAGCAGGACCACCTTTATCAACCATGACTTGAAAGACGCCATCCAGTTCCCTCTGGTCGATGCCATGAGGTACGCATTCCCGTGTGGCCTGCGCTAGTCTCATGCTTTCTTCGATTGGGGCTACGAGAAGGGCGAAACTGACAGCATTTAGATACCTTCGCGCAACAGAAGTCGGTCGCGCGCCAACATCATCCAAGTACGAATTGCATCTTCGCCTCAAATCCCTCAAGAACGGTCCCGTAGTCCGCAACCGTATCCGCCTCCCACATCCCGTAAAGACCGACCTGCGTATCGCCGTCATCTGTGATCCCAACTCATCCGCTGCCGCTGCCGCAAGAAAAGCTGGAGCAACCTTGGTTGGAGAGGAGGCCATTTTCGACGCTGTGAAGGAGGGTCGTATCGAGTTCGACCGCTGCTTGTGCCACCAGGACTCGTTGGCAAAGATGAACAAGGCAGCTTTGGGAAGAATCCTTGGTCCTAGAGGCTTGATGCCCAGCGCAAAGACCGGAACAGTCGTCAAGGATGTTGCAGCAAGTGTGCAGGACATGGTTGGTGCAAGCGAGTACAGAGAACGTCTGGGAGTCATCAGAATGGCTATTGGACAGCTGGGCATGACACCAGAGGAGTTGTCGAGGAATATCAGAAGCTTCATTGAGAACGTCAAGAAGGACATGGCCGGTATGAGCGACAGAATCGCAAAGGATATCCATGAGGTCGTAAGTGATGATGCTATTCTGGTTCCTTGCCTCGCGCCTGGGACCGTACATGGCAAGAATGGAGGCTAACAACTTATAGGTCCTCTCATCAACCAATGGACCTGGTCTCAGTCTGAACGGCGACCTCAGAGGCCCTGACTCGATACCCACAAAGGATCTCGCAACTGCTATGTAAAAAAAAGCAAGCAGGTAAAGCATTGTACATATACCCAGTTTTTCATGTGCTCTTCTTTCTGTACCATCACTGTATCATCATTTCAAGATTCATGACCAGGTCAAAGATGTCATCTCGTCACAATGAGCCCCTTCCTCAAACTTTTCGTAAACAGTCACTCGTGCTTTCCACATGTAGTGTGGGCTCACTTTTGGCAAGTGCAAATTGTGATCTGGTCGTGCTCAGTCACTAAAATACGTTACTACTGGAGACTCATCCGCCCGACCATCCTTCCACTTCTGATCTGTATTCGACCAGTGATAGAGCCTACATCCTCGCACCTTTCTTTCACCTCACAACTGCAAGATCGGATCAAACAAACCAGCATAACAGAACCGTAACCTCCAGCAACACTGAACATACATTGTGTGTTGTTGATCTTCACCATCCTGTAATTCGTCACCACGCACAATTCAAGTACACAACAACATCGCCGCTGCTCTTGCAGCCGCACATTCCATTGCGGCAGCTATCTTGAACTACGCAGCCTCGCTTTAGTTTCCAGAACAACACGATCTCGGACTGCTCTTTCTCCTAGGCTTCACTTGAGCGTTGAGGCCATGGTCTCATCATCCCAGTATTTAGTCTCCACCAGCTCGCATCAAAATCTGCCAAACGCGTCAATCCATAACCTTTAACACGTCTGCCGCTGATCATCTCCCTCCACTATCACCGGCTGATTGTCTTAGCACCCAGGGACATCCCATCATTACCCAACAAGCCTTACTTCACCTTGAGCCAGAAAGCCCCTTCTAAGTGCTAACGTCTGTATCATTGCCGCAACCAATATTTGGGAAGGGCTAACTTCAGTACAGAGTATGACCTTGACCCCCCGATTCGAGGATGGAAAAATGCAGAGCCGAAAGCGTAAAACAGAGGTTGCGCTTGTTAACAAGTCCATTGCATCCTATCTTGCTACGAAACGTGCCAAACGAGAGAAAGCTGATGCATCGCATTCAACCTATGCTACAATCGAGGAGATCAGCAACAACTACAGCCATCTCTTGATCTTATGGTCACAACCTATGACACCAGTACAGAAGCACTTTCTCGCCTCGGAGATGAGGGGAATGATGAAGCTGAAATCAGCCGTGGAGCTGCTCCAACCTTATACTTGCCAGGATATGCCGGGCTATCTCAAGATGATCAAAAAGCCTATGGATCTTTCCACGATGAGCAAGCTTCTTGAGAATGATGGATACTCTTCGGTGGCCGACTTCTGCGCCGACTTCAAGATCATGATCACGAATGTGCACCTAGTCAATGGTGAGAAGCACAAAATCTCGGGAACTGCTCGAAAACTCTTGACCTCATTCTCGCAGCGAATCAAGTGGTGTCCGACCGGAGTCATGGGACAAGATGATGCACCAGCGAACACGTACTGTAAACAGACAATGAAGCTCATGGAGTCGCTGATCACAGAAGTCACAGCCAAGAATACGAAGTCATCATCGTCAAAGAGGATTGAAGTCATCAACATTGACTTTGATGATGATGATGAGCCTGTGGATCCAGACCGTCCTCTCAACTCACGTTTGTCAACTTCAGTGTCTAATGAGACGGCATCTGTTGTGCAGACAGGAAAGGTGCTTAGACCAGAGGACCTCGATGGTCAAGCAAAACGGCTCCAAGAAGAAATCGAAGAACGCCGACAGAAGCTAGCCAACCTGGAACAGCAGAAACTCTTCGTTGAAATCAAGAATCTGGACACTGAGAAAAGCGAGCTCGACATCAAGATTCTCGAGAAGGAAAAGCAGTACGCACTGCTCAAGTCAAACCTAGATCATGGCCATCAGAACATTGATTCTCTGAAAGCCGAAAGCCATTCGATCAGTCAATCCCGCACAACGCACCGTCAAGAAAGTGCAAGACTCGAACGAGAAGCCGAGAGAATCAAACAAGAATGTATGAGACTCTATCAGGAGAACCAGGTCCTCCGTCAAAAAATCGAGAAACGTCGCCCGGAGGAGGTTCGACTTGTAGCAAAGATTCACCACTATCGTCGTGAAATCCAGACATGCACCGAGGCACAGAACGAGCGCGAAAAAGAAAGCCAACGGGTTCTTGAGGACGGGAACCAGCTCAAGAAAAGGCGCGATGAGATTGAGAACCAGCAAGCCATTGCAAACAAGAAACTCTCGGAGCTCAACAATGACAATACCTAGTATGATTCCACGAGAGTACCCTACTCGCGAAGCAAACAGGACATGTCGATATGGGGAATAGCGAGACAGTCACAATGGCAAGGAGAGAATACGTACAGCCGAGAACAGAGAGAAAGGCCAAAGTGAAAAAGGAAAATTCTAAGGGAGCAGGGATAAGCGATCAGAAATATGCATGTACCCAACAGAGGCCAGACAGATCTGCAGACAGCCTTAGTATGCGAGAAATCAGCATAAGATACTCGAACTATTTTCTCAGTTCCACGGGAGGAAAGTTCACTTTTCTGATGATGTGACCTGCTTTTGGTCTTCACTTGCCGACTCTCGACGGGCTTGATTTGGGAACAAGAGTCTGCTTCGCTGAGGTCGGCCAGGTAACAAGAGAGTAGCCTCGAAATACGAAAAAATGATATCACAAGATGCATATAAGGTCTTGTGCACACACGGCTTTCGAGAATGCTTTTTGTGGGTCATAAGTCACAGTGCCTTGTTCTTCATAGGACGTAGAGCCATGTCGACGCAAGAGTTGTCGACAACCAGGCCTGATAGCCATCTGGAGATACATTCGCTGTCCGGAAGAGGATTCGAAAGAGTCCTCTTGTGTTTTGCTTTTGAATATGTCCATGTTCGCTCGCTTCTTTGCGCAGCTCGTAATTCATCACTTTCTCTCAAGTCATGCTTTTGAGATGCTCTTCAAAGCCTCGACGCCTTCCTCGGTCTCTCCTAACTCCCTGTATATGACCAAAAAGTCAAGTAATTGTTTTCCATCCACACCAGTCGTTTGTGCCTGTTTGACAGCCGTCCTGAGATCCAGTAATAACGTGTTTCTTACACGCATGAGCCGAGATTGTTGAGCTATAACAAAAGGATGATCAAGAACTTTTTGCGTGAGATGTGTAAGCAAGAGATATGCTTGTGCATGTTTCCTTAGTCGAGAGAGGATGGTTGGAGTAGCTGTATCTCCTTCATCCTCGTCTTCGTCTTCATCGTCCGAGTCCAGGTCATTTGCAGAAGGATTGTTCGCAGATAGCGAGTTGCTCGGTTCGACCATCATGCGAGCTTCCAGATCTTCTAGCCTTTCTTCGATCTCGAGTAATCGTCTGCCGACCATGACATCCTTTCTGATTCTCTTTTTCTCCTCTAGTAGATTTCCGACCTCTTGAGTTCTCGAGGCGACCAGATCTCTTACTCCGCCGACCTCCCTTCCAAAGCCCAAAACACCGACCCGAACCTCTTCGATCTTTTCCTCTCCGCCCTTTAACCTGAGCCCCAGAGACAGGAACTCTTCGTAGTTTGCATTGACAAGATCGAGCAATTCTGTAGAGATAGACTGAGAACGCTGGCGTAAGTCGCTGCGTAGGTCCTCGAGAGTTTGATGTCTATTGTGGAGGGTGGAGAGGTAGGCTTCTGGCGTAAAGTCTGGAGTGAGAAAGTCTGAGCGTGGAAGAACTTGTGGGAAGGGCAAAGGTGTTTTGTCGTCATCATCCGAGTCGGAGTAGGTGTCATAGTCGTGTCGTCTTGTTTCTAGAGGATTGGATTTGGGAGATGGTGGGGAGGTGAGGGGGGAGGGTGTTGCTGTTGTTGCTGTCGAGGAGGGGAGCTGTGGTCGTTGTGGTTAGCGGGATATCTATGTTCGAGGCGTGGTGGAGAGATGCACGTAGAAGCCACTCATGGTTGCGGTACTGAGTTGACACTGCGACAGCAAGGTGCAGTGCGATTGTCGCAAATGACGAGCTGGTGGTAACGAAAGGTGTCGGTATACAGATGGTTAAGATTAGATTGACTTTTGCTATCTCCGCGATAATGATTACCAATAGCCGAGGCCGAAGTGACGACATGTCTACCTTTCCAAAACCAAATACAGACAAGGAGGTAAGAAAGTCTTCTGTTATCCTTCTTCGTCTTGTAGCATTCAAGTCGAAACGCCAGTAATAAGATGCCTACACCTGATCTCCCTCAACCCGCACACCCAGAGCTCGATTCAATGCTGACGAGGAAGTTTGGCAGGGAAGTTGCCAATTACTTTTCCGGTAACGAACTTCCTATCCCTGCTGTATTCTGAGAACAGAATGCTGATAAAAATCATACAGGCTCACCACTGAACCGATTTGGCTTCCTTCGTAGCGACAATGTCTTCCTGTCCGGAGCTCTCAAGCACCCATCTACCAAGTTCCTTGCTTGCAACAACCTGCAGCCATTGACAGAGAACAAGACCAAACTCGCCTACATCCAATACAAGGATGTCCAGCCCATCATCGGCGAAGACCCTTATGCTGTTCCTGAGGACAAGATGATTGAGACATTCAACTCCAAGAAATTCATTCCTCAGATGATCTTCCTCGGCCTGGACGAGTCTGTCAAGGACAACTCTTTCAGCTACGAAGCAAAGAATGCCGTCCACAAGGGTGCCCCTTACTTTGCCATCGATGTCACCCCAAAGGATCCTCTGACTCAACAATGCAATGATCTGATCAAGGCCTGCGAAGACAAAGGCCTCACTTTCCAACAAGGCCGCTCCATGGACCTAGTAGCAGGCGACGCAGCAATCTACGCCGAAGCTCGCCAACTGCTCGACTGGAACATGCGCAACCCTTTCTGTGCTCAATGCGGTCACCCTACCTTGTCCGTCAACGGCGGTTTCAAGCGTACCTGCCCACCCACAGACGCAGGTTCGCTGTCCGCAACCGCAATCTCCACCTCCAACACTCCTGCATCCAGCATCGACCGCCCCGCCTGCGCAACCAGAAAAGGCGTTTCCAACCTTAGTTTCCCCCGTACAGACCCCACCATCATTGTTGCCGTCGTCAACCATGCCGGCGACAAACTGCTGCTCGGCCGCAGCAAGCGTTTCCCTAAATACTGGTACTCCACCCTCGCCGGTTTCTGTGAACCTGCAGAGTCGATCGAAGAAGCCACTCGCCGTGAAGTCTGGGAGGAAGCTGGAATCCATCTCGGTCGTGTCATCATTCATTCCACACAACCCTGGCCTTATCCTGCAAACCTCATGATCGGCGCTATTGGACAGAGTGTTCCTGAAGGTGAAACCATTGATCTAGGAAACGATCCAGAGTTGGAGGATGCCAAGTGGTTTACCTTTGATGAGGTGAGGAGGGCATTGAGAGTGGGCACTAGTGGGTTGGACGAGGGACCGCAGCCAGAATACAAAGAGGGTGATTTGAGATTGCCGCCGCAGACTGCTATTGCCAATCAGCTTATCAGTGCTGTGGTTGAGAAGGGCTTCTTGGCTGCTGAAGCAAAGATGTAAAGGGTGATTGTTGAACATGTTGAGGATCTTGATAGAGAAGCAACATTTTGGAGATTTGGAGAGAATAAAGTATACATTGATCACTTACCCTTGTGTGGTTTCAAAGAGCTATTCCTTCAGTGCAAAGTATATCTGCAGCACATGACAAAGGCCATTGAGTCGAACAGCAGTCTCTCGGCCTCTGAGCATACCATCTTGTCCGAGAGTCGTGTGAGTCGCTACACAATACCACAATGACGGAAGCACGCTCATAGTGTGATGGAGAGATGTAATAGCTTTATATCTATCGTACCTTCACCTCATTCTCCAAATCTTCATGCCAGAGCCAAACCTGCTCTATAGCAATCCTTGCTTCTGCAAATCGTAATAGACCTTTTCAGGCATGACATTGCCCTCTCCATCCTCCATCTGCACAACCTGATCGCTAGCCGTAGACTCTTGCTTCTTATCAAGCTGCAATTTTCTCCACAATTCCGTTGCTTCCTCGATCCCTGTGACATCTCTGAACATACTTGAGTTGGTGATACCCAATCTCTTCAAGCCGTAAAGATGGCGGGCTTCGCCAAAGTGCTTGTCGAATGCTCTTCTGCCCATGTATACGTAGTTGCCGCAGATCTCGCAAGGGAACTCGACACCCAGACCGTGCAGTTTGTACAACCAGAATGGAATGGGCTTGTCGTCCCAACCCAGAGGCAGTTTTAGCGGATTGTAGACCTTGCCTTCTTCGTCTTGATCGTCGGCATCATTGGCGGCAGGGTCGACGGATTGTTCGAGAGTCTCGGCGTATAGGGCTGCAAGTTCCTGCTGGCGTTCCTTGTCTGTCATGCCTTGCTTGCGTTCGACGTTGGCGCGTGTGTCGGAGCGTTCGGTCTGCATTGCGGCGGCGAGTTTGCGGATGCGGTGTTCGCGCTCAGCTACGGCCTTCTCTTTGAGGCGGTGGACTGAGGTTGCTGCATTACTGCTGCCGTTTGTAGATGTTGCTCCGCCGTCTGCGGAGCGTTGTTTCCTTGCTTCTGCGTTTTTGATGTGCTTCTTTCCTGTCAGGTGGGCCTTGTAGACATTGTCGTTCTTGAATTCCTTTTCGCAATCTGGGCACCATATGCCTTCGCCTGTGCCTTCTGTTGCGGGTCCGTCTGTTGTTGATTTTGTGTTGAGCTGCCAGCCTGCAACCTCATCCTTCTCCCATGCTTTTTGAAAGTCCTCATCGAAGCTGACAAATAGTCTATCCAGATCCTCCAAAGGCTTGATTCGTCGCATGAAGCTCTCAAGATAGGTAGCCAGATTGCCCAGGTATTGGAAGTATTGGTCCTTCAGCTTGTCTGGCCTGGGCATGCCCTCAAACTCGTCGAATGTGTCCAAATATTGTAGATATGTGATGCGTCTCTTTGAGCCGGGCAGATTGATGTAGTCTTCGTGCAGGGCGTTCATGTCAAAGTAGCGACCGAAAGCTTCCTCTCCTGTAAACATAGTATCGATTTCCGAAGGGAAAGGAGCATCCTCGCCGACAGCTCTGCGCTTGTATGCGCGCTCCAGGTTCTCGACAGGCTCGTTCGGGTAACGCTTGTGGAAGTCTTTAATGTTGTTCAATTGCTTATAGAACTCGTCGAATGTGTCGCCAGTAGAAATTGCTTGAACTTCGCGTAGACGGCTGCCATCGTTGTCTTTGTACAAGTCGACTGCGCGGTTTGATTGCGACTTTATGCGATCGAGGAATGCAGCGATTTGGTGGTCTCTTGATAGGCGGTCTCGAATCTGAGACTTCGTCAGCACTCTGTGCATGGGACAACTAGGTCGACACGCTCTGTTTCTTTCGTCAAGAGTTCACACGTGGTCGCTGAGAGAGAGTTCGAAGAACAGAAGTGCAGCAAATAGGAATTGCTAGATCGCAAAGGACAGAGCTTACATGTTTAGGATCTTCAAGCGAGCGCTCGGCTATAGCTTGCTCAAGACGCTCAAGGTCTTCTCGCGTGTTGCGCAAGTCTTCTAACAGCATGGCGGTAGATGTGTGTGAATTGAGATAGAAGAACGATGATGGCTGGTATAGTTTGAATGCGCGCGGCGAGCGATGGAGGAGGTCTGTGCATGCTTCGTCGTTCTTGCCATTCGAGCTTCAATTATTCCTCTTGCCTTTGAACATCACTGCCACTTTTTCCCAATACGACTTGTACTTTCTGGATCTTCTTTTCCATCGCGCCTGCCATTTGATTCACCCTTTCAAACCGATCAGACACACTATCCACCATGGCGGAAGGAGGAATTGACCGCAAGATGGAGGAGCGCATGGAGTTTTCGACATCCAAGGAAGTCCGTGTCGCGCCCACTTTCGAGGCCATGCATTTGAAGGAGAACCTGCTCCGTGGAATCTACGCATATGGTTACGAGTCTCCCTCTGCCGTCCAGTCGCGCGCCATTGTTCAGATCTGCAAAGGTCGCGACACTATTGCCCAAGCCCAGTCCGGTACTGGTAAAACTGCCACCTTCTCCATCTCTATTCTCCAGGTCATCGATACCGCTGTTCGCGAGACTCAGGGTAGGTCGCACATTCTTGCGCTTGTCGAATCAAGTACTAATCCTCCCCAGCCCTCGTCCTGTCTCCCACTCGCGAACTGGCAACCCAGATTCAATCCGTCGTTATGGCTCTTGGCGACTACATGAACGTTCAATGCCACGCTTGTATCGGTGGTACCAACGTTGGCGAAGATATCCGCAAGCTCGACCACGGTCAACACGTCGTTTCTGGTACCCCTGGTCGTGTCGCCGATATGATCCGTCGTCGCAACTTGCGCACACGCAACATCAAGATGCTCGTTCTGGATGAAGCCGATGAGCTGCTCAACCGTGGTTTCCGTGAGCAGATTTACGACGTCTACCGCTACCTCCCTCCTGCCACCCAAGTCGTTGTTGTATCAGCCACTCTCCCTTACGATGTGCTCGACATGACCACAAAGTTCATGACCGACCCCGTCCGTATCCTCGTCAAGCGTGATGAGTTGACTCTCGAAGGCCTCAAGCAATACTTCATCGCTGTCGAGAAGGAAGAATGGAAGTTTGATACCCTTTGCGATCTCTACGACACTCTTACTATCACACAAGCCGTCATCTTCTGCAACACTCGCCGCAAGGTCGATTGGCTTACCGACAAGATGCGTGAAGCCAACTTCACCGTCTCCTCGATGCACGGCGAGATGCCTCAGAAGGAACGTGACAGCATTATGCAAGACTTTAGACAGGGCAACTCAAGAGTCCTTATCTCCACCGATGTCTGGGCTCGTGGTATCGACGTTCAGCAAGTCTCGCTTGTCATCAACTACGATTTGCCTAGTAACCGTGAAAACTACATTCACAGAATTGGTCGTAGCGGAAGATTCGGTCGCAAGGGTGTTGCCATCAACTTCGTCACTAGCGAGGATGTGAGAATCCTTCGCGACATCGAGCTTTACTACTCTACCCAGATCGATGAGATGCCCATGAACGGTGAGTTGGCAAATCTTGTCCTGATTGATAATATGTCGCTAACATACCGTAGTCGCCGATCTGCTTACCTGAGCAACCATCTAATGCATTATGTCGTTTGCTATGCGTGTTTCTGGGCTATTTTCGGCCGATAGAAGTTGAAAAAGTTGCCATTCAGAGTATAAAGTCGGAGGAAATGGGCCATGTAGCCAACAAGGTCAGTGTTGTTCGCAGTTTCATCCTACGCCGAGCCAAGACTGACAAGACATGCATCTAGTCAATACCAAATCTGTCACTACTCACGACTTTGAAGATTACAGTGACGCTGAACATTCTCAAATCTAACGAGCCTACTGATACTGTGGGCTACCGGCGTCCGCGACATGTACCCGCCACCACCTGCCACCGTTGGCAGCTGGAAACACAAACAGAGCTATATGCTTCACCTGGCGGTCCGCGCGCTGCCTCGAGCATCTTTACTTGGCCGAATTGAGCGGAGATGCGCAGAAGATGCATCAAGCTGGCCTTCCAGAACGGGGCAGTGAAGTTTATGCCTCCGGTTGGCACGGAATTGCACGAGGTTGGATGCTGGAGAGGGCGTACATAGTCTCAAACTCAGAGAGGTAGGTATAATTCGCTCCTCACGAGCTCTGCCCACCGATTTGTTAGCCAGTAAGAGCTATAAAGTGACAACTACTCACTTCTCAATATGTATGTCTAGAAGGATCTAGCAATCAACTGAACAAACACCGAATTGCTTCGAGAGTGGTCGTTGCCGCTTTCATCACGAACGTCACATCACTTTGCTCGTTTCTCACTACAGCGTCTTTCCCTCATCAAACAAACACAACTCGATTATCAAACAACACACTCCCATCAATGGAACGAGCTGACTGCGCTACCTGTGCTAGCTGCGCTTTCAGCTGCACATCATCTCATCGAACCAGCATTTCTACCTCAGATCTTTACAAGTTCATTATTAAGTTGTTCAAACACACGTCTTATCCAGGCGTACACTCTCTCGCACATGTAAGTCAAGCCATCATTTGTAACCACGCCTGCCTTTGCTTTCTGCGCACAGTTATTCGATGTGTTTCTAAACTCGTCAATATTGACCGCTTCAACAGATGGATGATTCAGCTCTTCTCGCCGACACGAACGCCATGACAAGCTCAAGTCCTGCGACGGTGACACTTTCGACCCTTCCGGTCGAGGTGCTGGACAGAGTGTTCTGGCTTGTTGACAGATCGGATCTGGTCAACCTGCGCTTGGTTTGCAAAATCGTCAGCGCTGTTGCCAGCAGACCATTCGCCATCCGCAACTTCGGCATCAGCTACCACGCAGTCACCCAACATAGCATTGAAACTCTCCTTGCAGTCAGTGCACACAAGATCTTTGGCGCTCACATCCATACAATCCTGATCGATCCGAGTCGTGCCATCCTCGAGGTTTCTGGTGATACTGGCATGGTCGTAGAAGATTCATTCGTGGCATCTGGCAACTTCAGTGTGTTGATGAGACAGATCTTTGCCAACCTCAGAGGGCATTCTGAATCGGTTGCGATTGGCATTGTTCAGCAACATCCTGAAATCTCCTACCTCATGCCTCTACTGCATATACTGGACCCGACGGCTAGCCAGCTATCAGGACAACGATGCCATGGCGCGCGGGCCTTGCGAGAGGTCAGCAGATTCGGTTGCACTTTGAAGACATCTGAGACACTTGGACTCATCGTCGCAGCGATGCAGTCGGCCAGAATCAGCATGAACAGCCTTAAAATCGACTCATACGGTCATAAAGTGAATGGCACGCTGTGTGAAACATGGAACGCGATCACAAAACTGATCATATCCTCCACCTCAGCTCTGAACTTATGTCTTAAATGGAATGCTAACTCCGCCCTAGAGTACAAGCACAGGCAGAACAGCCTGTGTCTCTCCAATCCGAATCAGTATCATCGCTCTTACGATGTTTCGTATCTAGATCTTGATGAACTCGTCCAATGGTTTGCAGAAAGGTCTCTTGCGAAGCTTGTCATTCGAGGACTTGACATTGATCCATGGTCCCGCCTCGACGGATACTGGAACCAATCCCTCCAAAGCGTCACACTTGAGGCCTTCTTATTAGTTCCGACACTTTCTCAAGCAGGCTTCTACAGCAATTTGTTTCTGCGCTTGTCCAAGATGCCTAACTTGACGCAATGCAGACTCAGTAGACTTCGTTATGGAGGCAGATACCTGAGACCAATCCTCATGTCCTCATTTAACACCAGAAGGTACTCTTTCCAACTTGGTGACAAGCGCTACTCATCAGAGTGGGCAAACTTGTGTCTGGTTTTCCCCAATGGCAAGACTGAATACGAGGTTGCAGGTCTCGACAGCTCCAGACAGCTCGAGGACTTGGCCGCTTATACAGCTGCAGCCGAGAGGAAGACAATCGAGGAGACTGAAGCAGCTACGGAATTTGTTGATTGGCGTGTCGTAGGTGCTGATGTGCTAATCCCCGACCAACAAGATTTGAGCGCGCCTAGATTTCTCTAAACCTGCTTCAACAAATCCATACCATGAGGGTATGCCAAAATGCACGCAGCTTCGCCAATGTCAAGAGAAGTCCTCGCTGGAGAGCTCGAGCGATGATCTAGGTCTGGTCTTGTGAAAACTTACACAAGATTTGGTCGACAGGCAGGAAGCAGTAGTGGTGCTCAAGATTTGACCCACTTCTGAGGAAACAGAAGAAGAGGAACTTTATAAGAACTACGTCCACAACAAGATTCACACAGGGAGCATGAAAGCAAAATAATGAGCTAGGAACGAGAATGCAGGCAAGGAAAGATAAAAGGTACATTGAACAAGACCGAAAGTAGTAGAACAAAGAATGAAGGACATTGCTTTGCATCCATAAATGGTAGGTTCAAGAAGTGCACGCATAGAATGATCTATGGACGGCCAACACTGCGCACTTGCTGCTGATGGACAGCAAGTGCTTGTGAACTTCGAGCCTGTTTATGTGATACTCCCTTTTCGACACCTGCCTTGGCGTTCGTATTGACTCGTCACTATCAACAAATGAGAAAGGCAGACATCTTGAGACGCTCACTCTCACTTCCACTCTTGCACTCATTCTCAGGCTCACCAACACCCTCACATAAGCCAGCCGCTTTCTACCAACACTCACAACCGACACTCACAACATAATTCACCACGCGTCACCAGCTTCCACCTCACAAACAAGACATCATCGACCAGCACGGCACAGTCATACTAGCTAGTGGCTACGCGCAATCTATACGACCCGCAGTCCTCATCTTGTCATTCAGCCCTCTCGCCAGGACTGATTCGACAACACAACAAAAACATCACGCATGGTAAGTTGATTCCACATCCAGTTCTCGAGTCCGATGCTTACACCGACCGGGCGACCTCAATTCGCAACAGGCCTCCAGAGCTGGTCGACCTACCAACCGAGGTCCTCGTTGAGATTCTCAATCACGTCCCTGAAGAAGACCTGTCAGCTGCCCGTCTTGTCTGCAAGAAACTCTGCGATGCTGCTACTCCACGTTTCGCTACGGTCAACTTCACTGAGAGGATCCATGTTGTCTCTCCTTACAGCATCAAGGCCCTTGTGGACATCACAGCGCATCTTGTGTTTGGCAAGTACGTAAAGACCGTGGGTATTTGCAGTGCTAGACAAACCACGATCCCCAGAAAGATCATTCACCGCGATTTTGCTATCGATGAGAACGATTTTTACATGTTTTCCAACACTTACGTTAATACGAAGAAGTTTGGACGTCAAATGGAACGTATTTTTGGCAACATCAGGTCTCGTGTCGGTTCTGCAACGATCGCTGTCTACGATAACCCTCGTGTGCGCGATCTCTTCAAGGAACCATCTTCCATTTCGAACGTTCTGGTGCCAATGAACTGCTTTGGATGGGCTCAACTCTACAAAAGCGGTCCACTAAACGTCGGCTACCGAGTAGTAGAGACTCTCGAAGAGACTGTAAATGCAGCCCGGCGTGCAAACTGTCCTATCAAATGTCTCAGAATGGATCTTTTCGGTATTCATCATCGCACCTTAGGCGACAGATTGTCAAAAGCCATGCAAAAACTCCTGGAATCAGCCTCCACACCTTTGAGCTTGGATCTTGGTAACAACGAATCATCTCGTCTATCGTACTGCACCGATCTGCAGAAAATGGAGCTTCGCAATGTTGTTGAGAACGGAAGACAACTAGTTTGTAGATCTACCCTCCCTTCGCACGCATCGTATTCATGGCTGCGGACTCAGCTGATTACTCAACTGGAAGTGTCGAAAGCCGCTTTCTACACCAATGCCTGTCTTCGAACCCTTCTCATACCTCACCTGAGAAGTCTGGAATTTGATACGATGAGTATACCGGCAAATTTCATCGACAGTTCCTGGAGCGAGTACATCCGAATGATCTCAAGTCTAATCAATTTGCAACACTGTAGGCTGAGCAAACTCAGTTACCTCTTGCCGATCTCTTGGGCAGATGACAACTTGTTGTACATGACCATCGATGGCCATGGCCGTTACACTTGTCCAGGCAATCAATTTGATCTTATGTTTCGTGATGGCCATGACTCAATTGAACTGCACGGTGACAATGTCTGCGAGAAGATCAAGGAGCTGGCATACTACGCAGCCGCAGCAGAGACACAGAAGCTGCAGAAGATCGCCAGTGATGGTCGTGTGGTCGATCTAGTCATCGGTATCACAGATAAAATTCAAGATCAGTCCACAAATGAGCAGACTGCGCTCTCTTGAACACAATCAGCACGCATATCTGCTCTCGCAGTGTACAGAGAATCGGTATGCTATCAGCATCGCCCGAAACAGGATCCGGCTCTCAACTTTGTAGATCGGCTTTTCGAGTTGGTTGATGCGTACTTCGATCTCGTGGTGTGGCGTCGTTAGATGCGTTGAAGGAAGGAAACAACGAGGAGGCTAGATTGCTTGAGTCGACGGAGGAATGATGGACGAGAGGGAAGTCAACAAACAGGCGTGGCTTACGAAAGACGGAGGATAGTTCTCATGCTTCACTGCAGTTGAATAAGAAAAATGCTATCAAAAACATTGCTTAACTCCATCGTTGTATTTTATTGATTAAACATATATGCACACGGAGACGGCTCCGGTGACCAAGCGCTGATGTCATTGATATAGCTTGGAACCGCAACCATCACACCATCTCATTTTCTCTAATCGCAATCAGTATAATCTTTTGCCATTTTATCCTCATCTTGATATCGTTCTAAAAATGGAGCATCAGCACAATATCGTCGAAGATGTCATGGACATAGCAGGTAGAAGAAAGGGTTGTTGGCGCATCCAAGATTGTGGTAGCTGCCTCAAAAGCAAGTATAGCTGTGGATGGTGCCCAAGTGTAAGTAGACCTCTTGCGATTGATCTTGCATCTATTTCATCTTCCTGGATCCTGTATGTTTTGCGAAATTGGATGATATGATACTAACACAAAGCTCATAGAGTTCCACGTGTGTGCCCACAACAGGAAACCTTCTCTCACCCATCAATCACCCAGTTTGTCCTCTAGCTTCTGAGCGCTATGAGTTGCGCACTGCAGCACTTGGATGCAAATGCAGTACATACACCTTACTCAGCATCATCATCACTGTATTTTGTACCATTGGAGCATTGATATTGATATCGCTCGTGCTGTGGTTGCTTAAATGGTGGGGCAGGACAATGAGATCAGGCGGTTGGGAGATAGTGGTTGAGGAGGATGGAAGAGTGAGAGAGGGCACTTGGAGGAGAGGGTCGTGGTGGCCGAGGTGGATGGTTGCGAGGAGGTGATGGCGGAGTCGAAGCTGGTACTTTTTTGCTTCGGGGGCATTGTTTTTGTGGAGAAATCGACGAAGGTCTTATTGTGATGGAAGTACACTGGAAGTCAAAGGGTTGATGTTCATATACGTTTGACTTGGTAATGTCTACAATCTAGCCTTTATTTCTGTACCTTGGTCTGCGTCTCTCTTTGCCCATTCACGCAACACAACTCTCTGGATCTTGCCGCTTGGGCTTTTGGGAACTTCGTCGATGAACTTGACACCACCAGAAAGTCTCTTGTGCTTTGCAACCTTTGTCGCGATCCACTCAACTACATCCTTCTCGGTGACCTTGCCCTTAGCCGTTTCTTTCAACACCACATATGCTCTCGGGCGATCTTCATGGTCTTTGTTCAGAGCACAAACAGCGGCGTCGGCAATGTCGTCGTTCTCCAGCAATACTGCTTCGAGTTCGGCAGGAGCGACTTGGAAACCATTGACTTTGAAGATTTCTTTGGCGCGGTCGACGATCCAGAACCAGCCCTTGTCGTCGAAGATGGCTACATCGCCTGTCTTCAAGAAACCTTCACTGTCGAAGGATGCTTTTGTGGCACTGTCGTTTCTCCAATAGCCCAGATGGGTGATCTGTTATGGTAGAATTAGTGTATGTCCTCCCATAGAAACGGCAACACTAGGCTTTTCTAGACTTACGTTGGGACCACGCGCATAGATTTCTCCACGCTGGCCTGGTTTGGTGACTTCGTTTCCATTTTCGTCGATGAGTTTGATTGTCGAATTAGGATCGACTTGTCCAACACTTCCGCTTCGATCATCCATGCCGCCAGGAACGTGTAAGCAGGAACATGTAAGTTCCGTCATACCCCAGGTTTGGACGACTTTGAGATTGAATTTGGTGCTGACTTCGTTCTGCAATTCCTTGCTGAGCGGTGCAGCACCGCAGAGAATGTTGACTAGTGATGACAGATCATATTTCTTGGTCTCTGGTCGCTTGGCCAACATGACAAGGACTGGAGGCGCTGTTTGAATGTGCGTGATTCGATGACGTTGGATGTGCGACAGGAAAGCTTCGAAGTTGAAGGCCCTCATGTAGTAGCAGGGCGTTCGTGTGATCGCAGCAGCAGTGATCGACCATAACTGCCCGTAGGCGTGATATCTGGTCCGAGTATTAGAATCAATCCTATAACATTTACCGCATTAATGACAACTCACAGTGGCAAGAACCCGAGAAATCTTTCCGGTGGTTTCTGACCTGCCGGGTAGGATTGCGACAGTTCTCTCATGTAGAGGGACTGGCAGACGTTGGCAATGATGTTTTGATGAGCAACCTTTACACCTTTAGGCAGACCAGTAGTCCTGAAAAAAGTCAGCCTCTGAATGCACATCACTATGCGAACCGATAGCTGGAACTCAAGATCTGAGTCAAAGCCATGTCTCCTTACCCTGATGAATAGTTCAACACAGCTGTGTTGGCACCTGATTCTTCGGCTGACATGCGGTGCCATTGCCAATTCTTGGCGGTCTTTTCGGAAGGAAGAAAGGCGCTCCAGTCTTTGATCCCTCTCTGTGACTTGCAGGGCACATCTAAGAATAGGTATATTTTGTCATGAGGAAACCCCACTTGGTCCGCAGCCTTCAGAAGGTTGTCAAGTAGACTTGGGTCGACCAGGATCAGCTTGGCACCTGTATTCGTGATCTGGAAGGCGATTTCTTTGACAGTGTAGGCTGGATTAGTGCCGCTAAATACACGTCCAGACCCGGCAACACCAAGATATGCGACTGGACAGAAGATATGGTTGGTGGAAAACATCATGACCACTTCGTTCTTGCCGATCTGAAGGTTGTCAAGTCCCATACCGAGTCTTTTGATCCAGCCAAGGGCCTGTTTAGGTGACAGCGACCTTGTAGTATCGTCGGCATCGATCCATATTGGCTGATCATAGGGCTCCTTTCCTTCAGGATAGACATATGAGAGTATGTCGGTGGCTGGAATGTCAATCTGGTAGGGTGACTGCTGAGGCATGGCGTCGGTGTTGGCGGTGGAGATGGAGCATGGTCCACGTTGCGATGGCTGTCATTTTGTGTATCACTATACAATGAGGGGTACGAGTCGTTGATGACCGAGGAAGACGACTTTGACTTTGACGGTCGAGATCTCCACGCGGTGTGACGTTCCCGGACATGCGGGGGAACAAGCAAGAGCCGCATCCCGCCATCGAACCCTCGACCGAGTCTTCGGAAGAGGGGCTTCACCTACTCCCTGAGCTTCAATATGCAGCAACGCGCGCAATTAGGCACTTTTGTCACGACGAATCCTCCCGTGTTGAGACACCCTCACAGAAGGAGCCGAAAGCGATAGGGCTGCATGATAGTCGCGTGTCAGACGGGTGAGCGACCAGCTAGATCATATAACAACAAGAGCTGAGAAAATCCTCCGATCTCAGGCAAGTAGCGTTTGGTGTTTGGATTGACAACATGTATCAAGATACGAATGCGAAGGCAAGAGTCTTCTCAACGACTTTGATTCCTTGCTCTCCCACACACAATCGAAACACCTAGGCAAACAAGCCATCGTGGTGAAACGCAGCTCCGACAGTAGCGTTGGCTCTGTCCGCCTAAATCCGTCTGTTCACTCACCAAAAAAGGTCGACATCATTTTTTCTCGCCGAAACGTAGAACTAGTCTGATACTTAGCATTCCAAACTTGGACATCATCCAACCTCTTACTCGTTCAAAAAGCATGCACGCGACGCGTGCCTCGAGGAATTCAAGCCTCAGCTTCCTTCACTTCTCCCTTTCCCATGCCCGCCACTTTCTAGAACAGGGTAATACCTTTTGAAAAATCAATGACATGTCCTGGATGATATTTCTCTTTCTATACACTGAATAATCTCAATACTTTCCGCAAGTGCCGGTATGGAGACATCAACAACACAGAACCCCAAGCAACACTCTTTCACGAACCTACTTATCACGATCTCTCTTCAACTTCTACTCTGGTCAAGCCTGTTTTCTCTATCAGTTCAAATATCTCTTTTTGCTCTTCACGAGGTCGACAAATCCTTGTTCTTGACCGATATCATCTGCATCGCAGCAGTAGGTACACCAGGCATGCTCATGTGGACGTACAAGGCATACTAACATTAGATATAGGCTGGAACATCACTTCTTGTTATCTTTCTACATAGCCTGATTGTACGGCTCCAGGAGAGCGTCTTCAGCAAGTGGGCCAAATTGAGTGCAACATTTTGCAAAGTCATAATTCTCTTTGTGTCATGTACCGCAGTGCTGTTGTGGATCACGACTGTCGGACTGGGAATCATCTTCTCCCTTGGAAGACAACCGAAATGCCGGCCAGCCAATTTCGATACCCCTGACTTGTGGAGGAAGGGTCGAGTTTGTTATGTTCAAAGAGCGGCTTTAGTGGTCAGCATGCTGGCATTGTAAGTTCGCTTGTACCATGTGTTTGGGCGTGTGACTGACCTGCATCGAAAAGTATCGTTTCCTTCATCTTATGTTTTACGTATAATGTTTCGCGTGATCCCTTCGCAGCAGGACTGCTTGGATCAAGGCAGGTCAAGGTCTGCTTGTCGCCATCAGATCTCGAGAGAAGAACTCCACAGATGGTCACCCGGCACTCGACTCTCTCTTTCAAATGTCGTTCAATGCTATCACCAATCATCGCCTCATCTCCTCTGCGGATATCCTCGCCCCTACGGACAACAGCGAATGCCAGTGACGAGAAGTCTAATGGCCTCGGTATCTCGTCTCCTCGCCAGTCGATCGAGAAATCACCTCTGCTGGCCAAGTCTCCTAGTCTTTCACATTCAGTCTCACACTCGATCTCACATTCAATCGTCTCGAACGACAGTGTCGGAAGTTCGAATCAGCCTTCGACGGCATACGTTTCATCGTCACGAACATATCAACCTTCACGAGTCCCTACGGCGTATGTACCCTCACCTCACGGGACACACCTGTACTCGCCCAAACACCTACCAAAGGCAGTTGTGTCTGCCATGTCAGATGAGGTATCGAAGCAGCCACCAGCAGCAGTTTTGCGCTTACCACAACAAACTCCTTTAGCGCCGAAGCGAGCTCCTCCAATCGTGCCGCGGCGAACTTCATCTGTATCGCGTTACATTCCTATTGAGCTTCAACATGCTGCTTCTTCGTCACGACATATTCCTATCGAACCGCGACGAGATCCAACCTTGCCACAAGTGGCACCTACTGCACTACAGCAACCACCTGCTGCGGAAACTACGCCAATACAGACAACAAGCCTCTACACATCACGACGCGTATCCTCGACGTTCCTTACACCCACTTCCGACATGCGTCCTCCTCTCATAGCAAAACCCGCTTCTCCCGAGAGAGAACTCGACACCTTCCCAGCTTCTCCGCCAGTACACATGCCCCTGACCCGACCTACCAATCTTTACCAGACGAGACGTGCACCAACACCATACAACCATGCCGCACAAGGCAACGGGCCTGTTGCCCCAAGAAGACTGCCTATAGCATACAAACCTTCAGGTCAATCGCGTGTTCCTTCGTCACTTTTGGCGCCCCCACCTTCAGTCAGACAACTCAACTCGGCTCGCAACAGGGGCGTCAGTTATGCTTCTAGTACAAGCAGTGTGTACAGTCGACTTGTGACCGATCCGAAGTCTGGAGGTTGGAAGTAGATTACAATACCGTTGGGTGATTAAGCAGATCTCAGCTACGACTTTCTTTTGACTATACATAACACGACACATATAAATCTCATATCCAATCTATCATAAACGACCTTGCCCGCATCTTTGTGTCTGTCCAAGTTCACATAATTCGAGGCATTATTGAAACACTCTGGTAATGTTTGTGATTTTCAGTCTTCTAACAGTATTCATGAAGAAAGTTGACATCGCGTGACCCAGTGCATAGACCTCTATGCAGGATAGCATTGCTTTGACAACACCATCAACACTCGCGAAACATGAACTTGTTGCTTGTGAAACCTAGATCATTTGCTCAGTTCATTCCCAACTAATTCTATACACATATTTTACAGATAAAAAAACATCGAAGCCCAGTTTCCCTTTTTGATCCCGTCTCACATACCAAAAACAATCTTGAGGTACACTATTGTACAGATCTTCCTCTGTTCTCCTCCTCAATATCATCTTCGAAACTTTGCTCGTCATCATCCTGTGTTCTATAGATGAAAAATTGCGCAAAGACACCAAAGTCCAAGAAGAGCGTGCCTAGACTGCCGAGCAGCCAGCTCAGGTTGACCAGGATATATCTGCCGTAGATGGCACTGGCCTCTCCAGGTCTGCACTTCTGACCGTGCTTACCATGGTGGCAGATGGGGTTGAAGGCGAAGATGCTGAGCACATAGGTCAAGTTTCCAATGCAGGCGAAGAGGAAGAAAAGAGCATTGAGGCCTTCAGTGCTCTTGCGGCGGTAGTTAAGAAGCAACTGGGGCACGCGACTGCCGAGGTAGAGGGCAGCGCACAAGTAGCCGAATACTTGGCCGACAATGTTGAAGTGCAGGCTGTCGTTTTGCTGCTCTTCAGTCTCGTTGCCGCTGTTAGATGAAGGACTGAGGTAGTAGCCTGCAACACCGGCTGCGACGACGAGAACAATGCAAGTCAGGTTGAAGAGCATCTTCTGCAGGATAGAGCGCTTAGCGATTCTGGGTCTTTGCACCTTGGGTGTCGGGTGCATGGGGTTTGCAGGTGACATGTGGACACCATCGTTGACAAAGCGCTCGCCGAAAGATGATGCTGAGCGTGTGCGAGGAAGATCATTGTTGCCATTGCCATTGTCTGACAAAAGACCAGAGCGCTCGTTAGGAGTTTCCTCCTCGACATCCGAAGGCTTGACAGGCTTGGGATCTCTGAAGTGGAATCCGCGATAGTAGAAGCATTGAGCGAGCAAGACAATATCCGCGAATGTGTAGTAGATGGCCAAGATAATCTGGAGAATTTGTTAACCTTGTGTAAGTTTAAAAAGAAATGGTCACTCAACTCACCATTGTAGGAAGGACTCTTTGCATGACCGCACCGATGATATTGGCGAAATCTCCAAGAAGCCATATGATAACAAACTCTATACTCAAGCCCTCAGCGCTGCTGCGTCTGAAATTTTCAATAATCTGAGGCGAGAAGACGACCACCCAGCAGGCTATGATAGAATCAGTAAACATTTTGAGAGGAAGATGAGTTGCCATATTCGCCAGGACTTACCAATTGAGATGGAACCCATAATGCCGCTGATGGCCTCGATGTCGAGGTTGTACCCTGCCGACGGCGGAAACATGACTGCGACGATATTCTAGCTGCCCAAATAGAATTTGAAGTAGAAAACCAATAAAGCGCGAACTCTACTGTTAGCAATGGGAAGTGGTGGGTTTTTGGCGAGATATACAGTCCAAATGCAGTCTTGTGGTTGGCCGTGGGGAATTCTCTTTTCCTTTTGCAGAGTGGCTGGCCCAGGCCTGAGTCATAAAAATGACGCTGCTTGCAACAACTTACATAACGGCTTATGCATGATACTGAAACTGTTCGAGCAAGGAACCAACATTTGATCGGTTCCTGCGTGGTTTGAAAATGCAAAATACATACCTGAGTGGTCTGCTTCAGTGAGTGAATCGCCGTATGTTGAAAAAGGTAGGAAGTGTTGTGGAAGAGCAAGGCAGGTGTCATGAGATGTAGCAGAATTATTCTCCCTCTTTTTGTCCATTTTTTCTCATCTGTTCATCCCCCGCATTTTCAGATGTCGAGAAGTCGAGAAATCTTTCCAAAAGTTCGCGGCCACCTTGATATTCACCCTTGATATTTCATTGTATACCATATACGCAACTTCTTGCAACAACATCTTCTCACCACTCTCAGAGATATCTGTAGTCAATCGCACCACACAAGTCCGTCTCCGAAAGAATCAGTACAACATGGCATCCGGAAAAGCAGCCAGAGTTCAGCTCAGCGACGACGAGGTCGACGACATCCTCTACCTGGCCCGCACAAACGAAAGTGCCGAACTTCAAGATTACCTCGGTCAATTGTCACAACAACACAACTGCAGTGTCGCTGCTCTGCTCGAGAGCAGTGTCGACGAAGACAACGGCAACACACCTTTCCACTACTGCGCTGCAAACGGCTATGCTGGTACGCATAGACTTCAGAAACAAGGCAGAAGAGAGCCTTACTAAGCGTGCAATGCAGATCTTCTCAAAACACTTTCATCACAACTCGAGCCCTCAACGAAAACCGAAGTCCTTAGCCGCAAGAACGAGGCTGGTAACACAGCACTGCACTGGGCATCCGTGAACGGTCACGTCGAAGCTGTAAAGGCTCTCATCGATAGTGGTGTTGACGTCTGGGTGAAGAACGCTGCTGGACACCTTCCAGTGTTCGAAGCTGAGCGCGCCGAGAAGGATGAGGTCGTCGCAACATTGTTGATTGCTGGCGGAAAGGAAGATGAGGAAAAGTCAAGAGCACAGGAGGGTGAGGCCACCGAGGAAGACAAGGCTGATGTCGAGGGTGTGACGAGCCAGATGGGCGAGTCGAGCTTGGAGAAGTGAACTGCTCTTTGCGCTGGATGAAAGCATAACAAGGCGCATTCGTCAGAGGCTGTCCTCTCAACCCGCATCGTAGAAGCATGTTGCAGGTCAACGATACCAGCACCCCGCCCACATATTCTGCCACTACACACTGCCGCCGAGAGATGTGGAGAGAAAGGTGTTGAGCAACATATGCCTGTGACTAGGCAGAGATGTAGAAGCCTTGCAGATGTAAGGTCGCCATCTGCAGAAGACTGCTCTGTCGCGACTCTCGGCGAGCCGTGACTCGAGCTTTTACATAGACACTAACACAAAATACCCACACTATCCTCCACACCAAACATCTGTCCGTATGCACAAAAGTTCAGCTCTATTCTTCTTGCTCCGACCGAAACCCGACAACACGTTTGTTATCAGTATGTCTTATTCTTCTTGGACCTCCATTCCTTTTCGTGGTGTTGCATCTTACTGTCCACCATAATCAGTTTCGCTAGCACCTGCTCAAGACCCAACGCTAATCAGTCAGCCTTGATTTCTTTCCCAACCTCTTCACTTTTCGGCCTGGTAGATTTGTTCTCATGAGCACGATTCTCAATAGCCAGTATTTATTTTCTCCTCCTATTCCTTTCTCTTTCGTACTTGTCGCTTGCGTTAGTAAATCGTCCATCGAGTCGAATAGATATCGGTAAGGCGTTGCTATAACAAGAATCCTCGACATGTCGACAGCAATGTTAGAATTTTCTAGACCAAAGATGACTTTGACGTTAATCTGGCTTCGAAGCGGTCGACCCACTACTCGACTGCGATTGGATATAGTTGTTTATGACTGTCTAAATCAAGCTTGACATCGATGCGCTCTTCCGGGGAAGAGAATAGATGTGCCTTAGTAGGGCTTCTACGGCTTGAGCATCGACCTCCTCGTATGCGGAGGTATAGGAAGAGATCCATCTTGATGGAGTCTTGATCGATTGAGGGACCTATGCGACAATAAGTTGCAAGGAGGGCGATGCAGCTTTGGAGTGAGGAATGCTTGGGATTAGGTATTGACAGTGCCTAAGTAGTGAGAATTATAGCTGCGGCCGCAGTGACATCAATTAGAGCTTGATCTAGGGATCGACCAGGAGTATTTGCAAATGTCAGTACTTGATCAGCAAGCTCGATGATCAGGTTTGTGATGCTTAAACCATGATAAAATTTTAGGCAGAGTGAGCGGAACATAAGGTTGACACAATGTACATTTGTTGCAGGTGAAGTACACAAAATCCAACAAGGAGCATCTCTCATTGATGCTTTTTTGGCGGCCGTCGAAACCAGGAAAATGATACACTATCTCTTGTCTTCTGTAGAGTTTCGGACCTGTTTTAATGGAATGGCGTTGATGATTTCTCCTCTATCGACAGGTTGGGATTTGATTAAGTTACGAGGACTCGGGGTACATGGCCTCTCTGAGCTCGACGCCAAGCTCTTTCCTGAGACCCTCAAGCTCGGTGAGGTACTCGTCGTACTGGCTCTGGTTCTCGACCTTGGCCTTGATGCCTAGATGGGAACAGTATGTCAGCATGTCGTCTTTATTGCCGAGTTGTGGATGAACGCACCCTCGAAGATTCTGACGGCAGTGGGGAAGTCGTTGACTCTACGGGCGGCCTTGAGGGCGGCAACAATGACCGAAGGAGCGGGAACGAGATCGTAGGCGAAGGCGTTGTTCAGGTTACGCTATTACACAATTCGATCAGACGGTTGCGACCAGACGAGTAGCTAGCTGAGTGAAATTACCTGGAGCTCGAAAACATCCTGGACACCCTCGAATTCCTTCTCGTATCTGAATTGAAGATAGATGTCAGCAATTGACAAGAAACGGACCGTGTGTAGAGGTGCGTGGGAGTGTATATCGGGAAGCGATTGCCAGTCTCGAGTGGTCTGTGAACGGCAGAGACGTGACACTATGGCAAGTGTTGGGATCCTGAATAGACTCACCTGGCGGTGAACTCCTCGAAGCTCTCCTCGTGGTGAGGGTCGTGTGCGTCGACGTCGGCACGCTTGACGCTGGCGACGCTGAAAGTTCTGGCCTGGTTGAGACGCTGGATGCGCGATGCGACCTGGACGCGGGGCTGTGCGGGAGCGCGGACGGCGCGAGCGGCGATGCGGAAGAAAGACATAGTGGTATGAATGCGAGGACCGAGGAGGGTGGATTGAGTCGACGATGTTGCAGGGTTGGCAGTCGGAAGCTGCTTTCATGACCAAATCGCGGTCGCTCGGAGTCCTTGGCCCGTGCCAACCCGAGCAGAAATCCTGACCATCCATCACCTGAGGCCAACCCTGGCCTTGCTCGATCAGAGTCTTCTTTCCCAGTTACATAGTATGACCAGTCACTCCGCCTTCTGCCTACGCTTTAGTCTTCTAGTCATAATCATGAATGTTCTACGTGCATGAGGTCTCACTGTGTCGCACATGAACCGTAGATAACAATTCAACAATGCTTATTTTGAAATTGTCATTCTTTTGTTGACTATGTCGCTCGGTACCTGCATGCTTGATGCCATAAGGTAAGTCGCATACACGACACAACTAGTAGATAGCTGCAGCTATCATCATTATACAAGATGCCAATCCCAAGCACCAGCCATTCCAGAAACGGCATTGCTTGCGAACCAAATACCAAGACGTTATAGGCTCTTCTCCAGATGACCAACCCTGCCAAGACCCAGACCTCGGGACCCCAAGTTGTGTTGAAAGAATAATTTCCCGACCTCCTTTATAATGTGAGCTTCCTCTTTCCAACATCCTCCACCCTGTCTCCAGGTCCAATTCTTCTTTTCTCCACTCTGGTAATCCTGTCATTACCAAGTTTGTCACTCCTTTGCTGGCCGCTGGCCCTGTATCTGCCTTTGTAAACCAAAACCTCTGAACGCGTCTCGAGCCGCCGAGTCCCGACAACAACAATGTCTACCCCCGAATGGATCCGCTACGGCGTGCCCACTCTTGACCGTCCTTTCGGTCTCGAGCTGTGGCCCATCTTCGAGAAGGCTTTCACCTCGATCAAGGGCTACAAGCCCCAGGACTTCCGCTTTGTGCCTGGAAAGACCCCTATGGCTACCTTCAAGGAGACGGCCACCATGCTCATTGCCTACTACATCATCATCTTTGGTGGCAGAGAGTTCATGCGTGGTCGCGAGCCTTTCAAGCTCAACTTCTTCTTCAAGGTCCACAACCTCTACCTGACCGTCATCAGTGGTCTTCTCTTGGTTCTCTTCGTTGAGCAGCTCCTGCCCGAGATTGTCAGAAACGGCATTTTCCACGCCGTCTGCGCCTACGAGGGTGGCTGGACCGACAAGCTTGTTGTTCTTTACTACGTATGTTCTGCCATAATCGGGCCAGAATGCCCTTACTAACAGCTGGCAGCTCAACTACCTCACCAAGTACCTCGAGCTGATTGACACCTGCTTCCTTTTCCTCAAGAAGAAGCCTTTGAGTAAGCGCGCAATATCTCCACAACCAATGCTTTAGCTGACCAGTCTCCTAGCTTTCCTCCACACCTACCACCACGGTGCCACCGCCCTTCTCTGCTTCACCCAGCTTCTCGGCCACACCGCAGTCTCATGGGTTCCCATCACCCTGAACCTGACCGTCCACGTTGTCATGTACTGGTACTACTTCCAGGCCGCACGTGGCATCCGTATCTGGTGGAAGAAGTACATCACTGTCATGCAAATCATCCAGTTTGTCATTGACCTTGGCTTCGTCTACTTCGCCTCGTACACCTACTTCACTTTCAGATACTTCCCCAGCATGCCCAACATGGGTATCTGTGCCGGTGAGGAGTTTGCCGCCTTTGCTGGTATGGCCATTCTCAGCTCCTATCTCCTCCTCTTCCTCTCCTTCTACGCCGCAACCTACAAGAAGCCCGCCAAGAAGGGCCGCAACCGTGCCACTAGCGCCCTGGTTGAGATGAAGGACGAGAAGGTCCCCACTGTTGGTGAGGCTAGAAGACGTTTCAGCGGTGGTGAGGCTCACTTCACTGGCCGTGACGCTGCCACTCCCAACGGCCGTGTCACCAGAAGCCGCAAGGCATAGGTGCATCAAACAGTGCACGATTGCGCCGAGGCGATTTTGAGCTGAGGACATTTAGCCTTCTCGAGATGCGTAGGTGAATATACGACATCTCGAACAGCTATCAAGAAACAGCCGAAGATGGTTGTATATGGACGGAGGGCTTGACTGTCAGGGGCTGCTGTTCCCAAACTGTCGTTGCTGACTCCAAGTTGGCCTTTGGGGTGTTTGGCCGCTTCTTGAGCATCTTGCCTTGCAGTACATGCTCACTTTATTACTTCTTTGTAATTTCTCTAGGGCGCCGGTTTCAACAAAAAGGAGTATTGGGCGGTACAGGTCGACATGATTGTTGTAAGAAAGAATGCAAGAACAGAGAGAAAGACAGGGTCAACGCGTCATGCTCGCTGTATGATAGAATCATGTAATCAAAGAACGAGAAAAAGAGTTATAGATCATGTTTGGAGCCTACCTACCTAGGAGCGTTCTCGTGTCTTGTCGGCGATGGTGTCCAGAAATGACCTCGTCCTAACGTGGTTTGCGGCTGGACTTAGACTTCAGGCGCAAATCTTCGCGTCTCTCGACCCTTCGCGTCCTTCAATGGCTTTCTAGGCGAACATCCACTCCATGTGGTGGCTTGACAGGGGTTCGACCTTCCGTACGTAGTTGCTAGCCTCACAGACGTATGCATTGTCGTTGGGCTCTTTGTCGTCGGCCGTCCTTCAAAAGTATGTATTCGGTTCTGCGAAGCCCATGACACATGAAGGTTCCTTGACTGTTATTCCCACAAAGCCAAGCGGCACGATCTGGATCTTGTCAAGAGTGATAGCACATTCAGGCCTGTGAGCAAGAGACTTTCAGCTCATAGCCGAGTCATGAGCAGAACTTTCTGAATTCTGATCCCTCAACAAGATCTGGACGTCCTAACATCCGCGTCGATGGAGTTGCATTATCTTGAGAAGCTAAGATATCAATGCCGTTGAGGATCACAGTTGGCCGTTCACAAAAGGCAAGATACCGTTTTGGACTGCATCGGGACACGGCATGTTGTATTTCTAGCACTGAGACAGGATCTAACGCCAGAACATTTCTGGAAAAAGGTACTGAGGAAGATGAGGGTGTGACACATTGTGCTTTACAAGGCGGATCATATGTCTGAGATGCAGCGTTTCCAGTTCGCCGAGTTTAAGGCTTCGAACATGATGTTGAACGGAGCCAGAATTTCCAGAGAAGTGGTGTGAACGACTCGAGGAAGATTGAATGGGGCGGCTCTGCTAGCCTCGGTAGCAACAGATTTGATATGCATATCTGTATGCCGGTTGCATGGCGCATGCTGGCTGATATTGACAGTTTACCATGAATTATTGCAATCCACTTTTGATGGGTTTGAGATTGTTGGCTCTCGATACGAACACAAGTCATGAAAAGTAGCCCTAATAATTCTTGATAGAAGCAATTACCCTATCTAACTTAGTCTGAATACAACGCAACAGCTTGCGGGCAAAGTGACGGGATGGTTGTCCGTTTGGCTTGAGATCCAGTGAAAAGCCCAGATGCGGAAGTCGCTTCTCCGACCGCCGACGCAACTTCTCGCCGCGAACCGGAGACCATCATCCCACATTCATCATCACACATCACGACCATAACTTAGTTGCACACACCTGCTGTTCGCTGGTTGAACGCCACCATATCATAGCATAAGCGGCATCTGTTCTTACTAACGCTTCTATAGCACAGCTTCTTGCGCTAGTCATGGCAGAATCCCAAGGCCAAGCATCTCCAGTTGCGCCCGCGCCGGCGCCTGAGCACGACACTCCAGAAGAAGCACCTGCTGCTACATCATTGACACCGCAACCCGAAGCACCACAGTCGCAAGAAGGATCTGAGGAAGGCGAAATGGCAGAAACTGAGACCGCTCCAACGACTGACGACGCACCACCACTACCTGACGAGCCTTTACCGGAGGACGCTCCGCCTCTTCCTGATGAGCCTCTGCCTGCACCTGCCGAGGAGGATGATGGCTGGTCTGCCCAACTTGACCCTTCTTCTGGCTGTTGGTACTTCCTCAATCGCTTCACTGGCTTGTCACAATGGGAGAACCCACGAGTTCCTACCACTGTTCAAAGCCAGCAGTACGCGCCTGGTACTGGTACTGGTACAACATCCTATGCTCCTGGCACTTCCGAATCTGCCGCTCCGCCTGCGTCACCTCCTCGAGAACCATATTTGGGTTACAATCCCAAGATACACGGCGACTTTGATCCGAATGCAGACTACGCAAAGTGGCACCAGGAACACCAGACAGAAGAATGGGCTGCTTCAGAAGCTGCCTTGCAACAACCTACCGCAGCATATGAGCAGGCTGGCACATTCAATCGCTTCACAGGAGCTTTTCAAGCCGCCGACAAGAGTGCAGAAAACCACAATGATGAGAACAAGTCAAGGCGTCAGTTGAACGCGTTCTTTGATGTAGATCGCGCTGCCAATGCTCACGAAGGTCGCTCGCTCAAAGCTGAGCGCGCCAATCAAAAGTTGAGCAAGAAGCAAGTCAAAGCCTTCAATGAGCAGCGACGTGCCAAGAAGGAGCAAAAGCGCCGCGATTTCCTCATGAGTTGACGAGCTGAATTGCGCCGAGAGGACGTAGTGAGTGTCAAATTACGTGACCTTTTTGTGCGTGTACAGTACTATGTACGGAGCAGATTCTGCTCGCCTTGAACGGCTGTCTTCTGCTATAATGACTAACATGACACTTAGCAGGATGAATTCAAGGTCAGAGACTTCCTTTGCTTCTAGCAAAACGGCGTCTCGAGGCTAGGACGAGCGGATGAGCGTTGGAGACCATTGCAGACTTGTCTGGTCTATCTTTGCCGGATCCTGCTCTTGCACTTGATTGCATATTTCCGCGTTGTTCGGCGCATACCGCGATCTCTTGCTACCCGCCGAGCTTCATCTCGGTCACAAGCGCGAAGAAGGAACAGCAGAGCATAATAGATTCAGGCGGGTTGGGGATGGAGAACATCCACATGTCATGCGATTTCCAAGCACGCTCGAGCCTCTTTTTTAAACTTGACCTCGCCAAATGCAAGAGTTCCCACATCAACACGTAAATCCAATCTATATCGGCACCCAATACCGTGAAACGATGAATATATCTTCAAGACGCCATTGACCTAGTTGACACAAGTACGGCAACCTGCCCGCCACTTTGTACAGGTGTTCTTCTGCCCTCGGTAGTGCACCACTCGATCCATCAGGTTATATTGAGAGGCTTTCACAATTGCCCATTCGGCGATGGGTGCCATTTTAGTTAGCGTCAACGGCTCGCAAGCGTGGAGAGGAAGGAAAGGGTTTCGGTCGTTAGTCTCGGCACTGAGTCAGTCTCAAAAGTCTACTTTGCTTGATTTTGCCTAGAGCAGCTCGTACGGTTGAGGAACAGTTGCAGTCGCCAAATGGCAGACATGGATTGATGCCTTCCTTATCCCTGCAGCTGTCAAAGGCAGATCTAGCCTTCTACCTTAGCCTGCTTGTGATCATGTCTTGAATGGCTTTGGGTGACCTGCATGGTCAGAGATCATCAGGTACATGCAGGGAGGGCATGAAGCGGTCTTGCCGTATCGCGTTAAGTACAGATCCGGCCCGCTGCTGCCGAGTCACTCTTAGGCCCGTCCTCCAAAAGCCAATTCTGGCTCGCAAGGAGCAACCTCTGCGCTCTGCCTCTACCCTGCCGAATGGTAGTGTAGCCGGGCCGGGAGCGATCAACGGGTGTGGAAATGTGTCGATGAGGATCATTGCTCAGATGATTACTCTCGTGACTGAGATTGCATGTTTGCGTGCTGGCAAAATACATGTGGTCGCAAGGCAGCCGTTGGCGGATGTGCTAGCTCTGGAACGGGCGAGTATGCTCGCTCGTGCTCTTGCAGATCCGGGAGCCAGGTCGTTGAAATTGTTACGGGCAGCAATAACGAACGCCGCAGTCTGCTCTCTAAAAGACGCCACCAGTGGAAAGTCCCCGCGGGCGAGGCACTTGCGACTGGGCAGTAGTCTACCAACTAGCTCCACAGTCCACTGATTTCTCTTGTCCCTACTTTCTGCTTTTATCGCGAACGTCCCATCCTCTCTCGTCTTCTTTTTTCTGCCTGCTCGTGCCCGTCATCATACCAAGCACTCGACGTGAAACCTGAGATCTAACATTGAGCTTGACCCGACTCTAATTCTGAAACATTTCACGATCTTCGATCAGCTTTCTTCTTTTCTCTCTAGCAGTCGACCAGACAAGCCAACTCGCGCCGCGAGCTGTACTCTCCCACCTTGACAATAGCATTTCACAGAGACACTCGCCGCAATGGGTCTCTTCAGCCGTAAGGACAAGAAGTCAGCAGCAGATGCAGACAAAGGTCCTGGTTCAGATGCTGGCTCGATTCACAAGTCACCAGCCAGCAAGCCCATGAATGGAAACCCCTCGGCCAATGCCTCTCTGCCTCATGTCCCACTTCCTAGAGCTCCTGACCCGGCTCTCAACCCCGCTGCCTACCTGCGCAGTATCTACGCCGTACGCGAGAGGTCCAAGTACGTTTTCGAGCTAGCTAAGCGCAACAAATCGAAGCACTTCGACGTCGACATGACTAAATTCGCCGACACTGCACGCTTTGTCGTTTCCATCATTAACGTAAGTTTCAATGCTCAGGCAGCAAACTCGAAAAAACCAAAAAATCAAAAAGATCAAAAAGATATGCGGAATCTTTGTCTAACGCTCGGCCGATAGAGAGATTACGCTCCCGACTACGCTTCGATCCCCCCACATGGCCGTTGGCAGCACTTCGAAGTTGGTGGCAGACCCAGAGTCGACCAGCTCATGGCAACATGGCCGAAGTCAATTAATGACCAAGAACGTACACGCAGACTCATCGACTTGTTCCTCGTGTCAGTTTTGCTGGATGCTGGTGCAGGACAGAAATGGACATACAAGAGCAAGGAGTCTGGAAAGATTTACAGGCGCAGTGAGGGTCTTGCAGTTGCCAGTTTGGAGATGTTCAAGGCTGGCGCATTCAGCAGCAACCCCGATGAGCCATGCCAGGTCGACAGTGCCGGTTTGAAGAAGATCAACGCACAGTACCTCACAAAAGGCCTGCAAGTCACAGAAAATAACCCTCTTGCTGGTCTAGAAGGCAGAGCAAGTCTCCTCGTCAAGCTTGGAGATGCTCTGCAAAATCAGGACATCTTCGGCATCGAGGCTAGACCTGGCTACTTACTTGGTGAGTTGAGATAAACCTCAGTATCCTCGCTAGCACTAACATTGGGCCTAACAGATTATCTCCTTTCTCACCCATCGACTCAGGCCTCGTCAGTCCCCGTTGTCCCGATCCCAACACTCTGGAACGCTCTCATGGACGGCCTTGCGCCGATTTGGCCTTCGACACGTACTGCCATCGATGGTGTCTCGATCGGCGACGCATGGCACTGTAACGCAATGCCCTCAGCGACGAACGCCCCTTGGGAGAAGATTGTGCCATTCCACAAGCTGACCCAATGGCTTTGCTACTCCCTGATGGTGCCAATGACCAAGCTCATGCACGTACACTTTGCTGGTACTGAGCTCCTCACTGGACTGCCGGAGTATCGCAACGGTGGTCTCTTGATCGACACTGGACTCCTCACTCTCAAGCCAGCAGACGCCAAGCGCGGTCTCGAGCAATACCAGATCAATGCCATGAAACAAGGGCAACCTAACATGGAAGTGGTTCCCATGTTCAGCGTGGACGACGATGTGATTGTGGAATGGCGAGCGTTGACAGTCGGTTTCTTGGACGAGCTGTGCTTTGAGGTCAACTCTCAGCTCGGACTAGTAGGCAGCAAGAAATTGAGCCTAGCGCAAGTTCTCGAAGCTGGCACTTGGAAGGTAAACAAACTTGAAGCATCAGAACAACACGAGAGCACTGGCTGACGAATAAAACAGGCAGGCAGAGAGATTGCAGAGGTCTCGAGACCCAACACCAAGGAGCCCCCGATCATGATTGTGTCGGACGGCACCGTCTTCTAATGATACCCCATACCGCAGGCCTGGTTGTTTTATTCCATCACACTTTTCGTTCTCACGGCGGGAACATTGTATCTTTTTCTTCCTTTTTTTTCTACCTTCACTTCTAATGATTTCCTTTGGTCCTATTTCAACCTCTTACTTTTTCTTGTCTGTGTCTTGTTTTGATTGCACGCGGCATACCCACTCCAGTGTCCAAAGAGCAGCACTTTGTGCATAACCAGCTTTTCACCTACTTAACAATCTCTTGAGCTCAGAAGCAAGCCCAGACAGCAAAAAGGAGGAAATCGATTAGAGCCCCAGAACCGAGATTTTTGAGGCCAAAAAGCGTTTATACTCTGCATGTAGATAATGAAGAATCCAAAAAGGCAGGTTTCATTCTGACACAGATGGCAATGATTCACGTGCAGGATACAGAGTGTACTTGACGAGGAAGCTGTCGGCTTGCATAACCGAATCAGTACTTCAACCCCTGTTTCTATCGTGTTGACGATCCGATACCATGTGTCGCCAGATATCGGTCAAGATAGATATGGGTCTGAAAGCTTAAAATGAGATTACCTCTCACAGAACCTGGTTGTCTCTTTGATGATGTCTCTCAGTTGGTCCAAGCTCAGGATGCGGTCATGGGCTTATCGGACGTCTTGGCCGAGGTAGCGCGTTGCGACTCGGACATGATCACTACGACAAAGACAGGACAGCCGTCAAGATGTTGAGCTCGGGGTCAGCACGGAGGCAGAAGCAGCGCAAGGTGCTGTTGATGGGCAAGTCGGGGGCGGGCAAGTCGTCGATGCGCTCCATCGTCTTCAGCAACTACGTGGCCAAGGATGTTCGCCGACTGGGAGCTACCATCGATGTTGAGCACAGTAACATACGCTTTATGGGTAACCTGATGCTCAATCTCTGGGATTGTGGAGGGTAAGGTGCTTATCTATGGGTCTGCACCACATTTCACAGACTGACACTCTTTGATACAGACAGGATGGCTTCACCGAATCGTATCTCACCAACCAACGATCAAGCGTCTTCGCATCAGTCGCAGTCTTGATCTTCGTCTTTGACGTCGAGTCGCGCGAGTTCAATGCCGACCTCATCAACTATGCCTCAATCGTCCAGGCTCTGCGCGAGAACTCACCACAAGCCAAGATCTTTGTTCTAATCCACAAGATGGATCTGATCATGTCCAACATGCGCGACGTCGTCTTCGCCGAGCGTAGCGACGCAATCCGACACATCAGCATAGAACACGGCTTTGGAGGGGACCAACAAGATGCAGGCAAGGATGTCGACTTCTGGGGCACAAGTATCTGGGACCAGAGTTTGTACAAGGCTTGGACACAAGTCATCTACTACCTCGTACCCAACGCTGGTGCCATCGAGAATCTGCTGCGCCAGCTGGCAGAGGTTATTGACGCCCACGAACTTATCCTCTACGAACGCACAACCTGCCTCATGGTCACGCACGTTTCGCGCCCTTACGAAGCAGATGGCAACCCACACCCGGATCGATTCGAACGCTTATCCTCTATCCTCAAGTCACATAAGCACTCTGTCGCTAAGCACACGGGTATGCCCGCTGGATCAGCCAACTTTGCCGAGCTCCAGATCAAGACTGGTGAATTCATGTTCCTGATCACTCGTCTTAGTGAGAACACAAACTTGGCTGTGGTCATGGGCAGCGGCGAGGCCATGTACAACGCCGCCAGAATAAACATTGCCAACGCACGCGACAAGTTCGCCGAGCTGGACATTGCCAGCAAAAGTCGCGAAAAGGCCGAGACCAGAGCCACCGATGACGCTGCGAGGAATGGCGCTTTTTCGCACTGATGAATGTTGGGACGAACACATCTGGGCTTTGTTCCCGTTCCTCTGCCTCAGCGTGGCATTTATCTACCCGCCTTCCACGTGCGCCTGGATCTGCCATCTGCTTCTTTTTTACCTTCTGCGTTTTGTCTTTCGTCCCGTTCCTGTTCCAAGATACCCACAAATCTTCTACCACTCTTCGATGGCACTTCTCGCTATCTGTAACATAGCTAAGAGAAAAGCGTAACCTTGTTTTTATTATAGACTTCTTTGCCCTTCTCTCGCTGCCGAAAACCGTTTATCTTTCCGTTTTCTGCCGCACAAAGCCTCAAAGTTTGTCCAAAAGTCTGGTTAAAGTCCGGCAATGGTTTTCACCTCCGGTGCAACTTTGATGTTTGCTGTCGGGTATAACACTATTTGAAATATAGACCTCTGACACTCGATGTACAAACGAGCTCCGAATCGATGAAATTCTGCCCGGCCTGAAGTGGAAAGTGGGGTGCATGATTGTCAGCCACCACAATGTCAGCATGCCAACAGACCTTTCGTATCTGTACAAAGTACAAGCACAAGCCTAGGGTGATCTACCGACATCCGACCATCCAACCAAATCCCTTCTATACTCAGACAATTCTGCTGCGCCTTGAGGTATCAAGCAATTGTATGCACGTCTTACATAGCTTGATTCTAACATTATTCGTCGTGCTTAACTTAGCTTGTTCCTTGACATTCTGTCAGACATGTCTTACCGACTGTGAGAGCTGAAGATTAGAAGGGTCTTAGCTGATGTTATACCAGATCTTAGCAGCTGAGTACGTGGCTATGTCTTTGTACTGTGATGGTAGGTCCCTTGAGTACTCAAGATGCGATGGTATAAAGAGAATGAATGTGCTCCAGAAGGTAGGAATATCATCAACCAGCACATCAATCAATCTACAATCAGACTTCCACATCTAGAACCATCGATATCTATCTGTCTTCAAGGATCTTTCAATATTATAGCAAGTCTTCGAATTCAGCAATGGCATACCGTGCAGCAGCTCTCCTGGCCCTTTCTGGCCTTGCATCCCTGAGCAACGCCAAACCCATCCACTCCTACAGCTCGACTGTGTCCAATGCTGGCCACTACAGCACCATGACATCCTCTTCTTCTTATTCTGCCTATTCCTCCTACCAGAGCTTCCCTACTCAAGTCACTTCGAGCAAGAACCTTCTCCTGAGCAACGGCTTCCCCAACCTCTCTCCCTCCGCCCTTGCAGACGTCAACAATGCCGCCCACGGCACTCTCTCAAATGCCTCTGCAGGCAACATTACGTTCCCTGCTGATTCTCTCACCAACTTCCAACTGATCGCCTTCAATGAGTTCTTCGAAGTCGCCTTCTTTACTTCTCTGCTCACAAACATCACTACTGGAGTGTCTGGCTTTGAGATTCCTGCTCATCTCAATTCTACCTACATCATCGACACCCTGATTGCCGTCCAAGCTCAGGAAGAACTCCACGCCATCAACGCAAACACCAAGCTGCCCGTTCCCCTCAAGACCTGCCAATACAAGTTCCCTACACAGAAGTTTGACGATGCAATTGCCCTCGCCGCAACCTTTACTGATGTCGTCCTCGGCACCCTGCAAGACGTATCCATGATCTTCGCAGCCGACGGCGAAAAAGGCGTTGTCCAAGCCGTCGCCTCTGTCATCGGCCAAGAAGGAGAACAAAACGGCTTCTACCGCAGTCTCCAGAACAAAATCCCTTCAGCTCAACCTTTCCTCACAGCCTCTGCCCGCAACTTTGCATTCTCAGCTCTCAACCAAAACTTTGTCGTTCCTGGAAGTTGCGATATCTCTGGCATCGATCTTAAAGTGTTTGATGTGCTTACCCTCGAAACTCCTAATGTTGAACTTGGCGACCAGACTATTACTTTGTCATTCGATGTCAGCAGTTACCATGGTACATCCGAGGACTTGGAGTTTGTTCTGATTTCTGGACAGAATGTGCCCATTGTCCAGGATCTGAAGAATGTCAAGCAGAATGGCAAGAAGGTTACTTTTGATGCTGAATTCTTGCAGCAGACTGATTTGCTGTTTGGTCTTACTATTGGTGCTGTGGTTAGGAAGGGACAGCCTTTGGCCACCGTCGATCAGGTGGCTGATGCTGCTGTGTTTGGTCCTGCGCTCATCGAAGTCGCTTGAATGGGATGTACAGTTGGTTCGAGAGCGCGAATGATGGAGTAAAGAAAAGGAAACCAGGAGGGTTGGTCACATTTGGGATTTCCGGTCTTGTTGGAAGGTACGGGGTATCTTTCTGGTCTGGTGCTTTTGATCCTTTCGTCTGTTTCTTTTTTCGATTCTGTCTTGCGCGTAAAGTCTTTTCTACATGGCTTAATCTTGGTTGGCGATGGGGGTTTGGAGTTTATAGCAATCTTGAACAGGAAGTCGCTTTATGCTTTCGACCCGCTCTTTCTTCTGACAACAATCTCTACTCAACAAGAACATCATAACAAAGCATATCAGCGATCGTGATGCCGTTGCAATCTTGTGAACGACCCATGTTCTCATCCCGAGCTACAAGGGTATCACATGCTATGGGAATGCACAATTGAGTTTCTCGAATGGCTCTCGTCCGTAGAGATGGGCTGTAAAGGGTGTCTCTTTACGGTGAACCCATCGATCATTATAGTACTCTGCAATTCTATGGATGCACCATCACAGTACGCTGCACACAGGAGAAGAAAGTCTGACCTTTGTCTTCGATGATAGTTCTGAGACCACACGTAGAATCTACTTCTATCCCCCGGGCAGAAATACTAGGCAACCACAACTCCAACCACATCTGCGGTAGTTCCAGTTAATTCTCGCTGAAAAGAAAAGTGCTCAGGTTTGCCCTCCTCCTGAGTCACACCCAGGAGTAGAAGTAAGAAAAAAAACACTTATAAACAACTATCGACTTTAATCTTCTCTCTTCCAAAAAGACAAGGCATCCGAGCACATCGCATTTCATCAAAAAAAGCCGCCAAACCATTTGTACTTTGCGACAAAAATTCTCGCATATCTATTACACTCTTAGCATCCTCATCAAACAGCAAAACACGCAACATCACGGACCTATTGTCCGCAATGAACCATTTACTCCCTATACTCGGACCACTAATGCCGACCCTCCAACCCAACAACCGCGAAAAGTTCTGGTCAAAGTCGCAAACCAAACATGAACTCGATAGAATAGGCTGGACTGGAAAATACATCTTTTCAGACAGTAGCGAGGAAGAAAGCAGCGAACATGAGATCAGCGAGAAAGCAATAATCGCAAACACACTCTCTGAAGACCAACGAGACGGGTAATATCACAACACCAGCTGGGATGACTATTGGAGGGATGTCTATTTTGCTGGTGACAGCGATATCGCATCATATCACAGAGGATGCGCAAATGTTGAAGCTTATGGCCTCTCCTCGAGCTCATTGCAGACCCTGAACAACACGGCAACCTCGAGTACACACACTGAAGACGAAAGAGACGACTGTTGCTACAAGACCAGTCAGGAGGAGTACCGGAACAATGTCTGCTTCTCAGACAACAGCGATGTATCTGATTCCGAGAGGGAGGTCGCAGCTAGCAATGATGGTGCGGAAGACGACTGGTCCGATGGAGAAGAGTTTGCAGAGGAGGTTGTTGTTGTGAATTGGGTTGTCGGTATATTGTTTCTGATGCTAGTGCTCGGGGGAGCATGGTGCGTTGTGAGTAGAATTCGCTGAACCTTGTGGAGACGAAGGGGAGGCGTTTTTCGCTCTACCGCGCGCAAAATACAAGACCACTACAAGTCAGCGTACGAGGGACGGTAAAGAGAAGAGAATAGAAGCTGTGCCAAGCAAGAATTTGCTATTTGATATACTCCCTCCTTACAACCCAGTCGCACATCTGCAACAATAAACAATCTCGAAATACCTCACTCACCCCTGCCTATGTCTTATTCTCTCGAGATCATCCAAAGTGCCCACCGAATGCGTCGTGCTGCTCGAGCTACTTCGAGAGTTGCTCCTTGAGTTGCTCCTTGACACCTGTGAGATCGAGCTGACACTTTTCGACGACGTACGACTCCCGCTGCGTTTTCGACCATGACTTGAACTCGAACCGCTCGTGTTGCCGACGCTCGACGATTGTTTGTGACGATGATGACGGTGATCTCGTTTCTGCACGTCCACCAAGAATATTCATGTCAGATTGAACTTGTCATAGCATTTTTGTTTGTAGCGAGGATGATAAATTTTTGATCGCCCGGGCGACAGACAGGAAGTGGAAGATAGAAAGAAAAGTGCTTGGATTGGATACAGGGATCAAGAAAAGAACAAAAAGTTGCGAGAGCTTGAAAATCTCCAGAAGTTCAAGGCAACACATTGTGGAAAAAAAAAACGCCCGACGCCGGTATGGAATATATTCGTCCTTGATGAGACCCGATAGCAGAAAATAAGGGGAATGTTGTGGAACAAAGAAGATGTAAGGGGAATGTGAAGGGGTTGATGGCGTGTTTTGAATGTCTAACATATACTCATTCACAGACCCAATGATCGAGAGGGAGAGAAGATACTCGCACTTGATCAACGTACCGAGCTGGTCTGTCTCTCAAACTCTTTCGGTCTCCTCTCCGAGTCATCCTGTAATCTGAGTTGCTCTAGACGCAGTGGATCTGTATCGTCCGTGCGTGCGGGTGTGGCGCTCTGTGCGGTACTTGTGTTGACAGTGGCCGACGGAGGTAGACCACTCTTCATTGACTGAGCAAGAGCAGCAAGTCTATCCCACTTTTCTTGTCTGGTTCTCTTCACCTCGGGTGCGTTGTTTTGTTGCTCGGTGTAATCGTGAGAACAATCATCGAACAGCTGAGGGTTAACCTCCATAAACAGTTTCATGGCATTGTATACCATTCCATGAATCGTTCTGTGGCAAGTTAGCTAACAGTGTTTGAAATACGAGTGATGGCGACAAGTACCTGTTCCAATGCCCCTTCGAGTTTTCGTAGAGAGGAGCAAACATTATCGGTAGAATAACATCAACATTGTCGCTGACGAGGTTGCAGAAATATTCATTGTTCCAGAAGTATAGAGCGCGTTCAGCAACCTGTAGACTTGTTAGAACTGGCTCTGATGGAACATTGCAAGGATGAGCATACCTGGAAGTGGGGACTGGCCACGGATTTGGCGAGCTGACTGAATAGAGCTTCCTGGACCTTTGCAAATTCGGCAGGGTCCATAACCTCGAAGATGTCCTCGACCTCGTTCAAGAACATGACTTCTTTGGTGCTGTTGACCTTGGGCCAGTATCGCAAGAGACCGAGCACAACCTCTTCGGTCAAAGCGGCGTCTTTCTCCAAGAATTGAACAATACAGTATGCAAGCTGAGGGTGGTACATGCTCAGACTTTTCACCTTGTGCAGAGGAATAAGGACGCGGGTCAGGAAAAGCTTGTGTTCCTCCTTGAGAGGTAGGGCGAAACCGTTGATAATGGAGCCCAGAATTTCCAGAAGTTCAGCAATACCATTGAAGCGCTCAGTCTCGTAAATAAATTGGAAGAAGACGTTGTTGATGGAACGTCTGATGAATGATCTCAAGTTGAGGAACTTGCCATAGATACGGTGGAGTGTTGTCTTGAGGAAATCACGCTCGCGAGGATCTTCCGAGTCGAAAAGGTCGAGCAATGACAGAACAAAGCTGTGGTCAATATATTGCTTGGCATAGTTTGTGTTGAAATCGGGGCTCTCGATGAAACGGAGGAAGAACTCATAGACAACTTGGATATGCGGCCAGGCGACTTCAAGGACTGGCTCATCTTCTTCAGGATCAAAAGCGTCGCCTTGAGGGTTCATGGGAGGAGGAATCGGGCGGAACAGGTTCTTGCTGAACATTTCGACGACTCTGGGGTACATTGGCTCGGAGATGACCTGGCGGTTCTGAGCGACGTAATCGAGCAATTCGTGGAGCGCAAGGCGCTTGATCTCCTTTGATTTCATGTCGGCGCTTGCATCATTGAAGTCAAATATGATGTTGCACTGGTCGAGTTTCTGCATAAAGAGCTCCTGGCGTCTATTGGGAGGAACCTCGTGGAAGCCGGGCAGCTTCTCCAGCTCGCGCTGTCTCTGATCTGAGATGTCGAACCTCGACGAATGTTGACGCTTGGGAGTGCGCACGCCTTCTGGCACTGTATCTTTGGGAGTGGCCTGCAGTCTGTCGAACAGCAATGACTTTTGGCCGGCCTTTGGTGGGGCCAAGTCGTGAGGCATGGTTTCAGCGGCGCCGGGAGGAGGGACATGCTGAGGCAGGTAAGTAAAGGAGAGCGACAGGTGTTGTGAAATGGTCTTCACTTACGGGAGCGCTTGGGCTGATGACGACACTAGGGTTCACGCCCTGCTGGTTGTAGCGGTTTGGACTTTGAGTGCCGTTAGCACCCTGATGTTGCTGGATGTATTGGTGTTGCGACATTGCGGGCTGCTGCTGGCCTGATGACAGGGCATCGTTTGATGGTTTGCGGGTTTCGGCAAGATTTTGGGTCGAGGACGAGGGAGTGCCAGCGGGCGACTGGGCAGCGCCGCCGTGAGGGGAAGCGGTGCCGGATGATTGTTCCTTGCTCGCTTTCTTTGAGATCTTGTTACTGTCCTTAGCTCGCGAGAGCTGCTCATGCTGAGGTCGTTAGCCATGGTGTGTCTTGAGGGGTGTTGTTCAATGTAGCTGGGGGACTGCCTACCACGCGCTGTCTGAAACCCTTCATCATGGGTGGTGATGAATGAGAAGTTATTGGCCCTCGGCCTGGGAGGATCCCGCTTAGTCACGGCGTCGGGAATGTGGATGTTTGTCCGACCACGAGCTGGAGAGGTGGTGGGTTGTGTTGGTGTGCAGGGGATGATGATACGGCAGCGTGTCGGATTGCTGAACGTGGGTCCTAGGGACACGGCACAAGTGTCGGATGGGGTTCCGAGCTTTGCCAGGAGCTAGGGCAGCAATGGCTCTCGGATTGAATTGCTGATAGGAGAGTGGTGAACAATGGCTTGTCTTGTTTAGAGCAGGACAATTAGAGTAGCTATGGCCGATGGTTGTTGACGCTCTCCCCAAGTTGCCTACAACCAGCACGGTTAGGACCAGCCTTGGCACCCGCAAGCCCCTCCCGCGGAACCCTCAAGCCGCCTCCAAATCTCAATCTCCCAAAAGTCAAGTGACAATCTCAAGGGCGTTTCAGTGTCGGTTGCAATATCAGCCTCATGCACTATTGACTACACTGCCCGCATATCACGTTGTACTCGTACTGCTATCACGCCGTACTGCTCCTGACCTCGACTCCAGACATTTTAACGAGTCAGGCCGACCGCATGCTCTTCGTCAAAACACAAACTATTCTATCATGACCGATCAACGGCCAGATCTGGCCTCCAACCGCCATCAATTGGCTGAGTGGTTGACCGTGTCTACGGACAGAGTTGTCACTGTAGAGCATCCCTCCATCGTCAAAGATATTGACAAGGGTCTGCAATCTCTTGGCGGAGAACATCACATCAAACATGTAGGTCCAAAACTTTTCCTCAAATCTACTATGCCATGTCATCTGATCGACTTGCTATGATAGCTGCTCGCTCCTGCTGGTCAGACGTTATCTGTTGGTCTATCCTTACGCCCACATGATCCCCTCGTCAAGAAGCTCGTCTCGAAAGAGATGCCAGTTCAGAACCTGCTCCTTCGTGTGACTGTCCCACGAAGAACAGGTCGTAAAAGAAAGCGAGGTTCTGATGATCCTTTCAAACATCATGGTGAGAGTAGGGAGACCTCGAACGGGGATCCTGAAGACACTGCTATGTCAATCCCTGTAACAGCTGAACAGCTACGGCGCCGACTCGTTGACAACAAGGATGCATATACCATACAGCCTGTTGCAACAATCAAGCAAACTCACAGATTCCGTGCTCTACCAGATTTCCAGCTACGCGCCGGCTCTCAGCCTGTCATGCACCAAATTGGCAAAGGCCTTATCAATCCTACCAGTAAGTTCTTCTTTTTCTTCGAGGAACGGTATATGGTCTGATTGAGAATAGTATCGAGCATTAAGAACTTCAAGGTCGACATGACTCCTGGTCGACCAGCCGACGAAGAGCTCATTGCGCCTCCTAACTTTACTTCATTCGAGCAGTCTCTGAACTATCTTTACAAGCAAAACCCTGGTGTCACACATGTGACAGACGAAAAGGGTCGCGTCAAGACTGTCAACACACAAGCTCCCAAGAGACGCCAAGTTGTCTCGGTGGCTCATGATGTCGAGAACGTTCCCACAGAGCCGCCCAAGGGTCTTGTTCCCATCGAAAAGCAGTCCGAAGCCCTTCAGCAATGTGTCAAAAATTTGCTAGAGCTGCTTGAAACCAGACCCGCAGTTACTCGACGTGTCGCATGCAATCTTGTTGATTGGGGTAACGAGGCGCTCTTCAAAGAAGCGACGCAGTATGTGGGATACAGTTTCAAGTCTGGACCCTTCCGAGATACACTCGTCAAGTACGGTCTCGACCCTCGTACTGATCCGAAGTACCGTTGCTACCAAACCTTTTCTTTCCAGCTCATTTCAAAGGACAAAGTCATTGCTGCAGCCAAGAAGATGCGAGATGGCAAGAACCAGTGGATCAGAAGCGATCGCTACAAGAAAGATGAAGAGCCTTCGCATGTCTTCGACGGCAAAAGTATGACCACCAACGGAAAGACGTGGCAAGTTTGCGACATCAAAGAACCTGTCCTTGCAGGTCTGCTGGCAACCGAGAACTTGCGATCCGAATTCGATGTATGTTGCCACTTCCCACTCCTATTGGTTGTCCTTCTAATGTTTCTAGCCTGTAAACTACGGCTGGTACCTCAACGGCACTGTTGCCAAAGCACGTATTATAATGCGAGACATGATTGGTATGATGCTTTCCGGGCAGGCTCCTGACACAGCATCCTACCAGACAGTATCATCTATACCTGATGAAATTGACAAGACAACATATCCTCAGACCTATTTCGAAAGAGGCGCTCATCCCGAAAAGGTGATGCAATTATCTGGAGATATCAGAAATCTAGTGAAAACAGACATTGCTCAAAGAGTCAGAGACAAATTCAGAGGAGAAGGAGAGATTTATGGTGACGAGAACACGCAGGGTGGTGCAGAAGATGGGGATGTTGAAGGAGATGGAATGGAAGATGATGGAGAGATGGAAGGTGACCTTGAAGACTTCGGAGGCGAGACTGAGGCTTGATCCTGTGGTCAAATAAAAAGTAGGTACAAGTGGTAAGAACAAAGCAGTGTTGACCTCTGTGTCGCTCCTTCTAGTTTCGTCTGAATTGTGGTTGCATTCACTTAGCGTGACCATCCAATGACGAGCAAGTGAAAGCCAACACGACCAAGAGCGCGCGAGAGCACAACTTGCTTCAGCCTTGACTTGCAAGACAACTTTTCAGCCATCTTGGTAACAAACGTTCCATCTATCCTCATAATTCCCATTCGCTGGACCAAAACAAGCACTCGCTGGCACGACTTGATCTCGACTCTCATCGCTTTGAGCAGTTGCGCACACAAAGCAGGCACCGAGCTCTGCGCATAATATCTTCAAGCAGTACACCAGATCTCGATTTATAAGTCGATTCTCAGCTTCACTAAGCAACACCACCGAGGGCTCTGACAACAACAAACAAGACTCACCCTTCACTTCTGGTCACGCTGTAGACTGCGCTCAACCCATCAATAACATTGCCAGTTTCTCTCTCTAAGCCGTCACAACAACACTTTTCGTCGCGCATCGCAGAAACGCGAACTACCCTGCCATTTCGAACATGGTGTGTAGAGTTTCTGATCCGCTGATTCAACATACACTGATATAATATCTAGGAGCCTTCTAATGGCTTTCGTCGCCTCTCGCTGCCCGGCATGCCTACTGAACTTCTTTCACTTATTGTCAATCTGGTCGATTCTCAATCTCTGAAGGCTTTGCGCCTCACGAACAAGCACCTTTGCGCCATCTCCAGCGGTCCTCTCGCAAAGCGTCACTTCTCTGAGCGCAGACATGTTGCTTCTGCGTACAGCATGGAAGCCCTCGTTGAGATCACTGCTCATCCTTTCTTCGGGCAATTCGTCAAAACAGTAATCATCAGCGGTTCCCGTCCAGAGATTCGCGAGAACCCTATCTTGAGAGGCGTTCCCCGATCTTGCGTCCAGTGTCCGCGTCACTCTTCTCTTTGTAAAAACCCTGCCCCTCACCACCTCGCCATGGACTTCAAGCAACTTCGTATCAAACTTGAGGAGGCGTTCTCAAGCATCAGACATCACTCGCCATCGGTGTTCATTGGTGTCTGCGATAGCGCATTCAGGTGCTACGGCTCTGTGTACTACCACGCGGATTGCAGTATGGTTTCTACCCAGCGTGACTTTCCAAGTAGTCATTACTCTCGACGAGATGAGTGTAACCAGTTCGTGAAGACTTTTGATGAAGTTTACCGAGCAGCTCGTAGGTCTAAATGCAAGATCGATGGTGTCAAGCTTGACATCTTCAGCATCTGCATACCATTTACGGCTAGGTCGCATCACGGATCAGAGGTTCGAGATTTATTGCGCTATGTTCTTGGTTATCTGCCTGGGGCTTGGAGCTTTGAATTGAGCTTGGAGATGTGTCACTCAAGCGAACCTCGATACTATCTCAGGTATGATCGCAAAAAAGGCAAACTTGACTTGGCCGGGCTCAACCTTGATTCGACTACGTACCTAGAGGATCTAGGTCCTGCCGTAGAGTCTTTGCTCTCTCGTCTCTCAACCTGCGCATTGACTTGTGTCAAGCTCAGTGATTGCTCCTTTGAAAAATCAGACTTGTCGTGGCTTTACGGCCAGACACTCAAGAGACTCACGCTTCACAACGTAAGTTTTTACACAGAATATTTCGACACCAATCTCTGGAGCACTGTCCTTAGCCGCCTCGCACGGAAGACTCATCTGGGGTACTTGGAGATTTCGCAATGTCGTTATCGTTTCGCCATTGGGGAAAATGTGGTCGACGACTATCATGGATACAAACCATGGTTTCATCTTCCAAGTGGTTTCTACGAACTGAAAGGCGAACTTCGATGGGAGTCCAACTTCTACTTGGCACCTTCTGGAGATTCAAATGAGGCTATCGTCTTGTCTGATCAAACAAGCATCTCTGCACAGCTCAAGTCATTGGCAGACCAAGTGGCACAAATGGAACTCGACAAAATCGCTGAGATCGAAAGAGATGGTTATGTGGGTGCTGACATCGTTGGCATCTCCAAAAAACCCGAGTCAGAAAAGGGTATTGCTTCAGGCGAGAGTGATCATGGCAACATGGAGGATAACGGAAGTGACGAGGCCGGTGGTGACGGAGACGAGCGCGAAGAAAATAAGGATCAAGACGAACACGAGTTCGCCGTCGAGTCGTCTGCGATCTGAGCTGGACAGCTGTCATCGAAAATGAGTATGGTGGCATCCTCATCCGGCCATCGTTGTGTAAAATATGCCGTTCATCGCGCAGGCCAGGATAAGGTGGAATCAAGCACTGGGATTTTATTTTTTCTTTTGATGAGGCGGGAGAAAGATGCAGGAGTTGAAACAAGGCAAAGACAAAATGAACTAGAGAACAGATGAGCAAATCAAGAATAAATCGCCCCAAATCAGCGGCAAGAAAACACATAACAGGAGCTCTTTGCTCACAGCTTTATTTGCGATTGTATTCTCTATATGAGATCTCAGTGGCAGCTGTTATGTTCCTGGTTCTAGCCCCTGAGACATAGCTCAGCCTGACATGGCTTCCCTAAGCAACGGGGCGACCTGCTTCCTACTAGCAGAAAGATTTCCTTGCTTCCAGATATGGAACCAGTGTTTGCCATTTTCATCAGCATCTTTCTCGTCCAATTGCAGCTTTTGGCTTGACGAGTCAGCAAACTTCTTGCATGCAGCAAAGCCTCTTTCATCTACTGCTAACACAGCGACTTCTCTAGCAAAGTTTCCATCTTCTGTTTCAAAGGCTGTCATGATGGAGAAAATGCATAAGTCTCTCTCTTGCGCAAACTTTTTTGCAGCGTGGAGGAGAGGGAGATAGGAGGTGTTGTTTTTATCGTCGTTGATTTTGCTTTTAAGAAAGGAGATGGGTTGTACGACTGCGCTGGTGCCGAGGTTCAATCCGTTTTCTGTCCATTGTTTGTAGTCCTTTCTCAAGATCTCTTCGAGGGTCAGGGAATTAAGATCCTTCTTCGCATCGTTGATTTCGTTGAAGAAGACACTTCTGTCGAATTGAGCTCCAATCTTTGCACATTGGTTGATCTTGGCCTCGAGGTATTTGACAGCGTCTCGATCGTGTTGCGTAGTCTTGTGTTCGTCCTCAAGGTTCATGGTATCAATGACCACAGAAGCCAAAGCAAGTTGAGCTACTTGTGCATCCCAGAGAGAAGTCATGGCTTCATCTTCCATCAAGGTATCGCCTTGTGCTTGAGCAGCTCCAGTAGAAGATGTACCTGATGACAAGCTATCCCAAGCCTCGCGGCAGTGATTCACAATCAGACTTGTGCAGCTCCCACTGGTTTCGATGATACGAGGTTCATCGCCAGTATCTCTAGGCACTTTCCCTTCGTCGGCGTGGTGATCGATGACACCCACCACGCGATCAGCATAGATGGTACCGAGTTTTCCTTGCAAAGCATTGTGGTCGACTAAAATCCATCTCGTGGATTCTGGTATCAGAGTTTCTTTGATATTGGCCAGATCAGGAAGATCATCCAGAGTGATGAGATGGTCTTGCTGTATGTTTGCATGCGGTAGCAAAGCCAACAATTCAGGCCTCAGGTTTATATCCACTCTAGGAATGTTCAACAAAGGTATATGCAGGGTAGCAGGAGATTTCGTCGAGTGTGTGATAGACCTGAGGTATGCGTAGATAATTGAACTTGTGATAGAATCAAGATCTGGAAAAGGATGTTACGTTTGGATATCTTACACGCAAAGTCAGGGGGAACAGACCTGCTGATTCGTTGCCAATAACCAAGGTGACTTTTTCTTTGTGATCAATAGCTTTTTTTAAGCTAGACTTTGCTTGTCTGAGAAAAGCTCCAAGAGAGTTTCTGGGGATGGCCATTGTTGGTATAGATGTATTTTTATGTGAGGGGTTTCGAGAAGGTTCAAGGAAAGAATCAAGGGACAGGGTCGCGGAGCAACAGAGCGCATGTCAATGATGACGAGTGCGGGGCGATTGGTAATTACTCGTGCAATAGAATTGACCTTTGAGCATTTCCTCCACGACATGTTCTCAAGAAGACTAGTATCTGCTAGAAACATTACAACTCGTGAATTCGCTACAAGATCAAGGATGGCTGCAGAAAGACTACGCATTGGGTACATCCCCGGTGAGCTACGAACATTTCCAGGCAGATCTTCAATGTATGAACCAAGCTAACACTGTCAACCAGAACATTTCTCAACACCGCTACACTTCGCCATTAAGCACTTTGGCCTTGAAGCCGACATCAAGCCATTCCCCACCGGCACTGGCGCCCTCACAGCATCTCTCAAAGACAATAGCATCGATGTCGCAATCGGCTTGACCGAAGGCTTCGTAGCAGACCTGGGAAAGACAAACGCAAGCAAGGAAACACCTGCATACAAGCTAGTCGGCACATACGTCGAGAGCCCGTTATGCTGGGCCATCAGCGTTGGAAACAAGAGCTCTATCGACAACGAGAATGACCTGAATGGCAAGAGGGTCGGTGTTTCACGCATCGGCAGTGGATCTTATGTCATGTCGTACGTCCTTGCAGATCAAAAGGGCTGGTTGGAGAAGTCGAAGAAGCCATTTGAGGTTGTCCCTCTGGGAGACTTCAAGGCTCTTCGACACGGTGTCAATGAAGGGGACAAGGCGGACTTCTTCATGTGGGAGCACGTAAGTTATGTCTGGAGCAGGAAGCCCGTGAGCTGTGCTAACATCTCTCAACCACAGTTCACGACGAAGAAATTCTACGACAATGGCGAGCTGAAGCGAGTTGGCGAAATTTACACCCCATGGCCTAGCTGGATGATTGTAGCAAGAGACGCCCAAGACAAGAAGCTAGAAGTCATGGCGGAGAAGCTGAACCAGGGAGTCAAGTACTTCCGCGAACACCAAGAAGAGTCGGTCGAGCATATCACTGGCACCATGGAGTATTCACAGGAAGATGCCAATGCCTGGCTCAAGACAGTCAAATTCGCAGACGATGTCCGCGGTGTCGAGTCAAGCGTGGTCGAGCACACAATTGGCATCCTGAAAAAGGGAGGTGTCCTAGACGATGACAATGGCGGAGTGGATGGTATGGTTGCCATTAGTCGTTCTCAAAAGGGCCAATAGAGGCTCGAGCGATGTAAATAACCATCAACAAGCAATATAGAATGGTCGAAAAGGTACAAGAATATGAGCGGGTATCGTAATCTAAGTTAAGCCTCTACAGCAGCAGGCTTCTTTCCTCCTGTGGCAATGAGATCGAGGAAGCCCTTCTTGGACATCTCACTGACTCTCTCCTCTCTTTGTGAGATACCGACCACACCCTCCTTCTTTGCTTCGCTTCTGGCCTGCTCTCCCTGCACCTGAGCAGCTCTGACAGCGTTAAAGAGCTTGACAACACCACGTTGAGCAGTCTTTTGCAACCTCCTCTCCGTCTCTTGAATCTCGGCAGTGCTGACCTCGGGGGTGTTCAGACCCAAAACATCCTTGACACGACCCTTTTCCAGCGCCTCCCTCTTCTCAGCATGCAACTTTCTCTTTGCCTTCAACTCGAGCTTCTGATCGGCCAACTCCTTGGAAGCGGCAGTTGCAGCAGCACTCCTCGACAGAACGGGATCTTGTCGTTTCGAGGTGGTGAGTTTTGTGCCTAGAATCTTGGACATGGATGTAGCGAAGGCGGTGGGATCGTTGCGCTTGCGTGTCTTTCTCTGTTTTCCTTCTCCGTCTTCGTCGTCGCTTAGATCCATCTCGTCATCGTCCTCCAGGTCGGATTCTTCAAGGTCCTCGTCGTCCAGCGCATCAAGGTCCTCAATGTCGTCGTCGTCATCTTGGTCATCATCCTCGTCGTCCTCTTCGCTCTCTGACGGCGGGTCGACCTTTTTGGATTGTTTCAATGCCGACTTGAGTTTGGGTTGTACAGCGGCAGGAGCGGGCTCTGACTTTGCAGGGGCGGCAGGCTTGGGTGTGACCTTCTTCTCAACAACGGGTGCAGGAACAACAGCGGGGGTTTCCTCGACTTCTTCATCCGAGTCGTCCATGTTGACGGGCTTAAAGTCGGTTGCGGTGTTTGTGGATTGGACATCGTCTTCGCTTTCGCTGTCACTGTGGTATGCCTTTTGCTTCTTGAACTTCTTGACGGTCTTCTTGGGCTTGCGGTAGCCCATGCCCTCTGGCCTCTTTCTCTTTGCGCTTGGGTTACCCATGGTGTGTGATGTGTGTTGTGGTGTATGGAATTGTTAGAGATGCGGCTGGGATTTTTTGTCGCAAGTTTGGCGCTGCAAAAGAACAAAATCTGGGGAAGACTGCGGCTCTGTCAAGGCGGCGAGCGGGCACTTTCTGGCCGACTCGCCCCGCGATGCACGCTCGGCCGTCTTGTGCTGCTGGCTGCTTCTCTCTGTTACTCCTACAAAAGATACACACACACATATAGCTGCTCGCGCACACAACCACACGCGCCCTTACCCCCCTCTCTCCCCACTGCAACCATAGCAACTAGGCTCGATCACATCGCAGTCAACTAGCCAGGATGGTTTTGCAAGATCTCGGACGCCGCATCAATGCCGCCGTCAACGACCTGACCAGGTCCGCGACTCTGGACGAAAAGGCCTTTGATGGAATGATCAAGGAAATTTGCAACGCCCTTGTCGAGGCAGATGTCAACATCAAGCTGGTTGCTGGTCTGAGAAACTCCATCAAGAAGACTGTCAATTTCAACGAACTCGCTCCTGGTGTGAACAAGAAGCGCATTATCCAGAAGGTGTCGCCGAATGCCATGGCCCATATTTCTGACCAGCACTAACTTCTACATAGGCTGTCTTTGATGAATTGGTCAAGCTTGTCGATCCTCACAACACGCCTTACCAGCCCAAGAAGGGCAAGTCCAACGTTATCATGTTCGTCGGTCTCCAGGGTGCTGGTAAGACCACGACTTGTACCAAGCTCGCCCGCTGGTACCAGGCTCGAGGCTTCAAGACCGCCCTGGTTTGCGCCGATACTTTCCGTGCTGGTGCTTTCGATCAGCTTAAGCAGAACGCTACCAAAGCAAAGATCCCCTACTACGGTAGCTTGACCCAGACCGACCCTGTCATTGTCGCCAGAGAAGGTGTCGACAAGTTCAAGAAGGAGAAGTTCGAGATTATCATTGTGGATACCTCAGGTCGTCACAGACAGGAGCAGGATCTGTTTGATGAGATGGTTCAGATCCAAAAGGCTGTCACTCCTCACCAGACCATCATGGTCCTCGACTCTTCCATTGGTCAGGCTGCTGAGGCTCAGTCCAGAGCTTTCAAGGAGACCGCCGATTACGGTGCCATCATTATCACAAAGACTGATGGTGCTGCCGCTGGTGGTGGTGCCATCTCCGCAGTTGCTGCTACACACACTCCCATTGTCTTTATCGGTACTGGTGAACATCTGCTGGATCTCGAGAGATTCAACCCTGAATCTTTCGTTTCGAAGCTGTTGGGCATGGGTGACATGGCTGGTCTGGTTGAGCACGTCCAAAGCTTGAAGCTTGACCAAAAGGACACCATGAAGCACATCGCTGAGGGCCAATTTACCATTCGTGATTTGCGCGACCAGTTCAACAACATCATGAAGATGGGCCCCCTCTCTAAAATGGCTGGTATGATTCCTGGTCTTAGTGGTCTCATGGGACAGATGGACGATGAAGAAGGCAGCATGAAGCTGAAGCGCATGATCTACATTTGCGACTCCATGACCGCAAAGGAGCTCGACTCTGACGGCAAAATCTTCGTCGATCAGCCATCTCGCATGACTCGCGTTGCAAAGGGTAGCGGTACCAGCGTTCGTGAAGTCGAAGAACTTTTGTCCCAGCAAAAGGTCATGGGCGGTATGGCCAAGAAGTTCAAGGGTGGTATGCAGAACATGCAGAAAGCACAGGGTGCCATGGGCGGCAAGAACAACCAGCAGCAGATGGCAGCCATGCAGAAACGCCTTCAGTCAATGGGAGGTGGCAGAGGCGGCGGTGCCCCTGGTGGCATGCCAAATCTCGGCGGCATGGACATCGGAGCTATGATGCGCAGTATGGGCATGGGTGGCGGTGCTGGAGGTGGTATGCCCAATCTTGGTGGCATGGACATGAACGCCATGATGAAAATGATGGGCGGCATGGGAGGTATGGGTGGTATGGGTGGAGCCGGCCGTGGTGGCAGAAGATAGGCTATTTCGACTCAGACACTCGCTCATTCTCTCTTTTCCTTTGCATAGCGTCGGCGTTGGGTTGAGGCCTGCTTTGGGTATGAGGAAATGAGATCTGCACAGAAACAGTATATAATGCCTATAGAATTGATATTACATCTCGTATCATCAATGAGGGTGATCGTGGTTTTACCACCCATTTGCATGTCTGACGTGACAATGTGACAATGCAACATTCCTTCGAACAAACGAACTGATGTCCAGCGTATTTGCATGTACAGTCGAAAAGCTGAAAAGTCAGGCCCAACCAGCTCGGGAGTGAGATGGTGTCTTCTCGGGCCAGACTTCTCTCCAAACCAACCCCTCCAAAGCACCAACATCCTGCCCCACGCGCGCCGAATCTCGGAACGTCACGAATCCAAGCAGCTCGTCCTGCTTTCCCTACCTCAATCATCAACAATCTGATGTTTGCACTTCGACAAGCTTCTTCCCTCCTTACACGACGCACATTCTCTACGACATCTCGCATCATGTCTCAGAAGTACGAGTGGATGGTTATCTTGCCCGACAATGTCGGTGCTTTGGACAAGAGAATGGCTGTTAGAGAGTATGTATCTTCCACTTCCACGCGATGAATTTACATCTGTGAGACACACTATCCAGCACTGGCGTACTGCTTGTATAGCGTTACCACATTCTGCCCCGCTCAGTGCGTTGCGTAGAAGATTGCTAACACAAACGCCATAGAAAACACCTTGCCAACATCAAGCCCGATGCCGCAAGCGGTTTCTGGGTCATGGGCGGAGCAATGCTGGATGACGTTCCCAAGGAAGGCTCTCCACTCAAGATTAACGGCTCGGTCATGATGGCTGTAGCAAGCTCAAAGGAAGAAGTGCTTGAGAAAATCAAGAAGGACATTTATGCTGATAGCGGTGTTTGGGATATGGATAAGGTGAGTTTTTTTCCATGCTAGGAGATGGATCTGATTGTAGTTCGGAAGGTGCTGACAAAAAGGATAGATCCAGATTTTCCCTTTCAAGTCGGCTATTAGATCTGCTTTGTAAGAGAAAGAGTTGTGGTATGGATGTATACAAAAGAGAATGCTCTGAGATGCTCATTTCTACCTGATGCCCATACAGTTGAACACTATCAGAAATGCATAGAGATTCGTTGAACATCGATGGAAGTTTATCGAAATCAAGCAAGATTCAGGTCTCCGCCTGACAGGCGGGATCTTGTGTAACCATTTGAGTAGGATAGGGAAGGTGCACTTTACAAGTACACTGCCGGAAGTGCCCCACCTAGCCACCTTACTGCAGCTCTTCCTCCTGCCATCTTTGCGGCTCGTAAAGCAGCAATTACAACGATGTTGACCTTGTGCCTTTCTTTGCGTTGCCCGATATCGGTATCATTCTATATTTGCGCTCTTGTATGGCCTTTGCGTGCAGAGACAGACCATCATGATCGCCTTTAGCCTAATGTCCAACCCTCGTTTTCGGTGGTCCGATCACGATGCAGATCAAAGGTGGAGAAATCGCGGGGATCTTGACGTCTTGACATGTATTTCCGTTTTCTAGACGGAGAAGCTTGTTCAACCATGGCAGACCATGCTTCTCTGCCGTGTAGAAAATGTGAGGGCTGGAAGGACTAGTGAAAGTCTGCAGTGTCTGTACCGATGCCGTAACCGAGACAGCCTGTATGATGCTTCTCATAGGCTTTTGTGTTTGAGGAGATGGAAAGTATAAGAAGGTAGGGTTGTTCTTTCTGTCTTGTTTGTCATCTTCCCTTGTTTACGTTTCTTGAGATCTGATCATCATGTCTACCTTCTCCTTATCAGCGTTATTTGCTCTATCCTCTGTAGCGTCAGCATGGCCACACTTTGGTCCTCCTGGACCTCCCCTCCACTCTGGCACACCTGCGCCTCCACCTCCTGCAGGCTCGAACCCATCTTCATGGGACCTTAAGAAATTCACTAGTCTGGTCGCCTTCGGAGACAGCTACACCGACGATTCTCGTCTCAGCTACTTTGGCTCTCACAATGGCAGTGCTCCACCAGTCGGTTGGGTCAACCCAGCAAACTACCATTCGGCAGATGGAGGTCGTCCATGGCCTCAATACGTGGCTCAGTATTCTGGCGCTCATATTTACAACTATGCAGTGTCTGGAGCAGTATGCAGCAACAACATCACTCCTCGCACTTTCTCAAGCATCAATGCCGATTTCCCGGATGTCGATGGCTACGAGGTACCTGCATATCTTGCAGACAGCAAATACGTGTATCCCAACGGCACAAAGGCTCTGGATATCCCCGTAGACTCGACCGTCTACTCCATCTTCATCGGCACCAACGATCTCGGCAACTACGCCTTCATTGACGACAGCCAGGTCGCAGGCAAAGTCATCCCTGACTACATTGACTGTGTCTATCAGCAATTCTCTCGTCTCTATGACTCGGGAGCTAGATACTTTGTTCTGCAGAATGTTTCGCCCCTGCAGTTGACCCCGCAGTATGGATTGCCTAGCAAGGGTGGTCTGAACGCTACTCAGTACTGGCCTGAGAAGCCTGCCAACACGACAGAGGTTTGGGGTCGTATGCTTGAAACCGTGACTACAGTCAACGATGTCTACAAGTACCGTACACCCTACGAAGTCCTTCTTGCCAAGAAGTTCCCCGGCGCTCATTTCGCTCTCATGGACATGTATGGTTTAGTAAGTCATAACTCTCCTCTTCGCTCAGGTTTGGCAGAAAACTAATTCCGGCCTCTAGATCACCGATATGTACAACAACCCCTCTGAGTACTTGAACGGCACCAACCCTACTGTCACTGGCTATGTCAATCACTGCACCACAAATGGTACAGATTGTGTTGCTGCTTCGAACCCTGACTCGTACCTCTGGTACGACCCGCTGCACCCTAGCGAACAAGCCGACCGCAATTTTGCTAGAGCTTTCATCGATGTGGTGAATGGAAACAGCAAGTGGGCTACTTACTACTCTGCTTGAAAAAGGAAATGTGTTGAATATATGTATACGAGTCTGATCTTGGTTGACGTCTATCTCATAATCAAACCTTTTCTTAACCAATATCTGTCACAATGTAAAAGATTATCTCGAAAGAACTCGTTCTCAATCGAAAGTAGAGGTGCATGTAATCTCATGAGTAAAGTGGTACTCCGTGAGTTATTCTTGTAACAAGTCAGAACAATACTGCTGATAAGTTCACATGGGAGTATACTAGGGGTGTCCCGATCCTGATCACCTTCAAGTATTTCCGATATGTTGGCTACAAATTCCTGGAGCTGGAAAGATACAGCAATCTTTGCTCTTTGTGTGGTACTATTGCCTAGATACTAGTTCTGATGAGGTGTCTTGGAAGAACCTGGTGTCTGTTGTTGTTCGCCGTGCATGCTGATGCAAAAGAGGTCTGTTTATGGTCACACTCTAGTCGTACCTCCAAGATACAAATTCGTTTGATGTATCCACCACACAACTCGGCAATCAACAATGTCTCTTGGTCAGAAGAGTCTAAGACTGCTAGTAGCCCGATCTTCTATGCTCTCTCGCTCGATTTGCACATGGGGCTCATCGTACTGCACGATCATGCTCATGTCTTCGTGCTACCCGCCTCCTCGAGCCATGTCTCGGCATGAACTTGAGCACTGAGCGCGAGCACTGGCCGCGAGATACACACACAAATTTGCCCTTTCGTATGACCGGTCTTCCGTCTCGCAAACACCAGGTCTTCGGCTCCAGCTGCCACATACCATGCTCGCAACAATGGACCAACAGATTAACATCCCTCGTGTGGTCGGTCAAGACCATTTGCAAACAATGCCTCCTGAGATCCTGCTCGAGATATTCAAGCATGCTCTTCAAGCAGAAGATCAGCAAGTCCTCCCGAGCCCATACATGCGCGTCTCCAAGATGGTCAGACAGCACGTAGTCGACATCCTCACCGAGAATCGCACACTGCAGTTGGAGTGCCATCACCCCAGCTCCCACCACTTCTGGGCCACTTTGTTATATCGATCAACAAGCAAAGGCGAATTTCTTCGCTCCTCGACTGGCTTGCCTACCATCAAGAACTCCGTCGTGCGTTGGAGCAAATTCCGCAGTCTGTTTCCCTCTGCCGAGATGGTAGGAAAGGTAGACTCGGTTTACATCAAGTTGCGTTGGATGCGTGACCTGGCCTTTACTATCCTCTTCCACCACAACCAGCCACCTACCATCAAGACTCATGCTTGGTTTCGTTCTTCCACCGACACTGTCTCGCCCCCGGTTCTGCGTCCTGATATGACGCGTTGGATTGCACAACCTGCCGTCTGTTCTGTCGAGTGGATCGAGGCGTTCATCTCCGACATGCGTGATCAAAGTCTTGGTTATACCACGCCTCACCACACCGACAATCACCGCCATCTCTACGCTACAGCCATGGAAGAGATGAAGCATCGTCAACATCAAGATCATGCTGTAAGGCTCAGACCAACAGACAGCACAATCGGTGTGCCCAAAAGGCTCGAGATCCACGAAGCGGACTCTTTGCGTCATGCCTACGCTTGCAGCTTGATTCCTGAACGCCGCAGACTGCGTAGAAGTTCTCGGAGAACGACCTAAGGCAAAGTTTCGGGAGATTTGAGGCGCCAGGAAGTTCTTGGGCATAGGAAAGTTGTAAGTACACACTATCATTGACACCGACCTGACTAACATCTTCCAGTGACAAGGCCAGTTTTCAGCTCCAGTAACATTATGGACAAGCAAAGTGAGCACCGGCGTCCATGACCCGTACTCTACAGCTGATGCATCCCTAGCGCTGCCGGAGAGTATGGATGAAGTTTGCGTTTCAGCACGAGATATTTTGGCAAGCGACCGGGACTATGAGAACAAGGGTTCAACTGGAATGTTCATGGACGTGATGTCGGGCATTGGTAGTATCGTCCTAGGTTTGGAACACAATGAAATGGCTTGCGTTCTAGCACGAAATCCTTTTTGCAAGCAACCCGAGGCATGAGAGCAGACGGCCAACCGGAATGTTCATAGACATAATATCGGTTGTCAGTAGTACCGGCCTGACCATCCTCTTGTTGGCGTGAAGTAGAGGCGAGATCTGCGTTCTAGCACAAGGGATCTTGATAAATGACCCGGGATCATGAGAAGAGAGGGCTAACCGCAATGTTTATGGACGTGATGTCGGTCGTTGGTAGTACCGGCCCACTTTTCAAACACAATAAATGACAATAGAGAACTTCTGACATATTTTCCAGCTGTTGATTGCTCTTTGTCTCTCCTTCGTTCCTTTGAGAGGATACGTCTTCTCTGCTTGATCTCACCATTAGACCTGAGATTCACACGAGCACATGATCTGACGACCAGAGGAGAGCTGCAGTGGCCTCTTAGACCGTCATGGACGTGGTTGTCTTGCTCGGTTAATGGTTGCCGACAGGTATAAACATACTGCTGATCATAAGATCGAAAGACATCTCCATATTTCGTATCGAATAGTGCTTTTTGGCAGGATTGTGCCAGACTTCATCTTCTAATCCTCTAGTCTCGATTATGAGAGATGCGAACTGACCTTCTCGGTGGTCAGAGATGCGAGCGTCTCGGTTAGATCACATAGGTACAAGACTGACATGCTGGACGAGTTTGCAGCAGCGTTGTACTAGAGAACCTCGGATTTTCTTCTGATAACCAAACGAAATGTGGAGTTGCTCCTTTGAAAGCCTGTTGATTGTGACGGCTATCGGATAGGAGTTCATTGACTAGCAACAAGTCACAGGCATCGTTTGTCTAAGCTTTTCGTAGATGACAGTCGCTTTCTGCTTGGGACTGCCCTCGATCGTAACTTCTGTCGGGCTCACCCAGCCATCCTTGGTACGGAAGTATATGCGCTTTTCTTTGTCGTGTCTGAAGATTGAGATAGCACCAGGATCGAGAGGGTGATTGCCCATCCTGAGGATAGGACCTTTGGCTTGAACTTGATCCCAGCAAGCATCAGTCGTGTCTTCGAACCGAGAGAAGGTAAGCCGCTTTGTGGGTGCAAGACCTGTATCTATGGCGAAGAGTCGACCGAGCACACGGTCTCTCAGTAGGATCTCGGACGATGGCCAGCGGAAGTTGACGTGTCGATCTTCTGATATGATCTTCCTAGCATGACGGGGATACTCAGCTGATCCGTCCAGTTGACCGAACAGATCATTCTTTGTGTTTTTTAGGCTTCGACTGGCCACAGGCTTCTTGTTGGTGTCTGTAGCGAAGCTGCCGTCCATGATGTTGCTATAAAGCATATCAGCACCGAGCGGGCCAATCCAAGCCAGTAACGAGTCTAGAGTGGCCGAAGCTTCATCTGGAACAGAAAGTCCGGGAGCAGAGGTCTGATCAATGATTCTGCCCTGATCGAAATGCTTGGGATGTAATGTTTGTAGAGTTACACCAGTTTTACTGAGTCGTCGCAATAACGTGTGATGCAGAGGCGCCGGGCCAGGCAAGCTGAACGAACACTGTCAGTTGGAAAACCCAAGTCGCTATGTGTTGGTTGGAGAATTACTCAGGAAGCATTGAAGGATGCACATTGAGACCGCCGTACTTGGCTGCATTCAAGATCCGTGGCGGAACAAGCAAGCCAAAGGAAACAGCGACGACCAAGTTGAAAGGCTGAGGTGGCGTCCAGCCAGTGAAGGTGTCAATCTGATGTACATTGAGATCCAGCTCAGTACCTGCCACGCCTTTGATCGGAACTATGCATGCTCAGCGACTAGAACAAGAGACTGGTTGATCTTGCAAAACTGTTTACCTTCACGAATCTGCTTCAGTCCTCGGCCGACACGCTTATCTTTCCTGCAGACCACATCGATGGAAGCAACTTTTTCAGGATTCTCTTTTCTGATTTTGTTAAGAGCCTTCAGCGAATATATGCTGAACTCATCGGCGCCACAGAAAAGTATACGCAAAGGGTCATGCTGGGGCGAGCTTGACAGATATCGCCTTGATGGACCACATCTTAGATTTGTGAAGAATCTGCTTCTTGACACCAGAGATGCAAGATTCGCTTCCCGCAACACCATTTTCAGAAGGAAATATATAAAATGCTCGACGGGCTGCAACCTGTTAGTCGCGTGGATAGTGAACAGTCCAGATTCGGAAGGCGCACGTGACGCTCAGATGCTGCCAAGGCTCGCTTGAGAATTCGCAAAGTCTGTGGGAAAATCTTGCGAAACTCCATCTTTGCGACGACCCAAGAGCATCTCGACAAGCAACCGCCCTCTCGCCCAACGACGACGTAAAAATGTCCACCACCCAGAAGACCCAGAAGCCCAAGGCTGGCCGTTCCGCCATCGCCGATGTTGTCGCTCGCGAGTACACCATCCACCTGCACAAGCGTGTACGTTCAGTTTGATGAAGTCCATCAATGGCCGCTCTCCAACATGAGCTGGTATCGGGCGGAAGACTGATTCCGGATTTTTCTCTAATATAGGTTCACGGTGTCACCTTCAAGAAGCGCGCTCCCCGCGCCATCAAGGAGATCAAGGCCTTCGCTGAGAACGCCATGGTGAGTGAGCACTTATCTTGTCTGCTTGTGTGTTCGGCGCATGCCCAGAGTGCTTCTGCAATCAATGCGCCGGCCTAAATCACATGCGACGCTTTCTTCTAGACCTCAGACGCTGACTGGTTCTTTCTTCACTATAGGGCACTCGCGATGTCCGCCTCGACCCCCAGTTGAACAAGAAGGTCTGGGAGTGTGGTGTTAAGGGTGTTCCTTTCCGCCTCCGCGTCCGCATCTCGCGCAAGCGTAACGACGAGGAGGGCGCCAAGGAGAAGCTCTACTCCTACGTCCAGGCCGTCAACGTCAAGGACCCCAAGGGTCTCCAGACCACCGTTGTTGAGGACGCATAAGCGTATCGCCACGGGTTGCTGGACTTGACTTGATTGTTTTTTCAAAAAAGAAGGGCGCTGGTCACGGAATGGGAATGAACAACTGTTTTACATTTTTTTACTGAGTTGGGATGCATCGGTTCACGGCCATGAACCATGGGAGTCACGATATGGCGAGAAAAGCAAAGTACTTTTCTCATGCTGCTTCAAAATACCACAACAAATCAGGAAAAACAGTTCGACCCTTCCTGTGATATTTTCTTGTCCTTGCGATCGGCGTGATACATGGCGGTCTCCTCTTCATTGCTCTTGAACCCCAATAACATGAGACATTTCCTTCAAGACAACTATTGTGATTTATCTCGACGTCGTGTCATTCTCAGTTCTTCGCCGCTACAGCCAAATGGTCCGTGAGTGACATAGGCTTGACATGCAGGGGTCTCGTCCGCTCTTCTCCGTCCTGCAAACACAACGGCTGCATGACAGTCGTTGCGACATGAGACCTTCACAGCTGAGTCAGCTCGACCCCTACAATGTTTAAGCAACGCTGCGACAGATCGTGGTGATACACCCAGTCCCAAAAAAGACGCTGCATGTTCGATGGAGTCCAGAACCGGGGACCGTCCGATCAGTTGATACCTCAAGTCAAGATGTAGGAACATTTCATCAATTCAGTAATTATCAGACGTCTCTTCAAACTGGTGCACACCTGCTGTTTGTCGGATTCTTGACATGACCTACAGCTAGATGATCTACTTTGGTCTTCTGGAAGAGCTGTCGAACTGCCATTATGTGAACTTACATGATCATTGAGTCGCAGTAGCTGCATCAGAACGTTGGACAGGTTCCCCACTTGCTGGTCAAACGATTGCGCCAAACGACTCCCCGGCCTGGTAGCTGGGTGAACTGGTTGCTTCCTGCTTTGTATCCTAGGACGCAGAGGATCACCAGGTATGGATTTTGTGGACAGGACATTTATACAGCAACAGTTTCGTGGTGACACGGCAACCAACCACCACCATCTTGCGAGCTGGTCGGCTTCTTGAGCCCATTTCTTATGCATAGATTCCATCCTGCCCTCCAAGACCAGCCATCGAACTTCTTCGCTAGGGGTTCAGCCGCGGTCTCTAGGACTCTGACGTCTGGGATCTCCAGACTCTCGCCATGAATTCGACTGATTCCATCTTCAAGCGGCTCAGAGAAGCGGAGACCGAGAGGGAATTGTTGCAAGCCCAACTTTCTTCTGTTCGCGGACATCCAGGTCAAGAAGAACCACGAAGACAGACAGTCTTGCTTCGAAGCTCGTCAAAATTTAGGCCATCGATCGACAGGGTCACTAGGTGGCTTACCAAGTCCTCAAAGCAAGCATCACACTCACCTCTCCTGGAGCTTTTCACACAGTATGATCGGTACACTCTTGTGTTTGACAACATCTATCAGCGCCTTGACATCATGGATGTGATCGCCTTTAGTCGAACATGCAAACGACTGCCTTCATTCTACAGGAATATGCTGCCGTGTCGCTGGAATATCAACAGGCGACTTGCAAGATTCGTGAATGATCCGAGAGAGTTTCGATCAAGGTTAGGACAGGCAGATGCTCTGATCTCTGGCACATTTGCACTATTATTCTTCGCTCAATTGTACTGGTTGGATTCTGGACTAGATATCTACGTTCGGCAAGGATCAAAAGCCGACGCCTTGATTCGATACATCGGTCACGACAAAAGCTACAAGTTCGATCATAGCTATGCTTGGTCAGATAACGATCAAAACCGTACCCTCACCAAAGTGAGTTGATAATTCTGTCGCAATGCTCACCTAGCTCACTACGAAAAGGTCCTCATCTTCAGGAGAATAGTCACGTCTATGTCTCCGCAGATAAGGTTTCATCTTACTCGCACATCGCCATTGCACAGCATTTTGACTGATTGTGCCTTTTCGACTGCTCATGTCAACATCATCACTTGGGACAAGGCATACTGCATGTTTCCAAACATCACATTCATAGACCGTCGAATGTATTTCTTGCACGATCCGGATGAAGCCATGGGGCAGATACTAAACAAGTATTCATCTAATGGATGGCGAACCTCGGACTGGGCGGATTATGACCAGATTACAGGATGCACCAAACCTGGCATCTGCGAGGGTCTAAGAAGGATTGGTGACTCAGCGACATGGATCATACCGCTGAATCTTTACAAGATACGACCACCCGAGTGCCCGGTCTCTGTGCTTGAAAGCTGCACGTTCCAGATCTCTTCGGACTCTAGGCCCTATGAAGCACGACACATTGGTACAGGACTCAAGACTTTTGGTATCAACGCACAGACTTTCTCGTGCTGCATGTTGAAGCATACCTATACATTTCACGACCCCGATCTTAGCTGGGTTGCGTTCCTGCGAGGGAAGCTCAGTCGTATGATCGTGCTTGAGACCCTCAAAACTGGTGACAAGGATTTGATTGCCAGAACAAGGCAGAATAGTTTCGTGTCCGATGGCCACAAGGACTGCCCTCTATTGAGGATGAAACCGCAATTTCGAAGACCGAGTGGATGGGAATGTGTTGATCACATGGTACCTGCTTGGTTCGAGGAGTGGAGAGTAGCCAGCAGGGATGGAAAAGGGAGTGTTGGCTCTGTACCACATCTCTTGCCGGTGGCCCGATCCCAGGGGCCATCATCGTCTTCTTCCGACACACACCATGCTCATATTTCAGGACCTTGTGACGTACAATCTTCTGAGTCTCAACTTGCCATGACTTCTGGTCACAACAGACGAACGAGGTCACCTCGAAAGGAAACATTGCCGGAAAAAGGTGATCACCTCTCGCTCAAAATTAAACGCTCGAGAGCAATCGTACCACCGTCTCTAAATCTGTCATCCGTAGAATCTGGACCTCTGATACCTGATCTTCTAACACCACCACCAGACATGCCTCTGCCAGCCATGCTTACCGGATATCAATCGAAGAGGTCTCCTTTGTACATTCCTTCACATCTACCATACACATCATTTGAGGAAGACCCCTGCAATGCAAACGACCGATTCGAGTCGTCGTTCTCTGTATCTACCCAGTCCGAGAATATCTTTCCCGACGACATGGAATGGATATGACCAGATCTTTTGTGTTGGTCGTACTGAACTCTGGACGTTTCCTGGAACGTCGGAACAGTCACACCGGCCGTGCGAGAGACATCCAGCATTCGCTCAACCGTACAATATGTGCTGTGCCGGACTTGACATGACAGCCCAAACACTCCGAGACTCTGCCTATATCACCAAATTGTGCGAGACAAATCAGCTGCCCTGAGCGACAAGTGTCGCGCTCCTCTACAAGTCCCAGCACACAATGCCAGCAACTCATTGAGAAAAACTTGTTTCTATGGCAAGCCTTACAGCAGAGCCATATGGAGATGTTCCGCGAACAAACCCAGCTTTCTACACGACCCAAAAACGTGTCTGCAGTGTGTAAAAAGAAGTACTCTTGTCTAAAAATGACCAAGGAAGATCAGCAGTGCAGAAGTAAGAAAAGATCACCCAAGCTGCCCACCGATGAAATGAACCAACGTGCGTCTCTAGCCCCTTGATTGCCTCCCTACCAGGGAGCGGAAGCAAAAAAAGAAGGCATCGTTCAAGACTTTATTATTAGCACGCGCAATCCTCTCTATGCGTCTGAACTTCAGACATCTGAAGGTGGGGTCCTTATGTTGAATGAGATCCCTGAGCCTCGCAGTGCATTCAGTCCCCCAAGCGTACACAAGCTCAGCAGCAAGCCTTCCCCAAAGAAATTCGGTCAAGCTGGAGCAAAGTGCAGTGAGGACAGCAAGAGTGTGTGTCTTATTAGGCGCACCGAAGTAGAGGTTCTTTCGTGCAAGCTTGGATGTTGCGCGCAGAAAAAGGGCGTGAACATCTTTAAGGGGAGCATTGGAAGTGGAAAGGGGAGGCAGAGGGTTCATACTCACCTGCTTAGAGGGAAGGAATGGCGTCAAGGAGGGACGGAGAGAAAAGAGAGATCCAGGAGGGAGGAGAAGTCTTATAGCAGCTCTTGCTTACTAAGTTGGCACTTCTATCATCGGCGGAGGTGGAGCTTGTTTCTTGAAAACTCGCGCATGATGCCCCGACAGCGAAGTATAATTCTCTCAATTCTGCTATGTTTACACGTCATTGGCACACAATACAGAAGCCTGCAAGGTGAAATCATCACAACATACTCTTCTCATACTTGTAAAACACTATTCACCTTACGCGTGTCGAAAAATGGTGATATCCATAAAATTCAGGGGTAAAAATGGTATGGCCGTTGGCATTCATCGTCGTGGGAACCATATGCCAGCCAACCTTGAACTTCGCCTTACCGGAGCTGTGACCGGCATCAACGCCACTGTCAGAGAGTTAACGTCACGTTCCTTGCTCGCCATTGTGGATCTTGCTCAAAGCATCGGTCATTCTTTCCTACTCTGTCCGGCGTACCCAATCACTTCTCCATCCGTTGCGGTGGTGCCTCCATACAGACACAGATACAACCGTTCTTTTATTCTCGCTTAGTCTTGGAAAGGAGGATGGATATACGCAGAAGTGTGGGAGCAAGTGCAAATTTGGGATTGCACGGCGATCGCGACTGCCATATCAAAAACTGTTAGTAACAGCAGAATCATGTATGGTTTCTGTATGCTCTCTCTTTCTCAACACTTGACTTCTGCATAGCACCATGATCGCTTCAGCTCATATTCGATAGGGAATCTTGATCGAAATGCTATGATTGGTATCTGAAGCAATATCTACGAGGAAGCCAACTCAAGGTCAGGGTGACACTGGAAACGTCTTGAGCATACACTTTTCTTGCACCTGACCATGTATCTGCCTGCTGATTGATGCTCAGTACTGCCCCATGAGCTCAAGAGAGGTCTTCGCGACTCTTCTTATCCCCTCTACAAGACTTTGATTATCTTGCAGTCGTCTCGACCTCTCCATGCAAAGTCGCCATTGTGAACTGTGGTACCATTGATTCAGATCATGCCAATCAATCGCGAATCCAGGTAGGGCTCTCAAGAGCATCCATTGCCGATCACTAAGTCTTTGTATTTCTTCAAGGTCTTTGTTTGGGCTAGGCAGGATCTTGAGAAAAAGTCCCACGATCTTGGTTTGGTAACCAGGAATCTCGATCACGTCGTCGTGCAGTCGACCCCAGAGAGATATGACAGCGGATCACCGGGATCGAACAGTTTTCTGTTGGTTGCGCGATTTTCTGTGATGCTTGTTCCACCACGAACTCGTTGCAGAGGTAATGCTTCAGAGCCATGGTATCCTCGGGACGGCATCCTCCTCCATCGATACCATCTTTTTTTCTGGCCTTTTCGAACCATGGGTCCAACATGGCTATTGGTCGTTCAGAGCAATGTGCTGATTTGGCGAAGGATCGTTTTACCACTGAAGCACACACCTCGGTGCGTTGACTCATGGTCTACTATTGCATGACACATGACGACGATCTGACAAATGAATCCTGCAGCAGAAACCAATGTGCGCGAATAATGAACATTAAGGATTTACCATCTGAGAGTCTGCGTGTGCAGACGGGGTATATAACAAGATGGATAAAAAGAGTCCAGACCCAAACCCTCAAACTCCGCTAAGAAAACAAAAGCAGCATCCCGAATGTCCCATCCCAGTCGTGACTCAGAACGGTAGGGAAAATGAGGTATCTTCCATTTCAAGCATGAATCTTGTGGTCCACAGGGTCGTGGTCCTCCTTGTCACGAACATCGGAACTGAAGGTCAGAGCACCCGAGGGTCTTCTGAGCAGAGGTGAACCACCGACCATGGGGCTTGGTGCGCCGCTAGGAATACTATCATTGCGGCCGTGACCCAGAGCACCACTACGTACGCTGCCTTCATAGCCTCTCAGACTGGCAACGTCACCACCCAAGCTTCTGCCATCAAAGTTGAGTGATTTGGCATCATAGTTGATGCTCCTACCATCGGCGGCAAGATCACGATCACGATGAGCTTCCTTGTCGCGCTCTCTGTCTTTGACTTGTCTGTGGCTTGCAGCATAGTAGCTATTGCGATCGGAAGCGATGGCAGGAGCTGACACATCACGCGATGAATAGATACTGGCGCGCTCGGCACTAACGAGGCCACCAACAGCAGGGCGAGTGGAAGAGTGATCTATGTTGGCACTCAGAACACTCAAAGGCAGAGATTCCCTGCTATCACCCCACATGCTCTTTGGGGCAATAGCACGAACCGACGCATCTGTGTCCATGGAACGACGACGACGCTTGGAGGAAGAGGCCAGCGTCAAGATAGAGGCATTGTCATTGTGAGGGTTGTTGTTGGTGTTCGAAGCGAGGTGTGGAGGAATAGCCGAGGGTGGCTGCTGGGAGAAGTGGGCGTGCCCCGGAGTGGCGGTGAGGTGGTTGTTGGTGGATTGGATGGTTGTCAGAGTGGTGGTCAGCGACTGCTGAGATTGGTTCGGCGATGAGAAGGTGCTATTGGGGCCAGCGCCGTCGACCGAGCTCAGGGCACCGCCTTGACCGTTGGTTGACGACTTGAAGTAACCTCCATCCGAGGCGATGGTCTCTGGGATGGTAGCGACAGTATTGGCTTGAGAGCGGTTGCTGTTGACCGGAGGAGCCGAGAGGGACGAGTTTCTGCTGGTGGTCGAGTTGGGAGTGTGATGAACGTTCAGGCTGGCATTGTCCGAGGCGGATTGAGAGCTGAAGGATTCGCGACGGCACTGCTGAAGACGACCGGACTGGGGATATGGGTTGTTCTTGAGCTGGGAGGCCTTCTTTGCCTTCTTGCTGCTCGGGTGCAGATTGGTCAGACGCTTGACCCAGGCAGCAAACGGCCTCTTGTGAGCGGAGCGCTCTGTCGGCATTCGGTCAGCGCTGGGGGAGCGTGGACGGGAGAGACAGCGGCGCAATGGTACCTGCTACGTCTGCAGCTGCCATGATGACCAAGCGAGAGGAGGTGCAGAGCGGTCGATAGTCTTATGCTTTCTAGATGCTGGCCAGAGCAGGCCGTCGCTGTTAATTTGAACCGGTCCAGCCAAGAAGGCGGTCCGTGAACGACCCCCGCAACGAGCAGGCAGGGACCAAAACATGACGGAGCCTGACTCCAGCCGAACTCCGAGAGGGCCAGCCATGAACCAACAGCTACCTAGTATATCATTGTTTGTCATCCCCACTTTCTTCTTTCTCTGCATTGAAGAGAGCAATGAACGTGACCTGCTTCCATGATGCCCACAGAGCAATTTATTGAACCAACACCTGCCTTCCAATGATCAGGTGGATTTGGTTGCACGAGGTGCTGAATCGCCGACACCGCTCTGGACCGAGCATGTGCGAATCATGGGAATTCCATAGCTCATTATTGTCTCAAACACCTTGACAACCACATGCCGGAATATATACTCGGCAACATGTAAAGCTGTATGGCGACAACAGGATGGACCTGAGCTACACTTATATCCAAAATTCCCGAACGCTCAAACAGACTCGCTACAAATCAGCCGAGGGCTCTGCTTCGGCAATCGCCCGACGTCGGCGATATCACCCGTCGCGACTTCTCATCCATCGCGTCCGTCGGTCCCCCATTGTGTGTGAATTGTAGACTTGTACATACCACTCGCTGTCCCTCTCGTCAAATCAGTCGCCCATCATGTCGGATCAGCCCAAGCCCCTACCCTTCGTCTACCAGTTCATCGCTGGTGCCGTAGCTGGCGTCTCTGAGGTACACCCTCCTCCAAAACCAACCACTTCATCCGAGCATGACTGACGTATACCTAGATTCTTGTCATGTACATTGAACCACCCGGGCAGTCCGCGAGATCCCTTGTCTAACTACTTTTACAGGTATCCATTGGATGTTGTCAAGACACGAATTCAGCTTCAGAGCTCGACTGCTACCGGCGAGGAGGCCTACAACAGCATGGTCGACTGCTTCCGCAAGATTGTTCGCAATGAGGGTTTCTCAAGACTATACAGAGGTATTGAGGCTCCCATCCTCATGGAAGCTCCCAAGAGGTCGGTCCATCATGCTCGCATGTGCGCAGTGCTCACCAGCTGACCACATTCAGAGCAACCAAGTTCGCTGCAAATGACGAGTGGGGCAAGTTCTACCGTAATCTCTTCGGCGTGCCCAAGATGACTCAAGGCCTCTCTGTCCTGACCGGCGCTACCGCTGGTGCCACTGAGGCTTTCGTCGTCGTTCCTTTCGAGTTGGTCAAGATCCGTCTGCAAGACAAGGCACAATCACACAAGTACAACGGTCTAGTAGACTGTGTGCGCAAGGTCGTTCAGCAAGAGGGTGTTCTTACACTGTATCAAGGTCTGGAGAGCACCATGTGGAGACACATCCTGTGGAACGCTGGTTACTTTGGCTGCATTTTCCAAGTCCGCGAACTCCTTCCCAAGGCTGAGACCAAGAAGTCCCAGATTTTGAACGATCTGGCTTCGGGTGCTATTGGTGGAACTGTTGGTACAATCTTGAACACACCCATGGACGTCGTCAAGAGCAGAATTCAAAACTCTCCAAGAGTGCCTGGAGGTGTGCCCAAGTATAACTGGGCCTGGCCTGCTCTTGGCACGGTGTACAAGGAGGAGGGATTCAGTGCTCTGTACAAGGGTTTCTTGCCCAAGGTCTTGAGACTGGGTCCTGGAGGTGGTATTCTGCTCGTCGTCTTCACTGGTGTGATGGACTTCTTCAGAAAGATGAAGGCAGAGGTCTAGAGAGCCAGGAGCATCTCTTGTTCACAAAAGCCTTCGAATGCCAGGATATACAGCACCTTTGTATCAGCAATGAACAGTACGACTCATGCACCCTTCCAAATAGAGAGAAAGATTGGCACAACTTTCCAGCTTACAAGCCTCCAAGAGTCCAGCCCAGAAGGCGTAATCATGGCGTAGTCGCGTCGGAATTATTATTGTCATCGACGAACGCTAAGCTCGGCCTTTTTGAACAATGAAGCCAAGCTGTTTGGCAAAAGTATCCTGAGTCGCAACTCCTGACCGCAGCAACAGGGCTCGAAGCACTTGAGTAGTGCTTCTTTCATGAATCACATGCCATGCAGATGATAGTAAGCTCTACAAGACACTCATGACTCCTGCATGATAATGGATATGTTCGGGGCATGAGACGGTGACAAAATAAAGCTCATATGTTTTTTTTTTTATTTCGTCGTAAGCCAGTTTGCCCATCACGTTCAAAGTTCAAGCCTCGTGCGAGCCTATTTACCTAATAATCGTCCTCGCGTGCCGCAAAAACAAGTTCACAACCTAGTACAAATGTGTAGGTTGCGGAATCCTGTTCGTGTCAAAGATCAGTTCACACGCGACGTGACTTGCGAGAGAACCCCTCGAAGGCTACTTGAGTACCCATAGCAGCTTTGCCGTGCCGTTTCCGGCACCCTATTGCTTGTATCTGTGTGCCATGTGGGCATTTTCCATACCCTCTATACCGAGATATGCAAGAAGCAGGAGAATCAGTAGATCACCAGCTGCCTACCTCGTTGATGTTTACTGATCAGTCATCGCGCTGAGATCCGCAGGGGCATCTCACAAAGTCTATCACACTTCCATCTCGCCAAGATGTCTCTGGTGGAAATAATCTGTTTCCAGATCAGAGGGAAGGCGCTCGCTCAGCCGCTCCTATTTGTATCAGGGCTTTTGGTCAGTGGAAGGAAGCCCTCTGTTGCAACCCCGCTTGTAGCCGAGAAAATCCCAATGCTTGCACAAAACCCTTCAGTCAAATCCCTCTCAACCGTCTTTAGCCAACATCAACTCTTTGGATGCCAACGTTCAGAGCTGTTTCATGACTCTCTATGACCACTTCAGAGTCATCGACGGTTCATCGTCCATTAATCTACTGCTTCCGGGATTCTATTCTCACTGTTCGAGTGCCAAATCAATTCCAGACAATTTTTTTTCATGGCGTTGGCCGTTGCTGCAGCTGTTGACTCGAGCATCAATTAAAGTTTGACCTTAGATATTTCCGGCCCACTGATTAGATCCTACGGCGCTTGAGGGCTCGTTCGAGATTTGGCAGCCTTCACTCTGGAGAAGAATCTCCAGGTGCAAATGCCCTATCCTGGCCTGGTCGTTTACGTGGCCAAGATGTCCAGGTACCGTGCCTCGAGTACTTTGACCACGTCCGTGGGACCATGACTCCAACGTGGCCGCAGCTCGAGTACCCCAAGCCGCGGACAGCCTCCGACGATGCGCACTCCATTCCGATAGCACCGTGGCGGTTGAATCTTCTTCATCCATCGTGGGTTGAGCCAATTGAGTCCAAGGTTTGCGGGAAGTGGAAGTACCTTTTAGCACCTAGGATACGCCATTGGCAGAGACATGATGAGCCTGACTGGCCCGCATCTCGAAAGGCCCTTGCGCTTTCTTGATATATGAAATGTACGGCTCCCGTGCTTTTGACATCTTGATGTCAGCTCCTGCTCTGGGGTCCTTATTCAGGTTGCTTTGACTTTGGGATTGTCCCTCACACAGTCTTTGACCGATCTGACTATTCGTGTTTTGTCTTTCCTTTCTTTTCTTGTCTACTACGCTCCAAAGCAGAACGTCGACGTCAGTTCAAACCACGGCGTGTCGAGTCGTCAAACAAGATGGCCAACAACGATGACTTGCGCCCGCAAGTGATGGGTGTCATGATCACCTTCTGGGTCTTGTCTTGGGTGATAGTCAGTCTCCGAATTTATGTTCGGTATGTATCTATACTTGTCCCATCATGACTCAGTCTATTATAGGTTACTGACTTCAATAGCGCTTTCATGATCAAGTCTTTCGGCAAGGACGATGTTGCTATGATCGTTACACTCCTACTGTTCACAGGATATCTATCATGTCAGGCCGCAGCAGTAACACATGGTATTGGAAGACATCGCGAAGATATCCCTGAGAAGGACCTACCAATTGGCTTTGCCGCCTGGATGTTCGCCGAGATCTTTTATACAGCATCAGCATCTGTTCTGAAGGTTGCCGTCGGTCTTTTCCTGGAGCGCATTACTCAAAACAAAGTACACATCTTGATCATCCGAATCATGATGGCGGCTACAATGTTGGTTGGCACCATTTACTTCTTCGTATGTGACAATGTCGCACTGCACATTCACAGACGAACAATGCTAATATCAGCAGGTCGCTCTTTTCCAATGTAGTCCGATTTCATTCTATTGGGACTTCTCACCAAACGCCAAAGGACACTGCATCAGTCCCATGGTTCTGGTAGTTATTTCTTATGTTGCCTCTGTTCTCAACGGCGGCGCCGATTTCTTCTTTGGTATCCTACCTATTTTCATCGTCAAGGATCTTAACATGAAGAGGAACACCAAGATTGTGGTTGCTGCCATTCTTGGATTCGCCGCTATTGGATCCCTCTCTACTCTGGTCCGTCTCCCCTATGTTAAACAACTTGGAACTTACAAAGGAGGTAAGCTATATTCAGACCGCAGACTAGAAATCATAGAGCTAATCCATATTCCTAGATTTCCTTTACACATCTACATACATTGCTCTCTGGAGTACCGTCGAGGTTGGAATTGGCGTTTCAGCCGCCAGTCTGGCAACATTGCGCCCTTTGGTGCAAAAGTTCTTCCCCAACCTTCTTCCCGATGCAGCAAGTGCACCCACAAACTCAAACCTCAAGTGGTCTACCAAGCACGGCAGAAGGATAAACAGGAAGGGCGAGCCTCTAGAAAGTGTCGAGGATGGTCGCAAGAACCACACTATGATCACCACAGTGACAGGCGCAAGACCAATCTCTGGGTCTCACGACAACGGAAGCCAGGAGAACATCTTCGGAGGAGCAGATGACAGAGACATGCTGCCACTCAAGACTTGGGATCATGGTATCAGCAAGAGTGTGCAAGTCACCACCACGGAAGAAAGACATGCAGCGAGATCGAGTGCCTCTCTTGAGAGCAGCAAAGACTACGCATCCGACGACACGACATATGCTTACGAGCGCGTGTAACCACATAGAACGGCCTGCGCGGTTTTCTTCATTTTGTTCTTTGCATATTTCAGCGACAGTCCTCAAAAGCCCTTATTCTTTGCATTGATCTAGCCAGGCATCCAACAGAACAGACTAGATACCCAGATACCAACAACCAGCTTCTAATGACTCAATAACCCCAGTCAAATCAACCAAATAACCCCAGTCAAATCGTCCAACGTTGGGTATTTGCTTCGATCTTTTGCCTGACTCGAGTGTAAGATGCAGCTATTCAAGCTGTTAATTTGGAATCTCGCCGTGTCCGAAGCCCTAGAAGGCACATAAGTCAGGTATCTAGTCATCTCAGCCATCACCCATGACTCGAAAGAGACCCAGCAACCCCGGGTAACATGTCCACAATGCGAGCTCGCAAATCTCAAACATCTCGTAGCATACCTTAGGTCATACCGTTACTCGAGTATGAAACAATAAGCGGAGGCAGGATTTGACGGTTGAAAATTACCGAGCGAGTCAGTAGGAAAAAACGCTTCTTCACCAGTTCGAACGAGGAACTTCAACAAACGACTTTATCTACTAGTAGTTTACACCCTCGATCGATCCAGTTTGACATCATAGAAATTCAGGATACGGTGATACGGATGTGAGGTTTGCGGCAGAAGGAAAATTGAAGGTCTAGAAGGCAGCACGGGTGGAACGTGCCCATTTCGTGCCCAAAAAGACTAGGTGGATGGTGAAAACATAGAAGGAACTTCCAAAGAGGTAAGAAATGCCGACGTTGTGTCAAAGTTGGATTAAAATCATGATTTGGAGTCGCGACTGTATACTCGGAAGACGTGTCCGGCGGGCGCAAGCGCAAGGGACTAGAAAGCCATGCCTTTATCTCGAGCTGAGAGGGAAGGAAGACGCGTGTTAGGGCTTGAGAGCTGAAGAAGTACGGTATACGTGCCATGTCACGGCATGTCACTGATGTTGAGTCAAGGACGTGATGGAAGTGTTTCGACTAAGTTAGGGTTAATAGGTCTTATAGAGAAAGGCTCAGCCCTGGCTGTCTGGCAGCTGTGAGAGTTTCATGGTGCTGGGATCCGGTAATCTGGAATCTGGTAGTCTAATGCCGGGTTATGCAGTCCCTGACTCGGCAGATTGTTGTGATGATATTGTCACACGTGGTGGCCGTCTTCCAAGTGTAAATGCATTTGAGAGGACATCCAGTTGCTAGATGTGTACCATGGCCGGTTGTCGGAGGCGTCTGTGGCCGAGTTCGGGGTTTGTGGGGACGATGAGCTTGTCGAGCAACGATACAGCTTGGACAAGAAGAAAGCTGGAACAATTGACTACGATGCCTTGAAAGACAACGACTTTGAGCTTGTCTGCCAAGTCATTTTGATGTAGGTAGCAAGCTGCTTAGGTATTGTAGTATGGCACGCGACAGGACTTGAATCACAGACGGACTGTCTGCATACCAGCACAAATACGAATATCAGCAATGCCCATCAGACCATTTAGTCTTCCGCCAAACCCATCGCTGGTGGCCGTCATACTCATCATCCGAACCCGATCTGGTCCGCGACTGGTCTTTCACTACCCTGGCGTTCCTGAAGCTATTCAACGCAACACATCATGGCACTTTGGATCTGCCAATAGCGACTCGGAGGATGGAGGTAGCTCGTCTGATGACGATCAGACTGTAGGTTCTGATGACACGAGCACAACATCGTCGCGACAGACTGCAAGACCTAGCATCGCATCACAGAGTCGTGCTGCCGAGACAATCTCCTCCAGAAGGACTGCCCGTACATTGCGCTCGGATGCTCCAGATAACGATGAAGATGACGACGATCTTGACAATCTGGATGTTGAAGCACTCGACTTGAATTCCTCCCCTGCCGACAAGCCTGCGCCAGTCACTACGACCAACAATGCACCTCACGATCGGACGACCAGTGCCACGCGACATGAAAATACCACGACTGATAAGCGTAATACGCCTGAATGGGAGAAACTGCTGGGGTACCCAGTTGAAGGATTAGAGATGATGCTGTCACCTCCGTCAAGTATGCACAAGAAGCGTTTCGAGGTCATGCTGGACGATTTGGTCTTTCTGGGATACCCTATATTTGTGCGTGACGACGGCACATGGAAGAAAAAGAAGACCAAGAGGAGGGCCACAACACATGATGGAAAGAGCAGCCAGGGAGGCAACGAAGCTGATGATGATGAGGCAAATGACAGTGGTAGCGACAACGAGAACGATGATGAGGAAGAAGGCACTGCGGGAAATGACATGTTCAGTCCACCGCTGTCACCTTTAACACCGCGCCGGCCACCTGAGAACGGTGATCTACCTCGCAGCTATAAATCGGAAGCTACAATGTCCGAAGCCGCCTCAGAGACTGGAAGTGCTAATAGCAATCAGGATGAGATGACCATGTTCCACGTCGTCTTCGTCATGAACCCTCCTGCGCTGGAATACCACATCCGTCTTCAAGAGATGTACGACAACGTCGTCAAGAAGATGGCCAAAGCTCTCCGCTACGAACAAGCACGTTCGAATGCCGTCTACCAAGATGCAAAAAAGATGCAGTCCCTCAAGGCACAAGCCAAGGAAAACAAGACACCAATGTCGGTGCTATGGCCGAACTTGATCTCTAGCTGCTCGCTGGCAAAAGCGATTGCTATTCTATATACCAGTATTGCGAGCAACAAGATTGCGCATATCAGTATCGGTGAGGGATTTGAGGCGAGCATTCAGATTCCCCAGGCTATATCGACGCCATATGTGCCAACGCCTACAGAGCCTCAACTACCCGGTCTGTGGCTCACCACTGCCAACAGTCTATCTGATGACGGTCAAAGTCTAAGCCCACACGCGGCTCTCCTTTTGCTTGAAGACAAAGACGTCATGCTCAAAGATATTGAGGGTGATGGCAAGGAATTGGGCTCTCCGCTCGCCTTCTTCATCCGCGAACTCACGCCTACAAAGTCCTTAACAAAACTCTCTGCTGCTTTGTCATTACCACTTTCAGATGTGCAGTTCCTCGCCCGCCATCTTATCTACTGGCGCCGTGCGAGAGCAATCCCTCCCCTACATATACGCGATACTTATATCGTATCACCCAACTGCGACATGCGTCAACTTACAAAAGCTATGCCGCTATATGCTCAAAGGTTCTCTGCTCTCCCCTCGCTACCCAAAATGCTCCAAAATCTGAGTGGGAAGCCTATTCAATATGGCTTCTTGATCCCTAGCAAGGACCACAAACCTGCTTACATGGACATTTTGGCTTGGTTGTTGAGAGGAGGCTGGGTGACACAACTTCGAACCTTTGCTTGGGTCAAAGTGTCGCCTGCAGTCAAAGTTGCTGTAGCCATCAAAGTGCGGCAAGACTTTGAAGATAAGTTGGCCAAACGACCGCCTTCTGCCCTCAACAAGACTTCGGCTGCTGCGAATTCCAGAGTAAGCAGCACTAGTGCAGAATCCAGACGAGTCTCCGAAGATCCCTTTGACGCCATCTCCGAGGTTGCGAGTAGTAGATTGAGTATATCGAGTTCTGCACAATTGCTGTCGCCTACCCTGAGTAGATCGGCAAGTGATGCAGGCAGCAATGGCAGCGGAAGAACTGCTATTCCACCTCCTGCTGGACCCCAGCGCGCAGAGACATCACCGAATCTGCACGCAACCAGAGAACTAGCTCCATCACCTCCATCCATTCTTTCGAACAGTAGTGCTTCTGGCCATGATGACGACAACTCGACTGTTCATTCTGCAGCACTGCCATCTACAGACCCTGGCACGTATGAGCAGACATTAGTTTTGAGTCCGCATAAAGCTAGCACGGAGGAAAGTCGATGGTTGGCGCATATTGGACAGCATTTGATGGACGAGGAGGTCAAGGAGTATTGGGGTGTTTTGGTCAAGCATTTTGATGGTAAAAGGGCTATGGAAGAGATTGCGGCTAGAGAAGGCTTGAAGAGGAGTAAAGTACAAGGATTGTTGCAGAAGCTGGAGCAGGAAGGGGTTTTGTATGTCGTCAGGCACTGGTAGATGGTACAAGAGAGATGGTACAACAGACACGCAAGGTCAATCTAAACCAGCTATGTATCCTTTCAGCTCTTTGTTTGCGCAAAAGTTTTCGATTGGTATGCTCGGGGTATGTGTAACATCATTTGGTCGTCATTCCTTTCCATCGCTACGAGAGCCTCTGTCTCACCTCTCTGTCATCTCCTCTCATACCACCCAAGGCATCTTGGACGAGCTCTCGCAACTCCTTTTGCACCTCTTCACTCTGGAAGTCAGGTCGAGCAGCCAACTCTTCAATTCTCCTCCTGAACTCCGGGTCTGGTGCCTCACCAACCTCATCCTCTGCCATGGTCCCCAAATCAATCTTGACACCGTGAGGAAGCGGCGGCGGAGGGACTGCTCCATTTGTGTCTTCGCCGGGAGCAACAGTGCCAGCGCCAGCCTGTTGCGCCGAAGGGTTTCCAGTTTGCGCAAGGATAGATGGGACAGCACCTCCCGGCACCAGCGAGGCCAGATACTCGGCAACCTCTGGGAAATCGCCTTCTTGTTCGAACTTTTCTGCTGCGGTTTGGCCCTCCTCGTTCTTGTGTGTGGTATCCACGTTACATTGCTCGACGAGGAATTTTGCCATGTCTACGGTTTCGACGCTGAATAAACAAGTTTCGTCATCTTCATCGACGAGGTTCGGGTTTACCGAGTAGGTTGAAAGGAGGGTTTGGATGACTTGTGGGTGGTTGTAGGAGGCGGCGGCGTGTAGAAGAGAGTAGCCGTGGCGGTCTTGTTGTGAGGCCAATTCGGGGTTGGACTGGAGGTGCTGGAGCACTTGGTCGGGCTTGTCGACGACGAGATTCAGAAGCTTATCGATTGTTTGCGCCATGGTGATCGACTTGGTGTGAGTGTGTTTGGATTATTGAAAAGGTGTTTGGAGAAGGTCGCCGCCGGGCGTCTAGAGCTTCATTTTCTGATGTAAGGTTGATGCCCCTCCATTCGAGAAAAGTTGCCCGTTTCGTGACACCGCTTGAGTCATGTGCTCGGTGTCAATATCTTCAAGAATGATTTTAAATGACATAGAAGCTTCATTGACTCTCCGCATATGAGTGAACCATAAGAATTGTCTGTTGAAGCTATTTACAGACCCGGAGTACGCTTGCAGCTGGGAAGCGATGAAGTGGTGAGAGAAAGAAGAAGGAGCATTGCACTCGCATCCCACCTCGACGACGACGCTAATGACTCGAAATTTCGGTCGCGCCTAGAGCACTTTCTTGCCCATCCATCAACATTTCATCACACATAAAACCCATCGACCTTTCTTCTCATTCGAGCCTTGAATCAATTCATCAATCATGGCTAACCGCGATGAGGCTCCCTACCGTCCTCAGGATGCTCACGAGGTGTCTGAGATGATTCGCGGCCTCACCAGCCATATCAAAGGCAATGGTGGAAAAGGTGGTTTTTCATGCAAAAAAGCTACTTTCAACGTAACGAACTCAAACATCAAGGTCGACTCCTGGAAAATGCAAGATTGGGATTACAAGAAGGCCAATCTCCCCACTTACGCCAGAGGTCTGTTCACAACCACAAACTCAAAAGGTCAGCCTGAAATTGTCACCAGAGGATACGATAAGTTCTTCAATCACGGTGAGGTCAGGAAGACTGAATGGAGAAATGTCGAGCAAAATACACGAGGCCCCTATGAGCTCAGTGTCAAGGAGAACGGTTGCATCATCTTTCTTTCTGGTCTCGAGGATGGTTCTCTTCTAGTGTGCAGCAAGCATTCAACTGGACCACGTGATGACACAGATGTCAGTCACGCAATCGCCGGTGAGAAGTGGGTTGACAAACACCTCGCTTCTGTTGGAAAGTCCAAGAAGGACCTGGCTGCCAAGCTTCGTGCCATGAATGCAACTGCTGTTGCTGAGCTGTGTGACGATGAATTTGAAGAGCACGTCCTGGCATACAATCCCGAAACTGCTGGTCTCTATCTTCATGGAATTAACCTCAATCTTCCCGAATTCGTCACGTACCCCCATCACCTTGTCGACAGGTACGCATCTGAATGGGGATTCAAACACACAATGTTCATCACAGAACACGAGATCAGCAAGGTCAAGTCTTTCCTGGACAAGGTTGCAGAGACCGGAAGCTATCAAGGCAGAGAGACCGAAGGCTTTGTCATCAGATGCCAGGCTCGAGAGACTCCCGACACACCATTTGAGGACTGGTTCTTCAAGTACAAGTTTGAGGAACCTTATCTCATGTACAGACAATGGAGAGAATGCACAAAAGCCATCATCGCCCAAAGGCAGCCAAAGTACAAGAAGCACAAGGAGATTACTGAAGAGTATCTTCACTACGCTCGCAAACGATTGAAGGAGGACCCAAACCTGGGAAAAGAGTACAACCAGAAACATGGCATCATTAAGCTTAGAGACGACTTTTTGGCGGAACGTGGGCTGAAGGGCTCGGACATAATACGTCAGGAACTGGAGAAGGGCGACCAGCATGGCATGGGCATTGATCGTAATGTCGTGCTCGTTCCTGTCGCTACCATCGGTTGTGGCAAGACTACGGTAGCTCTTGCACTGTGCAAGCTCTTCGGATGGGGTCATATCCAAAACGACAATATCACTCAAAAGCCCAAGCCACAGAGATTCGCACAGGCAATCTGTGACGGTCTTATTGACCACCCAGTCATGATTGCTGACAGAAACAACCACCAACGTCGCGAAAGAAAGCAAATCTTTGACGATGTCTCAAAAACTGTTCCCCAAGCTCACTTCGTTGCTCTTCACTACGTTCACGACCGTGCCAACTACGACCAGATCAAACAGGCCACAAGAGAGCGCGTACTAAGCAGAGGAGACAACCATCAGACTATTCAAGCCGGTTCCAAGGGACAGCACGAGATCATAGGTATCATGGATGGCTTCATGCAACGTTTCGAGTCAGTCAGGACGGATCGTGAACCTGATAACTCCTTCGAGCATGTCATCGATCTGGACGTGTCAGCATCCTCGCGTGAGAATCTGGAAACTATCGTTTCTCAGCTCAACGCAGAATTCCCCAAGCTCTTCGGTACGATGCCTTCTGGCGAGGATCTTGACAAGGCAATCGAAGCAGCTCTCAACGACTACAAACCTGATATCAAGCACGAAATCAGTGGAAGCAACAAATACAAGAACAAGGCACTCCAGCGCGGTGCCAATGGAACCAATGGACAATCGGCACAGAAGCCTCCCAAGATTGAGTACTTCAGCGCAACACTGGATCCCAAACGTGTTATGAGTATTCTTGACGCAGTCTTCCGTGATGCAGATCTCGACTCTGCAAAGACATATCGCGTACTGCAAACACAGAATCGTGTCCAGTCCGACTTCCATGTCACGCTGATGCACCGCGCTTCCGCTACTCAGCATAAAGATTATTGGGAGCAGCTTACCGAAGCCCACACGACTGCTGCAAGCAAGCCTGATGCCGCACACGAACCAGTCCTCGGCAGCTGCAAGGTGTTGCTTGAACGACTTGTCTGGGACGGCAGACTGATGTGTTTTGTTGTCCGCCTGATCCCTGATGAGAAGGATCAGAGCGGTATGCAATGGCGTAGTGTCAACGAGACTGCCCACATCACCGTGGGTACTGTCAGTCCTGATGTCAAGCCTAAGGAAAGCAATGACTTGCTGAAGAGATGGCTGCAGTCTGGAAGTGGTGGTAGCACTGGTATTGGTGAGATTACCATCAAGGGTCACATCGAGTTGCCTGCTACTGTCAAGAGTGTTTTGCAGAAGTATTAAGTTGCTGACGGAGAACAACGGTTATGTCTTGATGATGGTGTTTAGCTTCGGGGAGATCAATGAGCGTTTTGAGCAGATGGCATTGCTAAGTGACATGTCCAAGCGGAAAATTATGTTAGTTTTGTTAATCGTGGTTCCATCAAGATTGGTGTAGCATTCAGACATCGTAGCGATATACAAAGTGCAAGTCGTTGTCGTCGGCTAGAACCACCTGTAATTGGTCACGCCGGGTAAATTCACGATCGGAACGACGTCCTAAAGGAGCTCCTCCGCAAAAGTCTAATCAATGTTCCATCCCACCTTCGAGAAGTTCCCCTTCTTCTCCATTTTCCAGATCATCCTCTGTGCTCATTGTACAGTCTCTACTCAATATCTGGACTTCTCCGCAACTATAGATTTGAACTCAACAGCTGTTCTCAAAGAGGCTCGGAAAATTGGCCACAACGATCTCTTTGGATCACGCCTAAGGACACTCATCTTTGACGGACACAATGTCCAACATTACTCTCCGACCCCGAGGCGATCTTGCTTCTGAAATCACACCTATAGTAATGGGTGGAGCAGCATGGTCGCATCAATTGAACTCAGATGCCGAAACCCGACCTATCATCCCAGTCATCCTAAAGGCATTCGAAGAAGGCATCCGCACAATCGACACATCACCCTACTACGAGCCCTCAGAAAAGATCCTCGGAAAAGCTCTTGCAGACCCCGCCATCAGCGACAAGTACTCGCGCGAAGATTACTTCTTGATGACCAAAGTTGGCAGGATAGCATCTGAAGAATTCAACTATTCACCTGCTTGGGTCAGAAAATCTGTAGAGAGGAGTTTGCAGCGCTTCCAAACTGGATACTTGGATGTGGTGTTTTGCCATGATGTGGAATTTGTTTCTGATGATGCTGTTGTTGCTGCAGTGGCCACGCTTTGGGAATTCGTGGATGCGGGTAAAGTCAGATATGTGGGTATTTCGGGATATCCTATTGAGAAGCTTGTTAGAGTTGCTAGGTTGTGCAAGGAAAGATTGGGGAAACCTGTGGATATTGTACAGAATTGGGGACAGTTGACATTGCAAAATACAAAGTTGAGGACACAAGGGTTGGAGGCTTTGGCACAGGCTGGAGTTGCTGTGGTGTGCAGCAGCTCGCCACTGAATATTGGGTTGCTCAGGGCACAGGGTGTCCCTATTGGGTAAGTTCTTCTTTCTATCATAACTGCGTCTGCGTTGCATGCAACTTTTGATACTTTATACTAACAAGGAAAACAGAAATCTTGGAGACTGGCATCCCGCACCTTCTGGCCTACGCCTCGCAGCCGCAAATGCATCAACCTATGTCGCATCACACGGCGATGACCTCGCAAGTGTAGCTCTCCGCTTCGCCGTCCGCGAAACAGCACGCAAAGTTCCTGGTCTTCCTTCTATGGCACTGATCATGGGACCAGGCAGTGTAGCAGAAGTCGAGAGTTGTGCTGCTGCTGCCAACAGCGTCAAGGACAAAGGTGTCCCGGGAAGGTTTGGAGATCTGAGGGATGGAGTTGTGATTGATGAAGAAGGAGTCAAACGGGATCAGAAGTTGGTGGATGGGGTCAGGGAGATTTTGGGACAGTGGATTGACTATTCATTTGTTAGTCCGCCTGAGGGATGGGATGTCGAGGCTGGGAAGATGGGAACTGTGTAGACATTCTTCAAAACGCCATGAATATCATATATCATATACTAGATGTCAAGACGCTGCTTTTGCTTGAAGATGGTCAAAAGTGTAACCATTCAGTACTTGAGAATGCTCAATTGCTTTGGCTCGAATCTTGTTTTGTGTACATATTTGTCTCTTTTCGCCAGGCTGGTTTTTGAACGAGCCTAAACTTTGGTTGGGGATAGCATCAACAATTCGACTTTATACATCAGATGACTTTCTATACTTATTCGTAGACAGGAAGCGTCAACCTCGATCTTCTGAGGGTGCTATTAGTCTGGTCGAGCGGCCGGTATGTTCGAGAGAACGCTCAAAATGTGACAAATGGTGGTAACCAGATTGCTGGATCTTCTTCGATTGATAATCTGACAGTAGCAGCAGCGTCACATTTTACCGTCCTCTGGAATGAGAGACCCGTTGTTCTCTCCTTCAGGCCTACAGGGGCCAGATCCTCGACGACTTACCAGGCTCAAGTTGATCGCGTGGTCAGCTTGTGTTTTGCTAGGCTCACCAGCCATATATCGAGCGATTCGAATGTTTGGAAACCAGAATCGTACGAGCACGCAATCAGATTCGTCAATCAAGGATCAGCCGACGGATAGGGATAACATCCGTCGACTAGAAACGGATCTCAGGAGTTCCATCGGGAGAGAAAGGTTCCGGGATATCTTTGTAAGCTGCATGTTGTGTCGCATATCGCCCCCCACATCGGTACCCTGTATTGACAGCTTGCCCTATAACGCCACGAGATGCGGCTAAACACTCTGGAGATGGGCATGTTTCAGCAAGCAAGGCATCAACATCAGGCGCTAGTACTAGTAGCAAGAGACTTTACAAGCCAATGAAAATAGTCCTGCTTCGAATAGAATAACAAGACTAGGCCTGTCTGTGGATCTGCTTTTTGAAGATGTTGATCCAAGCGTCGTGAAGGAACAGTGGTTCGATATTGGCTGACCCCTGTCACCGAGATTAGGCGAGCAAACGGTAAGGGCTGCGTAAGATGCAGTCTTGTCTAGGAGGGAGGGGCCCAGGCTGAAGGAGCAAACAATTCGGTAGTCAGAGGGGTACTATCGTACGAGTACGAAGCTGTCAAGGGCAACATAGTTTGACTCGTGAGGTACAATGGTACAGCACGAGAGCCGCATCTTTGCTCACGCCGCTCGCTCGTCGCCACGTGAAATACTGTATTTGCAACAATGCTTGTACGCGACAGTATCGCGGCGATACTTCGAGACGTAATCTCCCCGTTTCTCGTGCCATGCTCTTATAAAGTGATGAAAACACCGTGCTGCAATTTCTCTGCAATTTTTTGGGCGGGGCGTAAACACACCCACATGAAACATTCAGGTAGCGACCACGGATTCCGCGGATTCCTGCGGTCTTGCGAATTCTCGATTTCAAGGCTCGTATGGCCTCGTATTCGTACAGCATGCGAATAAGCGCGATTCAGAAGAACAAACAAAGAGCCGGGGAAGTTGCGCCACAGCGTCGATCCCGCGCGGATGGCTCTTACCCGAGAACATTTATAATCGTGTTGAGAGATTGTTGGAGATGCAGATGCCTGTTTGATGCCACCAAGCTCTTTTCGAACACCGGCGGAAAGGCCCTGATCCGGCAAGGCTGCAAGGTTTGCGACAGCTGCTGGGCCTTCGTCTGTGGTACTGTAGAACCGTTCAAAGGCAATGTAGAGGAGAATCGCACGTCGTCACAGGATTCTGCGAAGTCGTCCATACTGAACATCGCAAGGTTTTGTAACATCTGTTGTCGGACGATTGCCACACCGCGATGCAGTCAGATCTGACAGTAATGACAGTGTAAACTGCGTGTCTGTCGCTTCCATGATCGGAAGGATGCAAATGGGACGATATCTTGACGTCTGTTCTCCAGCTCGGAAGCTGGCCTTCCCGAGCTGGGGGGATGAATAGTGGGTCTACCCGCGCACGGAAGGCCTTTTTACAGGAGGACGTTTGTCCGAGTCGGTTTGGATTGTCCCTAGCGCATGGCAGAGAAGCCGTCATCTACGCATTTGTTGTCGCTGCTTGGCCCTAAGCTTTAGCAACTCTGGCAGTATTAAGGGAAGCCGTTTGCCATCCCAAAGAGTCCTCTTGCTTTTTCGAATAATCAATTGCATACCACGACACATACCTCGACCAGCAGCAAATACTTGCTTGCAACAAGGGCTTGTCCCTTTAAGTTTAACCCCAGACAGTTATATCGACATTTAATAATTTAATCAACATGTCGCTTGTGGGTAACTTCACCTTCAACAACTACGATGGTCAGAACCAGCGTAGTGGTGTCAGTGCCCTAGGAGGCAATGCTTTCCAGCACGATGAACACCATGATCAAGCCGACAAGTCGACACGAGACACACATCTGAATCCTGGTCACAACGCCGAGCATTCTCACATTCCTGCTTCCCGCAAGACTTCAAAGACCTTTACTTCCGAACAACCTGCCTTCACACATTCTGGAATTCACGATGGTACATATTATCCTGACGGAATTCCTCCATCAAACGAAAAGACCGAGCTCGAGCCAGCAGAATCGCCATCAGCATCTGAGAGCGAAGCTACCTATGAAAGAGACGAGAAAGTCCAGGATATCGCCAGAGTCCTCAGTCGCACCATGTCACAAGCCCCCGATGACCCTTTCAAATATGAGGAAGATTCACCACTCAACCCGAACGGACCCAACTTCAATGCAAGAGAATGGGTCAAATCGATGTACAAGTTGAACCAGAGAGAAGGCGTACAACAACGTACTGCCGGTATTGCATTCAAGAACCTGAATGTCCATGGTTTCGGTGCCGATTCAGATTATCAGAAGACTGTTTCCAACATTGCACTCGAGGTTGTCAGCGGAATCAAGAAGGCGATGGGCCTTGCAAAGCCGAGGAGAATTGACATTCTTCGCGATTTCGAGGGTGTCGTCAACCCTGGCGAGATGCTTGTCGTTCTCGGTCCTCCTGGTTCTGGATGTTCGACTTTCCTCAAGACTTTGACCGGAGAGACTCATGGCTTTAACGTTGACAAAGGGTCATATCTCAACTACCAGGGTATCGAAGCCAAGGATATGAACACCAAATACCGCGGCGAAGCCATCTACACTGCTGAGGTTGACGTCCATTTCCCGAACATGACAGTCGGCGATACTTTGTACTTTGCAGCTCGCGCCCGCGCTCCTCACACAATCCCTGGTGGCCTATCCAAGGTCCAATGGGCTGAGGCAAACAGGGACATGATCATGGCTACTTTTGGTATTTCCCACACCATCAACACTCAGGTCGGAAACGACTTCATTCGTGGTGTTTCTGGTGGTGAGAGAAAGCGTGTTTCAATTGCTGAAGCCGCTTTGAGTGGTGCCCCTTTGCAAGCTTGGGACAACTCGACTCGTGGTCTCGACAGTGCTAACGCTGTTGAGTTTTGTAAGACGCTCCGTCTTTCCTCAGAGTTCTTCAACACCACTCCCATGGTTGCCATCTACCAGGCACCTGGTGCTGCTTATGACCTCTTCGACAAGGTTATTGTCCTCTACGAGGGACGTCAAATCTTCTTTGGTTCTACCACTGAAGCAAAGGCATACTTCGAGAACCTCGGTTTCCATTGCCCCGACCGTCAGACTGACGCTGATTTCCTCACTTCCATGACCTCGCCTCAAGAACGTGTTGTTCGTAAGGGCTGGGAGAGCAGAGTACCCAGATCGCCTGATGAGTTTGCCGCCTGCTGGAAGGCCAGTGCTCAACGCCAACGTCTTCTGCAAGAGATTGATGAATTTGACAGAAAGTACCCCTTCGGCGGAGAATCGCAACAAGTATTCGCCGCCTCGCGCAAGGCTCAGAAGGCCAAGGGTCAGCGCACCGGCTCCCCCTACACTCTGTCTTACGCTCAGCAAGTCAAGCTGTGTCTCTGGCGTGGTTTCCGTCGCCTGGTCGGAGATCCCAGTTTGACCTTCACTCAACTATTCGGTAATTTCATCATGTCTTTGGTCATTGGCTCTCTCTTCTTCAATCTCGACAACGGCACCGACTCTTTCTACAGCAGAGGTGCTCTTCTCTTCTTTGCTATTCTCATGAACGCTTTCGGTTCGGCTCTCGAAATCTTGACGCTCTACGCACAGAGACCCATTGTCGAAAAGCACTCTCGATATGCGCTGTATCATCCGTCTGCTGAAGCTTTCGCCTCTATGCTTACGGATATGCCATACAAGATCTTGAACGCCATCATCTTCAACTTGACACTCTACTTCATGACCAACCTCCGTCGCGAGCCTGGAGCATTCTTCTTCTTCCTGCTTGTCTCGTTCTTCTTGACCTTGACCATGAGTATGCTGTTCAGAACTATCGCTTCAGTCTCACGTACTCTTTCGCAAGCCATGGCTCCCGCAGCTATCCTGATTTTGGCCATTGTCATCTTCACCGGTTTCACAATCCCCACCCGCTACATGCTTGGCTGGAGTCGATGGATCAACTACCTCGATCCCGTAGCCTACGGATTTGAAGCTCTCATGATCAACGAATTCCACGCCAGAGACTTCCCTTGTTCGTCGCCTGTGCCATTGTATGGAACATACGATCAGGACACACAGGTTTGCAACGTCGTCGGTGCCGTCGCTGGTCAGAACTTCGTCAGCGGAGATGCCTACATCAACTCGTCATTCCAGTACTACCACAGTCACAAGTGGCGCAACTTCGGTATCGTGATTGCATTCATGATCGGTTTGATGTGCTTCTACCTGGGAGCTACCGAACTGATTTCCGCCAAGAAGTCCAAGGGTGAAGTTCTTGTCTTCCGCAGAGGACACGCACCTGCCGCCCTTACCAAGAGTACTCCTGATGATATCGAGGCCGCTGGCGCTGGCCAAGCAGTTGCTGAGAAGCAGTATAACGACACCGATGCGACTGATATCATCCAGAAGCAGACAGCTGTATTCCACTGGGAGGACGTTTGCTACGATATCAAGATCAAGAAAGAGGACCGCCGAATCCTGGATCATGTCGATGGTTGGGTGAAGCCTGGTACTCTTACCGCTCTTATGGGTGTATCTGGTGCAGGAAAGACTACTCTTCTGGACGTCCTTGCTACCCGTGTTACCATGGGTGTCATCTCTGGTGACATGTTTGTCGATGGACGCCAGCGCGACGATTCCTTCCAAAGAAAGACTGGTTACGTCCAACAGCAAGATCTTCACCTTCAAACTTCTACCGTCCGCGAGGCTCTCAACTTCAGCGCTCTGCTCCGTCAACCAGCACACGTGTCTCGTCAAGACAAGCTCGCCTATGTCGACGAAGTTATCAAGCTCCTGGATATGGAACAGTACGCAGATGCCGTCGTTGGTGTCCCTGGTGAAGGTCTTAACGTCGAACAACGCAAGCGTCTAACTATCGGTGTCGAGCTTGCCGCTAAACCTGAACTACGTGAGTATCTAGCTCTCTTTTGGTGATTATAATGCTAACATCTTCCAAAGTCTTGTTCCTTGACGAACCGACATCTGGTCTGGACTCGCAGACTTCATGGGCTATTTGTGATCTTATGGAGAAGCTTACGAAGTCCGGCCAAGCTATTCTGTGCACCATCCACCAGCCCTCCGCCATGTTGTTCCAGCGTTTCGACCGTCTTCTCTTCCTCGCCAAGGGTGGCAGAACTGTCTACTTTGGCGAAGTTGGCAAGAACTCGAATATCTTGACCGCTTACTTTGAACGCAACGGCGCCCACAAGTGCCCTCCTGATGCTAACCCTGCTGAATGGATGCTCGAAGTTATCGGTGCCGCCCCCGGATCCCACACTGATATTGACTGGCATCAGACTTGGCGCGACAGCGAGGAATACCGTAGCACCAAGGCAGAGCTCGAAAGACTTCGTACCCAACGTCCTCAGGAAACCAAGCCATCGACCGACCCCAACGACCAAACCAGCTACCGTGAATTTGCTGCTCCTTTCGGTGTGCAATTCATGGAGGTTACCAAACGTGTATTTGTCCAGTACTGGAGAACGCCAAGTTACATCTATTCAAAGCTCGCTTTGTGTACTTTCTCGGCTCTTTTCATTGGATTTGTGTTCTTTAGGGCCCCGAACTCTCAGCAAGGCCTACAAAACCAAATGTTCTCAATCTTCATGCTTTTTACGATTTTCGGTCAGCTTGTTCAGCAGATCATGCCTCACTTCGTCACCCAGCGTGCTCTGTACGAGGTTCGCGAGCGCCCATCCAAGACCTACTCCTGGAAGGCATTCATGTTGAGCAACATCATCGTCGAGCTGCCCTGGAACTCTCTCGGAGCTGTTATTATCTTCTTCTGCTTCTATTATCCCATCGGTCTGTACCGCAACGCTGAACCCTACCACCAAGTCACTCAGCGTGGTGGTCTCTTCTTCTTGTTTGTCTGGCAGTTCCTTCTCTTCACCTCGACTTTCACCAACATGGTCATTTCTGGTATGGACCTTGCTGAGACTGGTGGTAACATTGCCAACTTGATGTTCTCCTTGTGCCTCATCTTCTGTGGTGTCCTTGTCGGACCTACCGTCATGCCTGGCTTCTGGATCTTCATGTACCGTGTGTCGCCCTTCTCCTACCTGGTCGACGGCATGCTGTCTGTTGCAGTTGCCAACACCAACGTGGTCTGTGCCAGTAACGAATACCTGCGTTTCAGCTCACCTGCAGGCCAGACTTGCGGTCAATTCATGGCTCCTTGGATCGCGACCTACGGTGGCTACCTTGAGAATAACCAGACCTCACAGTGTGAATTCTGCCAGATCTCCGACACAAACACTTTCCTTGCTTCGGTCAGCGCTTCATATAGCCACCGCTGGAGAAACTTCGGTATCCTGTGGGCATTCATCATCTTCAATGCTTGTGCTGCTGTTGCCATTTACTGGCTCGCTCGTGTGCCCAAGAAGCCCAAGAAGGCTAAGAAGGAGTAAGCAATTATCTGCTTGACTCTTCTATTTAGACTACACTTTTCTACCTCTCCACTTCGGATAAAGGTGCCTTTGCATTTTGGCGATTCGTGTTCGATTCATATACTTTGAGCTGTTTATACCCTGTCTTGTCCCTACGATAGAGGAACAAATATTACGAAGGTCATTTTTCATAAGAAATTTTAAGATGTATTGTCAATTTTTGGTGTGCCTTGTCTCATCCCAAGTCATCGAGACCTGTCAAGAACTTTCTGCATCGTGCATATGCAAGCATCCCGCGTAAAAGGTGGCTATTGTCCTATCATTCGGTCTTCAAGCACGTGGGATGCGGTGTCTTTCCCTGTTCACACCTTTGTTGCCCCGCATCGGGCACTTTCACCAACTTTTCCCTGTTCGACTCATTAGCCAACACCGAGCGATGTTACGACTGGTTGGTGCCTAACCACTAGACTCTAGAACATCCGAGACCATAGTGCCTACTAAGCTCAATATGCAAGACAGCATGGCGCATGCACGACGCTTCGACGAGATTCAAGCAAACGACCAACCAGGTTTGCCGCCTAAAGAATGACTGCAGAAGCGCCGATGTTTGAGATGCGATAAGTCACCTAGCGAGAGTTATAGATCGTACAAAAGGTAAGGCTTTGCTACTTTTCCCTTCGCCGCTCATCCCTTTTCAACACATCATACCCACGGTGAGCAAGTTTGCCCGAATTCATTCGCGGTGTCTGACATTTGCAACGACCTACCTTAGACACCGCTATACGTTGTTGGTATATCAGCCTCTTCTTCAACCGTCTATTCAACTACATCGGCTTTTGGTAGGCCAAGATGGACTTGTTCCATCTGGGTCGTCAGCTTATCACAGCTCTGCCTTCTGGAAACGGTACCGATGTCAGCGATCTACCTATCAAACTTCTCGAAGCGGTCGTTCCAGGTTACAGTCTCTTCGCAAACGCCGCACAACAATGGCTCGGCTTTGACCTGAGCCTTGTCATGACTTGCATCGCTTTCTTCTTCATTGCCAAACGTGCTGTTGACTTTGTCTGGACTCGTGTTTACAGCACATTTCTCAACCACTGTACAAGCTCTGTGCATATCGACGGCAGTGACGAACTATACACCACAATTCTCAAATGGATTGCAGCAACCAGGCCTGATCTGTCCAAGCGGTCACTCACTGCTCGAACACAATATGGATGTGTTTACGATTCAGACGACGAAGATGAAGACGAGGATGCAGATATGCTTGCAAAAGTCGCTATTGGTGATCATGGCTACTTCAACTTCTCGAAGACTGCTGCACGCATTCCGCCTCGTTATGAACCCGACTATGGTCAATTCTGGTTCTCAACCCAACGTGGCATCTTTCAATTCAGGAAGAATGAATATACCTTGCGCGGTAGCGATGGCATTGAGCGCACAGAGTCTTGTGTCAATCTCTCCTGTATCGGTCTCAACACCGACCCTATCAAGTTGTTACTCACCGACATCAAAGCGTGGACTGTACGCAAGGAAGGATCAAAGACTGTCATTTCTATACCCGTAGAAGAGCGTTGGAATGGATGGATGAGAGGCTCCGAGCGCCCATCCCGCCCACTTGACACTGTGATCTTGGATCCGGAGCAAAAGTCGCGCATCCTGCAAGACATGAACGAATACTTGCATCCCCTGAGCTCAAAGTGGTATGCTGCTCGTGGCATTCCCTACCGTCGTGGCTACCTGTTCTCTGGTCCTCCTGGGACTGGTAAGACGAGTTTGAGTTTCTCTCTTGCTGGTATCTTTGGTCTTGATATCCACATCATCAACCTCATGGATCCTACCATGACTGAGAGTATGCTGGCAAGACTGTTCAATTACCTGCCGAAGAGGTGTATTGTTTTGTTCGAGGATATTGATGCGGCTGGAATCAAGAAGCGACAAGATGAGTCTGACTCTGATTCTGATTCTGACTCGGAGCATGAAAGTGTCGAGAGGAGTCCGGTGAGATCGAAGCCTGGCAAAAGCAAGAGCAGAGGTCGCGGCATGGTCAGAGGACAGATCATCGCCAATGGTTCAAAAGGGTCAACTAGTCCGGGCTTTGGTGCAGTCAGTGACCACGTCAATGGCGACTCGAAACAAGACGTCGACCTGACCACGTCTACAGAGGTTTCCAATGGCAAAGCCCTCGTTGTTACTAATGGTAGAAGTACATCCCGAGACTCAGCTGCGCATGTCCCACTCACAGGTGGCACTGAAGGATCCTCTCAACATCTTGACCAGCGTCAAAATCCCAGTACCGTCGACTCTCTCGCTCGCGCCCTCATTGCAGCAACTCGTAAAAGCCGCTCAGAATCTCCACCCCCTCCGCATCGCAAAAGCCGCCGCAACCGTAAAACCAAGTCGTCGTCCTCATCTGACAACAACAATGAACCCACGTCCAAGATCTCGCTCTCCGGTCTGCTCAACGTAATCGACGGTGTGGCAACACACGAAGGCCGCATCCTCATCATGACGACCAACCACCCTGAGAAGCTCGATCCAGCATTGGTACGCGCAGGAAGAGTTGACATGCAGATCCGGTTCTCCTACGCTACTACACCACAGATCAAGAGTCTGTTTTTGAGAATGTACACTGGAGATAACATTTCCACCACCGCTACAAAAACATTCTACTCGAAACTTAATGTTAAGCAAGACGCAGAGGGCATCGCCGGAATTGAACATGAGGAGGCATGGCTTACACAAGATGAGCTGGAGGTTCTGAGTACGAAATTTGCTGATAAGCTGCCAGAGGGAAGATTTGCTCCTTCTGATGTGCAGGGTTATCTACTGCTGTATAGGAAGAAGCCTAGAAAAGCTGTTGATCAGGTCGAGGCTTGGAGAGATGCCAAGCTGAGCGAGATGGCTGAGAAGGACAAAAACAAGCCTGTTGGAAAGAGGGTGAAGAACACTTAATGTGGCATTGATAAATGACTGTACCAGAGCCGATATAGTGTGGCACTTGTTCGTAGATCGCTTTATAGAATCCCTTGTCTCCTTGATGATTGGCAGACATGAAGTTGTTCTCCTTGACGTTTGACTATGACGGAGTGGTGGTTCATGACTCGTGAGATGGTATGCCAAGAGATGAGGTGCGAGCCTTCTTGAACGCTCCTTCCTTTCTTCTACCAGATCAACCACTCTCGTCATCCAACAATTCGGTACATGTTCGTGCTCGACGACGAGCCATTATCGCAAGAGTGAACGACATGTTATCGTCTTTGCCTTGATGATGTTTCAACAAGCACTGTTGCAGATGCGTCGACTCTCAAGTTTCGCATAATGTAGACCGTCGCTCGCTGTCCAGAGACTCAACTTCTCTTCGACGTCGCGAAGAGTTGACCTTGCCCTATTTCAACAATTTTTCGGTCACACTCCTTCATGATCATCGCTTCTGCTTCGTTTTCTGGCCTCCAGGCGAAAACTGATCCGGGCGACATCGTCACTTGGCAAAGACCGAGCTCGATGCTATGACTGAAAATTCTGGGGCCCAACGTTGAATTTTACGTACTGGAAATTTTTGACAGCATCACAGGCAAATTTTACGGCCCGAGCTGGGCCAAGTCGGCCTTGCTTGATGATTTCGTCGCTTTTCACTTGCCTTCTGTGACTGTTTCGTCTCATACCACCACTCAATTCCATTCGAGGAAGTCAATTGCCGACCACAGCCATGGCGGATAGCAGTATACACAACGCTGGTGTACAACCACCAAAGGAGTTTGATGTCAACGAGAAGCATGCATGGGATTCGAGTTCAGGCTCATTGGACCATGCTGTCGAACGAGGAACCACTCATCAGCTTTCTAGACAGCTCAAGTCTAGGCATTTGCAGATGATTGCCATTGGTATCTCTACCTAATCTTGATATCTCTCCACCGACCACTGACCACGACCAACTAGGTGGTACTATCGGTACTGGATTGTTCATCGGATCAGGAACAGCTCTCGCCAATGCAGGTCCCGCCGGAGCGCTTATTGCCTATGCATTTGTAGGCACCCTCGTCTACAGTGTCATGGTATCATTGGGAGAGATGTGCGCATTCCTCCCCGTTACTGGAGCGTTCACCGCCTATGCCAGTCGTTTCGTCGACCCCTCGCTCGGTTTCTCCATGGGCTGGATCTATTGGTGGGCTTGGGCTTCTTGTTACGCTCTCGAGCTCACTGCTAGTGGTATCATTATCCAATACTGGCGACCCGACTTGAGCCAAGCCATCTTCATCGGCTGTTTCTGGATTGTCATCACCGCTGTCAACTTCATGCCTGTCAAGTTTTACGGCGAAATTGAGTTCTATTTCGCCCTAATCAAGGTCGTCACCGTCCTCGGATTTATGATCTTCGCTATCTGTATTGATGCTGGAGCTGGCCAGCACGGTTATCTGGGCTTCCATACATGGGGCAATCCTGGCGCTTTCGCACCATACCCGGATGTTGACGGTGGTAGAAGCACTGCCCTGGCCAAGTTCGTCGGCTTCTGGTCAGTCTTGATCCAGGCCGGTTTCTCCTACTCTGGTACCGAGTTGGTTGCAGTCGCTGCAGGCGAGACCTACAACCCTCGCAAGACCATCCCCTCGGCCATCCGCAAGACCTTCTTCCGCATCATTTTCTTCTTCGTGTTCACCATCTTCTTTATTGGTCTTTTGGTTCCTTACAATAACAAACAATTGCGCGCTGGTGGTAGTGATGCCACTGCTTCGCCTTTGGTCATTGCTGCTAAGCTAGCAGGTGTCAAAGCACTTCCTGGAATCATCAATGCTGTTTTGTTGTGCACTGTATTGAGTGCTGCCAATTCCAACGTCTACTCCGCATCCAGAATCCTTGTTGGACTTGCTGGCGAAGGTTTTGCTCCTCAGTTCTTCATGAAGACTAAGGGTCAAGTCCCTGTGTATGCTGTCGCATTCACCTCTCTCTTCGGTCTTCTTGGTTTTATGAACGTTTCTTCTGGAGGCAGTGTCGCGTTCAATTGGCTTATTCAGATCTCTGGTGTGGCTGGATTCATCGCTTGGGCATGTATTCTGGGTTCTCACCTGGCCTTCATGAAGATTTTGGCTGCACGTGGCATCTCTCGAGATACCCTGCCATACAAGGCCATGCTTCAACCGTGGTTTACTTACTACGGCTTGTTCTTCTGGATCTTGATCATTTTCACACAAGGATTCACCGCTTTTATTCCTTGGAACACATCAAACTTCTTCATCGCATACATCAGTTTGATCCTGTTTGTTGTGCTTTACATCGGTCACAAGGCGATTGTCAGACCGAGATTTGTCAGACCCGCCGAGGCGGACATTGACTCGGGTAGAAAGGAGATTGATGAGCAAATCTTCGAGGATCCAGTGCCGACAACCCTTTGGGGCAAGTTCTGGCATTGGATGTCATGAGATGATCTTTACGACGAAAAGCATTTCATTTTTCTTCATATTGTGTTTTTTGAGCGGCGATTTAGTAGCGATATAGCGATGTCATGACCATGCAATTTCAATATTATCATCATACCTGCTTGCGCATCCCTTCTTTGCTTCTTGCTTTTCGAGTCTAGAAAAGCTGCCACTCGTCGCTACCAATATCGATCACCTATGTGCCTGTCAATCCTTTCAGATCTCTACAATTCTTTGACGAAAAACACCCTCTCGAATCCATCTTCGGACCATCGACCAATCTCCTCATATCCCAACCTCTTGTACAGGACCAAGTTCTCGACCATCTTGACATTAGTGTACAATTCGAGCTTCTTAACTCTCTTTTCCTTAGCAACATCCTCGGCAAACTTCATCAGCAATTTTCCATAGCCTTTTCCTTGAGCCATAGGAGAGACTGCTAGATTGTTGATTCCCAATGCGTCACCCTCTGTACTCGATTCCAGCGTTATACAGCCCAATACGGACGGTGGAGAAGAGGCAGAGGTTGTGAAGGAGGCAGAAAGGATGTAAACAGAGGATGAACTGATCAAAGACGCGTAATCAGCAGTCATGGGAGCTGGTTTCTTGCCATTGAGACGAGCGATGTAGGGTGTATATGCCAGAGTAATGAGGTCAGATATAGCGTCCAAATGCTCAGGAGACGCTAGTGATATCTTTGTGAATTGAGGGTTGTTGGACATGTTGGAAGCGGGGTTGATCAATGCTGCTTTCTTCAATTGCTGGCTGCGAAGGCTGTATGATTGTTTTTGCGGCTCTATGGTAAGACAGTGGAAAGAATTGATGGGTCTGTGCCAGTGATGTGCAGACTTGTATGTACTTCGGGGTGGTGGTTTACGTCTTTGAGGCTCTCCGTGTGACTCAAATGGTCGAGTCACATGTGCATGAGATAAGCCTCGCGATCTGGGTACGATTGTTTTACACACGGAGACATTTAGGTTGCGCAGATTGCTGTGTGGTATGGAATACATGTTGTGGGATATTCGCATCTGATATTCGATGTCGCCGTTATGTTGTGCTACTGATGCAGGAGTCTAGCTGGTGAGCATCACCGGTCCAACCAAGCTTCAGCCATCGACAGGTGAATATAGATATCGGCATCACATCACGGTCTTAAACGTGACGATCTGACTCCGAGCCCTTAAGCCTGATATCTGCGTCACAGAGATGAACTCGGTATCCAGAGCTAACTGTCGTAGATGCACCTCAGTTGGAACATGGGCAAAAGCCTTCGCAGACCAGGGTCACTATAGCAGCGATCCTACATGACCAATTTCTGCTCTGCAAAATCGGACCCAAGCCCTTATCATTTGCTCGAGCGCGTCAATTTCGCTTCTATGATTGGTGTCACGAGACACAATGGCTTGGAAGAAGCCATTGCAGACGATCATGATGGTGCTCTCCCACTTGTCAACCAGAAGCGGGGTCATGGCGCCTCATATGCAAACAAAGATCCTTACCAACGGCATGCGCGGAACCCTACCGAAGAGAGTTAAGGTTATTGGATGGCCTTGCATTCAATGGCCAAGGTCATCCAGAAGGTAATCTAGACGTCAAGTCATGAAGAGAGTGATACAGCATTGAGATTCAGTCTCGAAGCAAGCGGCACAGTTTTAGATTTCATAAAAGATCTTGTTTGCATTATCTTTTACATTGATACAAATAAAAGAAGCGCTAATATAACAACTGACAAAACAGAAAAAAGTCGAGGTATCATCGAAGAAAGGATGCCGATCCAGCGTGAGGTCTAATGTCTCTAATCATGCAGATGCGCCCCTGACCATCAAGCGGCGTCTATGTGTATTTCTAGGACCATGTATTGTTTCTAGTTCCTTCCTTTTATTCTTTTGTATGTGTGATTTGTTTTTTTGGATATCGAGAGATTCGTTTACTCGGAGGCCTTAAAGGTCATGCGCTCCTCAGTCTGGAACGGAACACCGAGCTCGAAGAGCTTCATGACGACGTTGGAGAAGTCGTGGAAGAAGGCGTCGTTGTCCTTGGCGTACTTCTCGACGTAGGTCTTGAAGCTCTTGTCCTTGATCAGGGCCATGTCGGTGGGCAGCATCATGAGGGTCTTGGTGGAGACGTCCTCGAACTGCTTGGGGCCGTCCCACTTCTTGTAGGCCCACTTCTCCTCCATCAAGAGCTTGTAGTAGTCGTTGGTAAGGGTGGTGGGGGAGAAAGTCCAGGGGCCAGAGAAACCGGAGCGGTCGGTGTGGCAGCGGCCGAGGGCGTGGGCACCAGAGAGAGCGACGATCTCCTGGTCGTTGAAGCCCATGCGATTGAAGATGGCGCGGAGGTGCTTCTGCTCCTTGGAAGCGTCAGGGAGACGGCCATCGGGAGTGCAGTAAGAGACGTCACGGTCGTTGCGACCGGGTCTCCAGGGGATCTTGGGGCCCTGCATCTCCTGGATGGCAGCGACACCAGCAAGAGTCCAGAGGTCGGAGTAGGTGATCCAGGGGAATTCCTTCTTGACGGGCTCGAGGAAGTCACGGGCAGCGTGAAGACCGGCGTTGGCACCGTGATCACCCTCAGGAGGGAATCTCATGGTAGCACCGTTGCTGCCACCAGTCTTGGTCTCAGCATCGTAGGTACCACTGGCGTGCCATGCGAGACGGACGAGGACAGGTCCGTAAGAGCCGTCATCGTAGTCGCCGTGCTCAACGAGAAGCTGAGCGACCTTGTCGTAGACCTTCTGGTAATCCTCCTGCTTAGGGGTGAAGACACCGGCAGCCTTGGCCTGCTCAGCACCGTTCATGTAGTAGAAACCAGCACCACCAGCAAGGGCAGCAACGAGACCACCGATCAGGAGGCCATTGCCACCCTTCTTAGCACCAGCGGCGTCAGCGTAGCCACGGCGGCTTGACTGAGCAAAGGTGGTGCGAGGAACAAAGGTGGCGCTTCTCTTCAGAGAAGATGTGGCGGGTGAGCGAAGAGCGCGGGTGAAAGATCTGGCAGCGGAAGCCATTGTGGATGTGCGAGTGATATTAAGATGGAGAGGCGAAAAGGACAAACACACTTGGGGGTATCACAAAGAAAGGAAGAGAGATGGACAGGGACAGGAGGGGAGCTGTAGATTTCCCGGCGACTTGTCAACAATATATGGGACGGCCGCGATCTGATAGCGCATGGGCCACGGAGTTCACTGTCGCTGACAGAAAGTTGTCAAAGTCTTCGTCCTGATTCGATAAGGCACTCCCGACGGCAACACCCAGACCCACCTTCGGGGTCTTATCTCTGGATATCGGCTTCCGGTATGCTCATGGCGAAGTTGCCCTATTGTTGCGTATACGCCAAGGGCTCAAAATCATGGCAATTTCTGGTCGTTTCGACTCAAGTCAGCAATACTAGTAGAAATCTGTCCATGGTGAGCGGCGTTTGCCATTCGAATTTTTCTTGTTGACAAACACTTTGATGGAGTGATCGGTAAAGCTGCAACGCGTGTGCTGTGATTGGTAGGTCGAACCTTCTGACTGCTGGCAACTTCCGCCGTGCAAGGACGAAAGCCGCGAAACCGAGACTCGCGCGTACCTGCATTCTGAAACGGCCCTCATCGCTTTCGCCATGGAATTCTTATCCTGTGGGCAATACGACTATCGCATGAGTGAACTCTTTGAGGGTATCTTGCCCAGACTGAAGCCGCTGCAGGCGGCGACGGCTCTCAGCAATGCAATTGTATTCTTCTTACAGATGCGCATATCATAAACGTTACCCATCTGTCTGCATATCACGCTTGCTTTCAGGCCTACCCAAATTGTATATACTATAGTGGTCAGAAGTCATTCATTGGCTTTCTTTTGGTCGACGTACAAAGGCATGCATCTAATCCATACAGAAGATGAGATCTGTCAAGACGATTTGCAACATTTGTGTGGAGAGATCGACCCGTGTGCTGGTCAGCAAGATCATGTGCGAATGGGATCGCTTCGAATGACCTCAGGCAAGAGCGGGCACGGGTACGGAAATTGATATAAAGACATCCATCGCACCGCACTTCAGATTGTCTAGATGTTGCACTTCGTCTCGATGCTGGAATTAGCATCAGTCCTCTTGTCTCTGGGTGTCTCGCTACCGAAGAACAATGCCCCCAAGTATAATTGGACCCTACTTTCAGCATTCCCCGATGGCACTACGTGCACTGATTGCGGGTTACCTCGAAGCTGGACAGTCATATCATGAGTGACTCACCTACCAATTCACCTTGAAGCAATCTCACCATCAGGGTGCGCACAATTGAAGCGCCGACTTCGGGACTCCTTAATCAACAGCCTCGAGTATGGTATACAAGCACGAAAGACATTCCTGGTGTTTCGACTCCACGCTGTCCTACGGAATATGGCCGCTATAGTCCCAGAAGGCTCGTATCACTTTACCAGCTGACTTGGGGGTTGGGTAAAAACGTTTTTAGGTTACTTGTACCCAAGGGAGGCAGAATCCCGAGGCAAAAAGAGGAAGGTGTTTGCTACACGAATGGGATTCCGAGATCGGCACATCTTGTAGTCAGGTCGGGAAACAACGCTGCTCTTCAAGCCACTTCTTGATCCTTCGGAAAAATGTCAACAACCAGACGTGATGCTGTCTCGTTGTTCAGCGATATCTGCCTGACTAAAATGACTTTTCAACAACGAGAAAGACGAGGATATTATCATGTCGATCTCCTCAAGCGCGTCGCCGAAGGCAGGTAAAGATCTTATGCGTTGTACCTTTTCGGAAGGATTCCGTCGTCATATTGCCAAGAGCAGCCCCATACACACCTGCAGATCTCTTTGCGGGGAACTGGTAGATTGGAGCGAATAGCGATGCGAGTTGATTGCTCACATGTGTCGTTTCGCGAGGTAAGAAACGATTAGTCCGTATGGTAGGATAGGATGATCTCCCTACGGCGGTGTCGGGAGTGAGATGGTCAAGTACAGTCATCTCTCCAGTTTCTTTGTTGATCCTCTTCTCACCTTTTGTCTTTTTTGCTTCGCTCAACCTGAATCGCTATCACTACCTTGCGATTGCCTCTTTCATCAACGGTCAAGACGATCATTCGGACCTATTTTACCATTGAGTAGATCGGAAATATAAGTTGAGCTACCCAGCATGGTGTATCGCGAAAGTGAGACGAACCTTTTGACATTGCAGTATCCAGATGGCTGACTCGAGGAAATCAGAGGACCTTGATGGCGGGTCACCGGCATCATTTGATCGCGTAGAAACTGGAACACCATACGACGAGACTCTTGTTTGTCCACCACACACGACTGAGCGCAAACTAGTCAACAAAATTGATTTCCACGTCGTTCCATTTTTGTGTATCCTCTACTTGCTTGCCTTCCTCGACAGGTGAGTCGCGCGACGAAGTCCAGAAAGAGCAGAAGAACACAACCTGACCACATGGCTATGCAGAGTCAACATCGCAAATGCCAAGGTTGCAGGCATGAACACTGACCTTAAGCTGGAAGGCCATGAATACAACAACGCTCTCGTCATCTTCTTCGTGCCGTATATTCTTTTCGAGATCCCAAGCAATATCCTGCTCAAGAAGTTCAAGCCGCATGTGTGGTTGTCAGGATGCATGTTCCTCTTTGGCCTCACCACGACGTTGCAAGGAGTTGTTCAGAATTACTCTGGCTTGTTAGCTACTCGCTTCTTCCTAGGTGTGTTCGACTCTTTTCGCATGCTATCGGCTTGACAAAACAGAGGCTCACTTTTCGCAGGCCTTTTTGAGTCAGGAATGTTTCCAGGATGTTTCTACCTGCTTTCTAGCTGGTATCTGAGGACAGAAGCACAAAGAAGATACAGCTTTTTCTTCTCGAGTACAACACTTGCAGGCGCTTTTGCCGGTCTGCTCGCTGCAGCAATTCAAAAGATGAATGGTATTGCGGGTTACGCAGGCTGGAGATGGGTATGTCGAAAAGCCCCTGCAGGAATCGAATCGTGATTGGCTGACATGTGCAGATCTTCATCCTCGAAGGCATTCTCACTTGTGTCGTTAGCGCTGCATTTTTCTTCGTACTCCCCGACTTCCCCGAAGATAGCAAATGGCTCTCAGAAGATGAAAGGGCATTCGTCATCAATCGCCTTCGCAGTGAACAAGGTGCCTCAGCTGTGGAGCGTAAGACTGGAATCAAGGACGTTGCAAACGTATTCAAGGACTACAAAATCTTCCTCGGAGGCTTCATGTACTTTGGCCTGATTGTGCCCGCCTACTCGTACGTTACGCAACACCCTCCGTCGAAAACCATGGCTAATTCGTCTCGTAGCTATGCCTATTTCAGCCCTTCTATCATCAACGGCTACGGCTACGGCAAGATTCAGACTCAACTTCACAGCGTACCCCCCTGGGCCGCCGCCTTTGGATTCGCTATGATCCTCGCATACTTGTCTGACAAGACACGCCATCGTTTCGCTTACGCCGTCTTCGCCGTCTGTATCGCCATCGCTGGTTTCGCAATCCTGATCTCTGTGCACCATAACCGTCCTCTCGAATACGCAGCTTTGTTCCTCGTGGCCATGGGTTGTTACTCCGCCATGCCAATCATCGTTTGTTGGTTCAACATGAATCTCGGTGGGCATCATCGTCGCAGCGTAGGCTCAGCCTGGCAAGTCGCTTTCGGAAACATTGGCGGTATTATTGCTGTGTACTGTTTCCTGCAGAATGAGGCACCCCTATACACAAAAGGCTACAGCATCTGCATAGCATTCACCTGTTTGAGTGTGATCAGCTGTATTGCTTATTACATCGCTTGCATTGCGCAAAACAGACACAGGGAAAAGACCGTCACTGATGTGGGATTGACGGAGTACGAAAAGACGGAATTGGGAGATTTGAATCCTGAGTATAGGTATCTCGTTTGAGAGATTCCTGGAGGAGAGAAGCATGGTTTTCTGAAGGAGAAAAAGAAAGAAAACCCAGAAAGAGCGGTTTATGTGCTAATGAGTTATATGTCAACAACTTTCTAATGCTATATCCAAGTTGGATAGTTGTATGTGATTGCAACTGCTCTTATTTTTGGGATTTGTCCTCGAACGGCATCTGGTAATATTTAGTTTCAACCGAGTATCCGCGCAACCAACAGCGAAGCAGTTTCCCTTTGCCTGATATGATTATCCGAAGGACGTCGGAGCAGCCATTGCAGAGAGATCTATTTGCATAGTTCAATATGCACAACTTGCACAAGCTTTGCACTTCCACGCCAAGTCAGTCACAACGCCAGGCCTCAAGCACAAAAACCCCTTCCAAAAGGGACTATCTGACTCTCGAAAACTCCCATCCTTACACCATTTGACTACCATTCTACTGTATCAGAAGAGCAAAAAGAGCAAAAGTGATGTTGACGAGAGTGGGATTTGAACCCACGCCCTTTCGGACCAGCGTATTGAAAGAACCTTAAGCTGGCGCCTTAGACCGCTCGGCCATCTCGCCTTTTCCGGCATCTGAAAGATCTTTCAATTTCCGAGCTCGGGATGAGATTGTGATTACCAATGTTATATATATATCGCGTTTCTAAGAGAGCTACCCTGACAGCAGCGGCAAAGTCTTGTTGAACAGTGAACGTACCCCCAGTACGGGCTATCGCAGTGGCGACAAAGGAGGTGACAGTATAGATTCAAAGAAAGGTAAAGTCAAACATGAAAAAGAGAAAAGATTAATCATTACAATGCCATGCCGCTTTAATAGAGGCCAGAGACAGCCCAAAAAGCTTCTCTCTCGGGAAAGAATCCGCACATCTATGTACACATGTGTGTGCTCTGTCTCTCGGCTCTGCCATTAACGTTATGCTTCCGAGTCCGAATGCGACTTAAGGCATCTTCTTAACATGCCCATCTCCGGGTGGACTCGGCGGGTTTCCACTAGCACCCCGTTGCTGTTCTTCCAGACCGCCTCTCCTTCTCAGCAATGGCGCAAAATGCACGACTACCAGCCAAGCTGCAAAGCCATTGACCAGATGATGCAACACGTAGGCATAACTGACACCGTAGACTGCCGCGTACAACGCCAGTGCGAACAACATGATGTTGTTGACTAGCCGCCATGCAGACGTCAAGCGAGGAATGATGTGGCCAGTGCTCATGGTTTCGACGATGAGAATGTAAGGCATGATGGAGAGTATATTGTGGTGCGAAGAGAAGGGTGTGAGCCAGTGGACGGCAAGATTGTGTATCCAGACAACGAGAACTGGCAAGTTGATGGGCAGGATCCAGAGCATCAGGATGAGTATACTGTGCACGTAGTTATAGAAGTTGTAGTTGTTGCCCGAGCGCTGCGTTTGTGTTAGATGCTGAGATCACGACAGTATGAGTAGGTGATGGCTTACTGTCTCCTGTGCCAATCGCAATGCGCGGACAGAGGTTGCGAGTTGTACTAGGCAGAGGACTAGGTATGCGAATTGGTAGGGTATGATGGTCGCGACCATGACGAGCAGGATGCTGGTTGTGATGACGCGCTGCAGAGGGCTGGTGACTGCGAATGCTGTTGTTGTTCGTCTGAAAAGACCAGTCAGTCATGTTCCCGATGACATTTGTTCGATGCATTCAAATCACCTTCCGTCATCGTTTCTCAATCGCACGTTCCTGACCTTGGCGTAACAGAACGTGAACACCTGTGTCAATGCCAATGTGATGTAGTTGAGCACGATGCAGACGCCTACACTAATGACACCAAACAGTGGCACCAGCCAGAAGAAGAAAGAGTCATTGGAGCCAAGCAAGAGATCATTCTTGGTGAACTGCAAGAATGATTCTGTGGCCTCATGCTGGGGACCGAGAATACCCTCACCTACAGAAGTAGTGGCATGGTTTGCGAGAGCAAGCGACAAAAATGACAGTGCAATGAAGAGAACAGGAAGAGATGTACGAATACACTGATCCATGCCTTCGGAAAAGCTCATGAAAATGCCTGAAACGCTGTTAGCAAGAATAAAATATTAGAGTGAATGAGATGGACCTACCTGTAGCGTCATACACCTTGAACTGCTTTCTCAGGACCAAAGCCACAACGACCAGAGGGAACGCAGCAAAGACAGTCCTGTAGCGCATATAGAGTTTGCCGAAGCTTCCAAGGAAGTCAATATCCAAGAATACACTCAGCTCTGCGTTGCAAGTCGGATCTGACCAGATTTGCAACGAAAGACCATCCTTCGTGTGAGCCGCGTTTGCTGGTGGAGGAACAAATGGCGAGACGCCATGTAGATTGATGTTGACATCTCCGCGCACATTGGGGAAGAACTTTGATTCGTACGGTTCTGAGATGTATTGTCTCAACAGAGGTTGGAACAAAGGTTCGGTGTTGCAATTCTGATGAACGCGCAAGGTGTAGGCCAGCAAGCTTGAGTGCACGCGAGGAATGCGAATCTCATTGACCATGGCACGTGCAGCTGGCAAGACGCGATGCATACCACTCAACATCAAACTGCGCAATGATCTTCTTACAGTGGCAGTCGATTTTGTGCTATCGCTGAATTCAGCAACCACCCACCCATCAGTGAGCTCGCTTGCCTTGTCGACGACAGCAACAAACTGGTATTCAGACAGGTCCTTGAGCGCATACTCGACATATGTGAAAGGCTGGAAGTCGTCGAATGCAAAGTTCGATTCCGAGTTTGAAGCAGGAAGAGCAATAGCGTCAACGACAGCGTCCTTACAGGACAAACGCATGAAGCCTGATGAGCCACCGGAAAGGTCCAAATTGATGGCATAAGCATTTCCACCAGCGCCAGCCTGAGGGACGTGAGAAGAACAAAGAAAGACTTGAACAGGCCCATGTTCATCAATCCGCTGGTTGGTCAAGACCGAAAGCTTTCGAGCATCGTTGTCAACCAGAGATGGCACAGGCAAAACGTATGCTTCAGTCTTGGCAGAAGAACCCAGCTGACGAAGGTTCAGGCGTTCACCTTCAGTCAAAATGGCCGAAGATTGGTCGTCCAAGGAGAGAAGCATCTTTGCTTCCTGCTTTGGTAGCTCTTTCTGTACAGTTGGTTCCAGCCCTGTCAGGAAGCGTTTCCGGAAATGATGCATGCGCTCAGCACGCGATATTGTTTGGGTAGGTTGTTTTACATCAGCAACGTCAAACAGAGCCTTGATGACTGCTTTACGGAGCTGATCACACCATATGATGGCTAGGTGATCCATGCCAGTCCATACATGAGGCATTGTCGAGGTGAAAACTGTAAAGCCATGCGATTCGGGCACCAGAGAAGTCAGACTAGCGTAATCCGAGGGCACAACTGTATCCAGACCACCACCAACGATTGAAACCAGAGTAACATGGTCCAATGGACCTGATTCTATAGAGTACGATTTGCGCCAGTACTCGTTGATGTTTTGATATGTATCGACAATGTCCTGGTCAAAGGAGACGGGTGCACGAGCATGAGGAGCGGATAAGGTGATTATGGTGTTGATAGTATTAGGTTGGTAGTTGTGCATTGTGAACATTGTGCGAGCAACAATGCCGCCCATTGAATGGCCAACGAGCATGACCGAGGTAGGATCGGGTAGCGAATCGTCACGTAGACTGCGATGAGGATTGTGGTAGAGAGCGAGGATGTATGCGATGGCTTCATTCAGATATTCGGCTTGGTCCAGAAGTGTCTGGCCGTGGAAAGCGGTAATGTCTTCGTTGAAGTCGACGGAAAAGAAGTCGAAGGGACGTTTGCCATCCTGCTGGGCTTGCGGGTCGTGTTGCAGTACATCGTGATAGTAATTGGCGGCCTCGGCTGCTAGAGAGCGCACTTGCTTGTAGCTGCCTGCATTTCCTGGAATAAATAGCACGGGAATACCTTTGACCTGTGTCTTGTGTCAGCTTTATTTCCTTCTCAACGGCAGTATCTTGTACGCACGCGTGTGTCCTGGTCAATGCCAGCCTCGCGATACAGATACAGCGAGTACTTTGTCGCGAATCTCGTATGTTCGGTATCGAAGTCTGTGTATTTGGCAAAAGCCGAGAGCATATACGACATCTTGCAGCCCTTGGAATCCAATTGACGTCCGAGAAACGACTGCGCTATGGTCGCTAACAGCAGTAGCGACAAACCAGTGCATATCATTGTGACCAGAGAGCAAGACCAAGGGCTACGCAGCCTCGCGCGTTGGCGCTGTTTGCGATAGAAGTCCTCCATCTTGCGGTCGGCCGAGGGCGCAGGTATGGGCGTAGGAGTCGATTGAGAGTCTAGGTTGTCGTCGCTGTCGTTCTTGCGAGGAAGATCGGGGGTGGGTGGATTGTCCTTGATGTCGTCGCTATTCACCTCTTCAACATTGCTTCGCATATTAACCTTCAACCCTTCATCTTCGTCGGCGCCCGCGAGAGAGGCCCGTCTTCGCATGAGCAACGTCCACGTCTAGACGAGGTGCCGAGAGGTCCGTCCGACACTCGCTCCAGAAGAAACCACACGTACAGAAGCGACAGGAAGGGGTGGATGGAGTCGAAGGAAAAGACAGGGCACGGATGTCAAACGATTGTCAGGGACGCCGAATCGTCAATCACAATGGCTGCGGACCCGCGTGGCTTCCACATACGACGACTGCGAGACTAAACAAAGCACAAAAAGCACAGGCTTCTCCTGCTGTTAATAAAATTCCCTTCGTATCACTGCCTAGCCTGATTGACCAGAAAGACACTTTCCAGCCACCACTTTTGAAGCTCTTCATCCTCTGCTACAAGCCGCCTGCCACCGCATTTCTGATCCTCGATTGCGCAGTCTCGTGCTTGGCGCCTCCAGAAAATGATGTAGCTACAATTGCTTGTTCGCAGCCGCACTCTTCCGTTCTATGAGCTCAACGGCTCCCCTAAACCATACTTGACCCGTTTCTCTATCCCTCGACGTGAAGAAATGCCGTGTCGGACATGACTATCCTGCTCGTCACACGGGACGCGCGGTCAGGCGCATCAGGAGGCTTGCTGTCTCCAAACGCCCTGGGAACTTTGACCGAAGCGCTGACCAGCCTTTCCCCGCAGTGAACCGCAATTATCACAGCATGGAGAGCAATACGAGCGTTGGAATGAAGCGATGGAAGCATGCAATTCAGCTGACTATCGTAAAGGCGTCAAGTTAACTTCTGTCTGAAAATCAAGGAACTCCAACAAGAAACAGACAAAACGTGGTTGCCAAGTCCGCAAGCTTGAAGTCAATCCTGCCCTCTCTCACTGGTCATCGCAATGTCCAGTGCATGTGCCCTTGACGACTTCTCCCGAGATAAAGTCTGCTGCAGACACAGTTCCGTCCCCGCCATTCAGCATACCACCAAACATCTTGCACGACCCATTGCTTATCTGATATGTGAAGCTGTAACAATTTGGCTGTGAATCACAAGCTTGCATGCAGGCATTAAAAGATCCAGTCGTCTGAGAGATGGACCACTCGCTGGTGTTGGACAGTCGCTCGAGGCATGTGTACACGTCGTAATCGCAACCACATATACCATTGGCTCCAATATTGTTGATGGCGACCGCAACACAAGTAGTTTCTCTGGGAACTGTTTCAGTCGTGGTTGTGGCCACAGTGTTGGAACTGGTGTCCGGAACCGAGATGGTTGGAGTGCCCAAGACAAATGATCCGTTGCTGTTCGTCGTCCAGCTGATCGGAGTTCCTGACACGATAGATGTCAACAAGTCAGATGAAGTGGTTGTGTCGAAAGCAGATGTCGAAGTGTCAGTAGGCAACGAAGTGGCGTAAGTCGTGTTGGTCATCGTTGCGGGATTCGAGTGTTCACCGGAAGAAGCTGGCATACTGCTCTACATACACCATGAGACAACGGACTTGCTTCCACGGTCTAATACCCACCGAGCTCGAAGAAGCTGTGATGCTAGGTCCAGGATAGATTCCATATGGCTGGCGCCTTCCAATTTGAGCACCGAACGCAGTCGACAAAGCAGCGAACAAGAGTATAGCAGAAATCATCGTCAATTTCGACATCTGGTGGTTGTCTGTGTTGGAGGAGTTGCGTTCAGACCCGGGACTTATATATTGTTTGAACAGCTGCTTTGGACAAAGAGATCGTATAAAGTGTCCGGAGGCTGAATCAACCACACCTTTGCGATGTTGCTTGCATGTGTAGTCGAAGACGGTTCGTAGACGGCGGACGATCTTTTGTTCAAAGCATCTCTCCCCACATTTGATGACACACAAAAGAGTCGTGAACAAGGACCACGGTCACACATGGCTTGCGGCGTACGGCCGCTCGCCATCCTGTAGCTATCCGCTGTAAATCTGGGTACACAACATGTTCGCTGCAGACGCGCAGTCGATCATAAATGTGTCATCGCCCGAGCTCATGACATCGATTTTTGTCGATCTTGGTAGCATCGAACAAGCCCTTCATCGTACAGGGCCGACTTGTATCTGATGTCTGGACATTCTTTCTTGAAGCTGCTGCTGCTTCTGCTTCTCTTGTTCCATCTTGCGTCGAACTTGGTTGAGCTTGTCGAATCGTCCTTTAGCGCCGTGAATCATCTTTGTTATCATGTCTGCCGCTTTGCCTTTGGTGGTATTCGCAGGTGTCAGTTGTTGATGCTCAGGACGAGACTGGTTGAGTCTAGCTAGCTGTGCTGGTGTTGGAGGATATCTGCGCCATGGTGCACTTGTAGCGATGTTCCTGAAAGGGTAGTGTTTACCTGCATAGCTGTCGGCGGCATGAATAGCTTCCTCGAATTCGTGTACTTTGGCCAGTTCTCGGGGTCTTGCGTAGGGGCTTTTGGAAGAGCCCGCCGGTAGCTTTGCAACACTGGTGACAATCCATGGTCGTTCATCAGTGGTATCGTCCCGCTGAATCTTCAGGGTATCACCACTACCACTCGACAAGATATACCGATCAGTGTCAATCTGAACCCATGCAAATTGACTGATCCGTCTAATGAAGACATCGCCTCGAGTGTCTTCGACCAGGTCATTGACAGAGTCGTAATGTGTAAAGGTGATATTGCCAGCCAGCGACTTCATGTTTCCGATAGCAGAAAGTTGACCCATAGCTGAAGAAGCTTCCTCTTCACGTAGCTTCTCCCTCTCGCGTTTCTCTCGTGTTGATGTCATGGATGTGACATCTGCATGGTCTACCAATTCAGATGGATCGAGACCAAACAAGGTTGGCGTAGTCACAATTCCTGTTTCCAGAGACGCCACCATATCAATGACATGGCACCCTTCCTTACCTGGATGCAGTCTCAAACCTCGACCGATCATCTGAACCAAGAGGTTGCGAGATTTTGTAGGTCTAGCCAGCAGTACACAGTCGATGTTTGGTATATCGGTACCTTCTGTGAAGATGCCGCAATTCAGTAAGACAGGGAACTCTCCTCTCTTGAAAGCATCCAAACGCTCGGTTCGTATCTGCTTCGGCGTATCACTAGTAATGAACCTAGCATCAATACCAAAGCGACGAAACATCGCTGTCAAACTCGAGACGTGTGCCAGGTCTACACAAAAGACCAGAGTAGCCTTTCTGTCTTGAGCTTGCGCAAGCCATGCTTGAACGGTAATTTGGTTCGTTTCATCGTTGTTGACAGCTTTGGACAAGTCACCAGTTTGAAAGTCCCCTTGCTTCCCCAGCGATCTTACTTTGCTAAGATCTGCTCCAGATTGAACCGTAGTGAAAGAAGCAGTAGATAGCCACTCGCCCTCAATCATATCCAGGTAGTCTTTGTGATAAACGATCTGATCAATTGCAGCGCCCAATCTAAGGCCATCATGTCGGGAGAAGGTCGCAGAAACACCCACCAGAGCCGGGCACTCGTTATTAGGAATCTCTTGTGATTCTTCATCAAGTCTGAAATGCTTGAGAACGTCCAGGTACCTTGTGGCAACTATATGATGAGCCTCATCCACGAGCAGAAGCTTGAATCGATTTGGGTCAAACTTGCTGAGACGATCTCCAGACATAATACTCTGAATTGAGGCAACTGTTATATCAGCCACACCTGTGGCATGTCTCGAGCCCATCTCAATTTCAATCATCTTGTCCGGATAAATGTTCTGGCAATGGCGAGCTGCTTGTTCTACCAGCTCTCTACGATGGACCAGAATCAAGGTCTGGGTCGCTTCTTTGGTTGGTTCAGGAACTCGTTCAATCAAGTGACTGAAAATGACTGTCTTGCCACTTCCAGTTGCCAGTGATATACCAAGACGTTTCTGACCGAGATCAAGATGGCGTAAGACTGCTTCAATACATTCTTCTTGATACGATCTCAACTGAATCTGCGGTCTCTGGGTCGCCGCCACTGGCTGTACAGTGGCATACTGACGAAGGTGTTGTTGCTGTACTCGAAACCAGCAAATCCCGCTTTGGCGTCCTACACGAGATACGCGCAAGCTTCTGATGAGCCGCGAGCCTCTGAACATTCGTTCGAGCGTACAATGTTGTTAAATGTGAAGAGTGGTGCTTCCCGTTTAGGCAAAGTTCTCGTGAATAGATCCATGCAAGCATTATGTAAGCGCCAAGACTTTTGCTGATCTGCGCTTTCCTCTCACATGCAATGTTTTGATGCTCAAGAAATAATTGATTTTTATCTCACGTCGGATATTGTTCTCCGTGACACAGATTATGGGATGAGCGACATCGAAACCGACAGTGGGTCGGTCCACGAAGATGAAGACCAAGTCAACAACCTCCAAGAAGACTCTGGATCAGAATATCATGGCGAAGACGACGACCATAGTGACGATGCAGCAAATTCGGTGCGCAGTGGGCGTAGTGAGACGAGCAATCGGTCCAGGAAATCCGGATCTCCAAAAAAGTCAAAAACTAAGGCAAACTTTGCATCGCCAATCGCGAAAAACCTAAAGGCCATCTATAGTGATGCCTACCGAGACTTTTATAATGCAGAAGTCGAAGAGCTGATCCATCCATATCAGTCCATTACTCAGGGACTACCAGCATCTGAAATTGGAGTGGCTGTTTGGACTCCACTAGAGAAAGAAATCTTATACCGAAAAGTCTCAGCTCTGGGCAAGGACAATATCAAGGGGATCTCATGCGCAATAAGGACCAAATCAGAGACTGAAGTACGCCAATATCTCTCACTGCTCGACCAAGGAACCATCGAGGGTAATGTGACCAAATCACTCCCTGTGTTTTCTGCCGCAGACGTATCACCTGCTTTTGAGGTGAGCCAGCAGTCGGAGGAGCTGCTCGAAGAGTACGCGAATGGCCTGGCTCGATACCAGGCAAGGAGCGATCAGAAGCGAGAGAAGAAGAGACATGGTGACTACTGGCTTCTTACCGAAGAGATCGCGCAAGAGGTCGAGGAACAAGTCATGGCAGGTGATGCATCTTATATGAAGTCCAGTCTACATGATGAAGACGATGGGGAAGAATATGATGATCTCGAAAATGCCAAAAGCGACCAAGAGGCTGCTGACACAGACTCCGAATCTCGCCAGGAAAAACCTAAACCAGATGTCGAAGACGAACCAGATTCTCGCGGAGAAGCGACTGCACAGAACCAGGAGCCAGATCAGAAATCTTCCGAATCTCTCGAAGATCTTATTGTCCCTTCAGCCGAGCTCCTTGACCTCCCCATGTGGCTTCGACTTTCTCGTTTATTCATGTATCAATCGTCAGAGTTAGGCGACAGCTGGGACAATATCATCACCTCTAGCCACGAAACTCCCTCAATGTACCACACTGCTTTTCAGGATTTCCACAATCTGACTGTCAGCTTGACAAGACGTGTTGTACAGGCCACCATCTTCCAAACAATGACACGTTTGCGAGCACGCGACAAGGACCAACCAAGTGCTAGAGTTACGATGACCGACGTGCGCGCGGCAACCGAGATTCTAAATCTGCAACCTGATGCACGTAGATTCTGGGCAGGTGTACCAAGAAAACATGGACTTCGAGTCTACGAGCGGGGCTCCAGATCTTCGAAAGGTCAGTCGAGAGCCGGAGTCGAACTCAGTCTCGAAGACGCAGAAGAGAGGCTCGGCGCTGGTCAGACTTCAATTGATGCAGAAGCGGACGACGATGTTGTGCAAACAGTTGAGGACGAATCAGAGGAAGATGTTCTTGACCCTGACCAATACTACAACGATCCCGAGCTTTGGACTGAAGCATCAGACACCGAAGACGAAACGCCTATTAATATACCTGACGATCAGCATTCGGACGCTTCTGACGAGGAGGAAGCTGCTTATCATCCGACCGATGACGAAGAAGCACAAGAACGTATGAGGAAGAAACGTCACAGAAAAGGACGGATGGAAAGAAACTTTCAAAAAGCTCATGACGCGTATCTCGAAGCTGTCGATCAGGAGATCAGCAGAGTGCAGGAGGTTGGAATGTGGGACGCTCTTGGTGTAGTGCCTCCCAACGACATCAAAAACGAAGAGGTCGAAATTCCGCGCCAACCAGTTATCAAGCGTCGACTCTCGGATACAGCCAATTGGAGAGATGGTTTCGAATATCATGCACCATGGGAGTTAGGATTCGACACTGTGCAGCCAGAGGCGTTTGCAAGTATGCACAAGCGAGGCGAACAGGCAAAGAAACGAAGACGAATGGCTTATGAACATCTTGAACGAGAGGGTCTCGTCGTACTACCTCACCAAGCACCAGAGATCGCTGTCGTCAAGAAGATTGTCAAGCCAACTCACATTGATACGGATATGCCAGATGCACCGCTTGAGGAAACACCACATGCTACGACAGAAACGTTCGACGATGGTGTACCGAGAAAGAAGTATCCAGCTCCCATCCATAAAGCTTTGAGCAGAGCGTCTACAGTGCGTGAAAGCTCGCACGAGTCCTTCGTCAGCCAAAGATCGGCGCCAACGAACCTTACTTTGCTGAACAATCTGATGAAGCGCACGCCTGCTCCGCAGATGGAGGAAGGCATTAGAAGAGCCGAGGAAGAGCGGAAGGCGGAGGAAATGCGACGACAGGTTGAGGAGCAGGTCCGAGAAGAGAAGCGAAGAGCTAGAGCCGCTCGGAAGGCATTGTCTGAAGAAGAAAAGCAGGCTTTAAAAAAGGAGAGGCAAGAAGAGAAAAATCGAAAAGCACAAGAGAGTAGAAGAAAGGAGAGGGAGAAACAGGATCAAGAGGAAATGGAAAGGCGTGCCGCAGAAGAAAAGCGCAAGGCCGCAGAAGAAAAGCAAAGGGTCAGAGAAGAGAGGCGCATGGCCAAAGTCGAGAAGCGCAAGGCCGACCACGAGGAGGCCGCCCGTGAGGATACGAATATCAAACAACCGGGGGATGCAACACGTTCAACAGGATCTCGAAGCAAGAAGCCAAAAAGAAAGTCTGGATTCTAGTAAAACCGTCTATCCCATTATACGCTGGAACACGGTGTCAGCATCCCTATAAACCTCAGGATCTGCATTCCGACCATCAACGAGCACTTCAAACCAACCATCGCCTTCTCTAAATCTGCAGCTGCACAACTTCCCACCCCACCTCAGCAGACGGCTGATCAAGCTTCGGTATATAACCTTCCACACGACATCATTGAAACAGTCATCTTCATTTCTCACTACTACTCTTTCGACGTTGTGTAGGTTCTTCAGCGTCTCGGACAGTGTGTAGGATAAGGTGTGTGCCGAGTCCAAGTCTGCTATCTCGGCATAATGGCGATCATATTGCGCAGGACGTCGTGGCACAAGGACCAACGTCTCGAGCGAGAGATGTGGGTTGCCGAACGGTACACCATTCCAAGACTCGTTCAGGGCGCGTAGGCGGTTGATGCGACCAACCAGTGTGATGTGCCTTAGTTGCTTTGCAAGTAGTGGTGGTAGATTGGCCGTGCAGAGACGCGAGAAGGCTTCTGGGTCGGCGTACGAGCCGCCAACCGCGAACGAGGTGCGCTGGAGATGCAATAGCTGTGTTTCTCTGTGCATCTGACGGCATGTGAGGAGCAAGGGCTGGGCAGGTGTTGATGTGGGCTCATCTAGACTCGAAGGCTTGCCAAAGTTGGCGAGACTCTGACGCGAGCGGACGGTGCCATTGGTTGTACAAGTGTAGGGACATGATTCAACGAACAATAGGTCATAGATCTGATTGCGCAGCTCAGCAGGGAGAGTCAGTAGGGATGGCATGGTGTGTTCATGTGCATTGATGATAAGGAGAGGGTTGCTATCGACTATCGAGCAAAAAGGACATTGATGTACGCATGACGATAAGAGAACGACATCGGAGTTATCGGATAAAGGCAGTCAGTCGGCCAAGTTGATTTGCACGAGGTCCTGCTCGGCATGCATCGAGACAGTCAATATTTCCTAAGGATCGACTTTGTCTTGTTTCCGCGTCGCTTCTCTCGATCATTCTCAGATCAAAAAGTCATTTTGTGGCAGTGTTGTGGACAATTGGTCAGGAGGTGTGAGGCTCCGAGGCCATTTGCCAATGACGTCGTGATCAACCAAGTTTCGCTGCAATGCCCGACAAACAATGAATACTCGCTCTCCTCTACGCACACAACAGACGCGACAATGGCTTCAATCCTCCGCCAGATAGTCGCAGGCCCTCGCGCCCAACATCCTGAAGCTGGACTGGATCTCTGCTACGTTACCGACAACATCATCGCAACCTCCGGCCCTAGCGGCACATACCCTCAGCTCGCTTACCGCAATCCGCTCTCCCAACTCGTCGCCTTCCTGGATAAGAAGCATGGAGACAACTGGGCTATTTGGGAGTTTCGCGCCGAGGGAACTGGATACCCTGACTCTGAGGTCTATGGCCGTGTCAAGCATTACCCATGGCCCGATCACCATCCCCCGCCGTTCGCTTTGATCCCGTTGATCATGGCTAGTATGCGCAACTGGCTGACGGAAAACAAGGAAAGAGTTGCTGTTGTACACTGTAAAGCTGGCAAAGGACGCAGTGGCTCTATGAGTTGCAGCTACTTGATTTCGGAAGAGGGTTGGAAGGCCGAAGACGCGCTTCGCAGGTTCACCGAACGCAGAATGCGGCCAGGCTTTGGTGCTGGCGTTAGCATTCCCAGTCAGTTGCGCTGGATCAGCTATGTCGATCGCTGGACCCAACACAAGAAGGTCTACGTCGAGCGCGAGATTCAGGTCATGGAAGTCCATGTCTGGGGCTTGAGAGATGGTGTCAAGGTCAGTATCGAGGGCTTTGTCGATGAAGGACGTGTCATCAAGAACTTCCACACTTTCTCAAAGAAAGAGCGCGAGATTGTTCGTGGTGGGATCAAAAAGTCTGGTGGTTTTGCCGACGCCGTTACAGCAGTAATGGGCATGAACAGTGCTGAGAAGAACCTACACCTGAAACAAGCCGAGAACCTGGAAAAAGAAGAAAAAGAGAAAGCTACCAAGGGCGAAGTGACCGATCACAAGCTACATAACGCCACTGGAGATGTCATCTTCAGACCCTCACAACCTGTCATTCTACCCACTAGCGATGTCAACATCGATTTCGAGCGAAGAAACAAAGCAGGTTATGGCATGAGTATGGTAACAGCTGTCGCTCATGTGTGGTTCAATTGCTTCTTCGAAGGCCAAGGCCCCGAGAATGCCACTGCAGACAAACCTCCTGCCTTCTCCGGCGTCTTTGAGATCGACTGGGAAGCCATGGACGGCATCAAAGGAAGTCTGAAAAAGGGCACCAAGGGCTTCGACAAACTCGCCGTGGTCTGGAAAGCCGTTGATGAACCTGCGCGTGGCAGAAGAGCTAGTGTCGTAATCAACGAACCGCCACCTGGCACCGAAGTCCCCGAGACAGGACCTGCAGACTGGAGAGGCCATGACTACAACAATCCTTCTCCTGGACGCAACAGAAATCTAGGCTTAAGAACCGAAACACCAGCAAGCAGGGACGTCAGTCAAGCAAGCAGCACAAGAGAAGAAGACGGCATTGGAAGCGATACCGAAGGTGTCCAGAGCTATGTCGATGGTGGAGTAAAGGGACATCAGCAGGTTGCGCATGAGAAGAAGGTCCAGGTGGAGAGAAAGAAGGGTCCGTTACCGTTGAGTAGTGATCTTCCTGGCCCTGATCATGAATTTGCTGATGCGTAGCGCAGAATGATTTGATTGTTTTGATTTTTCTTGCGAGGCGATGGTTCAGAGCGAGTCTGGGGGTTATGAAGCACTTTTTGGTCATTCATGGTTTGCGTTTTTCTTGTCTCTTTAGACCACGATACCACTTTCTTCTTGGAGCACGGTTTTCATCAAGCTCTATGGAGCTCTACGTTGACCTTGTATCCACTTCCCTTCTGTTTCCAGTTCTTATTTTTACTTGCTTGCCGATCTGACCTCCTCTGCCTTCATCTTGGCCCAATCCTCATAGCTAGTTGGTTCTCTGCCCAGGAGCCATCTTGTCACGTTGTTGTTTCCGATCAGACCCCTCTCGTTATAGTACAAGAACATCCTGGCGCCAATCTCCTTCATCGCCTTGGGCGGTTCCTTGCCGCCATTGATCATCTTGATGCTTGTGTTGACAGCGTCTTCGAATCCCTTGTGCGCCGCTTTGATCTCTTTTCCTATCGCCTTGCTCGCAATCTCGCAGGCTTCAGTGTAGCTAAGAGGAGTAGCAGTACTGACGAGCTGATAAGTAGCAGCCACATGCTTCTCCCTCTGCTCCAACACTCTGGCACCTGCTTCACCCACATCCTTCGTCGTCACGAAGGAGAATTTGGTCGCCGGGTCCCAATTGCTAAAGTGGACGGGCTTTTCTTGGTCCATCAGTCTTGCCAATGGCAGCATTTCCATCATGTGGGTTGGTTGCAGGATTGTATAGTCCAGGCCAGACTCGATCAGGTATTCCTCGACGTAACGCTTGCAATCGTGGTTCAGCAGTTTTTGGAGGATGGGGTGGATGACACTGCTGTAGACCAGATGTGTAAATGGGCCTCCAGATTCTTTTTGTGCAACGCAGGCATCGATGAAGGTTGTTCCTAAAGTGGTTTCATGTGGGTGAAAGGGAGGTAGGACTAGCCAGCAAGCGGTAACGTCTTTGAGGATGCGGGTGCAGTCGTCTGCTTTGAACAGGTCTGCTTGGACAACTTCAGTGCCAGGGTACTTTTGCGAGAGCGATTGTGCTGAGCTGCTGCTGTTGCATTGCAATCGGATGTTCTTGTATGATTTCAAGATGTGAGGGATCAGAGCTGCGGACTGCTTGCCCGAAGCGCAGGTGACCAGAATGAGGTCGTTCTGAAAGTCTGGCATGTTCGCAGAATGGTAGTCTTGTGGTGAGGTGATCTGTGATTGATTTGACAGAAGAAAGGATCACTACTGGATGGGCATGTCTTTTGTTATGAAGCTGGTCAGATTATATACGTCATGCAGGATCAATTGATTCGGTCTCGGGGGTTAGAACAAAATCCGACTTATGCAGTATGGTTGAAAGACTGCGTGAGTCGATATACCATACCCAATCGAGTAATTGCTGGAACCATATTTTCTCAGACTATGGTTGTGAGTCTCTATCTAATAGGAGCAGGACGTTGGGATTTGCAGCTCTGACATGGCGTTCACCAAGCAGCGAATCTCGTGCCCCTCATTTGGACCCTTTTATTTGTCATGCGAAATCTGAGGCAGGAGGTGGAATAAAACTCCATCAAGCTGCTCAATTAGACATGGTTGTGAGCATCTATGTGTTAGGAGCAGGGTGTTGGGATTTGTAGCTTTGACATGCCGTTCCCAAGCTTCAAGCTCGAGCTCTGGTGGCTCCTGGACCAAAGGAATCCTTCAAGAGACCCCTCACGAGCTGGAACACTTGGCCAGGTTCACTACAGCATCCTCTCATCCGGCATGAGCAGAACCTGCAGGAAAGAGGAGGTATAAGATAAAGAGTCGGTGGTGGAGGGGTGCCAGTGTGCATGCCAAGTTGTGCCGGACACGATCGGAGGTGAGACAAGCAACAGGATCAATCGGATGGCTCGAGCTTCTTCGCCGAGAGCACAACATCTTTGAGTTCCATCGCCCGTCTCTCTACAGTTTCTTGTCCAACAAACCCTCGTTGCTACTATCAACATGTTTGCCGCTCGTCAAGTTCTTGGTGCTACTCAGCGCAGAGCCTTCTCGGCTTCTGCCCGCGACGTAAGTTTACTCGTAGCCCGTCAATGTCTCGCGCGGCGACAGACCTCTACCTCGACAGTACCAGACTAACAATGTCTTGCGCAGCTCTCCAAGGTCTCCGTCCTCGGTGCCGGCGGTGGTATCGGCCAGCCTCTGTCGCTTCTCTTGAAGCTCAACCCCAGAGTCACTGAGCTTGCCCTCTACGATGTCCGTGGTGCTCCTGGTATGCTATCGCCTCCATTTATTTGCTAGAACATGGCGCTTACTTGAATGTCAACCTAGGTGTTGCTGCCGACTGCTCCCACGTCAACACCAAGTCTGTTGTAAGTAGCCACATGTCTCGCGAATAGCATACCGCAATGCTTACACACTCTACAGGTCAAGGGTTACGAGCAGGCCGACGTCGCCGAGGCCCTCAAGGGCTCAGAGATTGTCCTCATCCCCGCTGGTGTCCCCCGCAAGCCTGGCATGACCCGTGATGGTATGGACATTCTCAATTGGCAAAAGACAGAAACACAAACTGACATGTACCAGACCTCTTCAACACCAACGCCTCGATCGTCCGCGACTTGGCCAAGGCTGCTGCTGAGCACTGCCCCAAGGCAAACATCCTCATCATCTCCAACCCCGTCAACTCGACCGTCCCCATTGCCGCCGAGGTCTTCAAGGCTGCTGGCGTCTACGACCCCAAGCGCATGTTCGGTGTCACCACTCTTGACGTTGTCCGTGCCTCGCGCTTCATCTCTCAGATCAAGAACACCGACCCCGCCTCTGAGAACATTGTCGTCGTTGGTGGTCACTCTGGTGCTACCATCGTCCCTCTCCTCTCCCAGTCTGGCTACAACCTCGAGGGCGAGCAGCTCGACGCCTACGTCAAGCGCGTCCAGTTCGGTGGTGACGAGGTCGTCCAGGCCAAGGGCGGTGCTGGCTCTGCCACTCTCTCCATGGCCATGGCCGGTGCTCGCTTCGCCGAGTCTCTCCTAAAGGCTGCCCAGGGCGAGAAGGGTGTCATTGAGCCCACCTTTGTCGACTCTCCTCTCTACAAGGACCAGGGTATCGACTTCTTCGCCTCGCAGGTCGAGCTTGGCCCCAACGGTGTTGAGAAGATCCACCCCGTCGGCCAGATCACCGACTACGAGCAGAAGCTCCTCGACGCCTGTCTCAAGGACCTCAAGGGTAACATTGAGAAGGGTGTCAAGTTCGCCAAGGAGAACCCTTAGATTATGAGGTGACGCTTTGATGATGTGTATTAGTAGTACATGGTATATACATGGTTGAAAATCTATGTGCATGCCATACAATTTTTCGATTATCACATGGTGTTGGTCAGATGGCCGAAAATATATCCGGTGGCCCATGTTGGCTGAGACTCGGCTGTTGGTGGCCCGATGGTGATGTACAGAACGGTTTCTTGTATGTATCGAACGGTGATGAGCTCGCTTTCTATGCGAGCTGACTGTATCGTGGGCTTTCAGCAGTGTGAAGCGTCCAGCTTCGATTCTCACTATTTTTGCTCGCTGGGCTCAGTCATGGGGCATCTATGGTCAATTGAGCTCGTCGAAGAGGATGTGAGAGCTCCGAACAAAAGGTCTACAGCCTTGGTGGACCGTTCTCTATCAGAAGGGGCGCGGCGCACTGGGGAAGGCGGAGTGACGAACCTCGGCCCATTCGGATTCTGGGGAAGCTCTCTCTCGACCGAGGGACGGTCGGCATCAGTCGCAACTACGTATGTTAGCACGATATTTCTACAAGGTGTCACGGTAAACCCCTGTTGTTACGTCTTTATTTTCTTTTTCGCAATCAGAAAATCGTCGTTCCTTCTCTCTTCCCCTACCAATTTCGCACACTACTCTTGGGATGTTTGGTCTCCGAGCCCGCATCCTCTCCTCTCCGCTAAGCCGCCCACGCATCACTATTCCTTCGACTATTGCGACGACGAGAATGGCTCCTGCCCGCAAGAGCAGTTCGTTGCCTGAAGGTGTGTAATCAAGACTCTCAGATCCAGCAACAAAGTCCCTGACACGTCCATAGGCTACAAGGAGGATGCATCCAAGGGACCTATGCTCCGCTTCGAGGAGTCACTGCCACGTCTGCCCGTTCCTACACTGGAGGAGACAGCCAAGCGCTATCTGAGATCAGTGCACCCTCTTCTGAGCAAGCAGGAGTACGCACAAACCGAAAAGGCCGTGAGCGAGTTCCTCGCTCCCAACAGCCTCGGCCACACTCTGCAGAAGCGCCTGGTCGCACGAAGGGAAGATCCCAAAATCAAGAACTGGATTTACGATTGGTGGAACGAAGCTGCATACCTCGCCTACCGTGATCCCGTCGTTCCCTACGTTTCCTACTTCTACAGTCACCGTGATGACCGCAAGAGAAGAAACCCCGCAAAGAGAGCCGCTGCCATCACTTCATCTGTCCTCGACTTCAGAAAGCAGGTCATTGAAGGCACTCTCGAGCCCGAGTACATGAAGAAGCTGCCTATTGCCATGAGCAGTTACGAGTACATGTTCAACTGCTGCCGCATTCCTGCTAAGCCTGCCGATTACCCCAAGCAATACACTCCTAACGACCACAAGTACATTACTGTTATTCGCAAGAATCAGTTCTTCAAGGTCATGCACGAGGTCAATGGCAAGGAGCTTACCACTGCCGAGTTGGAGCAGCAGTTCCTGCGCGTTTACCAATTGGCCGAGGACACTCCTGCTGTTGGTGTCATGACAACCGAGAACAGAGACACCTGGACCGAGGTATGTAAAGCCAGCAGATCCTTTTCAAACGTTGTTCTAACAGTAGCAGATGCGCGACGCCCTCATCGCTCAGAATCCTTCAAACGAAGCCGCTCTCCAGACCATCGAGGCATCATCCTTCGTGGTCTGCTTGGACGAGGCAAGACCTGTGACACTTGAAGAGCGCGCTCACCAATACTGGCACGGCAATGGTGCAAACCGTTTCTTCGATAAGCCGCTGCAATTCATCATCAACGACAACGGAACTTCAGGCTTCATGGGCGAGCACAGTATGATGGACGGCACACCAACCCACCGCCTGAATGACTATATTAACATGCTCATCTTCAACAACAAGCTCGACTACGACAACCCTTCAGTTCGCAGCAACCTTCCCGAACCTACTCCCATCCGCTTCGACCTCTCTCCCTCAAACCTTGAGGACATCGGTCGTGCTCAATCACACTTCACCAAGGTCATTGGCGAGCACGAGCTTAAGGTACAAGCATACCAAGGCTATGGCAAGGGCCTGATCAAGAAGTTCAAGTGCAGTCCCGACGCATACGTTCAGATGATCATTCAGCTCGCCTACCACAAGTTCTACGGCAAGAATAGACCTACCTACGAATCCGCCGCTACTCGCCGCTTCCAACAAGGCCGTACCGAGACCTGCCGTACCGTCAGCGAAGAGTCCGTTGCTTTCACTGATGCTATGGCAAACCCCGAAGCCACACCCGAGGAGTGCAGACAAAAGTTGCAAGCCGCCATCAAGCAGCACGTTGCCTACATTAGCGACGCCTCCGACGGCAAGGGTGTCGACCGTCATCTCTTCGGTCTCAAGAAGTTGCTCAAGGAAGGTGAACAACTCCCATCCATCTTCAGCGACCCTACTTTCTCATACTCGTCTACTTGGTTCATCTCCTCATCGCAATTGTCATCCGAATACTTCAACGGCTACGGTTGGAGCCAAGTCGTTGACGAGGGCTGGGGTATTGCCTACATGATCAACGAGAACAGCTTGCAGTTCAACATTGTGTCCAAGAAGTTGGGATCTGAACGTATGAGCCACTACATCAATGAAGCTGCAGAGGAGATGAAGGAGCTCATGTTGCCTACCATTGAGACCAAGGCTAAGCTTTAGAATGGTGACGGCAGAGGAAAGAAGAAGGGTATAGGGGATGAAAGAGGTCATCTTGGACATTTGGCTCCTGGACGTCTCAGACCCCCTATTGCGTTGTATTGTCGTTTGCATGAAGAGGTACTCTTGTTAGCAGCTAGATAGGCTAGATTTGTCGTTTCAAAACCAAAGCATTTTTCGAAGTCACATTTTGGTATATCTAGCACAGATTCTGCATAAATTTATACTTGCACAGACAGATGATCCAAGATCATAAATCGCCTGTTTGATGGATTGATGATTATGACCTTCTCCGCATCATGATCTTCAATCACCACTATACCCTTGCACTGTTAATATCGACCTGCATCACCAAGACTATTAGACCACCTCACTGCATGCGAAGGAATATAATGCTGGTCAGAAATGAACAGATTGTATACGAGTGCTAGAGGATTCAATGCGGCTACTCTGTATCAGTAAGAGGTCCGAAATAAGACAACTGGACAATTGGCCCTAAAGAATGGCCCGGAGCACTCGGAAAACTGCTGTTTCCTCACATGCCATGATTCTCAAACGCAATATCCTAGATCAAAGGGCCACCCCTTCCGAAAAGACATTGATTGACCCGATACCAAGACGAGAGCACTCCATGGGATTTGGAAATTAAGACTTGAGATGTTGGTTTCGGTGAATCCTTCTTGACGATCACTTTACAGAATGGTTAATTAACTTTGAGTCTATATCTACGCGAAGCCAACACATGACACACCGGTCACCGCAAGCGCAGCTGGGGATCCTGTCTGATGGTAAGAACGGCGAGTAAGTTGTGGACGGCGATCAAGTCGCGTCAGCTTGTATATATTGGCTTTCCTATTTCTATCTTTTACATCCTGCTGTCTTTCTGATTGATCCACGTATTGGCACGACTCAACTTTTGTCCCCGATCTGCCCAGAGGAGGCAGGATCTCGTCTACTTATTCTCGGCAAAAACCATCAGCAAGACATCCCCAAAACCATGGCGACCACAATGGATACTACACAAGCTACACCTATGCTCCATCCCACACCATCAAACACCGTACCAGGATACCTACTACCATTAAGCCAAATCCTCTTTGGTGCATCAGCAATCTCTAGATCTACTCCGCTGAACATTTTTGCTATTGCCTTTGGAATGTACTGGTTGTTTATTCTAGCGGTCAATAAACCTGAGGGCCAATACACTCATGTTTATACCGCTGGGTGTTCATTGATCAGTGTTGTACTCAAGACGATTAGTGCGAAGTGGTTGATGAAGGACAGCGAGTTTGAAAGAAGAGACAAGAAGAAAGATGATGATGAGAAAGAAAACACAAAAACTCAAACAAAGAGTAGGAGTTGGTGGCAGTGGATGGGCGATGTCATTGAAATTGGATTCATGAGTGCAAGAGGAATAGGGTGGTAAGAATTTTTTTTCCTTTCGTTCAAGGCATCAAATATTGTGTCTGCGGAAAAAACCAATTAGTATACTGACTAACGTCTTCTCCAATCGAAACAGGAATTTCCAGATCAAGAACTTGCCACCTGCACCTTCGTCCACTACTCCTCGCTTGCAGTTTGCAGCTAAGCAACTCGCGTCTGCTGCGATCAATTTGCTCCTCGTGGATCTCTCATACTATCATCTCCGCCACTTTTCGTCTATTACTTCTCGACCTATTGCGCCACTAACATCGCAACCACTTTCTCTTGCTCTGTTCAATGCCTGGATTATCTACGTTCAAGCCCGCTGGACAATGTCTGCTCTGTTCAGTATTCTGGCCGCTGTAACCGCGCCTTTGGGCATTTATTCTCCATCTGCTTTTCCTCCTCTCTTTGGCTCGTTTAAGAATGCGTACACGGTCAGACGCTTCTGGGCACACACTTGGCATCAAATGATGCGTGGGATTCAAATCCCTTATACTGGCTTCCTGGTTCGGAGTCTAGGTTTAGACGAACGCAAGAAGTCGACTTATTGGGTCAAAGTGTGCTCGGCTTTCTTTTTCGCTTGGATTGTACACGCATATGGGACACTGATTACTGGCGGAGGTTACACATGTGACTTCTACCGATATGCGCCGCAAGTGGTTGCGTTCTGGCTTGAGGAGAAAGTCATTGAGGTGGGGAGGAGGTTAGGTCTTGAGGGAAAGAAATGGAGGGTAGTGGGATATATCTGGGTATTTGTGTTTCAAGGATGCACCTTGTTGGCTTGGTTTGGACCTGCTGTTGAGAAGGGAGTTCATTTGAAGCATCCCTTTGGCTTTAGTGTTGTTGATAAGATATTGAAGTAGTAGGCGTATGAGAGTCTTCGAGACCGAATCTGAGATGGCGAGCATTACGATTCTGAGGTATGACGGTCAAGTCTCAGTTGGCCAGTATCGATGGGATCACATTGAAATTTGGAGAAAGGCAAAGGCACTGGACATGGGACAAGAAGAAGCATGAATTCAGGCCTTGCGGCAGAGTGATAAACTGGTACGGGCTCGTCTCGCAGAGAGCCATCACTAATTAAGCGTTCAACAAAGGAAAGAGGCAAAGCAGAAAGACCAGTAAGGCGCCTTGGGTATCATAAGAAACAAGAAAGAGCAAACCATCCCAACGCCAAAAATCACTAGTAAAAGGAAATTATGAGGTGTGCAATGAGTTGATAGGGTTTTGCCTCAGTTGAAGTTGTCGAAGTTGAAAATGCCGTCGGAGTTGAACATGGAGTCCCAGTCCATCGCATCATTGTTGAGTTGCGTCAGGAAGCTGTCGGATTGAGTTTGAGGAGGCTCGTCGTAATCGTAGTCAGGTTCGTCTGTAGCGCCGTCGAACTGTGGGATGTTGTTGCTGTGGCGGGCTCCGACAGGACCCTGGTTGTTGGTCGAAACAGAAGGGGCAGGTGCGACTGCAGCAGCAGGACGAGGGCCGCCAGCCTTGACCCAAGTCATGGCGGCATTGATTTTGGAGGCGTTGGCAGCGAGGATCCGGTCGTCGACCCCGTCCTTTCCACGGATTGGGATCCCGTTGTCCTTGCGTGCCGTGTCATAAGCAGTGCGGAAGGCACCGACATCGATGTCGAACTCCTTTTCGATGAAGTCGATCCCGGTGTTGATTCTCTTGACCACACCGCTGGCACCAGTCGAGAACTTTTTGTTTTTTCCCTCGGCGTCTTCTGCAACCTTCTTTGCAATTTCCTGGTTGCTGTAGTGGAGACCGACCTTCAAGATGTTGTTGTACTGAAGGTTATCGATGTGACGCTCCAGAATGTCCTTCGCGGAGAGGCCAGCAGGCAAAGGAATTTGCTGGGCAAGCACTCGGGCAGCAGTCTTACGGGGAGTGGTTGCAGGAGCCTCTTGACCCTCGTCATCGGCGTCCTCTTCCTCTTCAGATTCATGGTCTTCTTCACCGATGCGCTTGCTCTTGCTGCTCTTCTGCTGCTCGACGATGTCATGTCCCAAGCCATAGTACACAGGATTGTTGGTGCGGCAGTCGGCGACCACCCAAGCAGTCAGACCATCACAAGCGGCGGTCCAGGGGTAATGAAAAGCCTTGACGCCCCCCTTAGTGATAGCAACGATGCCAAGCTCGATAGTGGAGAGATCTTGGGAGGCAGAGAAAGCCTCCGCAAGAAGAACCATGTGATCCTCGCTCAAGCAAGAGTCGGAGACCAAGTTGTCCAAGTTTATGTTGTTCATGCCCTCAAAGTTGTGTCGCTTGACGGCGGCCTTTGCGAAGTCGGCGAACCAGGGGGCACGGTGGAGCTGTGCCAAATCATGCTCGGTGATAGGGTCCTGGCCAACCTTTGCGCAGATGGCGTTGAGCGCAATAGCCAAAGGTGTATAGGCCGAAAAGGCATGCTGGCTAGGAGAGCGGCGAGCAAAGACACCGGGCGATGAGAGAGTGTGATTGAGCGACTCCAGAGACTGCCATGCGCCGGTGATGGGGATAGTCGCATGTCTGTTAGGGGTGACAAAGTCGAGGAAGGTGTTGCTTGTCAGGGGGCGATGTTCTAGCTGGGGATAGTGGGCAGGAGCATGGCTGTTGTGGACTTGATCATGCTGCTGAACGTGACCCTGCTGGTCGTCGAAAGGGTGAGGCAAAGACATCATAGAATTGAGAGACGTCAAAGAGTGTTTATATGAAGGGTATGACCGCGTTGAGAGGAGTTGCACAGAAAGAGAAGGAGAGAAATTGACGCGCAGTTGGCGAACAATCGTGCTGAAATAGACCGTGGTGTCGCTATGCGAGTGGTCCGTGCTCTTGAGTGATGGTGTTGTTCAGGTCGACAGTCGACGGGCAATTTTCCGACTCTCACTAGACCTTCTGGACATTCAAGTCCTCCGGAATAGATCATACTTGACACCAGAGAGCTGCCTAGCATTTAACAGTCTTTCTCTAGAACAATCTCCAGATATAGACACGACCGAGACAGTTTTGGCTAAAACTCATCTGAGACCTCTTGATTCTTTGATGCAGCTTATGACTGACCATGAGACAGAACACTGGTATCTTTGATTGTCTTGTCCTGTGTCATGGCAATCGTCTCGTCCTGAGCAGAGTACTCCTGGTGCGCCTAATGCTGGTGACATGGGGAAAGTTCCAAGAGAGCTTCGAAGTCGTTGAGAGCCAGGACTTGATGGGAGTATCTCAAGGTCGGAGTATACCTTGAACCTGCGCCTATCCAGTCAAGTCTCCAGTCCACTTTGTCGAAGCTTCCTTTGGATCTTAGATCCAGTCCATGGTTATTCTACTTCCGGTGCATATTCTCATCCTTGACATTCAACCCGACATCATTCGGTCTCAGTGTCCCTTCTCTTCATGCTTCGCGCTTTATAACACGAGAAAAACAGTATGTTCAATCAGGAAACATAACTTGCCTCTAGTCAAACATTCTTGTGTTGGGCATTGCGAATATTTCAAGTATGGCTGAGTCCGGACAACTCGCTGACACTTGACGTCCGCAGGCCTGCATACTATTGTCTTGTTGGAAGACATATCAAGAGAACATCAATACGAAAAATTCTTCCGCAAAGGCTCGTATATACGACTGGTATGGAAAGAAGTGAGGTCCATGATCTTGGCGAAGCGTCAAACAAGGTCCTCCAACGGCAAAACTTCGGTCTCTATGCCTTGATCTGTCTGCCTACCATTGGAGCGCCGTCTCTTTCGCTTTTTGCTTGCAAGAGTTATTGTTGAAGGTCGTTCAGATAACCACGTGGCGGTTGCTGGTAGTAGGCCAGCGCTTCTCGCGATGTGCACACGAAACCAGCGCGACCACACTTCGAGCTGTGTATTGACGTGTTCCATCAATTCCCACCTGATCAGGCTGATTGCTTCTGAACCTACAAGGTTCTCAATCTCAGGTATTAGCGTCCGGGTCTCCAGTTGTTCTTTCTCGGCTCAATGATATCCTACGAATATGTCAATCTCAGTTTCGTTCTTTTTGAGGACATGGGACGTACCATGAGAATGATTCAATGTGCCGGGAATGTCCTCGTATTTTTTAGAATGCTTACGAGAAGTTCGTAGTAGACGCCGGCAGACTGTCCTTCCTGAGCCACTCCCTAAACCTTACGCAAAGAGCTCTCTGCCAATGTTTGTTGTTCTGAGAAGATCAAGCAATGGAAACATCGTATATAGGAGAGTGACGTCGTGCACAGCAAAGCCATCGTACACAAAAGCTCCGTCGGCAACTGAGATACCATTGCAGACAGAAAGATTATCGCCCATAGAAGTGTAGGTCATAGCCTGGGTGGGAGCAGCTGAAGGGTCCCAAGCTGTTGGTCTTGAGATCATCCCCTAGGTGCGGCTTGACTAGGTGGCTGTCAAGCAAGTCCATGTTTTCTCCTGACTCAAAGCGAGGTTGTCGTATTCGTGGCATGGTTGAGAGGTATGTTCGCGCTACAGAGTCCTGAATGCCACTCGACCGGTCTCAGAATCAACGTATACGTTGACTAAACCAGTCTCAAGATAGTCGAGCTTGGCCAGAGGTGGCAGGATTGCCGAAGGTATAAGGGTAGTCGTAAGTAGGCGTATGGTAAGTGTGCTGGCTGGCTATCGCGCTAGCTCATCTTGCGGCGGTATGCTGATCAAGACGAGAGTCGGATGCAAACAGAGTATATGTTAGAGAAAGCAGGTGCAAAGGCTAGCAAATAAAAAAGAATCGTCAACGCAGAGTATAAGCCAAGGCCAGGCAGGAGAGACAAGGAGGGCAAGGCAAGGAAGGAAGGGGCAGTCAAGAAAGTATGGAATGAGACGATTTTGGCAAGCTCGCTATCAATTGATATTATACATTAGTAAGCTACAGCTCTTCAAATATGACCTGTTGCTCGTTTGTGTTCAGTGGCAACTTCTCAGGACCAAAGAAGTCCACAAAGGCTTCGGTGAGGATCTTTTCAGTCAGATCCATATGTCCACCGCTGGCATTTCTAAACTCCAGAGCACCCTTTTTGTCCAGATGCTTCAAGCCAATCCAATCTTCTTTGTAGATATCTCTGTCTCTGAGACCCGTAACTTCCATACTCGTCATGTTGACTTCAGCGAACCAGCCGCTTTCTTTGGGGATAACAGTTTTGTCCTCGTCAAAGACGTACATGGCAAACTTGTCCAGAGATGCCAAACGCTGTTTGTATTCTGCACTCTTGTTGTGTCTCTCGTTGTTGATCTTTGCAATGAAATTGCTGTTGTCCAGATAGTTTTGCGTAGGCTCTCCAGTGGTTTGGTTTGTTTCTTTGTAGTATTGTGCGGGGACAATGTTACCTTGAACCCACTCGCCGAATGCGTTGCCTTTGATGGCTGCCATAGCTCCTTTGCATACGAGATCCCATGTACCACAGTTTTGGAATCTGGCGATGCCGTTGTGTTGAGATCCAAAGGTGACTAGACTCCTTACGCTAATGCCAGGACATGTTTCAATCAGACCACGGAGGAATTGTCCACCTTGCGAGAAGCCCAATGCATCGATTCTTGTGTTGTTTGAGGAGAAGGATGAGTTTGAGCTCAAGGTGTCGCAAACAGAGGCGAGTTGTGTGGTGAGGTTGCCAAAGAAAGTGGCGCGGGAGTCGGCTGAGCCGTCATCGGCGAGGCGAACAGGGTATACGAGGGTCCCAGGATGAATCTCATCTGCTAGAGCAGCGACATCTGCGATTCCATCGGCATCGTAGCGGTCACCCAAACCGTGCCAGATGATGAGAGGGAGAGGCTTCGCAGAGGGTTGAGCGGTCGGTAGAGCGGCTACGAGAGGCAGGAGAGGGAGGGCGGTAGTGAGACGCATAGTCGGAATGGGTGAGGATAATGCCCTCTGATCTAGCGGGTTCTCTTGATTTTTTTATCTCTGAAGTGTTGCATAAGAGTGTTTTGAGTCCAGAGTGGTTTCGCCTGACGACCATAAAGGCAAGCGCGTCATTGATCTTCGACGCGGAATTGCCTCCGTCATCCGTTTCAGTTGTCATCAGGTCGACCCTGCTCTTCTATCACTTGAACAGCTTCTCTTGCGTTTCCCTCCCAAAATGCCAGCATAATGGTTCTGGAGGCGAAGCAATTGGTTCGGATAAAGTAAGAAGGATGGAACAACCAAGTGGACAACTCGACAACAGCGTCTGGCAAATTGCCTAGCAGGCTCTCAACAACACACAATTCCCGTGTCAAACTCGATACTGGAGCCACAGAGTCTACAGATAGGGCGTTGGCTAAATACACAGGTTGCTCCAAACTCTAGATTGATACACTATCACACGATGAACAACAATTCGAAGAGGGAAAGTGTTTCTGGGATAAATTTTCTTCGCATTGACAACAACCTCGAAACCAGTTCGAACACTACTGCTAATGCTACTTTGACGAAAAGATAGAAGCCCAGAAAGATTCAAATGGTCCGATCCGCCAAAGATCCCGCTTCACACACTCCAAAATCTCTCCTCTTCTTCAAACAAAGGCTTCATCAAGAATAATAAGACGCTAATGATTTACCAAAAGACAAGTTTACTTGCGGACGGGGTTCTTGAGGGTAAGAAGACCGGGGCGGTAAGGAAGGAGGTCGTAGGAAGCAGTCGACTTGGGGTCACGTCCCTGGTAGAGGAACTGGAGGTTGCAAGGGTCGACAGTCATGGTCTGGTCAGCGTTGGTGCGGACAAGGTCACCGTGAGAGATGTCATTGGTCCAGGTGGCACCCGAGTTGGCCTTGCCGGCGAAGGGGTTGCTCTCAGAAGCAGCCTGAGGAGTCCAGGTACCGCCGAGGGAGGTGGCGGTGAAGGAACGGAAGTAGCGACCGTTGGCACCCTGGGCCTCGACGATCATGAGGTACTTGTTCTGACCCTTGAGGGTATAGACCTGGACGGCCTCGAACAGGTTGTTGGTGGTGTCGCTCATGACGACGGTGCTGGCGCTGCCGAAGCTGCCGGGGAAGTTGCCAATGGGCATGCTGGCACGGTAGATCTTGCCGTTGTCGCCGGCGAAGAACAGGTACATGTTCTTGCTGTCACCAATGACAGTCTGGTCAATGGGGCCAGTGCCGGAACCAGAGATGGTACCAGTGAACAAAGGCTGAGCAGCAGACCAGCCGTTAGCATTGCTGGGGTCCTGCGAGGTGCGGTATGAGAAGGTGGTGGGACCCCACTGGTGAGCAAGGATCCAGACGTTCTTGGGAGCGAAGTGGAAGATGGTGGGGGCAACAGCAGACTGGGGCAGCTTGTTCTGGGCGACGCTGCCCATCTGGGACCAGTCACCGAAGAGACCGAAGTTCATACCACCGTAGTTGCTCTGGTCGTGATAAGAGGCGTAGACGATGTGCTGACCGTTGTAGTAGGTGTTGGTCAAATCCTTGATGGCGACCCAGCCGTTCTTGGGCTGAGCAAGGGCACCAGTGGAAGACCATTGGAGCTTGGAGGGAAGGTCGCAAGTCTGAGCAGAGACGGAGCCGAGAAGCATGGTGGCCGACACCAGGCCGGCCTGAGCAATGGAGAACTTCATTTTGAAAGGTTGGTTAGAAAGGTAGTGAGTGAATGGAAAGGTTGGTGGATGGCGGATGAGAAATGTCTAGCAGTGGTGGTGACTTCTATATTTTATATGTTTTCCATGAACGCGCGAGAACGGGTGAGTATGGATAGTCCATCTCTACTGTCGATCATTAGATTCTTGTGCAGGTTTCAGGCTGAGTGGTAGGCTCGGATGCTCTTGTTCGTTTAGTTCCTGTATAGCCGAGCGAAACCTGGAGTGCATTTAGAGTGTGGGGTAAATAGGTAACTTTTATGTCGACATGATGCTTAATTCCCACCTTAATAGAGTTAGAACGAACGTTGATTGGTCTGCAAAGGTCCGAGAGTCGTCTGGCTAAAGTCGCGATGAAACCCATACTTTGCATCGAGGCGAACTTAGTGCATGTTACCTTCCCGTCCAAGTAGGGGATCTCCATATGTTCGAAACACGAGGCTCGCGTTTGAGAACTAGTGACATGCCGTTTATACACGGACGTGGCTGACTGTAGTCCTATAACGTGTGGCTTACCCCTAGTTTGAGCTACTTCGATATAGTTCATCAGTTTTTAGGCTGAGCATGGAGAACATATAGATGAACATGCCGCCAAAAATGGTCATACCGGCTTGACATTGGCAAGTCCCAGACGAGAAAGCGGCAAAACACCCACCGGAGGTTCATCTATCGAGATCCACGTGGTGTCAGTATTGAAGAAGACGGACCGAACCCATCGGGTAGGACAGAACCTCCACGCGAGGTGCTGAAACAACGAAGCCGTGGTCTAGAGTAAACATAATCCGGGGAAGCACTCATCTCGACGTTCGTGAAAACAATCGAACCATGGCATTCTCAGCTGTCACTTGAGAAAGCGAACCAAACATTACAGTCGTGCCCGAGCTTTACTAAGAAAGAACGACTCCTTAGGGCTCGCTGCTCGAGCTGACCGGCACTGAAGACATCGCAGTTTCCACAATCGAGAAGCTCACCGTAAAGATTCTCGGTTCAGTGCTCCATTTTGAGTAGAACTCCCAAGAGCCCCTAAGCTGCAGCAAAGGGTCGATCAACCGCTCTATCGATTCTGCAAATAGCCATTGATCAGTCTTGGTATTCTTCTGAATCTAGCGAGGTCGTGTTTCTATCTTGTACCTCGTCAAAGCTGACGTTTGATCACATCCAACCCACGAAGTGAGCCCTGCCTATGATCAACTCTGGATTCGCTATCACGCATCAGTGCCAAAGTGGCTCGCTTCGCTTGGGATGCTAGCTTGGCTCGGTAGCACTCAGGTCGACCGACATTTGAAGATCTCCTTGTTCTATTCGCTTCTGGATCACGGTCTGGTCCGCACCAGCCGATATCCCCTTATCAAGCAATTTCTGCGCTTCCGAAGCATTCATAGGGATGAGGCTGACGGTAGCGATTCTGGAAGGATGCTTCTCCATATACAGGATACAGCACTAGCAAACGAAGAGCCCAAGATTGTCGGCATTGGGATAGCAGTTGTTTCCAAGGCTGAACATCTAAAATATGATGAAGCAAAGGGCATGTCTGCCAGACGACAAGTTTTTGACACAGGGGATGCTCAGCTCGGAAGTGTCTGCGCCATCTCAAACATTCAATATTGACAGATCCGCTGTGTTTCACGATCGAAAGCTTCTCCTGTTGGGTAACATATTGCTGATGAGCACCGGGATCGAATCTGAACCACGATTCCACCAGCTCCATCATCAGCGAGCTCTCCGACCACATTATTGGTGGAGATATAACCCTTGACGAGAGAAGCTGTTCCGGCTACGTTCTTGAAGCAAGTTGCTGTAGCGGCGACTGGTGTGACAGTGGGCGTCAGTGCAAATTGATGGCCACGCAGTGGCAGCCATGTTCGGGTGGGATATTATCCCTGCAGCGCTTTGGTGATACACAGCTAATTTGGAGACAGCGGTCGAGTTCGGACGAGTAAAGTTGCGCGCGTAAGCCATTTTTGGAAATGCGTTCGGTTGTCGACAGGGCTGACCGGCAGAGCCAACCAGTGGTCATGTGCGATGCTCCTGTGCTCGCGTAGCGATGGTATGGCCTGGTCGATGTTGTCTATTGAAAGTCTGGATGTTGTGGGTAGATCATCAGGTCTCGTACGTACGGCGCCCAGGTCCGCTCTGACGATCAGGATATATGTATATATATGACTTAGACCGGAATCTATGATATTCCATCAATCAAATGTGCAGCGACCTCACCTCACCGGCATCTTGGATCTTGTATACAGCCTTGATGCCGACATACATCCATTACACACTAAGGTAAGCCTCGAATGATTCTTCCGGACTCGAGCATCAACATGTGTGTTCCGTCCAAAGATCAATTGTGTCAAGTCTTCTGGATGTTCAAACATCAGCCTAAAATTATGATCTTGTGAGTGTTCATTCATGATTGGAAGTGACGTTCTTCGATGTACCGCGATTTTTCCAGATTGCTCCAAGTGAGGTGAGGTCTAGTTCTTGGCAGGGGCTCGCCTTGTACAGTATCAACCACCAAGCTGTTCCTTCCAGCTTGACTGCCAGTCGGGCAATAGTTTTGCAAGAGGCATCCTATCAAGCCGTTCTTGCCTCTAACGTCAGAACTCCCACACATCATCATCTCCCAGATCAATCTTTGTTCCTCTTAACCCATCCTCTTCAATACACGGCAACAACACTCCTAAGTCTTTAATCCCACACCTCACTGTCTCCAAAGCATCCTTGTTATCCCAAGGACACCAGCTCCTCTCACAAAACACATCTTCGTTGATAGTCTCTAGCTCCCTGCTCACGATACATATACTGCCATCAGATAATGTCCTTTCATCAATCACTAGAAAAGTGGTGTGATCAATTCGGTCGTCTGAGGATGTGTAAGGGATGTATGGAATTGTTTGATTGCAGAGATTGGCTAGGTCGGGGATGTCCCAGTCGACAAAGTAGCTATTCAGTGCTTGTGTGGAGGGTGTGATGCCGTGATTGAAGATGCGTTGGTCAGGGGAGAGACATAGGACGAGACAGTTTTGTGCTTGTCCGTCGACATCGCGGGGTAGTGTTGCTAGATCATTGTTGAGCTGAGTCCGGTCAGTATATTTCTCTTTAGATGCTGGAAAGGTAATATATGGATAAGCCTACCTTTGCTGGGAGTTCTGGAATTGTGCAAAAAATTGGATAATAGCCAATTGACGACATGATGCCGAACAAGAATACAATAGGGAGAATGCAGACTAGATACGAATTTATGGAACGTGTTGAAGCAAGTGAGCGCAGAGGTATACATGATTTGTGGTTTGACTCCAGTTGCTTGCCTGAAACACGTTCTACATGACTTTATGGTGGAAGGCCGTGCACTACATCAGGCAACAAAACGGATACATGCCGGCAGAGTGTTTTCTTGCTGCATTGATAATGATATACACGTGATCCTGTACTTTGCTTCCTACTCATTACCAAAAGCAAAACTCTTCCAATTGGCAGCCAATTGCTTGACTCCATGTTGCAACTCCCATCCCTTGATGTCACAAATCTTTCTCACGACCTCCTCCAGATAGCCATCCATTCTTTCACCAGCAGTGTGCAAATCACTCTCTACCAAGATCCTGTCATCAGGAACTGCCTTGACTGCATCTTCAGTCTTTGCAACTCCTGCATGCGAGAAATTGATAACCGAAGAGAACGAAAAAAATATCTGTGCTGGGATACGTGGATCCAGATATTGTTTGATTGTTTCTGGTGGCCCAGAATAGGAATGTAGGCAAATTCGTGGTGGATATGGTGTTGGTTTCCTCTCTTCCTCTTCAGTTTGGTCTTTGCCTTCGGTGGGTGCAGGATTGACAGTTTCTTGCTTTCTGCGTTCGCGCTTGCTCAATACTTTCCTTTCATGTCCTTTCCATGTTTCCTGTAGAGTGTTGAAGACGACACCATGCGCTTGAACGCCGTGCACAGAGGTGGCACGTCCTAGTTCCCCTGCGAGGTGTAATTGGGCCAACAAGACCTTTTTCTGGTGGTTCATAGAGACACGATATGGTGATAGAGATCTCCCTTCTCTTCCGCCTGGTGTGAGGGCTTCGTCTCTTTCATTCTTTTGACCTGGCAGCCAGGCTTCGGGGATTCGAAATTGCTTGTCCAGACCGACTTCGCCGATCAATGCCAGTGGATATTTTCTAAGGTAAGTCTTGGTTTCGTCAAGGAACACTGAAAAAGCACGGGGATCCGGTAGAGCGAGAAGGAAGTCACGGTCGGTTGGGGTCGGAGTGAGTGCGGATTGGTAGTGTTCAATCTTCTGCTCGGGAGTCAGGGTTGTGGTATTGGGGTAAGTTTCTTCATCAAACATCTGGTGCGAGAACCAGGGGTGCCAGCCAAAACATGGTATCACTTTCTGTTCCGAACTATGTATCCTTGTTAGACTCTTGGTATGCTTTCTGACGGGCGACAGCATTGATGAAGCTGGGTCGAGGTGTACCTTAGTTATTGTACCTACCTCCAATCTTGCTCAGACTTTGTCTTGACACCTAGCTTGTCGGCCGTCTCAGCTACTAACTCCTGGTCTTGAGCACGTGTGGCCATGATAGTCAAGATCCTGGCATGCATGTCCGGGATTGACGAGATGTTGGCGACTGTGTCTGTCGGATGACAGTGTGCATCATAGACACCAAGATCCCATGGAAATGGCTCTTCTTGTTTCTCTCCCATCTTGATCTTTTGTTGCTTGCTGTATAGGTGTGATGAAGGTCAAGAGTGGTTGGTCACATTTTAGAAATGTTGCTTTCCCCAGCGATGACGTGGAGAAACGTCGAAGTCAAAAAAGTCAAGGAGCCGCATCTTCTTTGTGTCGCCTCGCGCGCCTTATCTCGGCGCGTGAGCAGTCGCACAACATGACCATACCTGCAGCACTCCTAGAAATACACACAAAGCAAAATGCATGACGACTTGACAGTCAGATCATGTCAGGTTATGTTCATCGACAAATGTCAGCTAAAAGACTCTGCCCTCGAAGGTCCGGCAGATGCGGCCGAAGCTGCGACCCAGGGGTAAATACGATTTACGGCGGATAAGGCCGGCGGAGATTACATTTCAGCAAATCGGAGGCCTCGCATCCGAGGGGTTCAACGCGAAAATGGTTCGATTTTGTTGTGGTTGATGCGTACAATTTAACGCCTCAGAGATTCTTTTGGCTCGCCCATCCTATCGCAACTTTCGCCATTGTAATCCTTCCTGGTTGGCATTGCGGGAGGCGTTCTTTCATTCCTTCTTGTCGACATTGCCTCTCTTCCTGGGAGTTTTGTCCATTGCTCTTTCTTCTATCACCTTTATTGTCCCTATCTCTGCTTGGATTGGGAAACGGCGGCGTGCAATTCACAATGTCTGTCATGAACGCGAGTTATGCCTCGCCAGTCGCAGATGCGGCTTTCGCAAAGATCAATGCGATCGCACCTGAAGGTTTCGTACAGCGTCTGCTTGCTGGAGTAAACACATGGACTGTTGTCTTTACTCTGCTTATCGGCGCTGTTCTCTATGATCAGGGTGAGTTGAAGGAACCAGGAAGCGCGTAAAATGTGGACAAGAGACTGACCAAATCACAGCATCATACCAATACCACAAGGGCTCAATCGTGGGTCCCATGTTCAAGATCCCGTTCATTGGTCCTTTCCTCGAGTCGGTAAATCCTAGATTCGAAAAGTACAACGCAAAATGGCAGAGTGGCCCTCTGAGCTGTGTTTCTGTTTTCCACAAGTTCGTCGTTATCGCCTCGACCCGCGACATGGCCCGTAAGGTCTTCAACTCGCCCACCTATGTCAAGCCCTGCGTCGTTGATATCGCCTACAAACTTCTTCGTCCTACCAACTGGGTCTTCCTTGACGGCAAGGCTCACGTCGACTACCGCAAGGGTCTCAATGGCCTCTTCACCCGCCAGGCTCTCGAGCTTTACTTGCCCGGTCAGGAGGAGGTTTACGATGCATACTTCGCTCGCTTCCTCAAGGTCACCAAGGATGCTGGTAACAAGCCTGTCGCATTCATGCCCGAGTTCAGAGAGCTTCTTTGCGCTGTTTCCTGCAGAACCTTCGTTGGTCACTACATCAGCGACGAGGCCATCAAGAAGATCGCAGACGACTACTACATGATTACCGCTGCTCTCGAGCTTGTCAACTTCCCCATCATCCTTCCCTTCACTAAGACTTGGTACGGCAAGAAGGCTGCCGACATGGTCCTTGACGAATTCGCAAAGTGTGCTGCAAAGGCAAAGGTCCGCATGAACGCTGGTGGTGAAATCCGCAGCATTCTCGATGCCTGGGTCAAGCAAATGATCGAGTCCGAGGCCTACCGCACCAAGGTTGCTAGCGGCGTCAAGATGGATGATTCTGAGAAGCCCGCTATGCTCATTCGCACTTTCACCGATTACGAAATCGCCCAGACTCTGTTCACCTTCCTTTTCGCTTCTCAAGACGCCACCAGCAGTGCCGCCACTTGGCTTTTCCAGATTGTTGCCGACCGTCCTGATGTTCTGGAGAAGTTGCGCGAGGAGAACATGCGTGTCCGCAAGGGAGACAAGAATGCCCGTTTGACTATGGACATGCTCGAATCGATGACCTACACCAGAGCAGTTGTCAAGGAGCAGCTCCGCTACCGCCCTCCCGTCCTCATGGTTCCTTACCTCGTCAAGAAGGACTTCCCCGTTACTGAAACCTATACCGCCAAGAAGGGATCTATGATTATCCCTACGACATATCCCGCCCTTCACGACCCTGTTGCATACCCCGAGCCTGAGACTTTCGATCCTGAGAGATGGATCAGTGGTGATGCTGAGAAGCACCCCAAGAACTGGCTTGTGTTTGGCACAGGACCCCACTACTGCCTTGGACAAACATATGCCACACTCAACCTGATGGCAATGATTGGCAAGGCCTGTGTTGAGATGGATTGGAAGCACGAAGTTACGCCAGAGTCAGAGGAGATCAAGATTTTCGCTACGATTTTCCCCAAGGTGTGTATTCACAACGACCCATTTGCACGAGTCGCTTTACTGACAGATTCGCAGGATGACTGCCTTCTTACATTCAGCAAGAGAGATTAGAGAAGATTATGATTCTGTGCTTCGAAAAGTGATTACGTGCAAAGAAAGCAGCTGTGATTAGAAGTACAGGAAGATATACCTAATCGTGCAATTGATAGACTAATTATTCTAATGTTCTTCAAATATGATTCTGGCCATGTGTGCTCGTGATAAGCATGTGTTTCCTAACACTTTGTGCTTCGTGCGACAAGCTGATGGGAATGTCTGGCTAAATGATGGCCATGTTGAACCTCGGTCTGCGGCGAGCAAGACCGACGCTTCGGCGATGATGCAACCTTCAATTGTTCATTCTACACGCTTTCCTCTCTTTACATCAACTACACACACTAGCCACAATGTCGCTAAAGAGAGTCACCACTTTTGCCGCAAGGGCAGCCATCGCATCATCACGACCTGCCAGATTCCAAGCTTCAAGCCTCCTGCAGTCAACACCAAAGCTACAGTCCACAACAATTCAGCGACCAGCAACATGTCTTGTCCACCAACGCTTCCACTCTACTGAGGGCAAGCCCGACAACAAAGTCTGGAATTTTGATTCAGTCAAGCAATTGACCGAGTCACCGGACCCGTCGCGCGTTCTGATCGGTACGCTGCCACTTCTGCCTCTGTCTTGCTTCAGATCTATCTCTAACGTTCTTTATGTCTATAGATGTCCGCGAACCCGCCGAATACGCCGCCGGCTTCATCCCCACCGCCATCAATATCCCTGTCTCCTCTGCCCCAGATGCACTCTTCATGCCCGCCCACGAATTCGAGGATAAGTTTGGCTTTGAGAAGCCCACGGCGGATCAAGAGTTGGTGTTTTACTGCAAGGCTGGAGTAAGGAGTTCTGCGGCTGCTGGATTGGCTAGACAAGTTGGCTACCAAAAAGTTGGCGAGTACAGAGGTAGTTGGTTGGAGTGGAGTAAGAATGGAGGCAAGGTGGAATATGATTAGAGATCAAGGAAACAGGATATCACGAATATGAAACTCTAGTCTCATGCTGGATACTGAGACTTGTATACTGCATGATAAAAGCCATGTTGCGAGCTCGCTCTGATACGCTTACCAATAATGAGACTTTCACCATTGGTATAGATCTTACACCCTGCCAGAAAATCGATTCTGGTTCTTCATAGACATCTCCAGCAGGCGAACAGTGGCTCGATATGCATTCAAGATGATCAAAAAGATATTGCCCATGATACATGCATGTTGATAATTGAGCAAGCTGCATCTGGTCTGTGCTTTTTGATGCTCTCGAACCTCGACCTTCGCGTCAAATAGTCCATCAATATCTCAAGACAACCAAATCAACAATTTCCAGCACCTTTCACACTACACATCACGACCTCTTAGGCTATTGTGGCAATATCACAGAACTACCGGAATCTCAAACATCTGTCCTTCGCACAAACGAACACACTGGCAGCTTTAACCAAGGCTACGCATCAAACACTTACAGGTTCAACATCACCATTCAGACGAGCCATGTCTCAATTCAATATCGCCAACCTCCCTCGCATATCGCGGGAATCTCTCGCTTCTCTCATCAGAAACAAGCATCCCTCTATGGCAGTCATCGACGTGCGAGACTCTGATTACATCGGCGGCCACATCCTAGGTGGTCAAAACATTCCCTCAGATACTCATGACTACAAGATGCCTGAATTGGTGAGGACGTTGGGGGAGAAGGAGGTTGTGGTGTTTCATTGTGCGTTGAGTCAGCAGAGGGGGCCAAGTGCGGCGTTGAGGTATTTGAGGGAGAGGGAGAGGATGGAAGGGGCGAAGAAGGGAGAAGTGGAGGTGGTGGGGGGAAAAGAAGGCGAAGAGGGGGTTGAGGTCAAGGGACAGAAGGTTTATGTGCTTGATGGTGGATTTGTCAAGTGGCAGGAATTGTGAGTGTTTCGATTTTTTTGCACATCTGCTGTTCGATCGAAAGATTCGAGTGGTTCTGAATGAGAAAGTGTGTTTATGCTGACTGTCGTCACAGGTATGGAGAGGACAAGGAGCTTACAGAAGACTATCAGAAGGATATCTGGGAGTTTGGATATTAGAGCCTTCATGCTCAGACTCCGATTCGTTAGTATCACTGATTTCTAGACGACTACAGATAAAGAAACAGGCGTGCTTCGCCACGACTGTCTCTCTACAGCCGTATTCTTCGCTAGTCAATGGAAAACTGCATCGTGACAGCACGTAACTTGTTGCAGATTATGGTTGGAAAAGTATTCACATCTTGGAGGTGTTGTTCAACGCGAGGTAGAGCTGAAAATGTCTTTGAAGGCTGATACTGTTGCCCGGCTCATTGCTGCAGTCTCTCGAAGAAGGTGAGACGTTTTTGTCCTGAGGGTTCTAAGCGAGACTCTGTTTCAGAAGAACAAAAAGAGTTACAACCTTTCACACTCAAGACAATGTCCAGCACCAGAGAAATGTCTCGCACAACCACTTCCACCCAGCATATATCACGATGACAAACAACTCATTCTCTTATCCTTTAGCCACGAAACACCCGACACAAGCGATCTTCCTTAGGCAACCAAAATCCACAAATGCCAAAGGCTAAGAAGCCAACTGCAAAGAAACGCCAAACACCTTATCCCACACCACGGCAGCCCACTCCAAATCCTCGTGCTCCGCCTTCAATACCTACAATCCCCGAGGCAAGAAACTTCGCACCTCCTCGTGGTTACACCCGAACTGTTCCAAACCCAGCTTACCCACAGATTACACTCACGACTGGTGAATTGAACCAAAGCTTTCTCGACTTTATCAGGGATCAGCAGAATGGCACAACCGGATCTCCTGATGTGGTTGAAGGTGGGACTCCTGGCGTTGATATTGTTCCTGATAATGAAGGAGACGATCAAGTCGCATTTGATGATTCTGAGGTGGGTGGATCTCAGCAAGGAAGAACAGAAAGTGTTGAGGAAGTTGTTGGAGAAAATGGTATTGATCAGGTTCGGAATGGCTCGACGCCGGGTCCCATAGTGGACAAGGGCAAAAAGCCTCTGAAGTCACCTAACATCGACGGGATCAAGTCATGGCGACTCATCGGGGCTCTTGAGGACCAGTCACCGCTCCCTGGCCATGTTTCTCCAAGACAACCTCCGAGTCCACCACGAGAATCTCCTCACTCGTACGATCCTGCTCCTCCGGAGCCTCTTACCGAGGACGAGATATGGCTCGAGAAACTCAGACCTGTGCAAGAGTTCAACGACAAGACACCTTGGCCTACGTCTTTCTATGAGAGACCTCACCCAACTCCAGCATGGCATGAAGATTGTCCAGAAGGTTATGAGCCGGCAACTCTTGCTGGATATCCTATCAGAAGGCAGTATCCGATCTATATTCCGGCAGCCCATGACCCAGAGATGGTATTGGATGAGTACGGACACTACTGTGTTGACCTGAGAGAGTCAAGAGAGTGGGATCAATGTTGCATGGGAAAGTGCGAGGGATGCGAGATCTGTCGTCCAGGCCTCTGATCTTCACGGTAGAGAAGGCTAGGACATGCATCTTTCTATGCTTGCGGAACTGGGGCCTCGAGCCAGCTGCACATTACACTGTAAATTTCAAAGATAATAAAACATTACACCAAGCTATTCTTGCGTGACTGTTATTCGCAATGGCAGATGAGCACGCGACTAAACGCTGCATTACATGATTGCAGGAAGGATTGATCACCAAGGTAGTACCTTGATGAAGCGGCGTTGAGGCTTCAGCCATGTCAGCCTGGGCCTGGATGTTGTTCACAGCAGCTGATAGGTCTCGATGGCTCACAGCTCAAGTTGTAGGTGATTGCTTGGTATGTTCGTGCTGATGAACAAGGTTGAGAGGTCAAGCAGGGTCTCTCGGAAGTCGGGCGGACACAACGGTGCGTACGTCGATGATGGTCCTTGCACGGCGCGTGGTGATGGAGAGTGGAGCAGGTCGCGTCTCCTCCAATGGTTGGATCATCGCGACAATGTTGAATTGATCTTTTTGTTTCCCAGCTCTCGACAACCAGACAATTCTTACACACAGCTATGGAGACGCTCACAGCACCATCCAGATCGGATCTGAGTATACCAGTTCCTGGAGTTGGTAAACATTTCGAAATGCACTCGTCAGGCCCATCCGTAAACCCCGCGACGCGCATGCCACCACCTTCGTCTAGCAACCAGGACGGCCACGACCGGTCGCATATGCGAGAACAGGGCCAGCGATCTCCCCAGAACGGAGACAGTACCTCATTCCACAATCAGGTGACTGGCGAGCAGCCTCACACGACTTTATCGACTGTTTCATACGAGCATGACCAGAATGACGCGTCGCAGTCGAGTAGTCGAGTCCGCACTCCAGAAGAAGCGTCGCAGTCCCAGACGGACTCGATATACAGCCCGACAAGACATAAGAGAACCGCAAGCGGGCTTTTGAAGGCTATCGACATTCCTCATGAACAGAGACCACGCGCTGAGAGTGTGAGCTCGGCTGGCAGCAAGGCCGGCGAGGTGAGCCAGTGCCGCGTTCCGAGGTAGCATCTCCTGACCCATCTTCCCAGGCTGCTGCTCAGCTCAAAACTCGACTCGCATACGCAATGGTCAAAGTTCAACACGGCTGGGAACATCGTAACATCAACGAAGTCGAGAAATTGGCTGCCGCAATGCACCCGCGTATGGCTGCGTCGCCGACAGCATCCAGTGCACCCATTGATATTCGGTCACCGCCTTCAAAACGACGTTCCGGAGCGGGCATGGTAACTTGGTCATTGCCAGACTCGAGTCCAGCCATGAACAGCTTGTCGCAAAACGCTCATATGTTCAGACGTCCTTCAGCATCTTCTCCTCCTGCACAAGTCCCATCAACACCTAAATCGCGTCCGCCGCCTGTACGCTCGGCTATGCCGACGCAACAAGCCGAACAAGACGCTATGGATGCTTTGATGTTGATGGGTGGAAGTCCAGGTAATGGTGGCAAGTTTCCTGCTTCGCAGTCTTCTTCGTCGCAACAGACATTGCATTCTCAGTCGCAGCAAAATTGGCATAGTCAAGGATCAGTAAAGCCGCCGAGTCGTCACTATTCGGACTCCCCCACTGCGGCAGACAAATCACCTATGCGACCCATAATATTGAGCCGTAACAACAGCAGTACCTCGGAAGTCAGTATTGCCAATAGCGAAGTCCGTGAAGCAAGGGAGAGGGTGTTGGAGGAGGTTGAAGAGGCGGCATGAATGCGGGTCTAATGTCTGGTAGAGGTTTGTTGTCTTTCCAGGTCTGTGTGGGTATTGAGGGCAAACAAGATACCCTTCTTTCTGTGGAGTTGAGGAGTCCTAGTGGCCATGTGCCTTTCATACCAGCATATATGAGGCGTTTGCTGTTTGTAACTGTAGCATGGATGTATTCAATGCTGATCTCACATGCTGTTCAGTTGTTGCTTGGGAGAGTGAGCATGGTCAAGAGAGCAGGGGTACTCCAGAGGCGATTCGAGTGCAGCCTCACGTGAAGAAGTGGGCAAAAACGACATGGTGGAGGATCAAGGCAGGTACATTCGCTAGCAAAGCCGCTCTTGCCTAATCTCGAGCTTGCAGCTGCTGAAGCTTACAATAAAGAGCAGCGGCGAAGACATTGACTCCTGCCTTCTTCTGCCAACTTCCTCTTCTTGCAACCCCTCACGACCAACACCACGACAACACACTCTCTGCTTGAGTTCTCTGCTCCATCTTTCCAAGATCTGCGCCAGTTTTTGCTCACTACGCACCATCGCACAAATCCACTACGACATTCATTTCCAGTCTCTTCAGGTACCTCACCAAGTCGGCCACGCCACTAGCATGGCTACTATTCCGCCTCCTGCAGGCGCTGGCGCAATTGCTTCTACGGCTGTCGCTACTGTTACAATTCCTGAATCCCCTGTCAAGCAGAACAAAACTCGCACGAAGAAGATTGCTTCAGCTGCTAGAAGGCCCAAACAGTGCTGCTTCAACGAACCAGGTGGTCCATGGCCTCAGTATGTCACTCGCCTCAGGATCGGGACCTTGATCATTTTCACTGACTGTTTTTCAGCAACGTCATGCTCCAGGCTGCCACCTGTGCTGACATGAAGGAAAGAATGATGACCCTCATTGTCGGTAAAGAAGAGGCACACTTTACCTGGTTCCATGAAGTCCTCTCGTTCCACTCATCTTTCTTTGCTGGCGCTATTAAGTACTCCTGGTCTACTGAGTCTAAGGACAAGATTGTGCGCATGCCTGAAGACTCGCCTGATGTTGTTCGCGAGTAAGTTCAATGCCAACTTACCATGACCTCAGTGACTAATCAGATCTTCTCAACTCAGGTTCATCCGCTGGATCACCGATCACAAAGTCGGCGGCTACGGCGCGAGTTCCAACAACCCTTCTCTCACACCTTGGTCCTACTGGGACTTGATGGCTGAGCTCTACATCTTCGGCAACAAATACAACATCCCTCGTCTGCAGAATGTTGCTATCAATGAGATCATTACTCTCTTCCAAGAGCAATTTGCCTTCCCTCGCGCTTCTACTATCTACAAAATCTACGAGTGTACTCCGTTGGGCGTCTCGCTCCGCAGACTTGTCACGGACGTCGTCGTCCTCTCTCATGAGAATGTTGAAGCTCTTATCGACGGTCAGTCTCGCTTTGGTGACGGCTTCCACTTCGAATTCATCCATGATTTGATCAAGCGTCTCTACAGAGCTGCAACGCACCCTGACGGTTTTCAGTCGCAGCGAAAGACCCGCAAGGATTGGGGCCTTGTCAGCCGCTGTCTCTATCACGTTTCTGAGCTCGATGCCCGCTCGAACGGCAAAGAGGTTGGTGTGCATTGATCCAATCTCGGTTTTTTCAGTCTCCGCTAATTGCTTCCTAGATTCTTGAACGCTCACGTGCTGAAGGTCTGCCTTAGGGAATGAGAATCATGAAAGCCAATCGTTCGTGTTTGCCCGGGTAGCATGTATGGGACCAACAAGCATTGCTGTACTATGACTCTGTCATACTCTGTACATGATGTACAGTAAGAAAAGCTGGAGGATTGCGGCTTTAAAAACAAGTTGTGAGAAGGAATCGGTCAAGGCTGGAAGGACATTGCTGTGCTAATGCACATGAATTGCTCGCGAATATATTATCAATCTCAAACAAATGTTTATAACAAGGTCTAACGCTCAGAAATCGATACAATCACCTCGAACCGGTAATAGGAAGTATGAATCTTTGTTGGCTGAACCCAGCCTTGAATCTTCTACCGGTGCCACTACGCTGATTCCACAAGCAACGTTGCTCTCAGTTAGCTTCATTCCCTGTGTGACACTGCCGCAGTCATGTCAAACAGAAGGATTCGGTCATGATGCGGCTGAACAATACTGCTAGCATGTGACTCTTAGGGGATTTGTACTGTCATCAGGAACGGCCGGCTGTGTGACAATCTACGATCAAGATTCCGAGGATATAATTCTGAACTGCCAACCTCAAGTCGATTGGTCGATGGTCGAAGGATAAAGAATGGTCCCGTTAGAGGCCCAGAATCTAGTGCCTTGTTGTGCGCAACTCTGATGCCAACTGATGGCTCCAACAAAGCCAGAAGAAGATCTAAAGCACCGGCCAAGAACAGCAGATTTTGGTGTCCACGTAAGGAAACGCATTTGCCAACTTGCAGTGTCAAGTTTTTGAAGCTTCTCAGTGGCAGGTGGTAGCTGATCATCGATCCGAACCAATAACCATGGAAGAAAAACCAGGAACTCGATCACATGTCGCCTGACACAAGGATAGTCTGACGTACCACTTCTTCCACAAATATTCTGGGATATCGCACTTCCTACCCGCAGGTTTGCAGCCTGTTTCTTTTGAACCGCCGCATTTGAGCCTTTTTAAGCCGTCTCTTGTCCACTTTTTCTTTCTCCATCATCAACCACTTCTCTCAACTTTTTGTTCTGCATATATGTATGCTGGAGGGCTACCTCTCACTTCTCAGATGCTACCTCTCCCTACCTTCTCGTCACCTGGGCTGTGGGCTGCCTCTCGTTTACAGCGGCTGCCTCAAGCACCGAGTATTATATTCAAGCATCGATATATACCTTCGTTACGGATCTGTCGTCTACTGGTGGAACCATCCGCCACACTCAGACTCTTCACTGCCCTCAACTTCGTACTCTCGACAGAACTCCAGCCGCCTGCTTCTCTCATGCCCCGGCTCGGGGCAGAGAATTTATATAACAGCTCGTCACCATCAAGGACTCTCGCTTGGTATTTCTTATATATATGGACCATTCCTCCTCAATACGCCGGTCTAGAAGCTTCGCACGCGCATCTTCCAAGCCAAAAATCACCTGCTCGAAGGGTGGAGACGTCTGCGCGGCAATGGAGTGGTGACTCTATGCCAGGAGACTCGCAGCTGGGCGGTGAACCTGAAGGCCGGCCAGACTCAACAGAGCGAGCGCAGGTCACAGGTATAGGACTGACGATCGGCGCTGCCATCCTCATGGGTGGCACTTTCATGATCACACCCTTGAAGGAGGGTTCTCCTGCGAGGGTCATACTAGATAGCTCTGAACATCTGCTGAAGAGCAGAAAGAAGAAGGAGAAACGAACAGGGGTACTCGCAGCCCTGGATTAGATCCGCGACTCTCACGGGTGGATGATCGCACAACTATAGATCGTACTCACGACTTCCACAGATCCATATGTAAGGAACAAACATGGAACAGAGGCATCCTGACGCTCTTCATGCCCAGTCCCGCCTCAGTGGCGGACAAAAGTTGACGATCGATAGCATTCTCTCTGACCTTTGATCAACGAATTTGGGACCGATCTGCTGCATGACGAGCAGAAGATCGGACAGACATGCGCTCTATCCGCTCTTAGTATTGGATTCACTACTTACTATATACGACTGAATCGCCTGCATTGGGAATTTCTGACAAGGAAGAGAGGTGCATAACTCAATGACCAGCCGTCTCAATCCTTGGGTAATAATACCCCAACATCCAACTCATCTGGCGACAGACTACCTTTATCTAACACCGAGCCCGTTGTAATCCACAACCACGGCTCTGGTGTAAGATACGTGCCACAGAGTCATCCTCTCTTGAAAACACCTCAAGCATATATATTCGTCAGAATGAAAGATTCACTTGAACGCCATACAATGGTTCTACCTTCTTAGCCGAGCTTGATTTACCACTGGCTTCCTCTTCAGGACTCTAAGCTCAATTTTCGATCGACTGTTGCATCATATGCTGGGAGGTTTGGACTGCTCCATGGCATCAAACACTTGTAATCGCCATCAGTCTGGTGGTCTTAATCCTCCAGCATGACCAGCAACAGGCCTGCTGCCTCAGAGCATGGAAAAAAAGACATGCGCAGACACTAAAGTTTACGAACAAAATAAACCTCAGCCTGGGCTCTGCCATGCTATTTCAGTTTTATTCGCGATGTTGACTAAAAGCGATCCATCAAGCCGGGCGTCTAGCAAACAGCATATCTCTATATATACTCGAAATCGATGCACTATCTCTTGGCCTCGATATCTATATCGTTGTCCTTTATTCGATTTGAGACATTCTGTTTGAGATATCCTGGATACTCCAGGTACCACAAGAACAACCACGATATTCAGACCCGATTTGAACTTTGTACTGGCTTGGTTTGAACATATTTCAGAATTTGGAAACGCAAGATTTTATATATTAGCGGCATTACAACCTTCTCGGCCGCCAGCTCACCGACTTCTGCAACGTTATGTTCTGAATCTTGAGTGCTACTATTCTTCCCAAGAAGAGGAAGAAGAAGCGAGCACAAGAGGGAAAGACAACGATTCGCAGCGAAAAGAGGTCTTGCTGCCTAGCCGTAAACACACCTTTGCTTCGTGTTCCAATGCGGTTATTCGTCGACTTCTCTTGGACATTCTCTTGCTCATACAGCAAGGACAAGCGTACTGTCTTGAACAAACATGATCGCAAGCTAAGCTCCAGCTAAGCCCGAGCCTCTTGAGCCGCTACGATCACACTTGCCGCAGCTCAGTCATCCTGATATATACATACATATACCTGCGGACATCAGCCCAGATATGTCGCCGTGGTTAGTATGGGCAACGCTCTCCTCCACCGTATCATTGTTTTCTCAAAAAGGCTGGCGACGATCGCGACAATACATCAAGTGTGTAGGACGGAAGGACCTTGTGCATGATCCGTGGTCTGGGTTTATCTGAGTGTATATATCCGGTGCCTTTTACTACCGATGCAACACAGGCGAGGACGAGTCAAAGACTACGCGCTGCTCGGCGATCGAGATCCAATAAGCAGCACATCAGGCTCGTTGAGTGCAGAAACAATGTGATGATCTCAGGTCAACTGGAGCTCGAAGATGACTACTTCGCGTGGTTGGCGCAATCAAGACAGTTCTTTTAATCATGTTCCGGGTTTCTTGGGGTTGAGAAGCACTATACCTGGCTAACGACTTTCGAATAACATTCATTTGACATCTGTACGTTGTGCAAGCAGATCAATATGAGAAGATGCTGTAGAAACGCACTCCGAGCTTGTGTGAATGCTCATCCAGCTTGATGTTGAGTTCGAAGCCTCCGATGGTCAACACTCCGGGCACGACGTTGTGCTGAACTCATGGACTTGACGAGAAGGGCATACACCGTCCTCTAATATAATCACTGCCAGCGTTGATTCAGAAGCGAGATCGAAAAAGATCAAGAGTGATAGCGATGGAAAAAAGCGAAAAGTAAGATCAAACAGCGACCGACAACTTGAAATAGTCCATCATACGTAGCACCGCTTTCTACAAACCAGGCAACTGTCGACGAAACTGATTTGTCGTATTGATTGCATATGATTCTGGTAGCAAACAATGGAGCCCTCTGAAACCTGCAGGAACCGGTGATAACTGATTGGCTTTGTATCCTGGTGTATGAAGCTAATGTTAGCAGCGTCTTGAGATAAAAACAAATCATACAGATTCTACGGACCTAGAATTAAGGTAGATGGAACAGCACAGCCTCCAAGTGTGCCATATTATCAAGTTCTTGTATCAGGAAATAGCAATTCGAAAGCAATGCCAGGTAAGTAGAAAAAGACTTGTTCTTATTAAAACTCCTTCTTCACCTTCCACGATTGTTTTCATCAGCACCGACGGAAAGGAAGAAAACATCCTCCACTGCTGTCATTGGCATCGATAAAGAACATCCATTCAGTGTTGGAAGAGATCAAATCCCGTTTCCAGCATGTGTGGCTACCATGAACTTCAAACCTCCTGCTGTGGTGAGAAGACAGGCTTCTTCCCTTCCTCTGACCACAAATGCACCCACTACTTCACGAACAACCGCTACTGTCGTACCGGTTCGGTTCACAGCTGGATCCTCACCTCTCCCCCTCTTACCACACGCAAGAAGTGCGAGAACTGCAGAAAGGTAGACGAACACGACCAAGCGCTTCTCCAAGCTGAGATGAAGAGACAAGAAAAGCAGATGGAGAAGGAAAGACTGGAGCAAGAAGAAAGAAGAAATCAGGAACAAGCTAGGGAGTTAAGACTGTGGGACAAGGAGTTGAAGAGGATTCAAGAGGAGAGGAAGAGCGGTAAGGAAAGTGCAGCGGATGCTTTGAGAAGTCAAATGGCTGGCTTGAAGATCAAGAACGGAGGTGACACTTCCAGATCGGAAGGAAGCAGACGCAGACGCTCTGATGCCATGGATGATGTTGATTGATGGCTTTGTGTGAAGAATGAGGTTGGAGGATGAGAGCTGAGAATCTGATGATTGATGAGAATGTTTGGTATCGAACTGCAAAGAACGAATTGCATGTATCCTCTTTGCCCAGTGTACCTTGTGCCATCCACGGTCTCTTTGGACGTGAGCTGGATTGTGATTCTTCTCTGCATTCCAATGGCCAGTAAAATCGCCAGTAGTCGGTGCGGGATCATGATTACGCGCCACACACGAGCCATGGATCGGTATAAAGGTTCCTAGTGGCCTCAAGCTTCCACACCACATGGGCACAAAGTGAAGTCAAGAGAATGAGCAGAAGACACAAGAGTCGATGGTGCAATAGCCAGACCTTTGCTGACTTCTGCACAGAGCATAGCACAAAGCTTCGATACTCCGGTCGGTGACAATCTCTAGGATGCTTGGGCCTTATTCCTGACGGCATTGGAGAAATTGTAGACGGAAGAGCATCACGGGATACTGTAGCTGGTGCCTCGATAGAAAGAGATTGATTTGGTAGACATGACCCAGGGCGGACTTCATGACCAGAGACTCGTACAGTCTTGGAAGCAGAGCAAGACGTCCGGAGCGGAAGATCTACACGATGTATAATCATCGATAACGAGGCCTGGAGAGGCTAGACCATTATCCTGACCCGGACGTTGTTTTTCGTGACTCTGTGTGACATCCGCTCGCACCTGAGCAGCATGTATAAGTGATCCACTTCGAGAGCAATTTGAAGCTCGCGAAACAAAATACTGCACAAGAACAAGGATCAAAATACCGATTAGCAAGCCATAGATTCTGCCTAGTTCGTTGATGACTCCGTAAACGGAATGCTACAGACCTGTACGGAAGTTCAAGGACATTCGCACCTGCCGTCTCGTGTTAGCTGCAGCCTTCCATTGTGTAGACGGATAGGCGTCGAAGGCACCAACTCGTCGTCTCGGCATCAACACACAGACATAAACAGAAGGTGCCCTCCATCTACTTCTTCTTGCAGGAACCCGACACGCTCACTACTACCAACTCCATCAGCCGCACTTACCACAATACATCATCATCTCAGCTCAAGACATCAACATCGCCATCACAATGTGCACTAGAAGAGTCAGTCGCTACAACACCTGCCCTTACCGCTATAACAAGACCCTTGAGGAGAAGCTGTGCCTCAAGAAGGGTCTCATCGCTCCTTGCCCTCCTTGGGAGTGGTTGCTCATCAACGAGCTTCCCAATGCTGAGCCCTGCCCTTGCGAACAGTGCGCAGACGCTGCCGAGCGCCGCCTAGAGCAGCAGAGTCCTGCTATCAAGGCCAACGACATTTCTCAGTAATGGCTACAAGGTATAGACTGAGAACAGAATGCTCTAGTGATCGAATTTGCTGACAGGGGTGTGCTAGAAACCTGCTGAAGAAGTCAACATGGTCACAAGCTGAATCACAAGAAGCACGGCATGGTCCAGAGAAGCTGACCTCAAATCAAAAATGGTCATAAGCGGGTTGAATGGATGAAAAGTTCGGCGGAGGATGTTTTTCAATTCGTCAAGATCGTCGTAATCACATCTCCATCTCATCAGGGTTGTATCCCTTCTTCTTACCCTCCTCCAACTTTCTCTTCGTCTTTTGTTTCGAGTCCTCAATCCAAGCATCGTAAGAGCCGTCTGCAATCTTTGCAGCAGTGACGCTCTTCATCAACTCACCCACGAAACCGACAAAGTTGTGTTTGCGGAGGGCATTTTCCCATTGCCATGCGCGACGCTTCTCTTCCTCACGGTACAGCATATCTTCATCTCCGAACTCTCTTGCTTTTGCGCGTAGATCTTGACACATAGCCAGTAGGTTGAAGCGGATCTCGTTCGAGGGGTATCTTTCGATGCGGCGTTGAAGGACGGGGATGACCTTCTCGGCGAAGTCTGTGGGAGTACAAGGACCGTGGTTGATGGGAGCTTCTTGAAGACCGTCGAGTTCGTAGAGCTTGCCATTTATGCTAGTGTATGCGATGAAGTGGAAGAGGTCGTCGTCTTGGGTGGCCATGCGGGTTTCGTCTGACACGAACGGCGAACTGCGGGCAAAAGAGTTGTGTGTATCGCGGATGAGGTCGCTGTTACTGAGAGCTTCACCACGAATCTGAGTGTGTCAGCTTGATTACTAGCCGTGCTTGTAGCGCACAACATACGTCTGGTGGGAAGCCGGCGGTAAAGTCCTTGAAGTCTGTCAAATGAGGACCCAACTCGACACCATCGGCGTTGTCCTTGTTCATCAAGACACTGAGCAGCGCTTGTGTACCACAGGCATTTTGAATCGTCTGAGCGGCAAACCACACCTTGCCCTTGCCATCGCCTCCACTGCCTGCGTCGTCCAGGTTGTACGTTGCTTCGAAGTCGAATTGTCCATCTAGCGGTCCGTCTGATTTGCGACCTTCATTGTTATACTTGAAGAGGAAGATGACCCCTAGCGGTGAGAGTTGACCCAGTGATTGTGCGTCTAATGAGATGAGCTCCTCAAACTGCACGTTCTTGACTCCGAGATTCTCTAGCAGATACGTGAAGACGCCCTTATTGAAGTCAGCATGCGCAGAGTGATGATGGAGACGTTCTACTCACAGCGTCTGACTCGATTGTGTTCCAACCTCCTGACATGGTTGCTGGAGTCAAAAGATGAGGATGTTCAAGTTGTCAAGCTTGTCGCCGTGCAAACATTCATGCGTCATTAGCCATACAGCTTCTGCCAAGCCCGCTCGGTGATCGGCGTTTCGGCTGCATCAACCTCCGCTTGCCAGCCCATACCGTTTTTGCAAAAGGAGGTGCCCCAAGGAAATTTTTCATTTGTCTAGCAAAAACTTGTATCGTATACATGTCACGCGAGCAAAAGATGGAGTAGCTGGGAATCGAACCCAGAACCTTCTCCACTCAGTAATGCTCGAAGAGCAATGCTAAGAAGATGTCATACCACTAGACCACAACCCCAATTGATGTGAGGCTTCGTTTAATGCATCACATAGATTTGTTTGTGTTGCCGTCCACCGCCACACAGCGAATCGACGAAAGCGAAGACCATTGCAAAGACAAGAATAAAGTACAGCATGATTCGTGATTCATGAGATTGACTTCTTTACAGCTTGCTAGCTTCTGCTCCCTTCTCAAGCTCAATGACTAGCTTGCCGAACTGACTGGCATTCTTGATGTCCTCGAAAAGACCATTGATAGCCTCGAGATTGTCAATTCCAGTGACTGTCCTTGAGACCACAGGCCGGATGTTCTTAGACGACACGAAGCTGACCATATCGGCAAATTCTTTTCTAGAACCCATGGTCGAGCCACGAAGGTCAATGTTCTTGAGGACAGCGGCCATCGTGAAGGGCATCTTTGGACCTGTTGTCATGCCATACGAGACGATGACACCACCAGGCTGTAGATTGTCAGTATAGCAGGAGGTTTATGGAGTATGGAAGATGCTCACCTTCAAAATCTTGAATGTCTTCGCGACAATATCACCACCAGCACCGTCAATAACAGTATCGAGGAACTTTCTGTCCTTTGGTAGTTGCTCCAACAATTTCTTCTCCCAATCCTCTTCCTTGTAAATGGCACCTCCTGCGGCACCTAGCTTCTTGGCTTTGTCTAACTTCTCTTGACTCCCGCTCGTCACGAAGACGTTCGCACCAGCGGCAGTTGCGAACAGCAATGCCATGAGTGCCACACCACCCCCAATGCCAGTGATCAGCACATTACGGCCAGGCTTGCAGTTGCCACTCTTGGTGACAGTCGCTCTCCAAGCGGTCAGCCCTGTAAGAGGCAATGCTGCGGCTTCGGCATTCGAGAGATGCTTGGGTGCCTCCTCCAACTCAGACGCATCAATGACCAGACTCTCGGTCAAAGTGCCCAGAGGGTTGAGTTTTGTTCCGCCAAGTATAGCGTATCCCTTTGGATCTTCAGGACCCTCAGGGTCATCTTTCCATCCAGTACCTGGGTTGAGGATGACACGCTTGTTCAGCCATTTCTTTGCTTCGGCAGACGAGCCGGTCGATGTCACAATTCCAGTGCCGTCTGCGAGTAGTGGTACACCGAATGTCGTGCCTGGGTATAGGTGCTGACGGATGAAGTGATCTCGGTGATTCAATGCTGCAGCGGTGATTTTGACGACGACTTGATTGTCCTTGGGCGTGCTTTCGGGGACGTTGATCTTCTCCAGAGGATAGTAAACTTGGCCGGGCTTGCCGTCCACCTTGCGAATTGAGATAGCAGCAGGCATTTTGTTGATGAACGTATGTCACGAATAATTGAATCTATGCGCAACACCGATCGATTTATCTTCTTAGATGGTTACAAATCAATAATACCAAGAAGACTCCTTTGCCCCGTCCATGCGGGTATTGCGGGGCGTCTTTATCAAGGTGGGGAGAGCTCACTGGAAGATCGCCTTGAGCCGAGGCTCTTTGACCAGAGATGCTGACTCAGCTTTGTGCAACTTCACGTCCTGGTTTGAGGCTTCATTGTCTTCGAGAGAATCAATATCCGGCCAACACAATGGCATCAGCTGTCATTTCATCTGCATATTCAACATATCAATCATAGCCATGAACACATTCGTTCTACCAGCGGACATTCCTGCCCCTCGTCCCTCCGAGGTCCTATCGTGTTCCAATCTGACCTGATAGACACATCAAACTCTCCACAATGTCGCTGATAGGCCCTCTCAATCGATGCGACGATGCATGGCGTCTGCAATATTTCTCTCCAAGGTCTCTTGGCGCATTTCTGCTAGACGACGATTCCATCTGACACAGTCTGGATGCTCGCAAGGGATGTTGGTCCCGCCAAAGTGCTCCAACTTCTCATACTGCCACTCGTTGGACGGACACTGCACACCCGTGCGTCTGGCGTCTCTACAATAGTACTTGTACACAAGCTCATGGCGGCATTGGTACCAGACTTTACGCTGCTCTCGGCACATGTTGAGCTTGGTACTGAGTTGCTTGTCCTGTATCAGTTCTGTCAGTCGAGCGACACAACTGGAGCTGCTGGAGTTCTTACCTTGAAGGCTTCTTGGATTTCTGTCTGTCTCTTTCGGATCCTTGACAGTGATGTATCTGCCATTGAGGTATTCGTATTTTTTTATACTGTCCTTGCCCATGGGTACAACGAACTGGGTGCTGTGGCCATTGTACAGCACAACAGCCACGTCACTCTTTCAAGTATCCTACTTTGACCTCTACTCCGTCACGAGGCATCCAGGCGTGGAATTTGTAGGCTTTCAAATCCGGATTTCGAGTGCTGACTCCATTGTCCTTGCAAGTTGGACATTCATTGCGGTGCGGAACAACTTCATGCTGGCATTGAAGCCAGTCACAAGCTCGTCGTCTCTCCAATGCCAATTTGCATGGTTTGATCAGCGTCTCGCTTTCATGTCGGCAACCTGGCCAGACCATTCTCTCGTATCGACACATGACAGGGCTGGATTTGATAAGCTAAATGCAAAAACAAGCTTCAGGCCTACAAAATCGTTGATCCTCATCGACAAGAAAAAGCAGCGAGACTCTTGGCCTTTCACAAGCTCCCTGTCTTGTATCCTACTTGGAGAAGCTTCTTCATCTCCCTTTCCCCAGGTCGTGGCGTTCTGTACCACATCCACCACGCTTTGTGCTACAATCCAAAAGCAGGTCCCCTTGGAGGTCAGCCCTGTCTGCTGACAGCATGACTTGCGAAACAACACCTTTGTTGCAGTTAAATGATGCTAAATGCTCCTGGTACCAATTTGAGCTTGCTAACGAGCCATTAATCCCGTGGACTTGGTTCTGGAACTGCGGCTCAGGAATCCTTCAGACATATCATGACTCACGTCTTGAAAGCCTCTTGCAATAGGTCACATTGAAGGTGACCGGTCGCTTTTCCAGCTGCTCGATCGATCCGCAGAGTCAGCATCTGTAACACCTCTGCTGCTGAGCGCTCTCAACAACTTGCTGCTTCTCGTTTTGTTCAACTCGCTCCGCTCTGCTTGAGGTGACTTTGATCTATACACCCCATCTGATTCGCACATCCTTTCGCATGCCCTCTAATGATTTGTGGGTTTTCTTTCTCGGCTACGCACTGTGGACATTCCTTTGTCCTTCGAGGATGACTGTATCACACGCCACTACCTTCCTCTGCGAACGTGCTCCATGCCGCGAGCGACATTGTATTGGCCGTATGCACGGAAATTGATTTGCCCGCCAGAAGGCTAAATCATCTTCCTTGTGGCTTGTTTGGTCATGGATCTGGAAGGAAGTGCACACACCCTGGTTACGCGACTGGTCTCTCTGTTCAAGTATTGTGTCAATCTGCTGTCGTTGTTACTGATGATGCTGCAAGCTCTTTTGCCCATCCGACTGCAAGACCCCTTGCTGTGAATGTTATCACTGTCTCCAGAATCGGACTGGTCCAATGCAGCGGATTTGCGGTCTGAAACAGAAAAACCCCTCCAGGAATGCTTGACTACCAAGCAGTGTTTGCCGACGCTTCGAATCGCGTTGATGCAAGCAGAGTGAGAGAGTTGCTCATGCGTATCAGGCTGAGCTCGGACGCCGGCGGATTAATGCACCAAGCGATATATGTTGCATAGTTCTGGGTTCCATCAACGGACAAACGGACCAGTCATTCCCGCAGCCGGGCGCCTCTCTTGGGTGCCCTATGGTATAACGGTCGGGTGGTTTGTTTGTCTAAACCCTGCCGTCACCTTCGGGTTTCTTTTTGACGGTCTCGAGTTCGATTCTTCCACCAACCGATTTATTGCTTTTGGCATTGTGAATTTCATCTCTGACCGGCTACACGACAGCGCAATATGGCGACTTCGAGTCTATCGTCGGACTCTGAAATGCACACTGCAACCTCGTTCAAAGTTTTCAGCTTTCATAGCAAGATGGCTCAACACCAATCCGTCAAAAATGCGATCTTTGGATAAAGATCTCTGGTACAGACTTGTTTTTGTGGCTTTTGCCGCCGTTTCTGTTATCTCTCCTGGTCGCGTCTCCAGTCCCGTATTGTTTTCCATAGTGTTCTCAGTAAACTGAGAGGTACGTTGGGAGCCATGGAGACATAGTTTCCTTCAGGCACCATACAATCAAGTGTTTCTTCAGGCAATTCCACAGCACTTACCGCAGGCCACATCGTGAAATAACATGAAATGTGGTTACTACTCTCGAAGGGGTACTGTTGCAATCGAAATCTTTTTGTGCAATGATATGGTAAGCCATGTTCAGGGAATCAATCATGGAGACTCAGCGACATTCACGCAACTGGAGCATATGAGGGTAAACTTCTGTGTGTCAAAAACTCTTCGGTCGAGCAATACTCGGATTGCAAAAGTACTGTGTCTTTTGTCAGCTGTAAACCAAACTCTGATGACGACCGGAGTTTGATGCACAGATTCTGTTGCCGCAACGACCTCGACGGAAAATGTCCTTCACTCTCTCGTCATGAATCACGCTTTCACACCATCATGGAATTTCGCTTCCTGTATGCATGAGCATCTCGCCGCCACTTCCTTCTCGAGAAGCCATCACGCCACGACGCATCTACACCTGCGCAGCCAACGGCGATGGAAGACCCATATCAGGACGTCATCAGGGGCTCGCCAGTGGAGCGCAAGCCTGATCGCGCCGCTCTTGATGCCGCCATCGACAGAGATGCAGGCACAAGCATTGGAGCTCAAGACCACGGTGTTCAGCCCCTAAACCCTCCAGACGACCCACCAGAGAACCTCTCAGGAGCGCAGATTCAGACTCGCGTAGAGGCTTTGCCTCAGAAAGAGACAGCACTGATCGACTATGACCTGGGAACCTGGAACTCCCTCACCCTTGGCTCAACAACACAAGATGGCTGGGTCCAAAGGTGGTCGTTTGAATCACACATCGTGCACTTTCCATCCAACTTTGTGAGTATGATTTGTAGCAGATCCAAGACGCTGCTGACTCGTAAATTTAGAGTGGAAGGAAAGTAGTGGCTGAGTATGGTGGTCTACCAGTAGTTTCGCACATGGAGGGCTACAGTGACGCTACTGATTATCGTTCATGTGATTGGGAGGCGGCCACTGACTGTGCAACAATTGGTCAACGCGTTCATAAGCATATCTTCGATGCTTCTATAGCAGAATACACGCCGCGCATCGTAAGTCCTACCTGAGATGATTTAATGCAACTCTGACAGACATACAGCGTAGGCTGCCAGACGTGCCGATCTTCCCCTACGACAATGTATCTCCTTCTCCTGAACGCCAGCCAGCCACGCCTGTCCACATTCATGGACCTCTATCGATGCGCCATTTTGCCGCCTCTTCCAACCAGACAAGTCGTGAACTCACGCGTGACAGAGGAAAAGTTCCCGACGACGACAGCGCTGGAGAGCCCCATCGACGACGTCTCAGAAGCCGCAGTCCAATCATAGTTGCACGCCCCCGCCTTGATCGCGACCGCGACGGCTATGGTGCTCGCCGTCAGAGAGACGTCAGCCTACACTACAGCGATGGAGGCAGAGCCTCACATGACGAGCCTACTCATTACAACAACGGGGATGGCCACTATCGCGAAGCGCCTCACAGTATTGTTCCACAACAGGTTCGTGACAATGAACACCCCAACGAGGCTAGTCATCACCAAATCCCAAGCACGAACCAAAACGGCATCACTGATTGCCTTTCTCCTGAACCTGGTCATGTCGTCCCTCACGGTACTGGTCTCACTGACGTCCAGTTTCAGAGAGAGAAGAACAAGACTTCGATCTGCTGTAACTGCTGGACCAATGGCCGACCCTGTGATCATCAGTGGCCGTGCCGTGAATGTAAGGTCAAGGGCAAGTCTTGTGCCTATATCGCCTGCCCTATTGGCAAATGCCCGCTCGAGGTCAAGTGCCCCGCCTATCACATCTCGCCTGGGCTCCCTGAAGAGAAACGTAAAGTAGGAAGTCCCATGCATTTGCTGGCACTGTTGGGTCTCAATTGCTCTATCATCGAATCCTACGATGTACGCAAGATTCAGGAGAAAGTTCAGGATCCAAACTCTGCACAGCAGATCTATCTTCTGCTCGAGAAGGAGTTTGAACAGGCTGCGCAGCTTGTGCCGCAAGGAAAGAAGCTTGAGGACCCGGCTGCCAGGAAGCTGTTGAGAGAGTCGGAAAAGGTGCCTGCTATGCGTGAAAAGACTTTGAGATTCAAAGCCAGCATGATCGCTAAGCTGGTCCAGCAGCTGAAGTATGCATTTCCCATCATATCCTGATACATCCGCTTACCATCTACAGGAGCCAGCCATACAAGGAGCTCTGGAAACAGTATCACAGACAGCAGAGATTTGGGCCTACCACCAGAGGTTGAGATTGTGTCTTTGTTTCTTTCATAATGTGCAGAGGCTCTTGGTACATTTCATTGCTGCATGAACGCGAGCAAAGACTTGAATTGTGTAGGGCCAAATGATATCGAGCTCAGAAGGCAAGATTGTGAGGCTGCCGGAAGGTGTTGCATTTGATGGTCGCTCAGCAATCGGTCAAGGGTCGGTGCATTGCAGTATCTCTTATACTACCGCCTCATAAGACGATCACCTCCGTGTTCAATGGTCATATTGAGTGTGGTCAGAGGAATACCTGTGGTAGATGCCAGCCCAATGTGTCATTTTCCCTATCACCTAGGTATTCCTGCGTCAAAAACATCTGATCACTGATTTCGCCCCCTGAGAAAAAGCATGTATTGTCAAACTTATCAAAAAAAATGAAGTGAGTAAGGCATCATCAGTCTTCGCGTGTTGCAGACAAAATATCTTGCAACGATGGTAATCAGTTGAGAACAGGATTGGAGAAAGTCACAGACAGGGTCGTACCTATGGCGAAACCAGACCCTTGAGGAATTTGCTACCACAGCTCTTCTTCATCGCGACTTCCATCGTCGGCATCGTGCCAAAACATCCCGATCGGACCGCCGCTCATGCTACACACGCGATAAAGTAGTACGAGCTGATGGAGTGCTTGCTCGTGCACTTGGAACAGATTATCTATGACCTCCGAGACTTCGCCCTGGTCATGTCCGAATGCAATGATTTCATGAATACTGCTCGACTACAGTTGCACCGTCGGCCTCCTCCATCCCGTCCAAATGGCCGATATCTCATGATCTGAATGTTTGTTCTTTCTTGCAATGGCAAACGAAGAAGAAGTTCCGGATTGTACAAAGCAAATCCCGGTACACGGCATGCACAGTGGCCAAACCCCGAATCGATTGCGACACCACCGAACTTCGAAACAGCGTACGGCAGCACATACCAGCTTATCTCGGGATCTGGTATACTCGTTGTTCTCGAAGTGTGTTCTAGCACATCATACGACAACTCGAATGTCAGGCATCTTGACCCGAGAATGTTACGATAGCAATGTTGGCCTGAACGCATTACCACTGCATTGACGATGAGGAGCACCGAGCTGTATGCGGTGTCGGAAGTGTATGGAAAGGCTATGATAATGGTAAGTCAGATATATAAACCTCGTCCACCAGGACGATGGCATGGAACCTCACATTCAATCACCACAACAACTTCCTACACCAAGTCAATCATCCTTTGATCCAACAATCACCTTCAAAATGGTCGCTACTATTAAGAAGTACAAGGCTGCTGCCGTCAACGCCGAGCCTGGATGGCTCAACCTTGAGCTCTCGGTTCAGAAGACTATTCACTGGATCAACGAGGCTGGCCAGAACGGCTGCAAGCTGATTGCCTTCCCTGAGCTCTGTATGGATGTCTTCTTCCATCGTACTTGCATGATCTCTGACAGAATCAATACACAGGGATCCCTGGCTACCCTTACTGGATGTGGCGTGTCAACTACCAAGAGTCACTGCCTCTTCTTAAGAAGTACCGCGAGAACAGTCTTCCCAGTGACAGCCCTGAAACGCACCGTATCCGTGCAGCTGCAAAGGAAAACCAGATCTTCGTTTCTCTTGGCTACTCTGAGGTTGATCTCAACTCGCTTTACACCACTCAAATCTTGATCTCACCAACTGGTGATATCTTGAACCACCGCCGCAAGATCCGTGCCACTCATGTTGAGAGACTTGTCTTCGGAGACGGTATGTGACATCTATTCATAACAACCAGACGGATATCTGACATTAGAATAATAGGTACTGGTGACACCACTGAATCAGTCGTCGACACCGAGATCGGTCGTATCGGCCAACTCAACTGTTGGGGTGAGTGTGATGCAACAATATCGAGCTGGATCACATCGGCTAATATGACCAGAAAACATGAACCCCTTCCTCAAGTCCTATGCCGTCAGCAAAGGCGAACAAGTCCACATCGCCGGCTGGCCTCTCTACCCTCACGCCACAACCCTCAAGTATCCCGACCCCTACACCAACATCTCCGATGCCAATGCCGACATCGTTACTCCCGCCTACGCCATCGAGACTGGCTCCTTCACCCTCGCCCCCTTCCAAATGATATCCAAGGAGGGAGTCGATCTTCAGACACCCCCCGGTAAGGAGCGCGAGGACCACAGAATTTACAATGGAAACACAAGAATCTACGGCCCTGACGGTCAACTTCTGATCACCAAGCCCAGCGACGACTTTGAGGGTTTGGTATATGTCGACATTGATCTTGATGAGACACACCTGAGCAAGGCTTTGAATGATTTCGTAAGTACCTCGAACAATCCAGTCTCTACGCTGTTTGTAGGCGATGCTAATCAATTTAAAAACAGGGTGGTCATTACATGCGCCCTGACCTTCTCCGTCTTGTCGTCGACACTGACCGCAAGAGTCTGGTCAACAGAGTTGATGGTAGTGGCAAGTACATTGTTGAGAAGACGGTGGACCGTGTGGGCTTGAGCACTCCTTTCAAGGACTTGCCCATTGCTCAGAAGAGCGAGGCCAACTCTACTCCCCAGGATCAGGAGTAAGGAGTGACCTGAATTTTCAAAGTGGCATATCCATAGTAGCTTTAGGTCTCTCCCCTCTCGTTCATGCAAAATTTTTCCTCTTTGAACAAAATGATTGATCTTCTTGATATATCCATCCAAGTAGTCGTCAGACGACACATGCTTGACTGTCTTCAAAGGTCAAAAAACGTTGTGGCATTTGGAAAAATGTTGTAATTCCATGTTTAGCTTATGCACATTAACAACTTCCCTGAATCCATTCATGAACAACACCAGCAATCTGAGGGCTGTTCTTTTCGAGATAGCCAAAGTGACCGTTACCGGTAATATTCCTATCGGCAAGCTTGATCCATTCAGCAGCAACGCCAGCTTGTTGCAGGAAATCGATGACACAGTGTTCGTATGTGATATGAGGGCTAGCACTACCCGTAAGAGCGACATATTTGACCTTGGCAATTTCGGGAAGCTTGTGAATTGTTCCGGTCTGCATGTAACAGCTGCGTTTGGCAGGCGTATCGTCTCCAACAAGCTCGTATGTCAGCTCGGAAGAGTTGCTGATGGCGGGTTCGTAAGTGACATGAGTGTTTGTCATGCCCCAAGGACGAGCGGAGGTGCGTCCAACAGAGGAGGTTGCGTTTCCGACGTATGATTGGAATGGGATGTTTCCAGGCTCCAGGTTGATGTTGCCAGCAACCAAGGAAGGACAATCGTTGGAGAGAAGCAGAGGGTGCAAAGCTCCAATCGAATGAGAGATAAGGAAAGAAGGACCAATGAGAGACAGCAACTGACAACCCGAAGATCGCATAGAGAGTTCTTGGACAGTCAGATTACTAGTCAATGGGATGAATGTCGACTCGAAAGCATCGAAGATCGGATCGCCCTTGACTCCTGAGCCGGGCCATTGAGTGTGCTGCTGAGATTGTGGGTAGGCATTGGTAAGTTCAGGAGCAGTAAAGCCCTTCTCGGTGATCTCAGCAGTGGAGCCAATGCGCATGACATAATCGTCGAGATCCTCTGCGCTACCTCTACCAACACTGGTTTGATCAACGATATAGACTTGGTAGCCATAGTCCAGAAAGTGAGATGCAAAGCCTTTGCGGTTGTCAGGTGTATTGAGCCATGTCTTTGCAGTCAGCCATGAATGCTCCAGGAAAAGCCTTTGCCAATTTGACTCACCACTCCAGATGTACCACCGCCATGGAAGAGAACGACGGGCATGCTCTGCTTGACACCGGTTGCAGGTGTCAATTTCTCCACATAGAGCTGGTCATAGGTGAGATTGCCTGCAGCTCCAGCTACGTAACGTCCTCCAATATAGAAGAAGTCACGAGAATGCAATGCTTCTTGTGAGGCACATCCAGGCGCGATAGCATTAATACCAATACAGTCAGCCGCGGCGAGAGCGGTGCTCGCGAGAGAGGCGAGACTGAACAAGGTTGAGATCATTTCTTGCGGAGAAAATCAAGTCGCAATACTTGAAACAAGCCAAGAGGAAAGGATTGTCGGCAGGGTTGCGAAAGTGGTCGCTTTTAAACTCCTTACCTTCTTCTCCACTTCGAGATCTGTCCACTCAAGTGGTGCAGGGCATGTCCTTCATCTCGCGAGGATCCACCTTGGAGATCATTGCAAGCTCGACCCTGTTGAGTTAAGATGTAATTGCGGTAACATCGAGCAATGCACTGCAACATGGAGCGCCTGATTTTCAGCGATAGAAATGTTACGAAAGTCTAAAGGTTGTAGCCTTATGCCGCTTTCCACAGAGCGATTCTGGCTGCTCAGTAATTCGACTGGTCATGGTGAAAAGGTTGGAAAGTTGGCACAGTTCAAGTACCTTTCTTAGCCGACGCGCGATAAACACCAGGCTTGGCAAGACGCGAGGGTTTCCCTTTCGCGCCCTCGTTCCTTCCTCGACTTCGAGCCTTGGATCACGACATCTTCTCTGGGAACGAGTCAAGATAACTAGAAGATTCGCGCAGGCAAAAATGCGATCAACTCCCAGAAGATATGTAAAGTCGTGAGCTTTGTGTCAACGCAAAGCCATCCTTGTCAGTGAACGGACCATCGTTTGACAGTCTTCGCTTCCTGCCGACGTCCCATAGGTCACTTGAGGGCTTGGGCACAGGCTCCAGACCGCGATAACATTGCGCTATGCGTAGAGGACGACAAAAGCTTCGGAGATGCTACAATTTCGAAACATCCTATGCTAGGCGATATGCTGCTATTGGCGGACTGGACTGCACCAATGGCTTCCATCTTGATCCTTTCGCGTACTCAATGCCCTAATAGCAATCCTAGTGTGGCATTAGGATCACTCACACTGAGTTTTCGGCCCTGGGATAATGGTAGGATATTTACACCGATGTTTCATTCACACGAACTCGACCTTCCTACAGAAGGCAGGATGCCTTGATGGTTTACAAAAGCGAATGGCCCAGATTCTCTTATCTTGATGAGGCACTCTGACTTCTACATACCTCCAATCTTCTGCTTGCGCATGCTGGTGCAGACTGGACTGAACGAATATGTCACACTCGGCCTTTCTAGGTCAACCGCCAGCTAACCAAGACGACTTCTATATCGTCAAGGGCATGTACAGAGCAGCGTACGCATTCAACAAAGATCCCAGCAAAGGCTATCTGTTCGTTCCGAGAAAGCCTACAGACTATGAATACAACGACAAGCAGGCCAGCATTATTGTTGGTATGGCTGTGGCGATAGCCATCATGCTCTCGACCACGACCTTGCGACTCGCCCTTCGGCTGTTCAAGACTGGCGTAAGATGGGGAATAGATGACTGGGTTTTGATACCAGGAGTGGTACGAGACAACTTTCACTCTCCCAGCAGATCTCCCAATCATTAATGTGGCCGCACAGATCATGGCCATACTGTACCCGACTCTGCAAATAGCAATGGTCGTGAGTGGAGGCGGTGGAAAACATACATGGGACGTCACCTATGCTGAGTACTATACGTTCAACAAGGTGCGCGATTCTTCAAATAGAAGGAGACATAACGCTGACCACACCTGATGCAGCTCGCAATCGTCTGCAAAATCATTTTTTTCACGACCGTCGGTATCATCAAGATATCCATTTGTCTTTTCCTCCGCCGTATCTCCGAAGCCACATCGAAGTATCCTCGCATCGCCAACGACATCTTTCTCTTCCTGCTCATAAGCTACACTTTACTCGCACTATTCTGGTCCTGCTTCCAATGCTCGCCTGCTCCGGCCATGTGGGACAAGATATACTCCGGCAAGCTCGCGCAGCCCGCGAAGTGCTGGTCAACATTGATTGTCGCAAATACACTGAGTGTAATTCACGTCGTCATGGACTTTGTCCTGCTTCTTACACCGATTGTCGTGCTCTGGAAAGTGAAGCTGAACAAGACAACGAAGATCCGGTTGTTCATTGTGTTCTCAATGGGCTCCTTGTCCTGTGTGGCCAGCGTCTTCAGAGAACTTGCACAAAAGACTATAAGCAAAGACATTACCTGTATGTCTAATTGTCTAAACTCCAATTCTGATATATGCTAACACCGGAAGATGGTTACACGAGTTTGCTGGCATGGACCGTAGTCGACTTGACACTCGCAGTCGTCGTAGCATCACTACCCGTCATCAGTGCACTGATACCTAAAGCTTGGGGCGATATCACCCACTCATCTCGCGTCCGCAGAAATACACGAGGACAAGCAACATCCAAAGGAACACACGCACAATCAGTGATCGGAAGAGCTCGGCGCAGCACCATTGACTCGGAAGAAGACGGCATTCTACGCGAAGACCGGATTGAATTGTCCTATGCTCGAAACTCCAAGCAACTTCAACCACGAGAGGCTTCTCAGACCTCACTGTATGAGAGTACTCACAATGGACTAGCGATTTGATGATCCCTTCAAAGACAAGTATCCAGCTGGATCGACTATATACATACGTTCATCAACACCACATTCATAGATCCACCACGATCGCTCGAATGTCTTTGAATGGTCTAGTCGGTTGTCGGGATCTGGAGTCCTGCCTGCTGGACATAGAAGATGCCAAGCAGCAGCAACATCTCTTACAGATACTTGTGCTAAGCCAGAAGCACCTCAATGTATCTCCTTCTGCCCACCGTCTTTTCACCAGAAGACCCATCAGAGCCCTCAGGACGACGCTCGATCGTCTGACCCGCGGATTTTCTAACAACAATGAGATTCGAAGAAAGGATCTTCTATCTCTCACTACTGCGATGCCATGATAGAAAAGCGCAACTACATGACTCTAACCAGCAGAGAAAGCGTTGAACTGAGGCAAAGAGGGTAGCACTCTGTTTTCGAAGCACTGCAGGATGCTTTGCAGCAGACTACCCGTTCGGCCAGGATACTGGATGTTTTCTTGACGACAAACAGGTGACGGCACATGCCCCTAGCTAAATCCAAGTGTCTTCAAAGTCGCCAGAAGAAGCCAAACAATAGAATGTTTCTTGCAGTGGCATTCGAATCACAAGCCAAAAGAACAGTGACATGCCTAGAAAAATGGTCTATTATGTATCTTCCTCTAACATACTTTGACTAAGACATTATATTGAAAAATCAGATCTATTATCATCTCTTACCAAACCCTGTTGCTCATTAGAACTTGACCCACCCATTCTCTTTGCTGACCAAAGACTTCAACACTCCTTGAGCATCTCTATACCAGATAATGCCAACCTTGGCATGACCCCAGAACCCATCAACACCGAACAATCCAGTTGTGATTTGGAAACCCCATTTAGTGGCTTGTTGGTAGTAAATCCTGTCAAACACACTCGTGGTCTTGATTTGCTGTGCACCCCAGATGAGACCAACGATATTGATCGTGGAGCCATCGACTGCAGCAATCGAAGGTGTTTTTGCAGAAGAAGGGAGGGCTGAGGGGCTAATGGTATAAGTGCCTGTCTGCTCTGCAGAGGAGAAGATGTAGGTGTTGTTGGAGGCGTCGGCATAAAGGACTGAGATCGTCTTGACGGTGCCGTACCAAGGGTCGGATACGGACAAGGCAGAGGCCAGGGTGTACGTGTTGATTACCAAATTGCCGTTTTGGATAAAGGCGGTTTGGGCAGCGGCAGTGACGTCCTTGTCTGCAAAGTAGGCGCCAAGAACGCTTATGCTAGCGGAAGCGGTTGCTACCGAGGGGGCAGACTTGGTGGAGGAGGAAGAAGTCTGTACGGAAGCAGACTTGCTGCTGGGTGTCAACGAGCTAGTCGGTGCACTCGTAGTCCTTGAAGATGTGTAAGTCGATGTCGATGCAACAATCGCAGATGAAGACGACAAGACAGAAGACGGCACAGCCGTCGATACAGAGGAAGTGGACAGCACAGCTGTCGTAGAAGAGGGAGAAGCAGAAGAAGATGCGGAACTCACCTCAGGGTAAGAGTTGTACATGGAACCGAGATCGCTCATGCCAGTGCCATCAGAGTTCATCAAGGCGCCGGCGGAGTCCATAAAGTAAGCGTAGCGCTGGACGTAGTCTTGCTCGTCCATCCACTCAATGACTTCCTCGAGGAAGGAAGTGAGTTCGGCTTGAGTGTAGCTGACACTGGAATCAAGACCAAACTCGGTGATCCAGACGGGACGGCCACCGGACATGGCATGGGCGGCTTCAACTTGCTGCTTGAAGTAGTTGGCACCAGCATACTTGTTCGAGTACCAATGGATGTTGATGAAGTCGATGTGGCAGCCAGTGCAGTTGCCCATGAAGTTTGAAAGCCAGGTAAGACCCATGGGCGAACCGCCGTTGGTCACAGCGGGAGAGCCGAGAAGGGCCTTACCAGCAAAAGGCTCCATGTACTGCTTCCAGGCCTTGACAGCCGAATTCATCTCGATACAAGAAGAACCAGCGCCAGCGAGACAGAGGTCAGGCTCGTTGAAACCAAGGAGATGAGTGCTGCCAGAGTTGATGGCAGCCTGTGCATTGGCGGTCCAGCTTGAAGTAAGGTCGGAAGCGTTGCTCCAAAGCATAGGGACATACTCAAGTGCAGAGTTGAAGCCGCTACCAGCTACCTGGTACCAGTTGTATGCCCAAGACACTTGGGAGTTCTGGCCGGACAGGGAGAAGGGCGTAGTGTAAGCGGCGTTGTTGTACGAAAGACCACGCTTGCCGGTGTTCTTGACAGGGGTGGCAGTTGCACGTTCTTCGATGGCTGGAGCATCATCAGTATTAGAGTGGTTCAATATAGACAAAGAAAAGACATACCACGACCGGCAACATCTTGTGCCAACAAAGCAGATGCCAGGACGGCAGAGATGGCAAACTTCATGATTAAGAATTAAGACGAGATATGATATAAGAATAAATCGAAGAAATCGGCGACGACAGCAACGCACCAGGCGAAGCTTTGGTATGGATTGTTAGTGAGTGGACAACCTGAAGAAACGAGGACTATAGTCAGGAGGCTTCATGTTTATATATCAACCACAACAGGTAAAGTATAAGGAAATGATACAAGACATGTTGAATGTCCAAAGAGCTTCTCGCCGACAGACGTTTGCATTCAGCTGGATCCATGTGTCCCAGGAACGTTTTTCGCCTCATACAAGATTGGAGAACCAGGGTCGAATTGTTGTCCAGATGAAAATTGACCAGTCAGAACCTTCAAATGAGCGCGGCCGTTATAGGCGTTGTACTTATCAGTTGTGTATCGAAACGGCCATATCAAAAGTCCACGCAAGTAAGCGCGGCAAATTGGAAACGGGAAGCTCTTGGCAACATACAAACGCCGGTAGTTGAATGTGTATGACAGCCCGGCAGCCAAACACGTGTAGGGCTTGCATGTAAATTCCACAAATGCCCTATCTTAACGTCCTGGAGTGGGAAGATTTACCTATAACAAAACGTTATGACTCGTCAACAATATTCCATTCTGGATGACAGGTTGTGGAGCAGTCGTTGTGGTCTTCGAATATTCGCGAGACCTACAATGTTTTGGCGGCAAAGTTGGCGAGAATACACGATAAATCGTCGAGGCCAGGTTGCGACCCTAATTGACAGGACGCATTCGGCTTAAAGTCGTCACCATCAAGGTGAAAGTATTGGAACAAGTGGGAGGTACGCAGAAAGATATTGGACATGAAGAGGTTGAGAGATGAATACGAAAATAAAAATCCAGCGATGTTGTACCTACGCCGATAACTCCATGATAACGCCATTTTTCTGCTAGAGACGAGATGCAAATCGTGAAGCGTCAGACAAAGATAACTTTCATGGCTCTTGCTGAGGTCGGCGAGTAGGCTCAGAGATGACAGGTGGACTTGTCAAAGGGGAGATTACGGCTGGACTGTGAGGAGTGGGTGGTTGATGGTGAGTAGGTGATGAATCAGGATGGGCAAGTTGACGCTCTACAGTGATAGGTCAGTATATGGGTGGAAGGGCATGGATAGAGTACGAGTAATACGACTTACCGAGCTCACGAATGCGGGCCTTGAGCATCTGATTCTCTCGGGTCAACATCTGCGTCTCGGCTTGGTAGAAAGCGCTCTCGTCACGGTTTGCGCCGAGTAGCCAATCTTCGCGCTGAGGATCGTATGGTGAGGCGACGGGACGGAGAGCGGGAGATCTGCTACTGCTTCGGGGAGCGCTGGTGACAGATACGGCCTGAGATGAATGTCGCGATAAGGATACTGGACGTTGGGGCAGTGGTTGTTGCCTGCTCGAGCTCGATAGTGTGCGTGGTCTGTTGTCGGAGTCCGAAGCAGAAGCAGAAGCAGAAGCAGCATTGGGTTGATCTGCGTGCAGCTCATCGATCTGATCTTGCTGTTGTCGGATCATTTGCAGCAGTCTATTGACTTGGTGTTCTTGCTCGTTCTCCAGCTCTTGATGCATCTGGCCCAAGCTCGGGGCACGGTGGTGGTGGTGGTTCGGGTCCTGCATCTCTCCAGGGCCAGGCAATTGGGCATCGTTCAGATGCAGGTTGGTCATTAGAGAAGAGCGTCTGCGTTGGGTGGCGGTGGCACGTGGAGAATTGGAGTTGCGCATGCCGGCATTGATAGCAGCTGCAGCTTGCAGAGACGAGAGCGAGGGTGAATGCGGCGATGGGTGGGTTTCAGTAGTGGCTGTCATGTTGTCGGATGTGCGTCTGAGGCTTAGGGTTGGTGATGGAGGGAGCGAGTTCAGGTCTGGAGGCATTCTTGGATGTTTTGAATAAGAGTGCTGGTGATTGACCGCTTGCTTGGTGCTAGCCCTCGCAGTCGCCAACCTGTGCCCCGCTGCCACGCCTCACCAGATGTCAAGACAAAGTCACTCCACCGACCTCTGCTAATGCATCCTGTGACTAGCACCTCGACTGATGCCCGTTGGACTCATTCTCTAGCCACATGTATAAGCCGCGAAGTATTCGTGTATCGCTTCAGTAGAACACGTCCAGCCCGCCTTGGTCCTGTGGTCCTTCCGATTGTCAGGGCTTTCAGCCTCTCGCAGCTTCCAAAGCCTCGGACGAAACTTCGGACTTTTGCGGACCTCGCGTGTCGTGTCATCTTCACGGCTATCGTATTGAAGACCTACCATTCTGAAGACTAGAGCCTCCATTATCTCTCATCGGCCTTGGTTCCGAGTGCTCATGAGACATTTCCCTGTGTGTCCAACCAGATCTGTATCATCATAGGAGCCGACGTCTCCCGATCTGAGCTCGTGCAGTTTGCCAAAGACGACCCTGTCCTTGAGTGTCCGCAATCGCGCCGTCTGATTGCTGCTCTCTGGCCACCTCGACAAGCCTCGAGAATCCTTCGCCCGGCGACCTCGTAAATCAAATGACTTACTAGAGGCTAGCCATATGATTGCTCGTCTGCTAAGAGTCTAAATCAATTCTTGACAACAAGGTTGGAGCCAGACTCATGTAGTTGACCACGTCTACAAACACTTTTCCTGCACATGGCCATTTTTGCATGCGACCATGCTTTGACCCTTTTTCGAGCAGCCCACTTTCCGCCCTTCCCCTCAAGTGTCCATCTCTGGTACGCTCCCGATAACCTACAACCTCGACTCTTTTCACAGTCCATGCTCAGTGCTCGACTCGTAGGCGGGAGATCTGGCGCGCCTTCCGTTCCATGCTATTGACCCGCCCCGGGCACTGGCGTCTGGGCGTTGGGTTCCGGTCATGCAATTTACCTTCGTTTCAGCATGCCCGATTACCCCTCGCCCACGCTCGTCCCTTCCTTCCAGCCTTCAGCCAAGTTTCATCTCTAACCCACTGCCCCGGCGTTGGTTCCATCACCCCAACTGCAAACATCACTTGCCCGTCACAGTTCTGCGTGCAGATTCAGAATCTACATCCTCTTTTGTGCCTCAATGCGTTTCCGATGACCCCTTGTTTGAATACATTGGGCGACCTCGACTCGACATTTATTGCTTGCTTGCACGCCACCTACAGCACGACCTCCTAATGAGTCCAACTAAATCCGCTTGCGTGTGCGGTCCGCTTGGTCCGCCTCCACTGTCTCGTTTGCTTCAGATAGAACTCTGGGCCGACTAAGCCCTCCATGTCCCAATACAACATGGTTAATCTAATTCCCTTGTCCCTTCATTTTCTTTCTTTCTATCCCACGCTTTCTCTCGTCATAACCAAATGCCGCAAATACGGCTCTTCTGCTGCTTTTCTTAGCCATTCGCCGATCCTTCTTTTTTCCTTCCATTGTTCTTCTTGACTTACTCACCTCGAATCATAAGTTTCGAGTCTTTTGGATGCGTCGGATGCTCAATGGCCGTCGATCAGAATGACGCTCTTGACGCCATCAACAAGAGCAAGTTCAAGGATCTGCCTCCGATCCAGACTACTTTCAAGGACAAACCCTTGCCGGCTATAAAAGAACCTCTTCAGGATAGTGGAAGAAGCACTCCAAGCTCGAATCGAACAGGACGTGGATACCGACGACTCAATCCAAAGTCTAGCCTGTTCAATTTATTCAGCAGACCAAGAGTCGAGAAGCAAAGAGGATTCAACGAGTCTGGTTATGCTGTTACCCCCATCATTGAGCCTGGAAGAGCTACACCAAGCCCGGATCCGGTCCTACACGTGCCGCAAGTCACTTCCAACAATGGATCCCAAGCCTCGTATACTCGACCCAGCACTTCATTGTCAATTCACGATGATCGTCGAAACCTAGCCCGAAGCCGTACGACAGCTTCATCTGATGATGTTAGAGAGGAGGAAGATGCTCCTCTGTTGCCGTCGTTGTTCGACATCTATTCAGACTCGAGCAAGGTTACTATCGCGCAAGCCATTGACGAGTCCGGTCAATCCCGCCTTACCAGGCCTCGCAAGTCGAACGCTTCGCATATTATACCGGCACACATTCACGAAGAGAGAAGAGGCAGCGTCGATAGTATCAAAACGGACTACAAAGCACAAACTAGAAGCGGCAGAAACTCGCTCAGTCAGGGACCCTTTCAAAGGAAGATCTTTGCATTATCCAACGATGGTATCATCCTGCAATATCCCGAGAAGGGCGGTGGTGAAAGGCTGCCAGAAAGGGCTCTCCAATTAGGTCCGGAGTCTGTCGCTTTCGCTTGCGATCTGGTTCCTGGAAGGCCGTATGTTCTACAAGTTGATCAGAAGCCAACTGCTATCCCAGATCAGCCAACAGCGCCGTATCAAACATCACTCCTTACGAAGATCGGATTGAAAGTCAACCTCCCACGTATGGGTGACCACAGTATTTTGATCATTCTGGACACGGCCGAGGAGCTTACTTCTTGGATGAGTGCAGTGAGAAAGCAAATCCAGCTTTTAGGTGCTGTCATGGGTAATGGACTCAAGCCAGAGGGCCTTGAGAAGCTAAGCACCATGGCCCCGAAGCTACGTGTCAAACAACGTAAATCCATCAACCAACAAGACCAGCCGTCATTCACGAACTTTTCTTTTCCAACTGGCAGTCCGGAGATAGGGACCACTAGCAGACCGAGACGCGACTCGAGTGCTGCAGTCACGTCGACTCCCCAACCTGAAGTGACTGAATTGCACTCATACTCAAGAAGAAACTCGAACGCGGCAATGTCTCGTGAGCCCTTGCCAGATCGTGACAACGTTGAAAGACTCCGAAAGATGGCTTCTTTTGACACGAACGACTCGCCCCTTTCTGTCACTACCCACGACTCAGCTGTCAGCTTTGGCATGAGTGCGGGGAAGCGTATGGTTCGTGACATGAATGCATCGCACAAGCCCTCGATAGGATCTCTGCACGACGAATTCGATACCGATAGCCCAGTCCTTCCGAGATCAGCAACGACTGGCCAACTTCAACGGCCAACGCCCACCTCGATCATCGGTAGACCTCGTCCGGACTCTTTCGTTGCGGATTTACCTCTACTTTGGCCAGCACGTAAAGCCTCTGAAGGAACCTTACAATCTACGGACCAGCACACACCCTCACCTCCCATGAAGCGATTGCCATTGAAGGTTAATCCTCCGTCCGATAGCTTGTCCCTACCCAGACAAAGGTCATCACAATCGCCACAGAAGCCGGCTCCTCCACCCACAAGAGCATTAACAGCACTACCAACAATGTCCTCCAAACCAGTTGAGAATTTCTCTCGCAAGCCCCAGCGGACACCTTCAATCAAGCTGTCACTCTTCCCCAATGCTGACGTTTTGGCCGTCCCAACATCTATCACTTCTTCTGCCAAAATACTTCCACCTTCCCCTCTCATGTCGCTTCCACCGTCACCAGCAGATGACATGAAGAGATCTCAAGATCGTCCTCTTCGCCGACCAGCTAGTATCCAGATCCGCGCTAATCACGCACCATTTCTCTCTTCGGTTCGCCCAAAGACCGCTGGGACCCGCCCACAGCTTGCAAAGGCCGAATCCGTACCATGTCTCCGGGTAGCAAGTAGTCTACCCAGAGCACCTACGGTTCAAAAGCCATCTTCATCGCCTTTACCTCCACTTGATTTGGGCATGCCCATCGTTGGTCTGGCGCCACCGGCACCGCCTCCATCGCTTCCACTTCCCAAACTGCCGCCCGGTGCGAGGGCATTAGCAGTCTGATGCTACTCTTCCACTCATGTCCAACACAAATTTAACGACTATAGGTTCTTGGGTAATGTCTGCTTCTGCACAAAAATATTATTTCTTGGCGCTTGAGAATTGCTGGCATTTATTCTCGAAGCACATTTTTATGAAGGCTTATGAATTGAGGGGAGTCAAAAAAATCTGCTCTTACTGCTGTTTCCTCTTATTCTTGCTTGCGACCTCAGCTTCTGTAGATAGTTCTAGCAGGTATACAATTCTTTTCTCGATATCATTGTCGTTCTAGGAGGTTGGTTATTAGACGACCTCGAATCAGACCACCACGTGACATGAGTCAGACTTGCGAACATAGCCCAGACCCTGCCAGGCTAAACGGCCGAGAAAGTTAGAAACCCTCAGGCTCCCTTTCTCGAAACCGTCCAATGAACTGAATTTGATTGCCACTACCATTCGTATTTTGCTCCTGTGACTACTGTTTCCCATCTTTGCATGCACTTTCCCATATGCAACGATAACACGCCACACTTTCAGACCATTAGATGAACTAGTCAAGATCATGAGTACAGAGACACAAACGCGTCAAAAGACCACCACTGGCATCCGGAAGAAGCCGTTCGCCGTGCCTCCAGTCAAGGTAGCATGTCTATCATGGTGTGTATAGAGCATTGTTACTGGTACGATATCGCTTGCTGATGGTTTGTTATTTAGTCGTTCCTCCCGCATTCGCTGTGATGGTAAGGAACCATGTTCGGGCGTAAGTACTATATCCTGTTTCCGCCCGACAAACATCGCGATCTAACTTCTGCAAAGTGCAATCACCGCGGCAAAGAATGTGTATATGTTCAGAGTCGGCGAGGCGGTGCTCGCGTAGCGCGCAGTAAAAAGCAGGAGCACGAGAAAGCAGATTTTGTCAAGATTGCACAGGATTGTAAGTTCACTCGAAATTGTGTTGTCGTGTGAGCGTTTGGCTGACAATATTCTCAGGTTTTGATGAATCGGTGCCGACGATGGTCAAGCCCGGTGCTGGACTGACCCAACTGGACCTGAATCTCGATAACACGGATTCACTATTTGACAGCATATTTACAGCAGCACCCGTACCCCAGACCATTGAACTGGATAGCAAGACACCCCAACAAACTGGCTCGGTGCGAAGGTACCAATCAGATAGCGACATGTAAGTCTCGTTCTCTCTATACACTCAAACGCCAAGCTAATGAATCACTTCTAGACTGGATGCTTATTATATCTGGTTGCATCCATACTTTCCAATTCTCCCACCATCAAAATCTTCTCAACCTCAGGACAATCCCCAACTCTGGTTTCCAGAATCTTCAGAGTCTGTTTTTGAATCTCTTTCGCCAGCTGCCCTTGCCATTTCAGCGATCTTAGCTCTGATCCCTCACCCGGACGAATACGCGTCTTTCGAGGAAGAAAGCATCAAAACTCGCCGAGAAGCCGCTCATTTATTTGCCAAACGCACTCTAGAAAGCATAGAGAGCGACTCTGAGATACCCAATTCTTCGATTTCACCAGCACAGGCACTCTTGGATGAACACAAGTATTTCTCACGGCCTGCTTTCCATTCGAGGGTACCGATCGAGGCTGAAAGTGTGATCGCGTTAAGTATACTGAGTGTGTATGAGTATGCTCAGCGTGGCAATATCACGAAGATGAGAGACCGGGCTGGCCAGGCGCTGATGATGGCGATGAATCTTTCGCTGCATGATCGTGGCACTGAACTTGATGCTTTCGCCGAAGCAAGGAGCAGGATCTGGTGGATGTCTTACATCTGTGCTTGTCAAGCCTCGATCGTCAGCTCCGCACCACCAGCAATACCTCTGTTCGATACCCGCTTTACAACCACTTTCCCGCAATCACCAGATCCAGAAGCATGGCCTTTCTTCATCAAATCACAACAGACCATCCTCCTGGCGACACAATTTGTCTCTGCAGTTGGCCGTGCTGTAGATGGTCGAGAAGACTGGACAGACATCTCGAATCGCATGCAAGAACTGCACAATACGATCGAACCTTTGATTGCTCAAACGCATAACTGGGCAGCCATCAAGCCAGACGTCAGTGATCCTGAAGCCATTGTCGCATACTCATTAAAGCAAATGTCGAAGATCAAGCTAAACAGGTAAGAGAAGTCAGATAAGCGAGCATGCAGCTTCATGCTAACAGCGCGATCAACAAACAGTGCAAGGATAAAGCTCCATCGCTACTGTGCGTTCTTCGATATTCCAGTCTTCTCCGAGAAACATTGCGATCTCAAGAAATCCGAGCCCATGCCACCTCCCTCCAGCAGTGCCGATCCTTTAGACCAAATGTCTATGGACTCCTCACCAGGCTCTTGTGGTTGCTCTTCAACATCTCTACCTACACAAGTGCCTGGTCTCACAAACTCAGTCTCACCTCCTAACTCCACTTCTTCTGCTTCGAGTGCAGAATACCTGCATCCTTTCCCTTTCAGCAACCACTTTTCTTCACGTTTGTGTTTAAACTCTGCTCTGGCTATTGCGTCCGCATTCGAAACCATGCCGTTGCCGGTTTCATCTTCGCCGCTGGCTCCTCGCACAATGCCGAGTTTTGCTTGTTGTGCTATGCAATCGGCATATGCTTTACTCATGGTATACCACCGTACCTGGGTGCTTGCACAGCAAAATCAAGATACAGAGGCGCAGAGCAAAGCTGGGCAATTGTTGGGAAGGTGTGAAGAAGGGTTAAGGTGTGTTCTGCAGGCGTTGGACAATTATTCTATTGCTTTTGAAGCGTTGGGTGGTATGAGAGATCAGATTCAAGCTGCGGTTGATTGTTTGAGCTTGTCTGATTGAGAAAAAAAAATTTATTCTTTTTGTCAAGGATGCAGAAAGTAAAGACCTGGATTTCTTCCAAACTTTTGTATAGTATGAGCATCTTTCCTTCCTTTTTTCCTCTGCGAGATAGACTTTTTGTTTGGCTTCTTACGATGTATCAACACTAATATTGCATTTCTTGGATCTACTGCAATGGATATGGTGGTGTACATTGCCATTTTGTTGCAATGTTCCTCAAGTCTGGGTTCGTTTGCTTCGTCTTGAAAGCTCAATTTTGTAACCAAAAAAGAATGACCAGCCCAACGATACAAACTGATAGCTGCTAGTCACGATCGGGACATTTCCAATTATCTACGGTGCTGCCTTGGTGAATCGGATCATGCATGTATGTTCCTTTATACGAATGATGGTCAGCTTTTTTAGGCTTCCCCAAGCGCAAAAATATCGGCGCGACTTACTGCTACTTCTGGAAAGGTCTCATCGTAGAAGACCTCGAATCGAGAAGTGATCCCCGGAGTCTTGTTTTCGAAGCCTGGGGCAATGGATGTAGTGTACTCGCGATAGATGCCTACTGTCAAAGCCGTCATTTCTGCCATGGCCAAGCTGTTTTGTGTCAGTATATATGTGTAGATGATGATCTCTGCATTGTAAAATGCGATTTGTGAGGTGGTTGTCACATTGAGAAGACAAAGAGTCGACTTACTGGAGCCCGATACACATCCTGCCGCCGCTCGAGAAAGCCCAAAACCATCGGGTCATGAGGTTTACCTTATCCGCTGGTCCAAGCCATCGCTTAGGATTGAAAGTCAGTGGTGAGTCAAAGACATCAGCATTCCGATGCAGAGAGTATGGCGACATATTGACTATAGTACGTGCGGGAATCTTATAGCCATCGATCACGCAGTCAGTGGGCAGCGAGCGAGGCTCTGAGGCTGGCAACGGAGCGTAAAGGCGCAAAGTCTCTTTGATCACCGCATCCAAATATGGCAATTTGTCGATGGCGTCGAGTCTGGGCTTATTATCTTCGAAAGCTTCCTCTGGTAACGTGCGCACTTCTTCGACTAGTCGTTTCTGAATGTGCGAATTTTGCGGTTGCGATAGCGCCCAGATCATAAACATCAGTGTGTCTGCTGTTGTGTCGATGCCAGCGAGCAAGTGGTCTGCACACTCCGACGCAATGTCGAGAGAATCCAAAGAGCGAGGACCAGAACCCTTGACACTCTCATGTGATGTCCACAACCGAGATACAATGCTCGATTGCGAGGCCAAGATGTCCGGCTTTGTCTCAGCTGCATCTTTGAAAAGGTAAAAAGACTCAAGCGCGTGCTTACGAATTCCGGTATATGTGGTTGGTTTCTGCATGGGCAGTATCGGCCTGATTATACGTTCTAGCAGACCTTCACGCGTGTACATCCATTTGGTCAATGCTGGCAGATGTACAGCAAACCAGCTCAAGTAGCGGCGCGTCGGATCAACGATATCATTGAGCAGAGCACGATGCTGGGCATTTTCTGTAAGCGCAGAAGTGCCACCATGGGACGGACCATAGAGAAAGTGGGTTACGGCATCGAGAGAGAAATAATGAAGAGTGCTGAAGATCTCTTGTGGCTGATCTCCTTGCGCTTTCAGGAGTGCCAGATATTGTGTGACCTTCTCCTGCACCATACGAGCGGCCGGTCCTTTAAGCATCAAAGATTTCGAATACGCATTGGCAACCAGTTTCTTGCGTTCACTGTGGTCTTTGACAGACTCGAAGGTGAACAGATTCTGTTTTCCATACGCATCGAACATGCGATAGAACCACGTTCTCTCGAATCCGCTTCCGGCTCCATAAATAGTGCGAAGAGCATTCAGACTGTTGCAATGAACCTCGTTGGGACCGATTCGCACGATAGAACCATATTCTTCATGTAGCGCATGGATAGTCCTCGTCCTGCTGCCTTTGTAGTCTTCCAGTGCCAGACGCCATTTGGTTAGAGCAAATGACTTGGGTCCAGGTATCTTGCTCTTTGGGTCCAGAATTAGAGGCTCGATGAAGTTGTAGTATACAGCTGCCAGAAGAGCAGCGAAGAACACGAGGAGTGCCAGCATTGGACAAGATGGTCGTCTGTTAATCAGAGATGTTGGTCAACACACGCGTCGATGTGTCAGTCCTCATAGACAAGTGTACGGCAGTATGAGTGACCAGGTGTCATTTTCTGTTTCTTTACTGTACCAATTCCATTATCAAACTTTGGATATCTTCGCTTGATGGGATGCTTTTACCCCATAGAGGCATGGTTCCGACCGATAGAACGTCGGAGAGTCCGACAACGGAAGCACAGCAGTCCGTTCTCGTGGCCGTAGATCTTGGCCGTAGATCTTGACACACAAATCGATTGGATAGCCTCATGAACAAGGGCATGGCAAAGTCCATAGTGTAGAACGCTCGAGTCTACGGTGTATTGCACATAGAAGATAGGAACTAGTTGGATCGTTGTGACCACATTTAGAGAAACGAGACTGGAGATGTTGTGATCGGCGGGGCACACGCACGTGTGAGTGCGACAAGCCAAGAGAAGAAACAATTCGAGGGTGCTCTTGTCAGATGACTACACGATGTTCGATGACAATCGAAGCGCGGCTTGGATATCTTGCTTTACAAGAACGTAAAGGCAGAGACCCGTCACTCTTGTCCATTGGCAACGAGCACACGGCCACCATCGATACACACAGAGACACCATCGACATATGCCTGTGAGGTAGTCAGTGGGATTCGCTGGCACGGAAAGATAACAAGCTAGTCGCAGCTTGAGCACAATACGTACACCGGCTCGACTGATGAGATAGATGACGGCCCCTGCGATGTCATTCTCATTACCAGCGCGCTTCGCTGGAACGCGATCGAAAAGAGAGCTGAACATATTTCCAGCCTCGCCGACTGGATTCATGTTGCTTGGAACGACTGTCGAATGAGTTAGCCTGATGCAATATGGTAACTGAATATTGCTCACATCCAGGGTTGATGCCGACTACTCGGACGTAGAATCGACTGAACTTGGCCGCCAGAAGCTTGACGAGATGATCTGTCGCAGCTTTGCTTGTGGCATAGCTGGTCAAATCCACATTCGTCGCATTATGCATACTGGCGCATGAACTTGTCATTACGACAGCACCACGGCCGACATCTCTGCCCATAAGTCCGTCGCCCAAGCTGATCTGTGAAGCTGCAGCCAAGAGCGGAAGTAGTGCCACAGACAAGAAGTAGTGAGCGGTAGTGTTCACACAGAATGTATCTGACCAATCCGAATGCCGCGACGACCACATTGATGCCTGTAACTCAGATAGTGATGCCGTGAGGACATCACAAGGAACCGGAGGGTCTCGCCTTATGCCAGCATTGGATATCAGCACGTCAAGATGCGTCTCTCGACCACTAATAACTTCTGCTAGCTTTGCGATGGAATCTTTGTCACTAACATCGCAGGCTAACCTGATCGTTGTGTCAGATTTGTACCACACAGCAAATAGCTCAATCTGTACCTACCCGCATGCCGAGCCACCTGTGGTAAGTCCAATTTGATTCAGCTCCGCTACCTTTTCATCAATTGGTTCTGTTGGTAAAGCGACAACATAGACCTTGGCGCCATTGGCGACTAGTCCCTGCGTCTAGCTATTAGTGTTCTGCCTAATGGTTATAATGCACACACGACGTCTTCTGACTAGAACCTAGTCATACCTTACAGATCATGAAGCCTAAGCCACTACTTCCTCCAGTGACGAGGGCTACATAGCCTTTCACGCCAAACAAATTTTCGATGCTGAGTGTCGACATCGTGAAGTGGACCTGTGGTTTGATTGTCAATCGGTAAACATAAACACCTTGCCAAGCAGAACACTTACTAGCTGTGTCGAACAGAAGAAAGGAGAAGCAATAACTTTGCGCAACCTGGAGCTTAGTGGTACGATTTTCTGACAGTAGACTTTCAGATTTGATGCAAGATAAGCGCTGGCTCTGGAGCAAGACCAGGTTTATCTTCCTCAAAATGGTCGGACGAAGCATCGGACACTCCGACGCCCAGCTACACAGGATCACCTCGACCTTTATCAGTATACGTACCTCTATCTTGATAACCATCAAGCTTGTTACCACCATAACTTCTGTATACAATGCATCCGACTGTTATCAGAACAGCCAATTCTGTTATCAGACCTCACTCATGATGCTCGTAGATATCTATCGTGTATATTCCACTTGGTTGTTGTGTGTCCTCCCAGCCATCTAGTCCAGCAGGTTTACACAAGACCTTGTGAGATATACACGTACTACAATGGACGAGCTCAAGCAGGGGCCATCTCTGGAGACCTACCCAGTTACAAAGAAGGATGAAGACGTCGTCCAGGGTTCAATCACAGATATTGCTCCCAATGCTCAATCGTTGCATCGTAGCCTTCGAGGCAAAGAAGTTCAGCTCTTTGCAATTGGTGGAGCAATTGGTACCTGTATGTTAGAATTCAGATGAACGAGCTCAACATGTCGATAAGCTAGCTGACTTTACTCTGAAGCTCTCTACGTACAGATGGGCTCCGCACTGCCTAAAGGTGGTCCCGCAGGCCTCTTTATCGCGTTCGTCATTTGGGCAGGCGTGATGTGGGCTGTCAACGAATGCTTTGCTGAAATGGTATCTTACCTCCCAGTACCGTCACCCTTCGTCCGCTTCGGCAGCGCATGGGTAGATGATGCCCTTGGATTCGCTCTCGCATGGAACTTTTTCCTCAATATGGCGATCTTGGTGCCCTTCGAGATCGTAGCCATGAATATAATGATCACATTTTGGACCGACAAAGTGCCCGTCGAGGCTGTCATAGTCGCGATGATCGTTCTCTACGCCTTCTTGAACACGATCACCGTAAGGTACTTTGGCATCTCGGAGTTTTATATGTCTATCTTCAAAGTACTGCTGATGATCGGACTCTTCTTCTTCACCTTCGTCACCATGGTCGGAGGTAACCCTCTGCATGATGCTTACGGCTTTCGATACTGGAAAGATCCTGGAAGTTTCGTTGCGCACCTTGAGCCCGGTGGAACCGGAAAGTTCTTGGGTGTGCTTTCTTGCTTATACCAAGCAAGTTTCTCGTGAGTCTTGACCGCAGTTCCTGTGCACCGAGTTCTTTTACTGACATTAGAAGAATCACTGGACCCGAGTATATATCGATAGTCGCAGCAGAGACTGAAAATCCGCGTAAGATCTTGCCTCCTGCTTTCAGGTCGTTCGTCTGGCGATTACTCGTGTTCTTTGTCGGTTCTGCTTTATGCATGGGGATCGCTATCCCTTACAATGATCCAACACTTTTGGCTATACTTGGTGGTGATATTGGAGGAAGCGGCACCGGTGCTGCATCGTAAGTCAGAGCCTCTCCTTAGACTATAGTAGGATTCTAACCACAGCTTCAGCCCCTATGTTATCGCAATGCAGAGGCTCAAGATTTCTGGTCTGCCTAGCCTGGTCAACGCTCTGATCATGACATCCATTCTCAGCGCAGGTAACGGCCTTCTATACTCGGCTGCTCGTACGCTACATGGAATGGCGCTGGAAGGTCATGCTCCGAAGATCTTCTCGCGCTGCACCAGGAAAGGCGTTCCACTGTGGGCTCTATGTTTCTCGTTGTGCTTCTGTCTCCTTGCTTTCCTGCAAGTCAAGAGCTCTTCGGCAGTCGTCTTGACTTATCTCGTCGACCTCATCACTTGTTGTCAGATGCTTAATTATGGATTCACAGCACTGACATACCGACACTTCTTCGCATCTCTCAAGAAACAAGGCATTTCAAGAGATACACTTCCATACAAGGGCAAGTTCCAACCATACACATCCTACCTTGCCATGGGGGGCACTCTTTTCATGCTTCTCGCAGGAGGCTATGACATCTTCCTCAATGGTCGTTGGAGTGTGATGTGGTTCTTCTTGGACTATGCGATGATCGGCTTTTTCATCGCAGCATTCGTCTTCTGGAAACTGGTGTTCAAAAGTACCTATGTTCGGCCTGGCACTGCTGATTTGAGCCTTGGTGGTTTGAGGGAGGAGATTGACGCCTACGAGGCTACATTTGTTCCACGCGAGTCCGGTAGAGTCGGACGGGTGCTCAACAAGATCTTTGAGATATTGAACTTGTAGTATAGCTCGTTCTCGATCCGTAGATCTGATGCTTTTAATGATCGGCGTTTGTGGTTTGCATAATTGGCTATAACCATCTACCAAGACTATCGTGCCTAGAGGCTTCAACGGGGTAAATCGTACGACGAGCAAGACGCATATACAGTACCAGTACAACATCAATACAAGTTCTGCTAAGCCAGGCTTGCACTCGACAACCATCTCCTTCCTGTCGCCTTCATTTGTGGCCAACACTGCAGTAGTCCAACCATAGGCTCAAAAGATGGCCATCTTTGTGATTTGATGGTGTTTTATTCTGGCACTATTGCCACACCTTTGACTTCGACCACGAATCGTGGATCTGGCAAGTCCTTGACGCCGACAGTCGCTCTAGCAGGCGCTGCCGTCCGACTCTCAAAGACTTTGTTCCACTCTTCATTCATGCCTGCATAATCTCTTTCCATCTCGGTAAGATATACCACGGCATCGATCAGGTTGTGTATGCCGCCTTTCCCGTTAGATGCTCCTCGGATGATGTTGTCGATTGTGCCGAGGATAGTTTCGGTCTGCTTTCGAGCATCGGGTGTTTGATCTTCGTCGAAGCCGGCAACTGTGCCGTCGGGAAGTATGCTTGCTATACCCGAGACGTAAATCGTGCTACTGTTGCTTGGTACTGATCGTGCTTGTGGAAAGCGAGTAGGACCTTCTGGACCGTTTGGGTTCAGCAGAAAAGCCTGTCCGTTGGGTGACCCTGTCATATTTTTGCGCGATTTGAATATGAGCAAGCAAGGGATGAAGACACTGAAAATTGACACGATAGATGATTTGGATTGGACGATGCCATATTCGCAGTACGAAGGACGCTGATATACGCTACACAGCGTTTATGGTCATCTCAAAGTACAGCGTCGGCATGTCCGACACAACACAGATAAGCTCGCTGGTAGATCTTATCGCGTTGGCAGACACCAGGCACACGCACAGCTTACTCGTCTTGACCAGTAGGATACGATTCCGCAACATTGTAGCTTGTGGTCTGTCACGTCGGACACACCGTCAGCATTTGTTGGCCGCAAGATGGCCGAGCCAAAGCGACAGGCTTCCTTGTTCGAATCTCGACCATATATTGAAAGACATATTCCTCTCCACGGCTTGTACAGAGGCGTTTGCGATCCATCAACATGGCGTCTTTTGAATATCTCTCGAACGTCCTCCAGACGAATTCTATCTACGTTGCTGGAGCAGCTTCTTTCGTTCTGGTGATACTATTGGTATCAGTAAGTGGGCATAGCACATGCTGCAATCGGACTGCGACTAACATCATCACAGTGGGCATATGATACGGACATCAAGCATATCAAGGGCATACCTGAAATCCCAGGCGCACTTCCTGTCTTTGGACACCTCTTGAAGCTCGGCGAAGATCACGCTTCTTCCTGTGAAAAGTGGTGGCGCCAATACAACCAGCCCGTTTTCCAAATCAAGCTGGGAAACACTCGTGCTGTGGTTTTCAACTCGTTTGACGCATGCCGCGACATTTTGGTCAAGCACCATAACGCTGTGATAGATCGCCCCAAGCTTTATACATTCCATGGAGTCATTAGCAGTACTCAAGGTTTTACGATCGGCAGTAGTCCCTGGGATTCGAGCTGTAAGAATAAGCGCAAGGCAGCTGGAACCGCACTCTCAAGACCAGCAATGCGCAACTACCATCCGATGTTCGATTTGGAGAGCTTCTGTATCATACGCGATATGCACAAGGACAGCAACTTCTCCGATCCTAACAAGGAGATCAGCGTCAGGCCCTACATACAGCGATATGCCCTCAACACGACTCTGACTCTGTGCTATGGAATCCGCATGGATGACACATACGACGAGCTTCTTCGGGAGATTTTGCATGTTGGATCTGCTATATCTCTTCTACGCAGTGCCTCGGAGAACATGCAAGATTATGTTCCAGCACTTCGTTACTTGCCCAACAACGAAAAGAATGCCCGCTCGCAAGATTTACGATCTCGCCGCGACGCTTACCTCAATCTCTTGCTAGACAAAGTACGCGAGATGATTAGGAATGGTACCGACAAGCCATGCATCAGTGCAGCGATCCTGAAAGACGAGGAGACCAAACTTACCGGAGTCGAAGTTTCGTCAATCTGTCTGTCATTGGTCAGTGGTGGATTCGAAACCATTCCTGGAACCTTGACCTCATGTCTTGGATCTCTGTGCACGCCAGAAGGTCAAATATTCCAAGAGCGCGCCTATGCCGACATAAAGCGTTACTATCCAGATATCCGCGATGCATGGCAGAACAGTTTCCAAGAAGAAAAGGTACCATATTTGAAGGCGATCATCCAGGAAGCTGGCCGTTATTATACTGTAAGCTCCATGAGTCTACCTCGCCGTACAGTAACAGAGGTCAACTGGAATGGCGCCATTATCCCTCCAAAGACAATGATTCTCGTGAATGCACAAGCTGGCAATCACGATGTCGATCACTTTGGCTCTGATGCCGCAGTCTTCAACCCTGAGCGCTGGCTTGAGCCCATCACAAAAGAGAATGACATGGGTCCTTTCGAAGAACGTGTTTTGACATCGCAAGCTCACCTGTCCTTTGGCGCTGGCACTCGAGCTTGCAGTGGGCAGTTGATTGCCACACGTTTGCTGTACTCAGCTCTCATTCGCATCCTGTCTTCGTACAAGATCGTTGCTTCTGAGACCGAACCTCCGAACACAGATTATGTGGATTACAATCAGTTCAAGACTGCATTGGTTGCAATCCCGCGTGACTTCAAGGTTAGACTCATTCCACGCGACAAGGCAACCATGGAAGATTGCATGCAGTCGGCTTTTGAGCGAACGAAGGAGCATTACAAGGAAGACATCAAGTCTGTGTAGTCAGTCAGCTGTTATCTCTATTCGCCCGCCTATCGGGTGCGGGGCGATATAGATAAGGTAGGCTCTGGGCGAACCTTGTTGTTGAAGCGGGGCTAGACTATGATATATTCTCGTAGCTTACCAACACGTCCGGGTGTGATTGAATTGACTTATCATCGACATGCCTTGTGCACCTCGCATCACGGTGTCGGCGCGTGCCAAAATCTCTTGCTCACGGTGTCATCGACGGAAGAAGAAATGTGATCGTGTCCTTCCACAGTGTGGAAATTGTGCGTCCGTGCACCATTCGTGCAGCTTTGCTGAGCAAGACCACGACAGTGCGACTTACCCGGTTGCGTAAGTTTAACAGATGGCATGTTGTCTAATATGATGGTCAACATTGACGGTAATGTAGATTCGTTCGAAGCCTTGAAGAGCGCGTACGCGAGCTGGAGCAGCAGCAAGCCTTCTTGACATCACAAGACTCGCTTCAATCTGGAACAGAAGGAACAACCCAGCTTGGATTGAGCACGACCCTGAATCTCAATGAAAATGCACACGAAGGACCAGTGGAAGATTCGGATCTGGTCTTCTCTGAGCAGCGCACATCGGACCATAATGATTATGCTCTAAATTATACTGGGCAGTCGCCCACAACCGTCATGAACCATGGCTCCGCTCCTCGTGCTCGAGAGACTCTGGAACAAAACTTGAGAGACGTTTCTCTCGCAGCAGTAGCAGAGCCTTACTTGGGCACCATGTCTGGATTGACTTTCGCAAAGTTGACACAAGCAGTGCTTCGAAGGCTCTCACCAGACGGCCGAGACTTCGTCTTCAGTCCTCGCGTAGATGGCAACATGGTCCCACTGGAAGGGGCCACGAATTTGCATCTGGAACTCATGAACAGCGTGTACTTCGATTTTGACCAAGCCATCGATTTTTCTTTGCTTGCGGGAGAAACATCATTACCCCTGATTGATGCTCCAATACAAAATGAAACAACTCAACTTCCGGATCGAGCTGAGGTGTTGCACCTGGCAAGATTTTATTTCGATCATTCTCACACTCTGTATCCCATAGTACATCAGCAAGAGGTCATGGCCGATATACATTCAGTCTTGCTAGATCCTGAGCAGCTTCTAACACTGTCTCCACCCTGTATGTTCCGGATATGGATGGTATTGGCCATTGGCTCGACTACATATTCCTCAATCACGCTAGCTGGGGAGTTTGTGTCCAGATTGTATTACGAAAAAGCCATGACATACTTTGATGCTTCGATGGACTACGGTGATGTTGTGAGTCCTGCTCGTGACTAAAGCTGACTGCCACGTGAATACTAACACGTGTAAGGTTGCGCTTGAGGCTATCATGCTACAGGTGTCGTTCTCCTTCTTCAACCAATTAGGCCCAAGTACGACTTCTTATGCTAGGTAGCTAGCTCCAGTGCATCTTCTCATTTGCTAACCGGCTACCTTTCTAGATACCTGGTTTCTCGTGGGTACTGCCGCACGACTGGCGCTGGGTATGGGCCTCCATTGCGACTCGACGTATGCATCGTTGTCCACCACTCAAGCCATCAGACGCAAACGACTGTTTCTCTCGATTTACATGATGGATCGACTGGTTTCTATCACGCTGGGCAGACCATTTGCTATCCACGAAGATGACATCGACATCTCATCTTTCACCATTGAGACATGCGAGGAATTAGACAACAGCATCGCTGCTCCACAAAGCAACCTTTGCAAGTCTCCGATGACAGTCACCGAGCACATTCTCCGTCTGAGGAAGATTGCCAACGACATTGCTACAAAAGTATACTGCAAACGTGTGGTCGCTGGCTACTCCGCTGCACAACGCGAACAAGTCTTGTCTGACCTGCACCAAGACCTGGTACACTGGCGACAAAGTGTCCCGTTTCCACTACCACATCTGCACGCCAACGTTCCGCATGGCTGCACCACTTGGTTCGATCTGAACTTCTACACTCATTTGACGACACTGTATCGACCTTCGCCCTTGTTCCCAACTCTTCCTATTTCTCATGTCAACACTCTCGCCGAGGCTGCTGCATGCGCACTACGCCAAGCAAACAGTATGCGTCTGCAAAAGCGGTTGGCATTCAACTGGTTAAATCTACTCATGCTCTACAATGCAGTCATTGCTTTGGTATACTCTGTGACCGTGCAGCCAGAAAGGCTTGCAGAGTCACTTGAACGATTACATGCGGTTGAAGATTTGCAGCTTGCGATGGAGCTCTTTGAGGTCTTAGGAGACAAGTTTCCCGCAGCAAAAACTATTGGTGCTATGGTCGCGCAGGTCGTTGAGAGGTACCGTGCTCACGGACGAGAAGCATGAAGTGCAACTTATTCCGAACTGGACCAGAGAGAGCGTGACGACAGAAGCGAATTTATCATGTGGTCCACACGGACCCTCGATCGCACGTCTTGTCACCGTCTTCATGTGCTGCTTAGACAAGAAAGCCGTTTTCACAAGCAAAAGGTGCGAGCGGTGCGAGGCCGGAGAGGACTGTTTGCCCCGGATGTTCGCATCTCCACAAAATGAGATATGGGGCCGCCAAGACTAAATAGCGAACGATGAAGTCGAGTCTTCAGAACGTGGACAAAGTTACGGCCCATGACTGCAGTCTGCGAGGCAGACAAACCAATGGACCATTGGACCATCCGTTCCGTTTACAGCGTGCATATGTGCTTCTGCAATCCGAAGCAAAGTCAAACATCTTCATCAAAGAGTTACAGTCCGGCACGAAAGGCGAGATCCGGCCTGAAAGTGTGGCTGTCAAAGACGTCAGCGTTCTCTAGTCGGATGTTGCCCCAGAAAATCATGGTAACCTCGGCACCGAGGCAGGGGGACAGGGTCCGTGTCTACTGTAACAACCGATGGCGCAGTGATAAGTACAATCCAGCGATCATCACCTTGATTGTTTCCTCACACTCCCAAAACTTTCATACTATCACATCATGTCGCCCACTCCTCAATGGGTCAAGGACCTCAAGCCTGCGGGCATCCAGGGCACCGAGCTCTTGTCGCAAGAGCGATCAAAGTCCAACGTCAATGTTCAGGCATTGTCAACCTTCCTATTCACACAGGAGGGTCTGGCACGAAAGCACAGAATCCTCAAGATCCTCCAGCAGGAAAAGGTCTTTGACAAGTCACAGAACTACTTTGCTGGTCGCATTGATAGGTTCGAGACGGCGTTGGCAAGAGCCAAGAGACTTCGACAGCTGCAGGTCAAGCACAACTGGACAGATCAGGACAAGCAGGTTGCCAATGAGCTCATCAGCGAGCCTGGTCCGTACGGTCTGCACGAGAGCATGTTCTTGGTATGTCGCAGCTTGACAACTGAGGCTTCAACCAGCTGCTAACCGAAATACAGATCACCCTCCGTGATCAAGGCACGCCCGAACAGCATGAGAAGTTCCTCAAGCCAGCACGAAACTACGAATACATCGGTTGTTACGCCCAGACAGAGCTCGGCCACGGCTCAAACGTACGAGGACTCGAGACAACAGCAACATGGAACGCCGAGGACAAGACATTCATCATCAACTCGCCCACCCTCACTGCTAGCAAGTGGTGGATTGGCTCGCTCGGCCGCACCGCCAACCACGCCGTCGTCATGGCTCAGCTTTACATCAACAACAAGCCCTACGGGCCCCACCCCTTCGTCGTTCAGATCCGTGATCTGAAGACTCACCAGCCGCTCCCGAACATCCACATTGGTGACATTGGTCCCAAGTTTGGTTACAACACCATGGACAACGGTTTCTTGCTGTTCAACAAGGTCAAGGTCCCTCACATTAGCATGCTTGGCCGCTTCTCTAGCGTTGACCCCAACACCAGCAAGTACTTGCGTCCTGCTTCACCTTCGCTCATCTACGGAACCCTCACCTGGGTCCGTAGCACTATTGTCTTGCAGTCTGGCAGTGTCTTAGCTCGTGGTGTTACCATTGCTACCCGCTACGCTGCCGTACGCCGACAATTCCAGGACCGTGACGCTCAAGATCCCAAGTCGGACGAGAACCAGGTTCTCAACTACACAACTGTGCAGATCAGACTCTTGACTCTGTTAGCTACTTGCTACGCTCTGCACTTTACCGGTCGTGGTATGATGCAGCTCTACGAGGCCAACCAGAAGAAGATGAGCCAGGATTCAGGCAAGGCCAACGGCGCAAAGCGTGGTGCTGGCCCTGAGGAAGTAAATGCAGGCAGTGATCTTCTCGCTGACCTTCACGCCACCTCCTGCGGTCTCAAATCGTTGGCTTCTTCCACCGCCGTCGATGGTCTCGAGGTGTGTCGTCGTGCTTGCGGTGGCCACGGCTACAGCAACTTCTCAGGCATCGGCCCTTGGTATGCCGACTACCTGCCCACTGCCACCTGGGAGGGTGACAACTACATGTTGACCCAACAAGTAGCCCGCTACCTGCTCAAGTCAGCTCGCAGCGTTCTCAAGGGCAACGAGCCCACCAACGACACAACCGCCATCTTGGCCAACTTCCTCGCCAAGTCTGAATCAGGTGCCGCCTTCAACATCATGGACAAGGACGAAGATCTTGTAGCAGCCTTTGCCTGGAGATCCGCCTTCCTCACCTTCGAAGCCCTCAAGCACAGAGACGAGAACAAGAAGGCTTGGAACGACTTGCTCGTCGACTTTTACCGTTTGTCGCGCGCACACTCGCAATACATGGTCGTCAAGAACTTCTACGAAGCACTGAACTCATCATCCATCAACTCGGAATTGGATCCTCCTACCATCGAGCTCATGCACAAGTTGTTCCGCTTGTACGCTTTGCACACTCTCGAGTCTGAGGCTTCAGAGTTCTACACTTCTGCTGCTGTGACAGTGCGTCAAATCCAACTCGCCCGCACGAATGCGGTTATGAAGTTGCTTGCTGAGATTAGACCTCATGCTGTGCGTCTGGTTGATGCTTGGGACTTCCCTGACTGGCAGTTGGATTCATCATTGGGTCGCTATGATGGCAAGGTGTATGAGGATATGTTCTACCGTGCCAGCGAGCTGAACCCCTTGAACGCTATCACAGTGGACCCGTACCCGAACAGTGAGGTTTTGTTCAAGACGAACGATAGCAGCAAGTTCAAGAGCAAGCTCTAAAACGTCAAGATGCCTTTTTATGAAGTTTTCCTTTTTAATTTCTATTTTTTCCGCTAGTGGGTGCCATGTATACTATTTTCTCGATGATCTCTATAGTTTGACTTGCGCAAGCAAAAGATGAAATGAATCAAAGATGCACATTTGAAAAATTCGATGATGAAAATCCAGTGCCAGCTGTCAATCGTGACCGAACACAGTCTTGAGCTGAGTGCTTTAGATCACGGATCCGTAGTGCTACATGCCATGAACTAGATTCGTTGTAGTTGATATCTATGGATCATGAATGTGTTCTTTTACTTTTTGAGATGTTTTCTGGTTGGTCCTTAGCATGTGTGCTTCCGCCCGATCGCATCAAGTCTCTGAAATGACCTTGTCGTCTTGAAGAGCTGAAAGGTCCACATCGCTTAATCGCCACATGTACCACATGAACAGACTCCTGTAAGGCGAGAACTTCTCGGCCGCTTCCAACATGGCTTTTTCAGACCCCATGTACTTCCACTTACCTCCACCTTTAGCCTTGAGTTTGTTGACGTCTTTGCCCATGTAAACAGCTAAACCACGTCTGCGCTCGCGACACAAGTTAGTCCAAAGATCAGGTCCCCAACAAGTGTGCTGGTTTTCGTAGAAAAGGAACTTACTGGACACCAAGGTCTCCTGTGGAGAAAACGTCCATCCTTTTGAGATCGAAACAAGCAAACATCTCTACACTCCACTTGCCTAATCCTCTGACCGCAATAAGTTTCTCCATGACCTCTTCGTCAGAAGCCGTTGCCAGCATCTCAGCGCTCAATTTTCCAGAAGCAAATTGCTCGGCTAGTCCTTGAATATACTCTGCTTTTCTTTGACTCAACCCCGCAGTCCTCAGAGTGGGGATAGACATAGCAGCCACCATAGCCGGAGGTGGAAATTCTGGTGGGCCAGCATAGTCATGTTCTGTGGATGCTGCGAAGAGGTTCACGAATTTCTTCTTGATGCTACTAGCAGCAGCGCCAGAGACTTGTTGAGCAATAATTCCAGAAGCCAATGAGCGAAAAGGATCGATGGGTTGAGCTAACCCCTCTGCATCAAAAACTTTACAGTGGAATTTTGCGAGGAAGGGAGCCAGACGTCCATTTTCATCGTTGCGTCTGAGGTGGGCTAGGGCGTCGTCCAAGAGCGAGTTTGTGTTGGTTGTGGGAGCGGGGCCAGAGGTGTCGTTGTCCCAGGTTGAGTATGCTGTTACCACTTTATCTGTGTCTGGTGATTTTAGAGGTGCGTTTGTGATGTGAGGTTCTGCGAGCCTTGGAGACAGTTCTGATACCGATGTGTGGCCATTCGTCGGTGCAGAATTGGTGGATGTTGTGGCCGTAGTGTCCAGACTAATAGCGGGAAGTGTTTGTGCTGGTGGCGATGTGGCATTGATCTTCTGACGTTTCCGAGAGGCTCCTTGCTTAGAAGAACCATTCGCTGTAACCTCTTGCTCGCTTTCCGGAGTCGGGAGTGGTTTCTTGATAGATTCTGATGTTTTTGAATTTGTAGCGGGTGTCTTGCGCTTGGTGACTTTGAGCTGAGAGGTAAGCGTGGCTGTGGTGCCTGGCAGCGCCTGGACACGAGCAGAACGTCTGAGCGACATTTCCAAAGTATTTATTGCAAGCAAAAAGAATGGAGCCAGTGTTTACAGGGCCTGTCAGAAATGACGGGAAGTTGGTGACTAGAGTGGTTGATGGTCGACGATGAGGCTTGTCAAAAGAGGTAATGGAGGAATTCAAGGCTGACGCAATGACGCATGTGAGTCTTGCGAGTTCACCAACAACTACGAATATAGAGCTCAACACGGATTTCGCAACTCACTGACAAGATGCAACTGCAATCTACAGGCAGAAAACTGAATTGTCGCAGATAGGTCACGTTCGAGGACAAGTGAAGGTCACGTCAAGCAATGCAAGAAGCACAGACCATGAATAGAAACGCGTGAGGCAAACTGGTTCACGGAGTCGAATTGTAACAGCATGGTTATGGCTTGGTCTTCCAGTATCTCACGGCCCAGCTTCAGTCATAAGACCCATGCCATACCCAACGATGATGATGATTTGCCCGTGTACACTACAATCAGCGAGAATTGCAGGGCAGAAGCGTGTCAAAAGAGAAAGATTCGTGGAGGAATTGGAAGGTAGCTCTGGATATGTATGGTTGTCGAGTCAATGAAAAGGCGGTTTTGGACATTCTAAAGGTATAGAGTACATGAAAGCGGATGGCGACTCGGGGGGATCAGCGAGTAGAAGACGTGTGGGGCGATTATTTCTTGATGACCATGGCGTCGAGGTCCATTCTCTCTCTTCTCTCGGCCTCAATCTCCTTGATGATGGGGCTGAGGTATGGGACGTCCTGGTGTATGTGTAAGCAAATGAAGGGTAGGAGGTCGAGAGTGTTTTCGGGGACGCACATCCTCGGGCTTGGTCTGCTCGTTCTTGGGGAGGAGCTGGTGTGAGAGAGAGCACTGCAAGGGCGAGTTAGCGGTCGATGGTGGGCATTGGATGTGGTGTTTGATGTAGCGGACCTGGAAAGCGCGGCGCATGCGGAAGACACGGTCGTAGGCCTCCTTGGGAGGAAGACGCTTGAGGGCGAGAAGGACGGTCTCGGACTCCTCAGGGATAAGGTCGTCGGCTCTACAGAGTGGAAGCGACGTCAGTAGTTGTCGAGGGGTGGAGGCATTGCAATGGCAGGGGCGACGGACCTCAGGCCCAACTTTCTGTAGCCGGCGGCGTCGGTGTACCAGTTGGCGAGAGGAGTCATCCAGCGCTTCAACCAGGGGCGCTTGACGATGAAGTTGGTCATTGAAGGCTGCGACATGATGGCGGAGTGTTGTGTGGTTGCGGCTTGTCCGTCAAGTGGTCTTCAACTCTGCTGCTGGTGCTTGAACTCTTGTCGTTCAAGTCTCGAGAGCCCAGCCTCAGCCAACGCCCGCTGATTGGCTGCTTACCTCCAACCTCATAGCCCAATCAGCGTCGGCAGAAGAGTCCCCGCACTTGAGCCGACCTCCGACCGCCGGCTGTTCCCTTTGATGGTCAATGGACCATGGATGGCCGACGGCCCAAGGTTGGAGGGTTGCGCAACCGCCATACCATCTTCATTGTTGACACACGACTCAACATACCAGACACTTCACGCCATCATTGCTCGGCATCTGCACCAGCTCACATCCTCGTCTATCGTGTGCAAATTCATGGAGACGCACAATCGCTAACCAAAGCTGCTTGAAAGCGGTGCCGGGCCGCGTGCGCATTCTACTACTCCCGTATCTATCACCAAACTATTCTACCATTGCTCACTCGAAGCCTCGCCAACCACCTATCCTCACCCTACTATACTCTTCTTCGCCTAACTCGTCTCATCCGCCTCTGGCCTGAACATGCGCAGCTATTGAGGCTCTTTCCTCCGTTACAATGTCAGCCCCGGCATCCAGATCCCACGATCTACCTCCACCATCTACCGCAACCCTTCTGGCTCAAAAGCTGCCCAAGCCATACATAAACAGTATTTGCGGTGCCGCTGCTGGCGTTGCTTCCGGTATTGTCACTTGTCCACTCGATGTCATCAAGACCAAGCTGCAGGCTCAGGGCTCTTTCCGGCACCAGCAGCATTCACAGAACTCTCCTTCAACCTCCCAAGTCTACCGAGGCCTTGTCGGAACCGCAAAAACAATCGTGCGCCAGGATGGTCTCAAGGGCATGTATAGAGGTCTTGGACCCATGATACTCGGTTATCTGCCCACCTGGGCTGTCTACATGAGCGTCTATGACATAGCAAAGAGCAATTACTCAGAACGTATCGGTGAGTCGACTGAGTCGCCTTTCATCACCCCATACTAACCTGCATAAGAACCCCAGTGGTTTGCTCATGTCTGCTCCTCCGTCACAGCCGGCGCTTGCTCGACGCTCGCAACAAATCCCATCTGGGTCATCAAGACCCGTCTCATGTCTCAAATATCTTCAAAAGCCGTCGAAGGACACCGTACTCCATGGCACTACAACAACACTTGGGATGCCGCTCGCCAGATGTACAAGGGCGAGGGCATCAAGGCGTTCTACTCTGGTCTGGCTCCCGCGTTATTGGGTCTTACGCATGTCGCCATCCAATTTCCCCTTTACGAGTATCTGAAACTCAAATTTACTGGTGTTGAGATGGGCGCAGCTCCTCCCAGCCAAGGCACAAACTCGGTCGGTGTTCTCGCCGCAACCTGCATCAGCAAGATCTGTGCTACCACAGCCACATATCCTCATGAAGTCTTGCGTACCCGCCTGCAAACACAACAAAGAGGCGTCCCCAGCTCTGATGGCATGATTAACAAGCCTCGCTATCAAGGAGTTGTCAAGACTTGCAGAACTATTCTATACGAAGAGGGCTGGACTGCCTTCTACAGCGGCATGGGCACCAACCTCATTCGAGCAGTGCCTGCCGCCATGACTACCATGCTCACATTCGAGACACTCAAAAGCGTGATTGTCCGTCTGCAAGCCGAGGACGAGGACGAGCACGTCCCAGGAGCCGTCTAGAATGAGCCTTAACAACCGATGAAGCTTTTGACCATGCTCTACCATGCTTCACCATTTCACGAGCTATGCCCACAATGTATAGAAGATTCTTTCCGTCTCAGTTTTCGCTACAACTCGATCCAAACACACACACTTCTCTGAGGGCTACATTACCGTCACGGCATTGCTCTGCATTTAAAACCCCGGCTAGGGTGTTTCACAGCAAGGCGTTCAGGGGGCTTATTCCAACATGCACCAATCTGGCTTGCATGGTCTTTTTGTTCTTCTCTTTTCTTCTACAGCTGCAGAAATAAAAATAACGTCAACTTCGAAATCATGTCTCGTCGCTTGTATTGCTGACTACTACCGTTCTCTTCCGCCCTATAGTTCACTGTTGCCCGATGACGTGAAAGCTCCGTAGCCCTCCCTTGCCGCCCTCAACTTGCTCAAATCATATAACATTGTGCGTGTCTGCAACCTTTCCATGGTCGAATGTGTCGATGTGAGAGGACAATGCAAATGTTACAAACCTGAATTGTGGCATCCGCTACAGCAATCGCCTACTACCACTTACTAGTTAAGCGCTACACAGTCCACATTGCCATACCGGTTGGACAAAGAAGCAGCGAACAGCCATTGGTAATGTCTTTGAACAATCTCATTCTCTCATCACTTTACATATCTACATAGCTCCCAACAACTCCTTAAGCGACACAGGCTTCCTGACCGCATTAGAATATCCTTCGTGGAAAGTAACCCACACCCTCTCTTTATCACCTCCATCTTCCATCTTTTGTTTTTTCTTCTTGGCTGCAGTTTCGCCATCTGCCTCTGTATCTCTTTCTTGACGCGGTTCTTCAGCAACTATCCTACCGAAGAAATCTCTCTTTAGCTTTTTACTATCTTCGCGGAGGAGGTTAGGTACAGCAGCACCAGCGACAACTTCGCCCAGAGATGTGATTGTAGCTCCACCTCTGTTGATTCTCGCAGCTTCTGCAGTTTTCTTGGACGCAATAGCAAATTCTTGATCCAGGACTTGACGGACGGCAAACCGTGTTCGATCAACTAATGGCATACCCGCAGCTTTCAAATCCAGTGTTTCGAAGACAGAGATGGAGTCGATGGCGGGTTCCATGCGGTAGACCCACGTCTGCGGGCCTGAATGCGAGGCTCCTTCACTCTCAAGACGGATACGATCGAAGCGGATGCCAGAAGCCGTCATGGCATTGACTGCTCTCTGCACAAGCAATTTCTCACTTGCTTTACGCACTGAAGCAGTAGAGATGCCAGAGTTTTGTACCACCACTGGAGTAACATTCGGATTTAGCATGCGCATGAGGTAAGGTACGAATTCAGTCGACATGGCTGTAGGCGAGGGAAACATGCGTAAAAGCGGTAGTGACAAAGACGCTTGCAATGTTTGCAGAATCTCAAAATTGGATTTTTGCGTTTCGTGGGCTTGGTATGAGGCTTGGGGACCAGAGAAGGGAGTAGGGGGTTCATTATCTTCTGTGTTCTCTTGCTCGTTCCATTTGCTTGCAGTGTTGGTATGGGAGCGGTTAGGTGTAGCAAAAAGATGGTGGAAAGCCAGGATTGGTTGGGCGAGGTAGGTGGCCAGTTCCCATTCACTGTGGCTGAAGACGGCAGAAGAAAGCTGATCGTGGAAGTTGAGCCACTCGTACGCTTCATCTGGTTTGCTGAGGTAGTTGTCATCCTGGTATGGCTGATCAGGGTATGCTGAAAAGCAGTCGGTCATGATACGATCGATGTCGCCGGATGTATTAACCATTTCGCGGAGACGATCCATTGCTTGTCGCTTTCCTGATTCTGCTACGCCCTTCATGCCAGTGATCGAGGCGGTAGTGGTCGGAGCTGCTAGCATGCTGGGTTTAGAGAAACCAGCACCTTCTTTGAAGACGCGCTCGACCACTTCCTTTGGCCCACCGCGGCCTACACCTCTTGCTGAACCTCCTCCGTGGGAGAGGTCTGCTAAGATGTTGGCTTCAATCCATCGGCGAGTCAGCCTTTGCATCGAATTCGCGACAGGATCGTGGGTTGCTCGAAGTCTGCCTGCGATCCATTCGCCAACAACCAAGATGCCACGAATGTCACCTTCGCCTGTGCTGCTGCCTGAACCACCTTCTTTGCGACTTGACATGCCCCAAGAAGCCTCGCACAGCTTTCGCACACCATCGCCATCATATGGAATGTTTTCCTTCTCGAAGATGGATTGCATCCTGGAGACGACAGAGTTAATGGCAGGCTTGCGAACATGAATGATCTCAGCAGCTGTGCTTTGTCGAAGTGGTCGGAGCGAGGGATGGTAAACATCATTACAGATCAGGATGAGCGGTCGCAGTAATCGGAAGTTGTCGTTCTTCTTCTTTCCAGAAGACTGTTGTGATCGCGTTTTGTTTGAGTTCCTCGTATCGAGAGCAACCAAGTCGAGCAGAGCCTTGATGAAACCTCCTTCACCAGCACCTCCACTGCCGCCAACGACACCATCAACCTCGTCAACAATGACACATACAGGCCGTCCAGCTTTACGAATCTTGCCTTCGGCAGTCTTCTGATCGACACCTCTGACGTTTTCAGTGCCGACCATATCTCTGATGCGACCTTTCACAACATCTCTGCTTCTCTCATCGCTAGCGTTGATCTCCTGAACTTCGTAACCAGCTTGTTTGGCGCAAACGTGAGCCAAAGTTGTTTTTCCAAGACCAGGCGGACCGGTAAGAAGCAAGACTTTGCGATGTGGTCTTTCCTGCTCGGCATTTTCTGCATTCTTGCGATGCTTTGGCTTTCTACTCGAGCCAGGAAAGACAATCTCATCCCAGCGTTTCAGCCAGTGCATGACGGACCGATGCGTACGGTCATCTCCAACGAGCTCTGTGAACTTGCGTGCTCTATATTTCTCCGTCCACATCAATGTCCGCTGGCTCTTTTGTGCACCGTTCACGGGAAGAGCGGGTTCTATAGAGGGCATGGCGGCTTTTCTTTCCGCCTCTGCTTGATCGATGACTTGCTGTGCTTTGGCTTCCTTGACCAAGTTGTGGATGTCGATACCATAATAACTCCTTTGAGCTCTTCCTTCGGTAACCTCGGATCGTGAAGCTGCTAGCCTTTCCGTGGAGAGAGCCTCGGCGTTCTGCTTCTTTCGCACTGAGAAAGTCTTGCCTGAGGAAGTGTGTATGGCGACTTTTGTGGTTGTAGCAGTCTTGGAGGATGAGATTAACGGGTTGTGAATGGCACGTTTGGCGAACAGTGACAGCCCCAAGTCCAGTGACTGACTTTGATGTGACTGATGCTGGCTGGTCTGCGATTGTGTAGGTGGTTGTTGATTAGAAGGTTGTTGGGTATTCGCGAGTGGTTGCCCTTGAGTCTGGGCTGGTTCTGAAGTTTGTGGCTGGGGGAGCGGCATCTCGTCTTCGCTGTCCGAGTCTTCCACGAAGACATTGTTTGTCACTTCTTTCGCTAGGCCTTGCGACATTGTGACTGGTGGAGCTGCGACAGCCGAAGACATGAAGGGCATAGCGGGTGGACTCGACGGAGGATCTTGGTTTCGTCTGTATAGGGCCTGGCTCGATGGTATGTCTGTATGTGGTTATGAATAGAGTCTCCAGAAATGACTGGCTAGATCGTACAAGTAGAGCGATCGTCTTCGCTACGAAAGACGTCTGCCAAAGGCCAGCTTCGGTGCTGAATGACTATTCCTCGCCGCTTGTTGTCCGCTCGAACTTCTGCTTCTTGTTCGTAAAGTGCTGCTATATCGTCTGAAAAGGTCGGCTCTTCAACATCAACGTTCATTGATTCATATGCTCATATCTTGATGAATTCTTCTTGACAAACATCGGGTTGTCAAGCGCTTCTTGGAGAAAGACGCGACGTGAACGGCACGCGTTTGATTGGGCTTTCATAAAATCTTCACAATATCGCACAAATTTCATGCACTCCTTGCCATTTTTGAAAGTCTACACCCTCCCTATGTGCATAATCTTGCGACTGATCCCTTCTTCATGCCGGGGTCTTCTGAGAGCTACCATAAGCTATCCGTACGCATAATGTCAATCTGGACAAGAGTCTGGCCACCGAGATAGCCTCTAACGGAGCTCTCTCTGTGAAGGCAACATCCTTTACGAAAGTATTGTGTATTTCTGCAGACACACTGTGATTATCTTTAGCACGAGGTGAGGATGGAAGCAGCGATCAGCAGCTGCTATAGAACTAGTCCAGTTGGGAAGCCATAGAACTCACGGTCACATACCTCTTTACGAACATCGAATTCACCAGCGTCTCTATATCTACAACAAGGACAATTGTCGAAGCTCAAGATACAAACGCATACTTCATCACTTTCCACCAGTCATCTCTTAGCGTACTCACTTCACTGTCCTTCCTCCGGTTTTCCGGTGTTCATCCAACCGGAACACTACTTCCATATCGTCAATACGTCTTCACATCCTCTTCGCTTCTACATCCTCTTCGCCTCTACATCATCTTCGCCTTTACATCTTCTGCGTCGTGCTACATGACATAGGGACTGCGACATCGAGCGCTCGAGATCTTCTAGCTTTGATGCTCACTTCCTCGATCACACTTATCGTCGCCGGTCGAATTACACAAGGCACGCGAACTCTACACTCATTGAAGATCTGACACCGCCAAAAGTTCGCAATCATGAATCCTCCAACCTCCTTCTCTTCTCTTCCACCCGAACTAGTCCCCGAGATCTGTCGTGACTCTGCTCTTCGGAAGGAAGATCTCATCGCTCTACGTCTCACTAGCAAGTCTCAAGGCATCCATCTTTCTGCTTCTAAGGAGTTTGCCAGACTTTACTTCAAAAACGTTCGTCTCGTCTACACGCGCTATAGTCTGCAAGCTTTTGTGGAAATTTGCAAGCACCCTGTCTACAGCTCGGCAGTCCGAAAAGTTCAACTCTCTTATGCTCGATTTGCGCCAGATCGTTTTGTGGAAGAAAACAAGCGCCAATTCTATGATGTTATGTTCGATGAGCGATCTTCACGAGGACACCATGAGTATCTGGAAAACATACAACGACTCGTAAACCGTTGCGACGAAGAAGAGAGTCTGAAAAGATCAGGCGATGCCGAAGACCTGCTTGCCGCAGCTTTTACTGCACTTTCTCAATGGCACCATCCTTTGGAACTCGTTGTTTCAACGGATGAGTCTCGTGCTTTGGGCATAGGTCGAATTCATAGCCCGATCGACTAAGGCGAAAATCCGAACTGGGAATGTGACATGCTTGGTGCGGTCAACCTCCTTCATCATGCCGCCACCCGAGGTGCATGTGTTGTGCAAGCGCTTCGAATTTACGGCGACGTCTGGGACAACTTGATCAATAGTTTGTCTACTTCATTGAGCTCATTGGCCCAACTCTCCGAGCTCGAGCTGGATATTTTGCCTGAAGATGTGGACGGCGTTTGGTTAGCAGGGGTTGACAGCATAATGACCAAGCTGCTAGAGAGTGCGGGTCCACCTGAAAACCTTACACATCAGATGTGATTATGAAGGGACACGGCATAAGTATCTTGGCAAAGTCTTTACAACCATATCGAAGATGAGACTTGAGAAGATCACGCTGACCTACGTTGATCTTGATCTGTGCAACCCTTTCAAAAACCGAATGGATTCTTTGCGTCATCTGGGGCTGACTGATTGCCAGACAGACAAGAGCGTGAAGCACGTCTTGCTTTCCATCCAACAGAACCTTCCTGGACTTGAATACCTCCGGCTTTCTGACATGCCTGGAGCTTGGCTAAGCGACGAGATCGAACTGGAAGGCGTTCAGGGGGTCAACGAAGGCATAGATAAGCTGATACAGTCAAAGCGGGATTTATATCACAAAAATCCTTAAGCCATACTCTTGAACAGCGACGAAGATTGAAGCAACTAAATACAGTATTGAAGTTGAAGCTCTTCGCAAGGCTTGTGACTCCTCTTACCCGTGTGCTAAAGACAATCACAGTATAGCTGAAAAAATGCACAAAACTTTGGCCAGAAATGCAATTTCCTCAGAGAGAATCTTATAAAGGTTGTCTCGGTGGCCAGACTCATATCCGGAGCATGACCGCGTGCTTCAATGGCTTATAAACGATGCCCTTGTGCCTCGGTCTGAAGGGCTCACCATTGCAATGCAATGACTTAACTATTCTGACCATCCGAGATCTATCTTGAACTTGCAAGATGCGTTCTCGAACGCCATCCTGACATCGTTCTTGACGACCTCTTCAACGTCTTCTAGTCGATGCTCAATGAACTCCTCTAGCTTGACTTGTAGGTCCAACGCTTTCGCATCAACATTCTCTTTGAACTCTTGCCGGAGATCATCTTGAACACCGGCTTCCATGTCATTGACTCGCGTTTCAAGATGTTCGACCACATGCTGCAGCCCGAAGCACTCAGATTCAATCTCCTGTCTAATCTGAAAGGATACGATTAGCACTTGTGCTGGGGGCTGATGCTTGCACACATACCTGTTGATCATGGTGGTCGAACTTTTCTTTCAACCCCTTCTCAATCTTCTCGAGGCGGTGGTCAATGAGTCCCTCTAGATTCGTGTGAATGTTCAACGCTCTTGCGTTCAGACCGTCTGTGACTCCTTGTCGAAGATCGTGTTCCAAGTCGTCGACCCGAGAATTGAGAACTTCGTTCGCACATTCCAGCACAAAACACTCGGACTCGAACTCCTGTTTGATCTGTGATCACGTTCAGCACTTGTTCTGCATATGAGAATTATACTGTGACAGGGCTTCGACAGGAGAGCGTGCCTAGATGTGCTAAAAAGGAATATGCAGGCTCTTACGAGTCTCCATGGAAAGCTCAACACCATCTTGTCATCTCCTTGTTTGTGAGAACTCTGCATACGTACCTGCTGATTGTTGTAGTCGAGCTTTTCGACCAACAGTGCCCTTTGATTTTGTTCGTCGAGAATGCTGTCTTCCAACATCAGAAGACGGTCCTCGGTAGTGTTCTCAACCGTGCTGGCCTGACTGGGCGACGAATGACATGGGTCGGGCACTGAGTAAGACCTAGGCTCATGCTCAACACGAAAGTCTGTCTGAGTCCCAGCGTCGACTCCAGGTGTTCGCTGCAGTTGCTTCATCTGCTCACGTAAGTCCGCGAACTCTGCACTGAGAGCTGCAAACGCCAACTCCCAGGGCTCTGGTGCAGCTTTTTCCGTCCATAATTGTCTCTTGGGCTGGATTTGATGTGGTAAAGGAGACGCTGTGCGTCGCTTTCCGCGAGCTCTGAAATCACTTGGGGAACCTAGATCTAATTGACTTGTCGATTCGTTGTTGGTAGCGCCAGGCGCCGTCGACCCGTCGTATGGAGGCGGGCCTTCAGGTCGGACTGACGTCCATAGCTCATCGATGCACGTGATGGCCTTGCGGCCGGCGCCTCCGTACAGAGTGTTGAGATGGCGGTCAGACAATCTGATGATACCTTGATCCAATGCCTTGCAGAGGTCTGCAAGACGTCCCTGTTTGATAGACTCCGATTGAACATAAACTCTAAATGTGTCGCACTGGCCGAGTCGCAGCATGGTATCTATATCTTTCCTCGTCGATGATTTTGGCTGCAGTGCGGAAACGGGGACAGTAACGGGTACGTTCTGAGCAAGAACGAATTGCAAGCTGACAAGATCGGCTGCTGTTGTGCAGCGTGCTTGCTTGATAAACTCATTTGCAACATCGACTGGCACATCATCGGTTTTAAGAAGGCTTATCGCTCTGACATTGGTGGCATCGAAGACGAGGTAAACATATTCTCTCTTGTTAGGGTCAATCAACCATGCAGATGCGCTGAGCTTGCAATGGAATACATCCTGGTCGAAAGTCATATCCATATGATACGGATGCGCTATCGGGCCATTGTGAGGATGTGCGCGCACATGAACGAGAGCTTTTGATGATAGAGAAGCGTTGGATGTCATTGATATTATTTGAATGTAGCTATCTGGACGCACTTGTCAGCCAAGAACAATAAAGTAGACTAGCCATGAAATGCGGCTCCTATGAGGCAGGATTTATGTTAGTAAAAATGAGAACCCCACGCAAGAAGCGCAGAACCCTCCCACCCGGGCTTCAGCTAGAGCAGCCCTGACTCTTCAGAGGTTATGGCTGAAGCGGACCATCAGCATGAGAGAATCGATAGCCGGAATCCGTTGTAGTCCCTACAGATCAGACCAGCTGACCTGCTCGTGAAATCTGGTTTGTAACGAGAATCATCGACCGGTGACCACAATGAACCCTACAGACCCCAGAAGCGCTCGAGAGAGTGCGACTGGACTTCGAAATGATGGCCTGCCCTCGAAATCTGTCGTGCTGATGGTCTGCGCAAAAGCAACTCTGAGGTTGACCACAACCTACCCCAACCACCCGACCGGGCTTCGAGAGCAGCCCTGACTCGCCAGAGATACGGATGCAAGGCGGACTAGCAAGAATGATCGGTTCGAAGCCGGCTTCCAGCCCCTACAGATCACCGGCTGATCTGCTCGTCGAAACTCAGCTTGTGGCCACGCTCGACGACCGGCGACTGGACCCTACAGACCCCAGAAGCGCCCCGAGAGTGCGACTGGACTTCGAAATGATGGCCTGCCTTCGAAAGCTCCCATCCGGCTAGTCAACGCTCAAGCGGCTCTGAAGCAGACCTCAACCTACCCCAGCCACCCGACCGGGCTTTTGAAGAGCAGCCCTGACTCCCCTGAGATACGGACGCAAGGCATACTAGCAAGAATGATCGTTTCGACGGTCGAATCGTTACAGCCCGTACAGATCAGACTAGCTGAACTGCTCATCAAAGTCTGGTTTTTAGCCACACTCGACGATGGGTAAGAACAGATTCTACAGGCCCCAGGAGCACTCGGAAGTAACTGGTCTTTGGAAAGATGGCCTGCTTTCGAAGACCACCATTCTGCTAGTCGAGGCTCAAGCGGCTGAAGCAGGCCTCAACCTACCCCAACCACCCGACCGGGCTTTTGAAGAGTAGCCCTGACTCGAAGGATGGAAGAAAAGGGGACGTCACCTAGATGATATGCGTGTAAGTCGGTTGAAATCGATGGATGCAAGACAGATGAACAACCCACCGACTCATGGTCGTCGATGAGAAGTTATAGGTTTTGACGTCGCGAGGCAGCAGGCTTTCAGAGTCGGCGCGTAAGTGCCAAGATCACGCGTCAAAAACTTGATTGGATGGCGTGCGACCAACACCAACAACTATAACCTGCATTTTAAACGGTGTGTTTGAGCAAGCCAGGATGACTCTATTGGACAGGACTGTGTGTGCGTGTCGAGCGATGCGTTTTCATGGTCAGTGATGGTTGTCGAAATAGCACTGCCGAGAGGGGAATCGCAATGGCGCAAGTTGACAGCGGGAATCGGGAGGTCAGAGCAGGATGTACCGAAAGCTTGTCACCCCTCAATGATGACGGAGCCTTCCCTTGTCCCAAGTTCCAACTCCTTCGCGCCCCCCTTTCCAATCCTTTGTCTCCGTATTGTCCGTGGAATGCCATGATTCGCTTCCTTGCCTCCAACCAAGTCTACTTGAAACTTGCTTCTCTGCATGGGTTCATGGTCTGAACAAGCGCTTCAGCAAGTTTATCGATACCTACCGCCAATCTACTCGCGCGACTTTGCGTATGCCAACAACGCGCCCGTAGTACTTCGCATGGCCAGAGCTAACGTCAGCGAGATCACTGCAAAGACCTTTGCCGAGTACGTTTCACCACACTGCACTGCTTGCGCTTGAGCTCTGTCTGCTTGTTTCCTGTTGGCGCAAATGCCTGACGAAGCTAAGACCTTGTGGAAAAGGCTCCTTTCTGGCCCGACTATCGACTTCTACGTCGGTGAAGAGCGTCGGCATTGGTCGCTGCATCGTAACCTGTTATGTCACCATTCGCCCTACTTCGAATCCGAATTCCTCACCAGCAAGACGTCCAAATCCTCTTCGAGGCCTGAGCTTGAATTACCCGATCAAGACCCTGCTGGTTTCGAGTTGCTTGTAAAATGGCTGTATCAAGGAACATTGGACGACACGTCCGACATGACCGACGAGAAGAAATATGACTACTCGGTGGCCTGTCACAAGCTGTATCTGCTCTGCAACAAGTTCGATCTTCCAATCTTGAGGAACGAGTCCATCGACCGATATAGACAAGGCTTGCTTGAAGCTCAGCTCGTACCCGACGCCGAAGAGATCAACGAGATCTATCGCAGCTCTCCAGCAGGTTCGCCCTTCCGAAAACTCATGGCTCAAATTGCCGCGCGACAGATCATGGATCCAGACAGTGAAAAGAATGCTGAGAGCTACCGAAACTGCTTCAAAGACAATCCTGATTTCGCAGTCGACATGGTCAACGCTATCAAAGAAGGCACCGGAGGGATACTGTTTGACGACCCAACAGACGGCGACCAGGCTGCATATCATGAGGATCCCACTCCGCGTCAGAACGGGAAAGATAAAGGTACTTAGCCCCGATTCTTTTCTTGCCCGCTCGCAAATCCTGCTTCTGTCGTTACACAATTCGCAGAACTCGGATGATAACGAGTTCAAGGTCCAGCAGCCAAGTTGACGCCGAACCCTTCCAGACGACGAAGATCATCCTCTGCAGACGCAGGTGCGGAGCGACTCCCCGATGGAGAGCGAAGACGCGGTTCTGGACAATCCTCAAAACGAGAGTCTGAGCTACCCACACCACCAGACTCCACTCGACGAGAGAATGGATACGGAGTCCGACGGTTCAACGGAACCAGCAGAACCATTGCCAAGAGTCCGACCACGGGAGAAAGAGTCGAGCCAAACAACGTCAATGGAGACTCAGAAAGCCCCTCACGAAAGAAGCCAAAGAAGCTTGTCATACGTGGAGGCTCTTCGTCGCCGCAAAGACAGAGGGCAGCTTGATTCACGCGGCCTCTGGGACTATTGGAACAACATGGCGGCCAGCGTCAAATGACGATTTATGATTTACGGTCTTGATGGTGTTTACTGTCGTTCTTTGTTGCTGCGAGATACCCAGTTCGAGAAACATCTAATAATTACTATTTAATGATGCTTAATTTACTGCCATTTCTCAGCTTACTAAACCTTGAGCTACCCCGCAAAGATGTTTTGTCACCAGCCCCACTCAGATGTTGTACCTGGAAAGATTAGATGCGACCATCATTGTGCATATTGAGCCTTCAAGCTATCATTTCTATCACATTTCGCACACCGCCTCTGTACAGACTCCTTAAGAGGTCTGCCAACACATTGCTAGAACTGTACGCAGGGGTAAACATGCGTTTCTAAGCAGCATGCCAAATGCATGCTTAACACCGAACCCCGAAACTATCATCCCGCACGACATCATGGAAACTTCGATGAACGGTGAGTGGGGCAAGAGGCGATGTAACCCCTAACTGAAGAGGTCTAGGAGGCATATATAAAGTCCTTTGGAGTAGCCGTGTCTAATCGTCCCAATTGACTTTGTCCCTTTCACATTTCGTCCACAACCACACTCAAAACCATGTCTCTCAAGCCCATCCTTATCCACGGCCACGCTGGTGGCCCCAACCCCTGGAAGGTCGTTCTGGCCATGAAGGAGCTTGGACTTCCTTACGAGCACAAGCTCTGGGACTTCCCTGACCTCAAGAAGCCCGAGTATGAGAAGCTCTGTGTCAACGGAAGAACACCTACCATCGAGGATCCCAACACTGGCATTACCCTGTGGGAGTCTGGCGCCATTGTCGAGTACCTTATCGAGCAGTACGACAAGGAAAACAAGTTCACATACACTTCCAGCCCTGAGAAGTACTTGTTAAAGCAATGGTAAATTGGCTTGATTGTGTCCAACTGTAGATATCTACTAACACTTCATTCAGGCTTCACTTCCAAGTCTCCGGACAAGGCCCCTACTTCGGCCAGCGCGTCTGGTTCAACAACTACCACGACACCAAGATCGATTCAGCAATTGAGAGATACAGCAAAGAGATCAAGCGTGTGCTTACTGTCTTGGACAAGCACCTCAAACAGCAGGGTACCGAATACCTTGTTGGCAACAAGTACACCTATGCCGATTTGTCCTTTATCCCTTGGCAAATGATCTTGCCCTTTATCTTCGGTGAGCAGAGCGATGCTTTCCACGCCGAGATTGAGAAGGAGCTCCCTCACTACTGGGCTTGGTGGCAGAGAATCTCGAACCGCCCTGCTACACAAGAGACGAAGAAGGAGAGAGAGGCCAACTTCAACAAATAGAAGGTCAACACTAAACATGAATGATCTAGCTTAAAATCGAGGTAGTCCATCAGAAATATATACCCCATTCAGCCTCAGCCCATTCACTGTGGCGTCTCATTAAATGTTCTAGCCAAACCCGCAGGTCATCTACAATGCGTCTTGGGATCTCGGGTTTTGCTGCTTCCATGTACTATATTTCCCCAGGTTCTTGACGTGCCGCGCTTGTCGCGACTGCCGAAAACTGCACTGCCACTTCAGCCCTGGGTACCATTTCAGTGGTATCCTGAATATGCTTTCAATGTGTTCATTTCCAATTGCATCTGGTCGGCATCTTCGGATGAAGCCTAGCCATCATAAAGTTCATTAGTGTTTTGCTTGATTCAACAACATGGCAAACGGCTCCGAGTATGTTGGGAAAAAGGGCTTGGCTTTTTTCGCTCTCAAGTCATGACATCCTCGGTCGCCCCGGATATCTTTGACAAGTCGCGTTTTTCCTCTATTCCCGGAGGCTCGTTCACATAGCTTGTTACCAGATTATTTCCACCAAGAAACAAGTCTCGAAAAACGCAGATCGCTCCACCTCCTCATTATATCCCACAAGCACGCGCAATAATTAGCGTGGGGTCGAGGAAGAACACTGCAGGAACCCGAGTCGGCAAGAATGTCGGGGTTGCCCTCTGATTCATCAGTCTTTCCTTCGCATCAACCACCTCACCTCCCGCCAGTGCAACAGTTTGCTCAACAGTCGCCATACCATGCTTCGGCTTACGGATCTGTACCTGTGACGCCTGTCAACGCCTTTGCACCATCACGTCCACCACTCACGACTAGTGCCAGCGAATCACCAGCTCAGGATGCAAAGACGTCCACACCTGATGGCGAACGTACGAAACCCAAGCAGAAGCGTAACAAACCTACTCTGAGCTGCGAGGAATGCGTTGAGCGCAAGACTAAGGTTGGTTGTCTCTCAATCTTTCTTGCTTTTTATCACGGCAACTGCGTCTCGTCAAAATCAAAAAGGAATAACTTGCATGGCTTGCAAGACTTGGCTATGACCAGCATATACTGATCAACCACTCGCAGTGTGACCGAGGACGTCCGGGATGCTTGGCTTGCATCAAACGGCAATCGACTTGTAGATACACACACGTTGCCAATCTAATCGCTGACGCAAGGTATTCGGACTCATCTCAAAGAAGAGAAGGTCGATATGCTAACATCTGCTACAGCCAGAAAGACAATGGAGTTGAGAAGCAAAGGCATATGGTCAAGCCACCACCAGCCAAGATCAGAAAATTAAATGGCTCATTCGATGGCTCCTCATCTTCTTCAGCCAGTGTTACTGGCATAAAGCAAGTAAGGAGTGATCTGTTTTCCAAGTTCCATCATCGCTCTCCACGCGAGACTTCTGTTGGATTTGGATCGCCTTTCCTGCAATCACAGGTTCCCTTCTCGAAACAAACACCATCTAACATTTTTGGCATCGGATCATCTCATCCGTTCACGAACTACTGGACATGTCAGGGCGGTTTGCCTGAGGTCCTTGCGGTGCTACCAAGCAAGCAGCAGGCTGATATCTTGATCGCCAAGTACTTCGAGTGTGTGGCCCCTGTGTATCCTTTCTTGCATCGACGAACCTTTTATGTGGCGTATGAGCGATTTTGGGCCTTGCCAGAGAAGGAACGCGAAACTGCTGATGCTGACTTGATCGCCCTGCACTTCGCTTTGTATGCTTTGGGTACGCAATTCATAGACCTTGCAAGCTATGATGCCAAAAGTTCAAGTGCCGAATTCTTGGGTAAATCTAACCTCTGATCTTGACCTAGAATAAACTGCTAACTCAGAATCAGCTTCTGCTGCCAATCAGGCACTTCGCATCTACTCTTATCTTAACAGATCATCGCTTAGAGCTCTTGGTGCTCAGATCCTGCTGTGTTATTTCTTGATGAATGACAACCATGCATCAGATGCATACGCTTGGTCTGGGATCATTGTACGACAGGCCTATGCACTGCGACTTCATCGCGACCCTGATATCATCCTACCCAACATCTCACCTGTGGAAAAGCACACGCGAAGGCGGTTTTGGCAGGCCATCCTGCATCAAGACACTTTCCTTACTGTACTTCTCAAGCTGCCGCCAACAGCTACCCACAGCGATGTATCAATCGACTCTTTGACTAACGAGACAGAGGTTGAAGCCCAAGACTCAACCAGATATACTGGCAGCAGTGCTCGTATCGAGAATCTGATGAGCATCAACGTTATTGCGCCTCCACAAGACCAGCCTAAACAGCCCGAACCACCCATTCTGCCACATCAAAGAATCACCGAAGACGTCGACAAAGCAGACGTCCTGTATGTGAAGTCATTGTGGCGTTTAGCGCTCAAGGTCCAGGAACATTTATGCTCTCCAGTCTCCCTGTCCATTCCGATAGCCAAAAATGCCCGCGCAAAAACAACACTAGTCAATACTTTCCGCGAGGTCTGGAAATCTGCTCCTTCTTTCCTTACGACTTCAGACTATGAGACCTTGCGCCAGATGGCTCAGAACAGCGGTAGAGCAGTGCGCCAGAACTTGTTCTTTACCAGCAATTATTATCACTGTTTGATGATCATTCAGGCGTTTGAAGACGCAGAGGTGGGGGTGGAGCTCAACTTCCGTGGTGCGCTTGAAGCAGCTCACGAAGCTATCTGGGCCTACTTCAAGCTCAATGACTTCTTCGAAGGCGATGCTGGAGTCTGGTGGGTCTTCCAACATCGAGCTTTCGAGGAAGCTGTAAGTTTTGTCTCTACTACCCTGACCCCAAACCTGAACTAACATTCTATCGTAGCTCACCATGACGGATCTTCTGGCCACCCTACAAGCTAACGAAGCAAACTCGAAAGACCAGCTCTACACTAAATGCAAAGAAGCCGTGCGTCGCATGATCGATCTCCTACAACGACAAGGAGGATCTCAAGAGATGAACAAGCATAGACATGGCGCTTTGCTTACTGCCTACGAGCATGTTACCATCTGAAGAACATGTATAGTTTCTTTCTCTGTTTCCTGTATTTTCTGTAACGACAACTTCATCTTGCACATATATGTATAAACATCCTTGAGGCGAAAAACCGTAGCTATTTTGGTTGTTTACATTTCGTTGTTCAAATTTCTGTTACCTTGTTCAGCTTTGGCATATCTGTATATACTTCGTCCCAGCCTTGCTTCCTTTCATCTTTGTTTAAATGTGGAAGCATCTCTTCCTGCGTACATCTCGAATCTTTTTTTTTTGTTAATCTTCTTTTGGTTTTGCGTTCGAACAGACTCGTTCCTGCTTATCCACTTTTTCATTCTTCGTACTCTGGAGAGTTTGAGTCGTCCTCAGGGCTTATGTGGCTATCGATGATCTTACCACATGCCTCTATAGGGGACGATCCAAATAGTGGTCAGAGAAAAAAAGAGGGTTGCGGGTAGCGGCCCGCTTCGCCCACGCCATTCCGCCATGCTCTTCAAGCCTCGACGCATCCATCGAACCACGCAAACCCGCACAAGGCAGGCAATTGGGTTCGGGCCTTATTCCTGTCTTACATGCATGTCTTTAAGCCATGCCGTGCCGTGCCCACATGCCTCAAAGTTGACTACATGTCCTTTTCTCCCTGAGGCTGAAGACAAGAAGTGGTTCCTCGACTCGGAGATTTTCCTCAAGGCACTGGTTGCATACATTCTCACATGAGGATATGATAGTGGCAAAGAAAAAATTATCAAAGAGTCGAGCCGAGCGGCTCCTGGTATTGGTTGTGCGACTAACTAAGCAGAAAGACGAAAGAAGAGAAGAACGATTCGAAGCGAGGGTTATGGTATAGCTTGTAGAAAAGAGTAGAATAAGAAGGGGGTATCTCAAGCATGCTTCTCCGTATGAAGCGCAGAAGCCGAAAACCGAAACATGACACCCTTGTAGTATAGAAGAACAGTAAAAAAGAGAACGCCCAGATGCACCCTCCCAGCCAAGCCTGTTTGTCTTGCGTGTTGATTTTCCGATTAGGTGTAAGTGTAGTGGTGATGGTGAATTAAGAATGCTTGTATTGGTGCTGTGGTGGTGATGGGAAACGCCGGCACATAGAAATGGACAGAGTGGTATCAAACGCCCGCCAGTCTCGCGGGAGACATGCCTTCGAAATCTAGTCGCAAAGGTGTATTGCCAGTAGCTGAAAGCTCAAGGGAAAAAGAAAAAGACTCCGAATGATGTGATGTGCTGTGACGAGTAACGCCAGAGTCCTAAAATGCGGCGTCGATGATGCTTGCTTCCAGTCGCAACGAACAAGGCGACGAAGGAGTATTGTTTGGTGGATGGTGTCGTCAGGGCATGTGGTCCGCAAAAAGGGTAGTCACAAGCCCCAATGATCACCTGCAAGTGTGACCAAGCACTAGAGCGCCGAACGCCAAGGAAAAACAGGAAATAGCAAATGGATTGTGGAAGAATCCGGGATTGTTTAGCGCCGTTGAGCCACATGACTCTACCTCCTGCATGCATGCAAGACTCGAAACTTCGTGACATGCATGGGCAACAAGCTGCTCAAATCAAAAGTCAATTGCGCTAGGCTTGCGTCGTGCGATAATCTTTCCAATCCTGTTGCGGCCACAAATGAGGCAATGACTGGCTGATGGATGGAATGCGCTGCTGCTGGTGGCCTTGAGGTGCCTGTGGGTTGGTAGTTTCCCACAGTGTAGCAAAATCTATGCTCCCTGTACGGTTTGCGACAACAGGCTCGGTGGTGTAGTGATTTGATGGTTGATGCCATCCTACTCCGGACTGAGGACCTTGAGTATGGGATTGCTGCAGCGGTGGTTGTTGGCTTTGATAGTGATGCTGCGGCTGGTATTGCTGTTGCTGCTGCTGCGCATGCGGCTGCTGTTGCTGCATCATGAGGCGTGAGTCGCCAAGTCCAGCTGACATGGCACCCATACCTGCTGATACGTTTGACTGATGCATGGGCATGCTCGTTGCAGTCATGCTGGTAGGGAATGACATGGAAGTGTTGCTTGTGACTGAAGGAGGGGATGAGCTGTGCAGCTGATGTCTGGATGGTGCAACTGAACTTGGCGAGGGCAGAGCGCCAGCAGTTGAGGAGTAGCTTGCAGACTGGGATCGCGTTAGCACAAAGCAAGCAGATGCAGATAACAGTATTGTAGAACTCACGTATTTGCCAATGATCTTCTTGAGGGCGCCTGCAAGAATTCTCCAAGGGAAGACCTTGACGTCCTTCTCGATGTTGCGTGGCTTGGGGCTTGGGAATCCCATGATGATCTTGAAGAACTCCTCGCACTTAGCCTTAGTCTTAGACACTGTCTGAGGTCTGAACCCCTCAAGGTTGCGACGAATGCGGTTCTTCTCTTCGACAGTAAAGCGAACGGCGACCAAGGACTCCAAAAGTTGAATGGTATCAACACTGGTAATATAGCAGCCATTCTCCTCTTCCCACCAGATGCAGTTGACGTAGATGCAGCCAGGCGCTTGCGCATGTTCCTCGGGGGTGACGGGCTGGAACGAAGCAGAGATGACACTACCATTCTGACTGCGGCGGAAGCGCACAATGCGACGTCTTGCAGCGACTTCGTCTGCATTCCAATCGTTTGCCATGCCATTCAGGTCACCCTCGAGTTTGAGGACAGCTTTGATGTTGGATGGGTACATGGCATATGGGTTGAAAGGTTGACTCGGCGACAAGCCGGTAGGAGACGGCTGCAAAGCAGTGGTTCGAATGAGAGGCGGATTTGCACCGCTCGACGAGACGTTTGTGACCTGAGCGGTTGGTGCTGCTCGGTCACTAGTCATATATGTCGAAGGGTACGAGTTGAAGGGCTGTGGTTGAGGCATGCCAATGGGTGTAGGAGCTAGTCTGTACGTCGGTGTCTGTTGCAAATTCTGCGAATACTGAGTAGGTGCAGGAGCGTTGAAAGTACGAGCATACGAAATTGCGCTGGAAGATGTCGGAGGTCGAGAAGAGTAGGGGTCAACCATGGTGGACGAAGGTGGCGAGAACTTGACTTCGGCAGGGTTGTGAAGAGGAGAATCGCGGAGATTCTGCGATGAAGGGCGCTTGTTCGGCGACTGAGCCTCTTCTGACATCTTCCTCTTGCGCGCTGACGGACTCGAGATGGCGTAAGGCGTCGCATCCGTGTACGTGTACTGACCGACCTCGACGGGCACGTTCAAGGCTTGCTTGTTACTGTCTACCATCTCAAGATAGATGGTCACTGTAGTGTTTGATGATGCAGTAGCCTCGAATGGGGGCACATCGACAAGAACAGCAAAATTTGGTTGTTGACCTGAGCCGGGCAAGGTGGTAAGACGACCTTCGCAGCGTTTGGTACCGAAAGACACAATGAACGAGACTCCGTTGCTTGCCAGGTCCTCAGTGGCGTTCATGTAGATGATGAATCTACCGCCTGCAGGGCCTCGTTGTGGCGTAGCCGAGACAATATCAGGCAAGGTACGGGATCCAGCACCCATGTAAGAAGGATAAGATGGTGCATTTTGTTGAGCATAAGACGAGTCATGGGATTGGTATGAGTCTTCGGTGAGCAGGGGGATTTGAGCAGCATCTGGGAGGCCAGATGGGACCTGCGCGTGGGAACTTGAGTAGGAGAGATTGAACTGTGATTGGTTGTATGCAGGATAGCCAGGTGCCTGATCAGGTCGTGTGGCAATGCCGTAGCCTAGTTCGGTACTGGTCAGTCATCTGAGCCATGATAAAGCCTCGCGACCTCGGGTAGATCCGTTAAGCGGCCGAGAGTCTCTTTTGGAAGCACCAATAACATCAATAACGTACCGTAGCCATAGGCTGGAGGTTTCTCGTAACCCGACATTGATGAGAGTAAACTTCCGTAGTTCGAAGAGGCCAGGAGGCCGCCTTTTTGGGCCTCCTGACAGGCAACAATGACCGATTCTGGAATGGCTGATTCTTCGTCGACAATGACAGGCGCAGCTCTCAATTGTGGAGGGGTCTGCGAAGGGAGGAATGAAAGTCAGGATAAAATGCTAAGGCAAGAATAATTGAGGAAGAAGAGATGGTCGACGAACCTGCAGGCGCATAAGAGTGCTGACCGCCAGGTTTGCAGAGCAGCGGAGAAGAGAGTCAAAACGAGGCACGGAGCGAACTCAAGAATGCACACCGCGACGAAGGTCGACTTGCGTCAGGTGGGCTGGGAATCAGAAACCTGACGAACGCTTTTGCTGGAGTAATAAAGCAAGAACCCGTCGATGGCTTGCGCGCGCGGGATTTGATGCTCGATGATTAATGGATATACGAGGCCAAAACAAGATGCAGTCCGTAGATCCAGCCAGGTCTTGCTATAGATTTATTAAAAGGGACAGTCCAGCTGAAGTTGGAAGGATTGTCGATGATAATACTCGGCGAGGGCGTTCGCAGGAGATTGCAGGTGTCTTCCGGAGATGGTCCCAAGGTTCTGGATACAAGGCTAAGGTAAGTTCCCGTTCCGACTTTGACGATGTTGGGCAATGTTTTCAAGACAACATATGTGATGGAGCAAGAAGTGAGCCAGCTAGGTAAAAAGGAAATACTCACTATCGTTTCGCGTGGACAAAGCAATCGTCGAGCTGAAGTGAACCGGATGGCGCGACGAATATTAAAGTCTAGGCTCGCATGCGATTAGCTTTTTTTCACGATTGAACAAGACTGTCGGCGCCGTTGCAAGTATGCAAGGAGGTTGAAGAAGCATGTCCCGACATCCAGGATAGCACTCACATTATTTCAAGTAGAGGCTGTATGGATCCGGTCCTTTGGTATTATGTGCGACAGTGTATGCGCAAGATGAAGACAGTGATGTGTGGGGGCGTGTATTAGTTTGATGTCTTGGGGTTGATAGATTATTGGCTGAAGTTGGCCATCCAAGTATATGCAAGGTCGAATAGGAAGTAGCTGAAAGTATGGATAATTGGGTCGCTATGCACGCAGCCGTGATCCGGATCTGAGTCAAGGTGTTTCAACAGGTCTCGCAAAAGGCAGGTGGGATTTGAAAAGGTTGGTTGACAGCGTGGGGCGTGACTCTCTTGAGATATGTGGAGAGAGAGGTTGCTGCCGTGTTAGTAGAAGTGCGCCTCCCTTTGCCAGGTCCTGGGATGCTGCACACAAGAGGGGTGAGGGCAGCGAGACGGGTAGAGAGAGGAGGGTTTAGGCGGAGAGGAGGGATAATGATATGTTAAAAAGAAGGGCCCCGAACGGTATCAGTGCATTTTTGTGGAAGCCATTGGAGCGCATCATCGACCGCTGAGTGGATGACGGGGAGCTTGGAGCAGCTCCCGCAAATCGTTCTAACCGGTGACAGATGGAGCGCTAGAGCCAGGAGAGGAGAAGCAGCACAGGTTCCTGTGGGCGCCGCCTATTCCGGGTCCTGGGCTTGCGCGCGCCGGTGCGCCGGTCTGCCCTTGCATTCCAACAGAAACCTTAAGCAACTTTATCACGACGGTTTCGACCTGTCAACGGCCACCTCAAAAAGCTGCAAGTAGTGCTTTCGCAATATACAGAAAAGGACCACGGCGTTGGCTGTTGACACAACCCTCGGCCATTCTCGGGCGCGAGCGCCAACGGCCGCGCTCTGGTAATCAGCTATATCAGTTGTGGTTCGTCGGCGGACAAACGGCATTGGTCGGTCCAAAAGAAAGCGACTTTTCGCTTGGCCAAAGAAGCATCTTGCCCTTGAGAAGAAGCGCGTCCGCGATTGACTCGAGTGGGCCTTACTTGAAGCGGTCGCTGGAGCATTTTCTGCACACCTCGAACAGCGGCGACGACAGAAAGCGGGAATCAGATGCTGTAGATGTGCTGCTGGTTCCTGCATACAACGATCTGCACGGTTCGTCCGCCGCAAAGAACCCTGAGTGCTTTTTCTTTGACCCTTGCCTCTGACACTGGCCAAGCACCAGCAAGGAGAATTGATGATGGAAGAGGTTTGGTGCCAGAGGCTGTGCTGCGGTAGCTTTGCCGCTTCGGCGCCGATCTACTCTATAGTGTCCCAAACGGGACGAGATCGACCGCTTCGTTCTACCGGTTCTTTCTAGCTTGTATCTCCACAAATCCAAATTCCAACCGTCGACTGCGTCCAAATCTGCCTGCGACGTAAGCAAGATGCACGCACTGGGCTTCTCTGTCATCTTGGCCGATCGCAACTTTACACGACCTTCTCCTTTTTATTTCCTTTCTCATTTCCCAAGCACGCAGAAACCCGCAAACTGGCCTCGACTTCTACAAGTCATGAAGAGCGCTTTGCAAACGCCGAATTGAAGCCACCCTTCCATGAGTCGCGCACTTGTTTCGCAATTACAACGGTCATTGTATGCGCCAAACGGCCTTCGATAGCACCAAGAATGGCCGTTGCAATCCTTCTATCGATATTGATTGGTGATAGGTTCGTCCGCCCTTCTGCGGCTTCTTCAGTTTCTTCTACACGAGAGCCAATATCGATACCACCGTTGTTGCATTATCACAACGTCTGACATAAAAACGGTGCCGATGCCCTACCGTCGGGATCAATGGCGTCCTGCACGACATCTTCCACTGCACACGTTTGCTCCAATACCTATATCGCAAATATTCGACTGCTACTATGGATTCTGAGCAGTTCTATTGAGAAAGGGGTCTCTTCCTCAGCACGTGTATGGCCAGTTTGCTCATACTTTGCTAGAGAACGTGATGAAAATTTTGGCCAGTCACGCGTATACCCATCTAGGCTAATGACTTCTGGCCAACGGAGTCTGTCATTGCTCCACTATACATACAACGATTTTCATTCTGGACACACCTTTCCGGATCAGGATGGCAACTCTAGTTGCACCAGGACATTTGGCCATGTACCTATTCTTTCGGAGAAGCCGTAACCAATGTAGTCTATCGACTGGCCTTGATCCTGCCTGTGGAGCCTTTGTCTCAGCAATCTAGTTGCTAGCTATCTGATTCAACGGCATATTGACAAAAGTAATGCTATCAGCAATTGCAGAAGTCCTGTTGCTTGGTAGGGAGGGCATAGATGCTCAACAGAGGCTAACAAGAGACTTGTTGCCGAATGGCAAGCCGATACATACAATCGTACTCGGGTAAGTTGTGCGAAAGCGATGGATCTCCCGGATCAACTCAAAGTTGGTACCATCGCGAGCCTCATGCTTCTTCTCTTTGTTTCCAGAACTCTATCTTTCTTCCAACCCCTCTTCCCACTCCGTTTACGCGTCGTTTGATCCCGACGGCCACCCGGACATCTACCATACTTTTCTTGAGCGACCGTTTCAGCCAATACTCTCTCGTGACCATCGCGAGGAATTCTCAAAGAGATCGCTAACGGTCGCGATTCGCTACGAGGAGCCAGAGTCAGCGTATCATCCAACGCTTTGTCTCAGTCGGGCGGGGACACAGCGCGACAAAGTCCACTTGTACGCACGAAGCAGATCCGAGGAGGTTGGTCTTCACTGTCGCTGTCCGTTTTCAGCTTAAATCACCAAGGGCTACAATCTCAAGCAGTTACAGAGAGTTGACAATCTGTCTTAGATGCTAAGGTATGTCTTGGTCTCACGGTCAGCTCGTCCGCACGCGATTTCTGAGACTCGGGAGGAACCCTCTGAGTGTCTTGTCTTCTCTTGCACACGAGTTTGAACTCTGTCTGGCATGTTTCTCCCTGCTCAGATCTGTCTATCCTTACCCGCTCAGAAACACGTCCATCTCCCACAACGATACCCATCAACTTTCACGTTGTCGCATCTGAGTAACATGTTCTAGACATGCTGGAGAAGGTTAACCTACCTTGTGTCTCGGTAGGCCGGTCAGATTTATTGTTCACGTCGCCCAGCTTCCTGCCTCAGGATATCAAGTCAGTCTACCGTTGGACTAGCCGTCGCCTGTACACCTTGGCCAGGTGACCAACCGGCCTTCAAATAAAAACAAACCAGCCTCTCCTCCATGTACATTGATCCTTCACTCAGCCTTCGGATTTGCAATCTGGCAACTTCGAGTGTCTCACTCCATCATGATGTGATACCCACTCCATAACATCATCACTGTTGCGCGTGAATTAGGTCTAGGCAAGCAGACGGGGGGTGATCGGGGTGATCAGGGGTGATGAGTACTCTGCCGACATTCTTCCAGCGCGTTTTTCCTTACTGTCGCTCCTGGCCATTTACAATTGGCAACCCACTATTGACTCATGTCTACTTTGCTTCTTTTCCTCGTTTGAGACTGTACACGTACGCTCACTTGGACACGGCTGTGGGCAGATTCTGATAGATAATCACTGTCCTTATTACCAACTGTCGAACTGTGCCTCTTAAGTTTGTACAGTCATCGCCAGATCTAATTCACGGCGGGCAATGATGACTGAAACTTCGCAGTGCATTTGCCTGAACTTCCACCTATAGCTGACGACTCGAACATAGCAAGCAGCTCCCTCTCTCGGCCATTAAGGACTTCCTCAAGCCCAGACTCAATCCCGGAAGCACATCAACACTTTCATAGATTTCAACAATCCACGTCTTGGAATCTTGAGTACAGAAACCCATCATGCCACCGTCTGACTTCGTCGCTCTGCCTACTCTAGCCCTGTCGGCCATTCCTTTCTCCACTACCCAACACACGAAACACAAGGGTCCCATTCACAAACCCACGCACTAATGTTTGGCCATCCACAGCCAAACTCTATTGAGATTTACACCCGTCACGGCACTTTGCGATTTGATTGTCGCCAACATGAGTCGCACTCACGGAAACACTGATAGTGGTCGGGCGGCTGCGACTCATGTGCAGTTAACGCTCATCCACACTCACCCGCGCTGGCGTGCTGTCAAGTATCAGAAGAGCAAATCTCTCAACACGTGAGATGAGCAGATTCGTATTGGTCGACATGGGCCATGTGCTATACGGCAAACGAGCGAATCTTTCGGCAATCTAAGAAAATCGATCTTACAAAAGGCAAGTTGATTGTGTCGGTGTGCTGAACACCCGATGAAATAAAGACTTGTCGTCGGCCTTTTTGCGCGGCCATTCCCGTCCTGGCTTCCATTCCTGACCCTGCATGTTTTCTCTATTTCTTGGCTTTCTGTTCCTCCCTTTTCGTTCCTTCCATGTCCCGCAGCATCTACGTTTTCTGACAGGCAAGCCTTCCCATTCGCGCCGCGGGGGCGTTGGGCGGTGACAAGCAAAGGCAAGTGCCGAAATTCTCAAAACAAGCAGTCGTGACTCGTGAAGCGGAGATATCAGCTCTGTCCATCAAATACAATAGATTAAAACACTATGGACAAGTATTGTTTGGGCGGTCGCAATTGAAAGCGGCAGGTGGGTACGGGATTTTCGAGGTTCTTCATCTATTTACCTTTTTCTCCCTGGTTACCAGCTCCAAGGAGCCACGGCAATAAGAATATGCACAATGGTTTGCATTAATTCAGGCTTGACCGCCGAAATCGGGTGTACCATATATTTCCACGAGCGTAAGGAGTGTATACTGTTTCTTATCTCCTCTCGCCACTTACCTTAACATGTCACTGGTAAAATGCACAGTGGACTTTCAAAAACCATTCATGTCCACAGAAGTGAACTTGTTTTCTCTTTTCAAATTCTCTCTGAAATTTCGCCCTACTCTGGAGATCAATTCTGCATTTTGATGAATATTTATAATACACGATGGCAAGAGAAAGAGCATACGTGATTCCATGCAACTCACTTGCGAACCCACGCCTATGAAAATGCACATAAGAGAATGAATAGACGACGACGTCCAGAGAAGCACTGGATAAACACTCTCTTTCACCACTACACTACTCCGAAAATATTGTGCATTTCTATAGCTTTATAGTTTCCTGTTATGATGAGTGAGAGTTTGACATGTAGCAGCACAAATGACAGGAGGGAGAGTCAAAGTGCCATCTTGAAAGTTGATCATGCCATAATCGCACGCGTCGTTCAGCGCAAAAGCTAAAACAAGGTACCATTTCAGTTCGCAGACGCAATATAAATTAACCACTTCGCAGACCTCTTCGATTATTGTTTGCTTATGACTACAATAAAAAGAAAAGGAGACGCGCCGCTCGGGTCGACATTAAATTCGCTCGCCTTTTCCTGAGGGGGATGTGTAGAACTAGTCAATCGATTCACGGACCTGTTCGATCGAGGTAATGGCGTGGACCTTTGCTCAGTAGGCAAGATCATCTCCACCCTCATCTTCATCATCATCGACGTCCATGTGAGCGGAGTCGTGCGAGCCACGATGGTTGTGCTGAGCATATGAAGTATCCTCATAGTCTTCCTGTTCTCCTCCTGCCAAAACATCGTCTTCCTCATCTTCGTCGCCAGTCCACGTGATTTCTGGCTGTCTGCGATGGGGCTCTGAAGATTCGTGCTCGCCTTCCTCACGCTCATCGTCAAGATTGATCTTGAAATCGACGTCCTCTTTGGCCAAGCCTTCTTCAACTGGGAAACCACTCTTCTCCATGAGCTGCTTGAAGCGGCGTCTCAAGTCGTCAGGGTCGTACTCAGCACCACCATCCTTGATGATCTCCGCGGCGATCAAGGCCCACTTCTTGCTGTTGAAGTCGTCTTCGAGCGTCTTCTTGATGTTGAAGAGGCGAAGATTGTCTTCCTCACGCATGTTGATGAAGGCGGTTTTGAGGCGTTCGTAGCGGTTGGGGATGGTGCTGTTGCCATGAGTAACGCCCTCAAGTTCGGCGTAGCGAGCCTTGCATTCGGCCCACGTGTGACCAGCCTGGAGATGTCATTAGAGATAAGAGTCAATCGAACTAGATCAAAGATACTTACATCGCGCATGGTGATTAAGGTCTGATCGGCATCGTCGCATTCGTCGAATGAATGGGGAATGGGCTTGACTTGGGCAATACCGTCCTTGGGTGCCTTGATTGTAGTTTAGTACATGTTCTGCAACCAGATTCTAGATGTAGACTTACTTTGCGAACGCGCTGGTGACCCATAGTGCTCAAATCAACAGCTGTAGTCTTCTTTGTCGACTTGTTGGCAGCAGTGCCTGTTTTGGACTTCTTAGAAGGTGTACGGGTGGGGGGTTTAGGTGTCTTTGGAGCGACTGTTCTCTTGCGGCCCTTGCCCTTGTTTGGGGAGTCTGCAGCAGGAGTTCCTCCATCGTCATGGTCCAGCTCATCTTCGTCATTGGGTATGACTGCCCTCGCCTTGCCTCTACCCTTACCACGAGAGGAGAGTAGCGAGCGTCCTTCATCAGTGTCTTCATCTTCCTTGCTGGCGATAGCTGCTTTTGCCTTGGTCTTAGCCTTACGAGGTGTGGGCGTCTTCTTGGCGGGACCTGACTTTGGTGTAGGAGTCGGAGGTCTCGAAGTAGGGAAAGTCTCTTCCATAGGGCTAGGGCCGGGGTCAAATTCATCAGATGCCTGGGCACCGGGTTCATCCAGGTCAAGATCGGGAATCTCGCTGTCCGCGTACCCAGGAGTTGTGTGGTGGGGAGAAGCGTAAGGAGTGGGAGCCACGTAAGGAGTCTTTGCATCGAAAGTGTGGGTAGAAGGTTGGAAAGGAGTTTGAGCACCATAAGGTTCGTAAGTGTGGTTGCTGTAAGTAGGAGATGAGTTGTGAACGGCAGATGAATGGTAGTCTGTAGCATCGGCGTCTTGGATGTGGTATCCAGGTGTCTTCGCATGGACGGTCTCCTCAAAGCCGCCATTAAAGTGGCTGCCATGGGCCATGCCTCTACCGTTCATGTTATCATTGATGATATCGCTGCTGCTGTATTTATATCCAATTGATCCACCTTCGGGCGTGGAGTAGTCAGGTAACGGTCCAAATTCCTGAGCAGTTGGACCGAACTCGAATTCCATAGGCATGGCACCAAACTGCTGGCCATGGCCGGGCATGGCTTCTGAGTGTTGGGTAGACCAGCCAGTAGGGGCGTCACTGGCCATTTCGGAAGAATCGTTGACCAGGGGAGCAGTGGGCTTTGAGGGGTTCATGTTGCGTAACAACGTGAACCGTATGCTTGATCGTTAAGGCGCTCGAGTTGTCGGTCAAGGTAGAGGAACTTGTCGTAAAGATTGAGATCTCTAAAGACAGTGTCGAGTGTGTGGAACGCGATGGGTCGACGGAAAATTGCGACCTTGTGAAAGCTCGACGTAGCGCCCAGGCACCGACTCAATGGATGTGAAAAGGATTATTGAAACTCGAGTGAAAGGAAAGCTAGCACGTCAGTCCGGTCTGATGTTTGCTTATTTCGTTGTTCAATCGGTCCAAGTAAGCGTGACTTCCTTTGAATACTCAACCACGCCGGATAGAGAAGGATTGAGGAGACTGTACTTTTTGCTTAGGGCCTACAAGGCGTTTTCGAGTAAACAATTGTCGAGTCCCGGAGAAGTGCACTTGGCCGTACGTCGACAGTAATGTTTTGAATGAGTGTGAAAATGTTGGTAGTATCGAAAATCAACGCCCGTTGGAGTCGCTCTGACAATTGCGAAGCTCGACAAGTGAGCTTCACGATCACAGCTGCGACTGATCTCTACGACCATAGACCGAACCTCCAGATCCATGCAGACTCGAGGCTAGCTTCTGTAATTGGTTGGCGTTGGTGGATGTCTCGAGTTCTTCAAGACAAAGCCAAGGCACGAACAAATCGTATCAGCCGCTAAGTCTTGATGCCATTGCGGCCTTCACCTCACACAATGCAATCCAGTCTTCATCCGTACAATCTGGGTACATCGGAGGATCACTCCATTTACCATCATAAGAACCATCTTCACCGAAACGTGGTCTTCTCCATTCACCGTCATCCAAAATTCGATACCTCTGCGCCCAAAGTCCTGTACCAAGGTCCTTTGATTTTGGAAACGAAGTGTTGTCATACCAATCGCCAAAACCGCAGCGTATGGATCGCAGCTTGACCAAATCAGTTGCAAAGCGAGAGAAGTAATTATGCCATCGTGCCGGATATAAGAAACTTGATGGCGCTAGGATCGATCCTGTGGTGCTTGAGTTGAACAATGGTTCAATTGGGTAATTGTTCGAGTCCAGCGTCGATGGTATTCGTACGCCAATGACAATAGGACAATTGTCAAGAATAAGCTCTTCAAGAGTATCACCGTGCGACAATATCCAGGTTAATTGTTCGTCATGGCTAAAACTCATCCCTCCGAGCGTTAAAGATCGCAAAGCAGAGAAGGTGGGCAGATGACACTTCGGGAGGTATCCAAAGTACATGTCCCGCGAGTATAGCTTCAAATGTGTCAAGCCTTTACGGACTGGCTCGAGCCACTCTTGTACGAGCCGTTGCCCAAAGAACGAGTGGAGTTCTTTCTTACCAAGATTAGCTGGCAGAGAGCCATCTCCATCGACATCTTCGGTGGTGATTTGAAGCTCCAGTCTACTAAGACGCGACATGACTGCTTTGAAGTCTCTGGATCGAGCCACCGTCTCGTTTCCGCATCCTTGCAGATTCTCGATACAGAGGTGTTCCAGCTTCGACGTAGCATGATTGGCATTCAAGCCAACAAAGAGATTTTGCAGCACATCCGTCCTAAACTTAATACTCTCGGGCACATTTCTCGCCCACCAGTGGCGTCGCTGCTGTGGGCCGACACACTCACTGCTGCATCTTAGTGTCACAGATCGCAACTTTCGTAATCGTCCTAGTTTCTTCAACACAGCCAGAAAGGACTGCAACAGCTCTTCATCACGATACTCCCAGTCGTACGTATCCATGCAAGTGTCTGTGTACTCTGCCGTATCGATCGTGAGTTGCGTCATCACAGAGCACAGATCCGGTTTCTCAAGCAGGCTTCTCAGGTTGATGATGCTCTTCTGCCTCAGCAATAGCGTCGATTCGCGAAAGACTAATCCAGTACAGACCGCGGCACATCTCTTCGAAACACATCGTAATGATTTCGTAGCATTCCGGCCATGTTCATTGACCTCACGAGCGATGATCGTCAGAAGTTCCAAGGGCAGTTGGTCAAATTGAGAGATTGTTGATATCATAAGTGGTTGGTAGTAGCTGCCTGTAGCTGCCCGGGGTGGCTGGGTGAGTGCGGGGTCATGCTCATGATGCGATGCCTTCTCGCACTTCTCTGGCGGAGGAGTTGCTTGCTGCTGAATGGTTTCCATATCTGGTACTTTGCGTTGTATAGTATGTCTAATGGTAAAGAGCGTCCATACGCAAGTGGAGGATAGGTTAGGGGTATCGAATTGCGTGATGAATCATGTGCATGTGATCCTCTATCGTCGGGTCGGTCTTCAACTGCTCTATCGGCCATGTCCGCCGAACAGGGTCGCCCCAGGTACAAGGCTCGACAGCATCAATTCAGCCCTCTTGGCTTCAATTCTAGCAAATATCGACACAGTTCGGTATTTCTAGGCCGATTTATATGTCTTGTATCGGTATGTAGGGCTTTGAATCATGCAGATGAATACTGAGAGAGAAAATCGTGCTTTTGTGATTTCCAAAGTCGATCACAACAAGAGTGCACATGAACCAACTGATCGGCACTCCCATCTGGCTCCGAAACCATGCGACATAGAAAGGATGCCAAATAGAGCAAGTACGTTGCAGAATTGGCATCATATGTAAAGAATAAAGGTCAAATCTCTTTACGTGATGTAGGTTGTGGTCGACCTCAAGTAATAATATTTGGCACCAGCTGCTCTTACACGCAAGAAAAAAAGAAAAAAGAAAAGAAAGAGAAAAATGGAACAGGAAAGCCCGCAGTAAGGAAAGGAAAGAACGAAAAGAAGGGAAAGGGAATCAAATCACGTTACCAAGGTCACACTGAGAACATATGTTGGTTTGAAAGAGAAAAAGCCAGTGATTCACAGCAATGGGGTTGAAGAACGAATACTTATTTAGAAGCAATATCGTGAAACAATTTGAAGAAAAAAGCAAATGTTGCTCAGCAACTTCATTCGGAGATTAAATAAGCATATATCCCCCTCTTCCAGATTCTTCCTCTCTATCGAAGTCGTGATCGTTTTTCGTGGGCTTGGGTATAACGGATAGCGGTGTCGTGTTTTCTGGATTCGGTTGTGCCTCGAGCATCAACATAGGTACGGTATCGTGGGTACAAGTCGTTTTCGGAATTCGATTCGGGATTGGACGTCTTGCATCGTATTCGGTAAGGTGGCTGGGCTCTTACTTGAAACGCAGTTTCAAAGGCCTAGAAGTGAAAATTAGCGAACCAAAGGGTGTTTACTCACCTTGCCCGTCCAGCGGTCAGGGAATCATCGGACTACCATGCGTCGCACTCGGTGCTTGTGGGAGCGTTGCCGGTCACGGTAGTGGTCGATAGCTCAGTGGTTGTCACGGTCTTAGTGGTCGTAGTGGTTGTCGTCCAGGACTGCTTTGCTGAAGAGGTGACCTTCGTAGTTGTCTTCAAGGTTGAAGGAGCGTTGTTTGTGCTAGTGGTCATCGAGCTGGCAGCTGCGTTACACTGCCCACCAACCACACCAGCAGCGCAAGGCTTGCATTGCGGAGCAGGATTGACAGTGGTAATAGGGTTGCAACCAGGCAGAGCAGAGAGTGGGCCGTCGAGATCTTCAGGATATTGGTTAGTAGTGGTGCACTGAGCCCAGTTCATACTAGAATTAAAGGTCACGCCGGAGCAGTCGCCGACATCATGAGATGAACAGGCACTGGTTCCATTGAGCAAATTATGCAGAATGCCTTCTTGCCAGCCATTGAACTGCAATCATGTTAGCAAGTGCCGTAGTCGCGTAGGTTGCATCGGCTGATGAACTTACGAAATCGGCATGGAAACCAAAGCCGGTAGGATCTCCGTTGGAAAGCACAAACGAGTCAACCTCAAACTCTCCCACGATGCTTGACAGGTCGTAGTTATTCTCCATGAAGAGATGAGGAAGCCTGATAGGATGAGAATCAGGGCACGCTCCATTTCTGATGTCGCCGACAGGGTAAGCCATGTGGGAGTAAGGAGAGCTCAGGTCGAAGTTTTTGCCGTTCCAGCAGTGAGGAAATTCGATAGCACCATTGAAGTATGGGTATTGAGGGCAAGACGTGACACCTGTAGGAAAGCCACCTTGGGTACCCTCGTTCCACGACGGAGTTTCATGACAGATCCATTGAGTGATTCCATCCATGTTGGTAGGGGTATGTTCTTGCGCGGCACGGATATAAGCGTTTCCAGCAGTCATGCGGAAGCCCTTGGGGAACTCGAAGGGCTCACGCATCTGGCCAGTGCCGGCATTGATGTAGTAGATCTGGTGTCCATTGGTCTGCAGAAATTGTGAGCAATGTGACATCTATTGAGCTTTTGCAGATCTTACAGGAACTCTGATGTAGGTGCCATTGGTGGCTTTGACGTAAAGAGTAGGGTGCCAGTAGGCGCTCTTGTCCTCGATGATTGGATTGCCATTGGCACGTCCCACGCTCGTGCAGGTCGACTTCTGGAGTGAATCGTAGTCTGAATTCTGGTTGACGTTGCCAGCGCCCATGAACTCATGCGCATGCATGCCAATGCTTCCGGGAGAAACGATGGGATCGATGCGCGAGACAACAGTGTCTCTGCCGTAGAGGACAAAGAACTGTGCAGAAGCACTTCCAGCGGTCAACGCAAGGAGTGCGGCGGTTGTGCTCTTCATCATTTGTAAGTGAAAGTGAATTTAAGGAAGGGTTGTGATGAGGATTATTCTGATAAAGAGTTGCGCAGAGCACAGTGAGGAAAAGAAGAGTGACAAGAGTGAGCGTGATGGTCGATATAAATTCAAGGAAGGGTCCGAGGAAGCGTTGCGTTGCGTTGGCTGGCTGTTCGTCGACGTTGACCGTTGAAAGCACTCCCGGACAACGACAGCCAAGTGAAGAGAGAAAGGTGATGCATCGCACGACTTTTACCCTCCGGTTGTCATGCGAAGTGTCATCATCACGAAGGCAGTGCTAGATAAAGGCGTTTCTGGATTTCATATCCCTGGTGATGGCTCTTGGTAGTCGATTCTATCTGCTGATTGGGAGTGCCGAATACCCTGCATATCTTCTCGATTAGCGATTAGCGGATGGCCACGCGGACATAATCAAGAGTAAGCAGTATGCATATTGCCTGGAGGCGTTTCGTTAATCTGAGCTTGGTGAGAGAAAATGACAATTGAGCATTTTATATGCAGAGCGCCCGCGTATACCCAAGCTACCTAACTAAAACAGACTCAAATATGCAATGAGATGCAAAACGCCGCCGAATGCAAATGCTACCGCCGCTCGTCTCCTTTTCACAACTGTCCACTAAGGATGGCCTCTGTGGCGGAGCCAATGTACGCTCTCTTAGCGTCGAGCGGCACACCGAAACGCCTCTCCAATTCGGACTTCACACTCTTTTTCGTGATAGTCATAAGGTCAGTCTTGGCCAGAATATCGCGGATCTCGGCGAGGATAGCGTCGTCGCTGGGCATCGGCATGTCTGCCATCTCTACGGAGTTGGGACTGTAACCACCAGCCATGAGACCCATCTCGCTTGGAGCAAGGCTGATACGTGACTGGTTACCGAAGGGACCCTGTGGCACACCCAAAGTTGACATAGGTCGCGAAGGTGGGTAGTCGTAAACAGAGCCGCCCATGCCAGGGTAGGCTGACTTAGTAGCGTACGACACGCCGGTGACGCCGGAAATTGCAGAACGGGCGTCATCATCACGCGAAGTCTGGGCTTCCCAGAGCTCAGCCTGATACTCTTCCCATCTCTTCTTCGGGATGCTGGCTGGGTCGAACTTGCCCTCGTCTGAAACAACAACTTGCTTGCCCTTTTCACCGGTGACGACACGAGTGTTACCCCATGAGAAATCGTCCATGTGCCAGAAAGAGTATAGAGGAAGCGCCATGGAGAAGACTGGGGTAGCGATGAGGTAGATGATCATCCAACCAACCATCTCCCACTTGCGACGAATAATGAAGACCAACGCTTGCATACCATAAACAGCCACCAACATGATGATGGCAATGGTCGAAACGCCGCTGGGATCTTGTCCAATGCGAACGAAGATGTACACCAGGTATCCCACCAGAACAGGTTGGATGATGGTCGAGAGCAAATCGAGGAAGACGATGAAACGCATACTGAAACAGCAGAAACCGCAAAGCTGAGACAATGAGGTAAGTTCGACAAGGTTGTGTACAGTGGAATTGATCCAGCGACGACGTTGCGACATGAAGACGGTCCAGCTGTCGGGAGCGATAGTCCAGGCTTTAGCACGCATGATAAACTTGGTCTTGTAAGCAGGATGCCACTTCATCAGCAGAGTCGTCAGATATCTGTCTTCTCCCAGATGCAGCAAGTTCTTGGTGTGAAGAGTGTCAACACGAATCTCGGCGTACATCTCGACAACTTCTTTCGACACGAAAAGCGGCTTGCCGGACGATGCATCGCGGATTCGATACATTGAGAAGCAACCAGGCAAACAAGTGACTGAGCCGAAGAGCGATTCGAATGCCTTGATCAAGTTGTGCGAAATATAGTACTCGTAAACTTGCATCATAGTAACGATGGACGATTTAGCATTAGTGAGGGCCGTCTCACCACAAACACCGATGAGGCGCGTATCGTGAAGGAATGAGGCGACGAATCGTGTGGCCGAATCAGCAGCAACAACAGTATCTGCATCAATTTGCAGCAAGAACTCGTAGAACGTCGGGTTAACACCAATGATGTTTCGAATGTGGTGGTACATCTCGAGTTCCATGGGAGCCATTGGCAGGTTGTAGTGGATTCTGTTCAAGAATCTCATCAAAACCATCTGAGAATCACGCTTACCACGGTTACCAGGTCTTCCGACTTCAGCAGGTCTGCCAATCTTGACGACAACCATGAAGGGGACGATGTGACCTTGAACTTCGTAGAGACCAGAGTAGATCTTGCCCATGTTATGCTGCTTTTGACCCTCTCCCAAACTCTCGAAACTCAATGGTTCTGGGTCAACAGTTTCGGGAACACCAAGAATATCCAGGACAATGCGAGGAGTAGGACGGTCGTTACCTTGACCAATGATCATACCGTCACAGACGATAAGAAGAAGTTTGCGCTTATCGTCGTACTTCATTCTGGCGGCTGAATCAATGGCACGACGCAACGAATCCTCGTCTTCGGTGTACGCTGGCACGGTACAAATGATGAATTTGTCCAGATTCTCCGGAACATTCTTACCACCGAACTGAAGGGCAGCAAGAAATTTCACACCGATGACCGCAATCAAGAACATCGAAATTCCGAGAAGGAGGTAAGTGGCGAATAGACACTTGGTCGAGTTTCTGGTGTCAACATCGGCCACATAGAAAAGGTTGTCGAGACAGATTTGCATGCGATTCTTCAGGTCGAGAGTCATTCCAAGGTTGTTCCAATCGTCGGTAACATCTTGACCAGCATGTTGCTGCCAGAGGTTTACCACGCGCTGATCCATGAAGTTCGAATTGGGTGGCGTGTCAGGCACGTCGTATCCGGGAGGGTACTTGGGAGCACGACCACCAACGATGTAATCGGTGAAGTCGTAGATTTTTCCATTGAGGATGGCGATGGACTGTTGCTTCTTGCCCTGCTTCTTGACGTAGCTGGCGGTATAACCGAGAGCACCCTTTCTGTAGTTCTGGTTCAAGAACTTCATTTGCTGCGCGAACCAGTCTGGACGAGAGTCATTGGTAGCCCAGCGGAAGTCGTGGTACACAGCATTAGCATCAGTACCGCTAACGGCCGAAGCTTGACCACTGTAATTGGTACTCTTGTAGTTGAGCTGGACAGCGGGATTGATGCCGTTTTCATCTGTACCGGGACAAAGAGCTGATACTTGAACGGGGAAAAGATTGGTCGCGTCAGTACCAGCGTACTTCTCCAAAGCAGATGTCGGGACAATATTAGGGTAGTGAATTGACTCGAAGTTTCCAAGGTCGAAGACAACGCCGCGAATCGCAATGTAGGAAGAGTGGCCGTTCTTACCATTGTGCGATTGCAGCTCAGCAGCCGAGTAGACGTGTTGTGTTGGACAAATGAGTGCAGGGAAACCAATCATAAGGAACAAGAAACTGCCACAAGCAAGCCAAATCATGAAATTGATGGCCACCTTTTCTCTCCAGGCCATACGAATGTCAGGACGAGGCATGCGACCGATAATGCGAACAAACACATCGGGAATCCACCAAGTAAAGAGGTAGACAAGGAACAGCCATCTCTTTCGAGCACCTGTAACGGGGACCTCATCGATTGCTGCTACCTTGGCTTCATTCCCCTTCTCTGCAAGCTGTGAGCGAGTCTCAAGATTCTGGAACATATCACCTCCATGGAAGGCTGATGCACCAGCTTCCGACTTGGCATCAAGGTCGCGGCTGCCGAAATAACCCGCCACCTTGTCGTCATGGTAGAAAGCGCCAGGCGAAGGAGTGACTCCACCGAGGAGGTTGAGATTCGAGTCATTGCGACCATTACGTGCGTGATCTGGGGACAACATGCCCTCTTGTTCTCCGTAAGGTGTGTGATCGTGCATCCCAGCAGGAGCTACATCAAGATCACTGACTCGTGCGATCTGGCGCCAGCAACGTTCGCTAAGGAAGACGCCAGTGCTGCCGACTCTTGCTTCATTTCCTGGCCAAATCTTCTCATCCAGGATCATCTCTGCCTTCTCCTTGTCGGTGCCCACAACAGAAACATCCCCTTCAGCGACACCCAAGAATTCACTGAACGGCATGAAGACACTGAAATCAGCATTGCGCAGACGCTGACTGATCTCGGCGATACCGAGAGTTTGCATCTGAGTACGGACGCATTTGCTGTCGAACTGGTTTGCAATTCTGCGGTCATTGGGCTTCAGACAGAACACAAAGTATGGGTTGGTTCGAGGGTCAGACAGCGATTTGGTAATGTTGTCCAAAGAAGACAAGAATTGAGCAGCAGCGCCTTGTTGGTGTTCAGGCTCACCCTTGCCGGAGCGAGAAAGACTCCTCTTGCCATTGTCGCTGTCTTGTCTCGTGGCACCAAGTCTCGCAGGACGCTCACCAGTACGCTTAGCCATGCTGGGCATTCTTGAGGGCTTCGAGGCAACCGAGGCTTGCACGACAGCCGAACGATCTTTGGGATGGACGACCTTGCTTAGGGCTTCCTGACCGAAGAGGTCGCTGATGAACTGGTTCGAGGTCGTGTTGATCAAGTTCATGAGATCACCAGAGATGATCTCGCCGTTGGCTTCGAGGAGGTTCTCGACAGGGTAGTCGACTTCACCTGCATAGTGTCTGACGGTGAATGCAGCGTTGGCATTACGTGTAGCGAAGTTATTGCCAGGAAGAGTTTGAGTAGAAGCACCAGCCTCGATGGCAGGGTTCTTTCCCTCGAAACGCTTTCTGACGCTCTCGAGGAACTGCTGATCCGTTTTGCCACGGCGCATCTGATCATCCAAGATACTGAGAAGGCCATTGCCGGATTTGAGCAGACCTTTGACGGCGTCAGTGTTGTCGAAGTAGCTAGTTGCAGGCACGCTGACTTCTTCAGTCTCAAGGAGGTCAGCCTTGCGCTCGAAGAAGCTCTGCAGACAGAAGTGGTACAGCGATTCGGATGCTGCATTGTTCAACAACTGGTCGAGCACAGAGCCTGTTGAAGAGGATTGCGCGAAACCTGGGAAGTCCACGATTGAGACAGTGTTAGCGATGGCATCCTCGGCCGAGCAAATCTTCTGGTTGATGCGCTCGATGATGTAGGCGACAAAGAGCGAATACAAGGTGCGTGCAAGTTCGTCAGCATTCTCTCGAGCACCCTTGGGATCCAACATGACGGTAACACGTTCGCGGTGCAGTTTCTTTGTGCGATATCCCAGACTTTCTTCCAGATGTCTCTCCGAAACTCCGAGGAAAGCTGCTACGATGTGAAGGGTTTCTCTGTTCTTGACTGATGTAACATCTTCGCCTCCCTCGTGCGAATAACCACCGCTATCATCAGCCGAGGGTGTTGTCGACTGAGTTGTGACGAATTCAAGCTGACCAATGTGCAGGATACAGGCGAGCATCTCACACATGTGAGCAATCTCATCACGAGGAAATTCAAGTTTGCGTAGAGCGGTTTTGAAGTGTTGGAACCCTTCGGCATCATTGATGCCGACCTTCAGCTGACTTGGATGTCCCAGATATCTCCATCTCTTTGCACCGCCATTGCCGAGTGAGTGCCTATGAGTGGCAGGGCCTGCCTGATCGAGACCAAGATGCTCCTTCTCTTGTGGACTGGTACCGGCCAAAAGGTAGTAGAGGACGTGGAAGTTGCGCTCGCCAGGAGGAATAGTGGTGACTCTGCTGCGCTCCAGACGGTGGTCGAGCAACTTTCCACCAACGAGTGTTGGGTGAAGGCTCGAGGACGTGTCGTACTGAAGTTCGAAGAAAAGACCGGCTTTGGAAGCGGTAGGAGTGGTGACGGACTTTGTGGTTGTCAAAGTATCGAAGACAAAGGCAGCGTAGGACAGCTTGTTGGACAGTGGCGTCGAGGTGTAATTCAACAAGGCAGACAGAACGTGCGAGCGGAGAGTCGTCTTGCCTGAACCGGTTTCACCACTGTGCACTTGTTAGAGAAGAACGTGGGCATTGGTGTCATAGGCACGGAAGGACACATACAGAAAGACGACTGCCTGGTTCTCTTGTCTGGCTCCTAGACGAGTCCACGCTCTTGAAGCAAGATCCTCGGCAGCGCCCATAGCGCTACCTTCTTTTGAGCCATCTGGACCCTTGGCCGAAGATGTGTATGTGTTCAGGGAGATGATGGCGTGTGATGACAATTGAGCGGTGGGCAGCGAGACGTGGAATCTGCTGGCCAGGTGTGCCGTCAAGTGGGTGTCATCCTGAAGATGAGCAGGGAGCGCAGGCAGTGAAGCCTGAGCGTGAGCAGGAACAGCCATGTTGGCCTATTGCTGCTTCGCTCTCCTGTTCCTAACAGATTGGTCGTCGAAATGACAATCGACCCCTTGAACGAAAGAGCAGCACACAAAGGCGAATGACGTGAATGGGTAAAACGATTGGCGATGGGCTGGAATAAAAACAACAGAAGCCCAAGACTAGGATATTATTGCGGCTGAGGAAAAATCACACGAGACTGTGGCGGCTCGAGGAGAATAGAATATGGTCTCCTCAAGGTAGGAGAAGCCTACAAAGCTAACGCCAATCGGGTCAGGTATTTTGGGAAACCGCCGTCCGCAATCCGTCGCCTTCCTCGCGTTTCAGCCCTGCCACCACTCTCAAAAGATCAATAATCTCAAGTACCGTCAGAGCTCCGGCTTGTTTGATTCACAGTTTCTACCTTGCTCCGGGCGACTCTACAAGACACTGTTGATACTCGCTCTCGTTCTGAATAACTCATCACAGAATCACAGAGGGCGCACCTCTGTGCATTCGGTCAAAATACAAAAATACGAATTTACGAAAAACACGGTCAGCACGCGGGGAAACTTTAAGCCAACCACTTGAGCTAGGGACGCAGCGGGCGGCGGGCGCTTTTGTTACCTTCTCTGCCCATCGGCTTCTTGCCGAGAACGCGTGTTCAACGAACATCCTTACCACCTTGGAGATGTATAGCATCATTCACCAGCGACGAGGACCCACGCGAGATGCACTGTTGAAGCAGCAGCAGTTGAGGTGGATTCCATCAAGACTTCACCCATGGGGCCATCCTTGGCGAATCCGTCTCCTGAATCGCATCTCGCCGAGAGTGAAACATGGAAACAATTGTTTCGTGCAGTAAAATGGTAGCCCGACCAGCCAGTGTCCCACCAGAGCAACAGTTGCCCTCATACTGTAATGGTGCGCAATGCTTGCAGAAGCAGGTGACATATGCACTGGGACTCAACAGAAGACGAGTTGGCTGCGTGAGGCTAGACGATTTTGCGTGAAAGGTCACCAAGTCATTCGCGATCACCAGCCGTTGCTTTCCCTGACCCAACCTCCCAAAAATAGCCCGTGTTCCGATTTTAGTGTTTTAGTGTCGTAAACATCAACAATAGCAATATTTACCACCCAGTACATAGAATTAGCCCAGCAGATTTGGTGATCAATCGAAGGAAAGAAGACTCGGAAGTCAGTGAGGCCGAGATGGATTAGAAGCACGAGTCTGAGATATTGCGACGAGTCCTGAAATGTCGAGGAAGTGGCGATGCTCTTCTCCCGGTCGTTTCGAATGGTCGTGCTAGCTTGGTTGTGCACAGACACGTCCCGCTTGCCGCTGCACTCACTCCTAAAGTGTCTGAAGCCTCACTCGTACTTTGTTGCATACGACTTTTGTTGCCTCACGTCTTTCCTGCTCTTCTATCGTGCTGGTGTCATTGTCGTCGTGTTCTGTGCCTCTTACTATCTTCTCGACATTCGCTTGTTCGATACAACCAGAAGTTCGATCGTTGCTGCAACTCAACTCTCCACCAACCTCAAAGTCAGAGGATTGCTGTTTTCCTGCTTACCGTCGAGATAAACCCTTCATTGCCACCGTTCAACATTCGCTACAACCACATATTCAACACAGAGGCCACGCCTTAGCCCATATTCCAACATGGCGGGACCTGGCAGCCGCATGTCGGTCTACTCGAACCATTCGAATGCCCCCCGTCCAGCCCAACCATCCGCACAACTTTCGACCACAACCCTGCTTAATGCGCTACATTCTGTCTGGACCAACGGTCAGCCATACGCACTTGAGTCTAGCACCAGTCTTGTTGTCAACACATGGGTCACGAGTATGATTGTCGGCCCTGATGGCCGACAAGGAGGTACTGTGGACGCCGAACTGGGCCGACGTGCGTGGGAGCACGCCAGAAGAAGAGCCGAGGACGGATGCGTGGTCTTGGGGTGAGTCCATATCATAACAGGCATGAGTAGTGCGGCTCGCTAATCTATATCACAGCTCCCTCCACGAGTCTACACCTTCGCTGCTTATCCCCTTCCTATCTTCGCTACCCATTGCAGTACCCACAACTCTGTACACTGCTCTGAACGCTGTTCGCCCCTTCTTGTATTCTGTCACACCACGCAATCCTTCGGCGGCACAGCACAATGGTCTGGCGGCCGTGCTGAACCTCAACCTCGAGGGTGAGCTGACAGGGGCTTCACTCAGCCTCTCTTCTTCTGGAATCAATGTTGCCAAAGGTCTGACCGACGTACCTGCCGAGATTGGCTACCGTGCCTTCGATGTTTTCTATTACCTGCTCTCGAGCGCCTCGGCAGCTGAGAAAGAATTCTTGAATCTGCAAGAACCTAAAAACTATGCCCTTCTGAAAAAGACTGACACTTACACCCCGCCACTATACCTTCCCACAGCCGATGATGCCGCTGCCGCAGATGACTTCCGTGCCTCGCTGAAGGAGATCGGTATCAAAGGAGCTGCTCTCAGAAACATGCTTTCTGTTGTAGCTGCCATTCTCAAACTTGGCGAGACCATGGGTTTCCTGGTCGATGAGGATGTACTGGAGAATGTCTGTGAAGAGGTGGCTGATTTGCTTGATCTAGACACTGCCGTCTTGACCAAGAAGTGCGATACCATGGAACGTCAGACTTTGATGGCCGCTATTTATGAGGCCTTGGTCGACTGGGTCATCGCTCGCGCCAACGAAGCCATTCGCATGGAGCTCCGCAACGGTGGTCTTGCGAACTCTTCCAGCGGAAGCGACACGGAGAACTCTGGAGGCATTTTGACACCCCCTCCAGGTGACGAGGGTGCAGATACTGTCAATCTGACGATTCTCGATCTGCCTAGTGTCGCTTTGGGCAAGGCAATGGCTCTGCGTACTGTCTTTGATGATTCGACGGGCATCAATCTTGAGATGAAAGAAGACGGAGTGCCTTCTTATCACGTCGGTTCTTCAATCGTTCGAGAAATGACTGACGCTGTCAACGACAATGCTGCAGAGCTCGAGCTTCCCAGCTCTGTGGCCACAAGGGAGCGTGAAGAGGTACTCGACCGTCGCGAGGCACTTCTTGAGAAGGTGGGTGTTGAGACCGAAGCAGACAGCTTCCTAAGACGACTTCTGTACCCGGTCGACGGCGAGGGCATTCAGCTTGGCAAGCATGGTCGTTTCAGTCTCATGAACCTTCTGGGAAGCAGTCGTGTCTGGTTCCAGCTCGCCCTCCATCCTACAGACGAGTCACCGGCATCCTTGGCAAATCACTCGCCCAACAGTTTCCCGTGGTCCGCAGGATCTGTATCCAGCCAGATCCGATCCTGGAGACTTCCTGAGTGGGCCAACCATCGCAACAAGAAGCTCGACTACACTGCTGATTTCGATCTTAACGAGTTCCAAGAGCGCTATTCACGCTTGGGCTGCCAATTCGGTCGTGATGGCGTCGAGAGTTGGATCATGGAGCGTGGCTGGAGCAATGGAGAAGTCGTCATCGGCCACGAGAGGATCTGGATTCGCGAGGCTCCTTGGTGGGAAGCTGAAAGTATGCTCGACCTAAAGCCTATGGATCCGTCAATGGACGCTGCAGGACCTTTTGGTGGCCAATACCAGGTGTCCACTCCAATGGTTGAAGACGGTTTCTACCAACAGCCCTACCATGACAACCCTAGCAATCCCTTCCTTAGCCGCAACCAGAGCTTCGCCAGCAGAAGTCAACTCGGAGCCAAGTCTATTGCACCTTCAAAGGCACCAACCCAGCAAGGCCGACCCGGAGACTATGGCCTCGGTACTAAAGGTGACAACAAATATGGCGACGTGACCTATTATGGAGAGATCGAAGATGGTGACGCCAAGGTCATCACCGAAGTCCCCATCACATTCAGTCGAAAAGCCTGGATCTGGACTACGTGGGCCTTGACTTTCTATATTCCTTCGCCCGCTCTTCGCTACATCGGTCGTATGAAGAGACCTGATGTGCGTCAAGCCTGGAGAGAAAAGTTTGCTCTCATGATCATCATCTTCATCATCAACGCTACTGTAGTGTTCTACATCGTCGCATTTGGCAAATTACTCTGCCCCAACATGGACAAAGCCTGGAATGCGAAGGAGGTCAGCTACCACGCAGCATCCAACGACTACTATGTCAGTTTCCGCGGACATGTTTACGATCTCACCAAGTTCCACAAGACTCAGCACAGTGATAGCTCCATAGAGACAACCACTTCCAACATGGAGCCGTTCGGCGGCACTGACGTCAGTGAATACATCGTTCCTCCTCTCACCATTGCTTGTCCTGGTCTCGTAGACTCGACCTCTACTATTTCACTAACATCAAACACAACCCTGGAATACCCTCAGGCAACGCATAGCTCGGGTCCTACAGCTGCTCCAGATACAAAGTCTGCGCTTCATAGTATCGACTGGTACGGCAAAACATTCTTACCCAAGATGAAAGAATTCTACAAGGGTGATCTGGTGGTCAAAAAGAACAAGATCAAGAGCGACGGGCAGGACAACAATCATTACTGGTTTACCTTGGGAAACAAACTCTACGATTTGACCGATTATTTCCACACTCTGGATTTGATGAACGATCTTGACACTTACAAATTTTTCCCGGATGAGTTCTCATCAATGGTTCAAAGCAATCCTGGTCTAGACATCAAGCAAGAGTTTGACCAGAAGTTCACCAATCCAACCAATCATTCCGCCATCACACAATGCCTGGACAATATGTTCTATGCTGGTAAGGTCGACTTCAGAGCTACTCCTCGTTGCCAGGTGAACAACTACATTTTGCTGGCATTCACGATCATCCTTTGCACCGTTATCGTGGTCAAGTTCCTGGCTGCTCTGCAATTCGGTTCCAAACCCCGTCCTGCCCCGCAAGACAAATTCGTCATTTGTCAAGTCCCCGCCTACACTGAAGGTGAAGACCATCTTAGAAAAGGTCTCGACTCGCTCACATCGCTGGCATATGACAACAAGAGAAAACTGATCTGTGTCATCTGTGATGGCATGATTGTTGGAGGTGGTAACGACCGCCCAACACCTAAGATTGTTCTGGATATCCTCGGTGTTGATCCCAAGATTGATCCTCCTGCCCTGCCATTCAAGTCTATCGGCGCTGGCGCGGAACAACTGAATTACGGAAAGGTTTACTCTGGTCTCTACGAATTCGAGGGCAATGTGGTTCCCTACATTGTCGTCGTCAAATGCGGTAAAGAGTCCGAACAGGTCAAGGCTAAACCTGGTAACCGTGGTAAGCGTGATTCGCAGATTCTACTCATGAGCTTCCTCAACAGAGTTCACCACCGTTCTCCCATGTCACCACTTGAGCTGGAGATGTTCCATCAAATCAACAATGTCATTGGTGTGGATCCTGAACTCTATGAGTATCTTCTCATGGTCGACGCCGATACTTTAGTCAAGGAAGATTCTCTTACTCGTCTCGTCGCTGCTTGTACGAACGACTCCAAGATCGCCGCTGTCTGTGGTGAAACCAGTCTGGAAAACGAAGAACAGTCCTGGACTACCATGATTCAGGTCTACGAGTACTACATTTCTCATCATTTGGCAAAAGCTTTCGAAAGTTTGTTCGGCAGTGTCACCTGTCTTCCTGGATGGTAGGTAACGCATGCACGATTGCTTCAATCTTGCAATATTAACACTTTTACAGTTTCACCATGTACCGTCTTCGCACGGCAGATAAGGGAAAGCCCCTCATTATCTCTGACGCCATTATTACAGAGTACAGTGATTGCAACGTTGATACCCTGCACAAGAAGAACTTGTTGTCGCTTGGTGAAGATCGTTGGTTGACCACCCTGATGACCAAGAACTTCCCTCATATGTCCTTCAAGTTCATTCCCGAAGCATATGCCCAGACCGCCGCCCCTGAGACATGGAGCATTCTGCTCTCTCAAAGACGTCGCTGGATCAACTCAACTATTCACAACTTGGCTGAACTCATGCTTATCAAGGACATGTGTGGCTTCTGTTGTTTCTCCATGCGCTTTGTCGTGTTTATCGATCTATTCGGTACTGTCATCCTTCCGGCTACTGTCGTCTACCTCGTCTATCTTATTGTCACTGCATCGACTGGTGGTCAATTCCCTCTGATTTCGATCATTATGTTGGCTGGCGTGTATGGTCTACAAGCCATCATCTTCATTGTCAAGAGACAGTGGCAGCACATTGGTTGGATGATCTGCTACTTGGCCGCGTATCCTCTTTACTCATTTGTCTTGCCGGTCTACTCTTTCTGGAAGCAGGATGACTTCTCATGGGGTAACACTCGTGTTGTCATTGGAGAGACCGGTGCTAAGCAGGTCATCGCTGTGGATGCCGAAGAGTTCGACCCTCGCAGCATTCCTCTGCAACGCTGGGATGACTATGCTTACCAAAACAATCTTCCCGGTCGTCGTGGTATGGTTGCTCAGGAGAAGGATATAGGTTACTCGCCATTCCAGGACAATGGAGCATACGAGATGGATGAGATTCGCTCTGTCTACTCATCCGTCCACCCTGCCTCTACTATTCTGACCGGACTTCCCAACAACAACATGCCCTACCGCCCTCCTACCCAATCTCCTGGCCCATACAACGCATACAATCGCATGTCTAGCTACTCACGCTTCACTGACGTCGCGCCTGGTGCCAACGAGAACTCCCGTCTCATGTCTATGGGTAACATGAGCGACGTCTCACCTGGCTTGCCCCGCAACCACAGCGGTCAATATTTGTCTTCACAGCCAGACCTCCTCTCACCCAAGCTCTCGCCACCTCCCTCGGCTGGCTTCCCTCCACGCTCCCGTAGCCCTCTCTCTCAGACTGCGTCTCGTCCTGCAAGCACATTCGGCCTTCCTGGCTTCCAGACCCAGGGAGTCACTGACAGCCAGATCATCGATGCCGTCCGAGATTGCCTGAGGGAAGTCGACCTGGACAATGTGACAAAGAAGCAATTGAAGGTGCTTACGGAGCAACGACTGCAAGTGCAGCTTGATCCCCAGAAGAGAGCATTCTTGGATCAACAAATTGATTACGAGTTGGCCAACATGTAGAAAGATGAGAGTTTCAAAAAAAAAAGAAGAGAGGAAAGAACTTGCATTACTTTGGAGTCCCACTGCTCATTTAGGAGGTTCATAACTAGGAGTTTTGTGTATTTTAGTCAATCATTTGAGGATCGTCCTTTCGCTCTAATGAAAGCACTTGTTTGCACGCATACCGTCATCATTCATCACTAAATTGCCGTGTGATTCTCTCACCTTCCGTTCTATACTACCATACAGCTGTTCTACTATAAGTTTTACTCGGTTGGTCATTGCTGTCAGTCATCCTTACAAGACGACGGATGTGCTGTTGCTTGGTATCAATAACGGCAAAGGAGAGCAAAGGGTGTACGAAAATCACAATGCACTTGAATTTGTATTGCTTGTGCACAAGAGCCTTGAGAAAAACACGTATCTGCCCATTTCAGAGTCATCTTGTGACGAACCTCGAGCCTCAAAGAAACATTCTAGCTTGCTGATGACCAAAGCGCCATAGATATTCCACTGCTCTTGAATGGCTTATGCAGGGCTTCCTCTGTTTCTCTCACCACCTGTCTCGGTCTTGAGGTCCTCCTTGCTCTTAGAAGCCTGTGCAGAATTCTTGACAAATGGCATCTGGAAAACATCACTCATAGCCCCCTGAAGACCTTCCCACATACCGAACGGTCTAGGAGAACTCCAATACAATGCACCCACCCAGGGCTGCACATTATACTTGAATTGCAAAGTACAGTTCTCGGCACCGCCAATCTTGGACCATGGGGTGGTGATCTGGTACTTGGGCTTCTGATTGGACAGCTTCAAGATTCCAGGGCTGGTGCCTTCGGGGTAGGCTTTGTAGTTTGCTGCGGCGGTATTTTGGCGGCGGGAGGGCTGCTTGCGGTTCTTTTGGGGGTGGATGTATGTGTTCTCGTGCCAGGGCTCTGAGGGAGCGGGGATGATGGCGTCCCAGATGATGGCTTCCGAAGGAGGAGAGAGGGGAGACTTGGAAGGGAAAGTTGCGGTCACGTAGACAAAGACCTGCTTTGTGTTCCAGGAGAAGAGGGATCTGAGATCTATGAGGATGGTCAGAAGGTGTCGCGTTGTGGGTCAGAGATTGTAGGTCAACGAACCAGTCTCGAGGTCGAACTTTATGTGCGCATATTCCTCCTTCTTGGTGCTGTAGTAGTGAGGGCGACCCTTGACTCTGTATGCTTGTCAGACAACGCTACAACCAGAGTAGAAGGTATGGCTGCTTACACCTGAACGTTGCGCAGCTCGAGCTCTGCCGTCGGGTTCTGGTGTGAAACGACAACGCTCAGCGCTATGAGGAGACCCAGACTGAAGGCCACGGTTGTGAAGAAACCGAAGACATTTTGTATCCGTACGAGAGACGAGTGCATCTTGTGTTTGTTGTACTGTAGTCTGGTCTTCTCGAGCTTAAAGCCAGCAATTGTATCGCATTCACTTAGGTGGCCGTCCCTGAATCTGGGGAAGTTATGCAAAAAGTTATGATCCACCGTGTGCTAAAGACAGGCACAATCATATGATTGACTCCATCCCCATCGCGAGTACCAAAGTTGGTCTAGACTACTGTAGCGGAGTGTACAGTTGCAAGTTCAGATGTGACTCAGGTCATGGGGATACCCTTCACCGGAGTCTCTATATCAAGATTACATTCTTCACGACTCTTTTGTGCATTTCTGTGGCTACAACTGTCCTTGAGAAAACAGGAAGGTAGTAATAGTGCAGTGTTACCGCCTGCTACAATTCATCCTCATTCAATGTTCTTACATGCCGCCTGCTATGCTTGTGCCTCGCCAGTCTTCACTCTCTTCAGCTCTCTCTCCTCCCCGGCCGGCCCTTCAAGCTTTCGCTTCTCTGCACTCTCCTTATCCTTCCTTCTTGCTTCACGCTCCTTCTCCTTGCGTAATGCCTTGCTCTCAAACTCGTGCCAATCACCTTCTAGATCTTTCAATTCCACTACCTTGCTCGCCTTTGGTTCCTCTGCTGTGAAGTATGGATGCTCCAATACATCACTCGCTGTGGGCCTCGTGTCGGGGTCAAAGACAAACATGGCGCTCAAAAGATCAAATGCTGCTGGCGATACACGTTCTTGGTATTTTTCGGCAAAGGTCGAAGGCACCTTATGCGCTGGCCGTAGAAGCTCGTACCAAGCAAGATCTACTATTCCTGGCCAAGTCGAGCGCGACGGAGTACCAAGAACGTTGTAGATCTTGTCAAGTTGGTTGATCTCGCCACCATCACCTGGGAAGATGGCGTGCTTGGTGAAGATCTCAACCAAGACACAAGCAGCTGACCAGATGTCGACTGCTGGTCCATACTGCGTCTCTCCCAATAACAACTCAGGCGAGCGATACCAAATGGTGATGACTCTGTTGGTGTAGTCTTGCTTTCGTTTGGCGTTTTTATTGTAGAATCGTGCAAGACCAAAATCGGCCAACTTCAGCTCACCGTTGCGAGACACAAGGATGTTGGCTGCTTTGATGTCGCGATGAAGGACGCCGCGCTTGTGGAGATAATCGAGACCTTCGAACAATTGTTTTGCAAGATCTTTCTTGTGTCCTTCGGTCAATACGAATGACGGGTGATTCAACAACCCAGTCAAATCGTGTGAGAGGTACTCAAAAATCATGAAACAGTCATTACGCTCGACCATGACTTCTTGCAGTTTTACCACGTTGGTGTGGTTCAAAGATTGCAAAAGTTTGATCTCGCGAATTGCTGTCACTGGGAATCCGTCACGCTCTCCTTCCATTCTTATCTTTTTGAGTGCGACTTTGTCTCCAGTGTAGACGTGGACAGCCTTGTACACTTTACCATAAGTGCCAGATCCGACGACTGACTCATTGCCAGTCTTACGGTAGTACACTGAGTCCGAGGTAGCAAATTCTCCCGTCAACTTTGGCTTAGGCTTCAGCCGTTTGCGAACAACAATTTCTTTCCTTGTGCGAGGCGCAACCAGTGGAGCCGGTTTGTGAGGTGCTGAAGAATCGGTTCTTCCAGCCATTCCTTTGATGGAGAAGCTGATGCCCGATTTCCTCTTGTCGCTTTCATCCTCGGCTCGAAGGTCCTTGGGCGGTCTGAAAGGATTGTCATCATCGTCGACTGACTCGGTCATCGAACCTGTTGCGAGAGGAGTCTCGGTGCCGGATATGGAAGTCTCCCGTTTCGAGGCTATTTTCCCGCCTCTGCTTCCACTCGAGGGAGTCCAAGACAGATTGGAAAAATGGCCACCACGACCCCCTCTACTAGCAGGAGGAGCAGGGCCCTGATGAGAAGCAGGCGGTCGTTGTGAGCCGTTGTATCCTCGAGAGGGAGGTCCACGGTATGATGATTGAGGTGGATATGCAGAAACGGGGGGCGGAGCTGCATAATGCGGCGGCGGTTGCTGCGCTTGATAATATGGGCTTGCCGCTGGGGGCGGATAGCTCTGTTGATAATAGGGTGAGGCAGCAGCTGAATAGCCAGCGTGTGTTGGAGAACTAGTATCGAGTTAGCGTTGAATGAGTGGTCAAGACACGACGTGGATACTTACCCTTGATAGCTGGCATAAGGCTGTTGTGGAGGATATGCACGACCATAGGGCGACTGTGCGTGCGGAGGAGAGTGTCCAGGCGGCGGATATTGTGGTGACTGCGAATATCGTGGGTCTACGTACGGACGGGGCATAGGCTGCCGAGGAGGACCGCCCCTACCATACATGGCGTCTGATTCACGCTCGTCGCGATAACGTTCCCTTCTGTCGTAGTATTCGCGGCGACCTCCTCGGTCGTACTCCCGGTTGCGTCCGTAATCTCTGTCGTAATCTCTTGTGTAGTCTCTATCTCTTTCCCTCTCTCTTTCCCTATAGCGAGGTGGGTCCTGCCTATAGGGTCGACGGGTGTCTGGCCGAGGCGATCTCGAAGAGCGGCGAGAGTGTGCCGATACACCTCGACGTCTGCTAGACTTTGCTTCTTCGGGTCTTGCAGTACTTGCTAGCTGCGATATGAGGTCGTCTGATGGTGAGTCAGAGCGTCGGACGTCCCGAGGAGGCGAACGTGCTGGAGGTTTGCTGTGACGAGAAGCGTAATTATTGTCAGGACGACCGCGAGACGAGTGGCCTGATGAACGATAACCTCTGGTAGGCGGCGGAGAATATCGGCGACGGTCGTTATAGCGGTCTCTATCAGACGGATATCTGGGTTGGCGTGAGCTGTAGCGAGATTCGACCGAACGGGAACGCCGTCTCTGCGGGTAAGGATCTGGCGACTGTGGTCCTCGAGCTGGTAGGGGTCGACCCGAATACGGGCGCTGGTCGTACGGACGTGCAGGTCGAGGAGAATAGTCTCTTGGTTGACGCTTGGCGTACCTCGAGCTGGTCGACGGAGCTGGCGAAATACTAGGTCGTCGTGTGTTCAGCGACGATACAGGAGCTTCGTCGGCCAGTGGGAGCGATGGCTGAGTACGCGCCGAGTCGTGTTGGTTATGGTGATGACGGTGGTGACGATGGCGATAATGGGTAGGTCGGTCGCGGTCGGGATCCTGGGCCCTATGTGTAGAGGTTGAGCGAGGGCGGTGGTGATGCGATGTGGAAGGATATGCGGCGCGCCCTCGACCAGAGGCTGCAGTAGGCGACGGCGATAGTCTACTATCACGCTCTCTGCTTCTGCTTGGAAAATCACGTCCACGTCGCCCGTGCTCTGTTTCGTTGCCTGCCATGGAGAAGGGACATAAATTCAAGTCCGACGACGAACACGGCCACCGAGAGACAGCCTTGAAGCCCACGCGCCAATGACACAGCAGTGGTGATGATCCTCTTGACTCAAATACGACGTGCCAACGACAGCAACAACAGCATTTGTGCGAGCAACACAACGCAAAAGGGAAGGGGGATTAAAAATGAATGGAGTGATCGAGTTCCCTCACCTGTCAATCGTTCAGCGAACAACTCTTGCTTGAGACGCGCCCTCTTTTGCCCAACATGGCTGAACGAGGTCCATGGCGTTCCCCCGCCGCTTACGCCTAACCCGAAGCTTAAGCGGCGCTTCTCCATCACCAACCGTTGCTCAGTCGAGTACTCCCTTCTTTAAGAGACCATGAGCTGATTTTTCTCTGGCCGCGACTCGTCTCAAGTGAGCCAACTAACGTGAACTCTCTTGCGGTGCTTCTGTGGTTGTCATCTTCCGAATGTAGTGAGCTTGACCCGACTTCTATCATTCACTCGTGATGTACTCATGTCCAGATTCCAAACTACCTCAACACCCTTCTTGAATGTTCCTTGCGGAACTCAGGGTGTTTCCTATTCACCCATGTCACTGAAAGAGTATCAGTAGCTTGCCGTAAAGTCGGATCATGACGGTCGTGGTGTGCGGAAGGTCAGGTCTTGGCTATCCAAATGTCTTCTTTTCAAAAACTTGATAGACCAACACGTCCAGTGTATCATGTTGTTGACCATATCTCGCGCTAGTGCTGCTCACACAGACGTCCGATGATGTCGAATTCTATATCACTCGAAGCAGAAGCTGCCTAAAAGCTCTTCTCCATCAAACCGAGAATGTCAGTGAGCGACGAAGCATGATCTCTCTAGCGTTTCGGTCGCGTCCGTAGATGCATAAGAGACAGCAATATTGAGGCTGATCCGTTGTCTTGGCGAGCAGAATAGACAGTCAGTGATCAGAAGGGATCGTTCGAGCTGATACACGACAGGGAGCGCGTTAGCTAGGTGAACAGAGAGCCTCGGCACGAGGATGAGTTCCAGGCAAACACAGCAAGTGTCTTCAAGATTTTGAACATGAGTTAGTTGGGCCGAAAAGCAACATGATCTAACTAGGTAGGTGGACGAGCGCAGGCACAATGCAGCAAGATGTGCACGTCGCGTAGGTCGTCAGAAGCGATGCACACGCGCTGACCAGAGACGATGGCATCATTGAGATGGATGGTGCTAGACGACCAGCACTCAAGGGAGGCGGCGCATGTGTAGAATAGTGGAACAGACAGAATAATAGTGGAAGTAATGTGGTGATGCTCGTCGTGCCAGTGTTGGCCGAGTTGGGAATGCAGCCCCCCGAAGTGCGCACGAGCCCCTCTCTTCCGCGAGAAGCTCCAGGGCTTCGGGAAGGCGTGACTCAAAGAGAAAAAGTTTGGCGAGACCGGCGGGGCTCAAGGGACAGGCAGGAGGAACAAGGAATAATACTAATGACCTCTGCCTTTCAAGCACAAGTCATGGCTCTGTAAACCCAGGCAGACCGTAATGGACTTTCTCTTCTACCACATACAAGCTTCACACTCCAACTACTTCCTTTAGGACGTGATTCATTGTTCGGCTGCTACATTCTTCCTACATCATCTACTCTGCTAGTCCATCACGACTGCAATCGCGAGCTTGACATCTATACTGTCTGACAGACTCAGCCGTAGCCATGGACCACCAACCGAATTCACCCCTTAGGCCCAAGCATATCCCATCGCACATGATCAACGGATCCTCTCCTCTGGTTACCTCTCAGGAGAATCGCGATGCGCGCGAGCGGGAGAACGCCTTCAAGTCGATCAAATCCTCAATGGGTCCCAAGAAAGAGCCTCTTGATCTTGAGGACAACTACTTCCAACCCCATACCAATGCTCAGCCGCGCGACAAGCGCCCCTCGAAGTTGGCTAATCTCGATGAGGCCGAGGCAAGAGACCCGCGTGACGATTGGACCTCTCAGCAGACCAGCCGAGCTAGCAGTCCCTACACTCTCGCCCCTACTATTGATTTCGACGGATTGAGCTGGCCCAGTATGCTTTAGCCAATCTTGATCGCCTTTCTTTTCTGACCCTTGTACAGGCACCGGCACACGCGAAAGACTCGAGTCTACCCCCGAACAGGCCGCAGCTCGCCTAGAGAAGCTTTCCGGAGCAGTCCGTACACTGCTCGAATGCATTGGAGAGGACCCAGAAAGAGAGGGCCTTCATGGCACGCCTGAGCGTTATGCAAAGGCTATGATGTACTTCACCAAAGGCTACGAAGAGAATCTGAGGGACATTGTTAATGGCGCTGTCTTCCACGAAGATCACGATGAGCTCGTCATCGTAAAGGACATCGAAGTCTTCAGTCTCTGCGAGCACCACCTGGTCCCTTTTACTGGAAAGGTATCTACACGCATTGACATCTCTTATGAAAGCTTTCTGACACGTCTAGATGCACATCGGTTACATCCCCAACGGCCGCGTCCTCGGCCTTTCCAAGTTGGCACGTATCGCCGAGATGTTCTCTCGTAGACTCCAGGTTCAGGAGCGTCTGACCAAACAAGTTGCCCTTGCTTTGTCCGAAGTCCTCCAACCTCAGGGCGTCGCCGTCGTCATGGAATCTAGCCATCTTTGCATGGTCATGCGCGGTGTTCAAAAGACCAGCGCCACAACCACTACCAGCTGTATGCTCGGTAGAATGAGGTCAACTGCCAAGACGAGAGAGGAGTTCTTGAATCTGCTCAACAGGAGGTAGACAGCACAAAATCATGGTCATAGACGGGGAACAGGCGTTTTTGGAGCAACACGAGATACAGATGAAGGATGAATGGCCACTCAACAGCCAGGTTACGGATGATACCACTCAACGATCGTAAGTAAATGAACGAACTTTGCATCAACCTCTTTTCAGCAATGTAAAACACTATCATACATGACAAAATATTTCTAGAAGCCTGTCCAGCACATGTGCATTTTCATCCTCCTATCCTTAAATTTGGTGACATCTCACTTTCACCAGTTGTTGTACAGTGAAGCACTGGTTGCTCACTCAAAAGAGACGCGGCTATTTCATGGCAGCGTCATTGCAACAATAGCTCGGTTGAATAATAATGACAATAGCCTGCTACTTGCTATTGTTCTTCAGTTCTTCTTTACTACTGGCTGCCGTCAATTTCCCTTCAGAGTTTCTGGCCCTCGCGCTCTCTGAGAAATCCAAAACATCGTCGATCTCAACCAGTCGCACCAAAGACGAACCCCATTACCGCAATTCGACAGAGGCCACCATGACCGACGCCAGTAACGCTCCTCGAAAGCGTCGCCCGAGTGATCCTTCTGATATTTCTGCGCAAGATGGCAATCATGCTTCCTACAAGAGGCGCTTCGTTCTTGCTGACGAACTCAACCCAGCTCTGATAGACAATAATCAACCAACTGTCGATGAGTCAGATCCACTCGATGTACTCGCTCAAGCCGCCTCCCTGGTTGCTCATCTCCCTACGAGACGTCGTAAACGCGTTGTTTTGAATTCACCATCACCGCCCCCTGTACCAAAAAAGTTCAACCTCATGACTGGACTTGCCTCTCACGTCGATATCCTGCTTCAGATCACGAATTATCTCCCGCCCCAGACATTGCTCAATCTATACAGTGTTTCTGCCCCCTTTCACTATGTCATGGACAGTCACTTCACTGCTTTCATCAAGGCTGCCACTTTCATATGGGCCCCTAATGCCGATAAATGCTTCCCATGGTGGTGCTACCGACAACTCTGCATTGAGGATCCTGCTTTACGTCGCCCCAGACCTAATCGTAGAAGTGTGAGCTGGGATGATCTCGTTCCCACTCTGGACTTTGAAGTGGCTGCGGAAGAAACTTCTGATGGCTCTGAATCTCAAGGTTCCAACTCCTCTGACAGTCCAAAGAGTGTCAAGTCGGAGAGTCCGGCTGAGAGGAAGGAAAGAATATCTAAACTTGCCGAGCATCGACAACAATCTGCCGCGCCAGTACCAGGGTTCCGCTGGCTGAAGATGGTGGCGTACCGTGAGTCTGTCTGTCGAGAGATAGTTGGCTGGATGGCAGTACATGGCCATCGCATACCACGTACTGAAGGTGTTGTGGCCCTGAAGGTGAGTCGGATATCCTGGATGTTTTGCTGTACATGGTTCTGACACATCTAATCAGAAAATGTGGTTTCTCCTCGACATCCCTGTGAACGGCCCTCGCATATCTCTTATTCACAACACCAGCTTCTTCTCCAAAGAGACACTAGCAGTCTTGCAGCTCTTCTTCATCAAACTCGACATGCTGTACGTCGACCCGGTGCACTATTATGGCGGCGAAGCTTTGATGCGTGAACTGCTGCTTGCAGAACGTAGTCTCACCACTCTGTGGAACTATCTTCGAGGTGCTGACGGCACTTCCAAACTGGATATACTGCGCTTGTGGATCAGACACCGCTACAAGAGACCTCAACCCATCAGACCAATGACCCGCGAGTCGCATGAGCAGCACCAGGCAAAAGTCAACATGCCCATTATGGGTGTTCCTGCCCAACTTGTCGGCCGCTGGGGCTACGAGTGTTGGGGACTTGGGCAAGTGCCGTTGCTGCGTCCTGATCAGTTGGTGTTGAAAGAGGCAGTCAGACGTCGCACTGGTCTACAAAGAATGTTCTTGTCATACCTTTCGTATGGCTACTTGGACGGAGATCTAAATCCTCTTCCCACGGTTGTTGAGCCGGGCGATGTTGTTTTGAGCATGAAGCGCAGGAAGAAGAATAGAGAGGTCAAGGAGCAAGAGGAAGATACGACGATTGTTGACCAATGAAGGAGGTTCAAAATCTGTGTCGCAGAAACAGTATTGGTGGGCATCGCGGCGATGCTAGCAATGCAAGTGCGATGGAGAGTCTGGCCTACCTAGATGGGTGAAAAGTTAGCACATGGAAATCACCGAGTTCAATTGACGAGAAGAGGAACAGGATTGTAAGGTAATTCTTTAGATCGTGGTACCAACATTTAGGGTATATCATTGGTCTCTATCCAGGTATTACCCAAAAATCGTCATCATCCCGAGCATTCAATAAAATCGCTTCCTCTGTCATTCTAAAGTACATCATTTTGCGAGAGTGAGATTATCGCGCGTTTATTTCTTCTGCTTCTTCTTGGGCGGCTGATCGGCGTCGTCGCTGGAGGGCTTAGTCTTGGGCTTGCCCTTACCAACCAGCGCTCTGAGGTCAATTGGTCCGTCTTCATCGTCGTCCTCGTCTGACATGTCTTCAAAGTCCATCTCGGACAAGTCTTCCATTTCTTGCGCTTGAGCTGTAGGAAGGTTAGCAGGTTCGTATCTGTGGTGGAGAGCTCACGCTTACTGAAGTATTTGATGGCGTTGGGCCAGACGTCCTCAGCGATGAGCTGGGCGAGCTCATCGCCCTCTGGATGGACTTCGTCATCTCCAGACATGTCGGCCATGTCCTCTTCCTCGGGCTCGGGGCTTTCGACCTTCTCACCCTTGGATCTCTTGTCCTGACGCTCCTTGTACTCCTTGTTGGCCTGAGCTGACTCCTCGGCCGAAACGTAGCGGGTGGCAGAGACGTGAGCGAACCAAGCGAAGAAGGAGGTGTTGTCAACATTGTGGTTCTCGATCAGGTCGAGAAGCTTCTTGTGAGCAGCAAAACCCTTCTTCTTCATGTCGCCAGCCTTCTTGCGCTCCTCAAAGACAGCATAGGCAGCACTGGTGAGACCTGCGGTAGGATCTTCACCCTTCCAGTCGATCTTGACGGGCTCGGAGACAAGACCAGACCAGCCATCGCTTGATCTTCTGTACCAGAACTTCTTCTCAAGGACAGAGTTGCTGAAGTAGTCGTTCTCATCGAACTCGAAGCGAATAGCAATGCTACGCGGGTCGCCAGACTCGCCTTCGATCTTCTCGGGACCCATAGGGATCTCAAAGCGCTTGACGTCAAGGCTCTTCAGCTTTGCGAAGATGTTGGCATCGTTGGGGGTAATGTAGCGGTCGAGATCGGGAGGAGATTGTTCAAAGACGAGAGGCCAGAAGTTCTCAATCTTTGACACATTCTCTTGACGCTTGGCGTAGAGAGGAGCGCTGAGGACGTATTGCTTGGCCACTAGATGCGCGTTAGTAGTGGTTCTAGTAGAGTGTGGAAGTCGAGAGAGGTACAAATTTCGCGATCGACTTCGTCAAATTGAGTCTCGAGAAGAGCGAGATCCTCGTAATAGACAGGTGCTTGATCTTCGGCCATGTTGATATGAATGTATGTGTGCGACAAAGTGTGATTGGAAGGACAGAAAGAGAAGACAAAATTTTGGGAGGCCTTTCGATCATTGGCGCGCAAGCTCGACTCAGCACACGTCAGTCAGGGTCCAGTTTTCTGGGGAGGTTGCGCTCAAGAAGAAGCCTCGACCAAGCCAAAAACGTCGCTGGAGCAGGGCCGACTCGATCGCTCCTGCACCTGCCTCTGAATCACACAACTCACCTGATGTCGCGGTATTTACTTCGTGACCTGTAGCTGACCACTAGCATCTGTTTCCAGTCACATCTCAACGAGTGTGTGCCCCTTGTATATATAGATTTGTAGTCATCCATTTCCGCAATGATGTTTGACCACACTTTCAAAATGAAGGCCACTCAGCCTTTGCTATGCCGCGCTGTCTCATCAATACGCCCTTTGACTCGCACAACATGGATGGCAAAGCGAAGAAGTATCTCTATAGTACCACCCCCCTGGCGTCCTGCTTCAGTCTTGGACAAGTACGAAATTATGCAATCTCATACCTTTCTCATGCTGACAAGCTTTTGTAGATGGGTTGAACGAGAAGCGAGACCTATCAGTTTACGGCAACTTACTTTCTTTGGCCGACTCCTTACCGACACTCGATTACTTGGATCTGCCAACTATGTTCGGCTTGAATTACCCACAAGGTAGTTCATCTCTTTTTGATACATGTTTCATATCACTAATTTTTACCCAAGAATTGCACACAGGATCCGCGATATGCAGACATTACCATACGCCGCCCTGGTGAATCCACACATCAGCCATGTCTACGAGCTGTACTATGCAGCCTTCGAAAAGCTACGGAAGGTACCCGAGATCAGGACTCTAGAAGACAACGACAGATTCTGTGATGTTGTTCGCGAACAATTGAGAGACCACCTTAGTGTTATCCCAAGACTCGCTATGGGTGTGCTAGAGATCTCCGAATCTATACCAAGCGAACAGTGCGACAAATTGGTCAACTCATTGTTGAGATCACGAATCAGTCGACGGGTTATCGCCGAGCAGCACTGCGCTCTAACAAAAGCATTTCATTCCCCGGATCACCTTCCACCAGCAGCCAAACTCCACCCAGAACATGGCGATGATTTTGTTGGCGAGATTTTTCTCCGTTGCAACGCAAAAGAAATTGTTCAAGAATGCGCCGATACGATAGGCAAGCTTGCAAAACAGGCATATGGCTCTGATGTGGTGCTTCCTGAAGTCATCATACAAGGCGCCGACGACATCGTCTTCCCATACATCCCTAGCCATCTGGAATACATCATTGGCGAGCTTCTACGAAACTCCTTCCAGGCCACAGTCGAGCGACATGGCTCCAAGCCTCCCCCGATCGAAGTATTGATATGTGAGGCCGCGCAACACGTCATCATTCGAGTGTCAGACCAAGGAGGTGGTATCAATCGAGAAAGTCTCCCCAACCTTTGGTCATTCAGCAAAGGACCAGAACGCAGCAGACGACTACGAAACCTAGAACAGGTACCCAAGCTGGCAGCAACTCTCCAAGACCTCAAGGTTCCCGAGTTAGAATCATCAGATCAGAAGCGCGACTCGAGACAGACCCGCTTCGATCACTCACTCGGATCTCTTTCCAGCAGACACCCCGACCTTCGTCTTGGAATTGGTCTGCCTATGAGTCGTATATTCGCCGAGTACTGGGCTGGCAGTCTTGAGGTCCATAATCTGGAAGGCTATGGCGTTGATGCTTTCCTTCAGATCAGCAAGCTTGGTAACAAGAATGAGACCTTGAGCACCAGAACCAGTATGGATGCTTTATAGGTACATTTCTCTAACTATTCGTACCTTGAGCTATCGGCTCTCCATTGGTAGTGTCCGCAACCTCATCAGAGCGGCTAGATACCATGCTCCAAGCTGATAACAAACCCGAGAAACAATAATCACAACCTGGTGCAACGCGCGAACCACACAAATTATGTCTCCCGTAGACAAAGTCGGCTTCACTATCTTGATCGATCCTAGAGATGGAGCGGATAAACCTCCCGCTACCGCTATCGGTCTTGGAGGAGGCAACCTTGCTGATGAGTCAGTGGAACGATGCAACGAGGATACGAAAGCGTTGCTTAGGATGAAGTACAAGAGCAACAAGGTAACAAGGATAACGAAGGCTTGGCGGAAAGAAGGCGTGCTGATCGGATTGAATCTCAATACGATCTGGATAACACCGTGCAAGACTGAAGCAACAAAGGTTTCTGATTACGACGGAAAAGCGAATATGCCCGGTTAGGACAATACAAAGAGAAACGAAGACCCTGCGTTCACAAGCAGCCCTTAATGGTATCATTGGCGTAAAAACAAAACACTCCACAATCCTTGCATCTTGATATAAAGCAATGAACTGCGAAGTGAACATGCTTACTTCATTTAAGCGAGAGCAAGGAAAGCGGCGGCAACGGCAAGGATGCCAGTAGCACCGGCGAAGTTGCGAGAAGCGGCTCCAGTGTAGGCTGAGGAAGAGGGGCTGGCAGCTGAAGAGGAACCAGTGGCACCGGCAAGTCCAGAGGGCTGGGCGTAGCCAGAAGCACCAGCGACACCCGAGGGCTGAGCATAGCCAACAGCGCCGGCAGCCGAAGAAACAGGGTAAGGAGCAGAGGAGCCGTAGGCAGCGCCGGGAATGATGGGGGTAGCGGTGCCGACAGAAGCGACAGGAGCAGGGCTTGACTCAGCTGCAACAGGTGCGCTGGAGGTCTCCTCGGGAGAAACGGGGCTCGAGGCGGGAACGGATGAGACCGAGACGCCAGTGGCTACAGATGAAGCGGACATGACCACGGCCGACGAGACGGGAGCAGACTCGTACGAGCCACCAGTGGGAACAACCACAGCGGATGAGACGGGGGCAGACTCATAAGAAGCACCGGTAGGCATGACCACGGCTGATGAAACGGGAGCGGACGAGGCGGGAGCAGATTCGTATGAGCCGCCAGTAGGAATGGTGGAAACAGAAGCAGCCTGAGGAGTAGAGACTGAGGCAGCCTGAGGAGTCGAGGCAGTAGCAGCCTCAGCAGTGGATGAGACGGGCAGAGTCATCATGGTGGCAGCAGTCAGGACAGTGGTGCCACTTGCGTGTGTGATTGTAGCACCGGCAGGACAAAACGTGGTGGTCTTGTCAACCACGCTGGTGACATATACAACGCCTTGAGGAGCTGCTGCTGCGCTGGCAGCGAGTGCGAGAGCAATGGCGGCGGTGGAAGAACGCATTGTGGTGTTTGGTTTTGATTGAAGGAGGATTAAAAGACGAATAGAAATTGGTGTCGAGGTTAGCGAGTGTGATGTTGCAAGAAAAGAGTGTTGGATGTGTTGAAGTGAGCTGAGAACAGAGGCTTGCCTTTTGTATGAATGAGTTGTTGATCGAAATATTTGTTGGTGATGGTCGAGTTTAATGTGGGGCAAGAGTTTCACATTTACACTAACGCACCACGCGTTCGACTTGACACAAATTAAAGTGAAGATCATACAAGGTTCCTGTTGCTGATCCCAGAGTCGGTTCCGAAACATGCTTAAGTTGGCGGTCTCAGCATAAGTGTATCCTAGCTAATGGCTCTCCAGTTGAAACTTCCTAAGTCCCCTAAGTCCTCGACGGTGAATTTGAACAAGCATGGTCCAACATAGTGTTTCTGGCCAGGGCCAACAACCGCTGCACCCTGTGCGAATATGTGTCCGGAGGTTGTCATGGTTGCACTGATTCTGTGTTTTAAATGGCCGTCCAGCAGGATTTGGGCTCAACGGTAAGAAGCAATGACTCTCAGGCGTATTTGAGCATCGACGTGCACATCATCATCACCGACCCGTCCTTCTATAATGTTGAATATCGCATTGATAAAACACCATATTGATATGACGGGTACAAGCTTCCCTTACTACCTCCTGATCCAAGACACCAAGTATGTGTTTGTTTGTGTCACTGCTCGTTCATGGTTCCTGTTGGTCTCGCCCACTGACTTATCACGCAGCTTCGCCCCCCTACATCATATCGATTGGGAATGTGTCAAGACAAGCATATTAGGCCTGGAAACAAGCAAGCTGGACCAAGCACAATAGGAGGTTGTCGTCTCGGACAGCGCGGCAAACAACCGTCAGCCGTGTCGCGCCATAGCTTGATGATGACGACCGTCTGGGCAGTAGAAGCTAGTCCTTCGAACCTGCTCAATTGGTAATGGCCATGACTGGCGATGTGGGTTGACGTGAAACTGAACAGTGTGACGTCGGAAGAAAGAAAGCGGAAGCAATCGCCAAGAGCTGAGGTGCATGGCTTGCGCCTTCCTCCTGGACCCTGAACTAATGGACCATTCGTGACAAGATCATGACTCTCTGGTCGACCTGATCTAAGAAACGTTCGAACTCTGGCAGTAGAAGACGCTATATTGGATAGCACGCATGCATGTTGACGAGAAGAAACAATCATTGTTTGACGCCTGAGAAATGCTTCTATATGAAATCGCTTTTGAACAAATTGTATGAGCGTCCAAACAAAATGCCACACATGCTTAGCCCTTTCTTCTCTTACCGCCGCCACCACCTTCACCATCGTTCCATCCCTTTCTCTTTTTGCCTTCTCTACGCCAGTATTCCTCCTTCTCTCTCTTCTCCCTCTCTGCTCTCTTTTCGATGTTCTCGGCAACCTTGGCACGGTATGGCTGCTTGCGCTCCTCTTGCTTAGCACGACGCTTTGCGACCTTCTCGTTTCTCAATGTCTGAACTTGTTGGAGCAGTCTTCTGGCCTCTTTCTCTTCCTTACCCGCAACAACAGCACGTTTTTGCATGTATGTCTCCTTCTTTTGTGGCTTCATCTGGACAATCTGAGACTTGAAAGGTAGCTCTGCAGCCACCTTGCGAGGTACACGTAGAGGATTAAAGTGGCGTTCCTGGCGTTCGATAGTGCGGTAGGCAGAGTTCTTGTCTTTGGGTGTGGCAATGTCGAGGGCATGGCGTACTTGACCGGTCAGACGCATTCCCTGCCATCCTTCGCTGTTCTCATCGGCATCCAGCAGGTTGGTCACAGGGTTGTAGTAGCGGTGAGGCTTGACCGGATACCATGCTCTCAGGAAGACAATGTCTGACATGAGAATCTTATCCTCGAACGTGGCACGGAAGTTGCCCTCGGGCTTGCTGAGAGCCTTCTTGATTTGACCACGGATACCGGAGACAGTACGCACACTGGCACCTTCGAACTTTGCAATCTCAAGGGAAGTACTAAACATGTCCTTGATGAATGCGGTGTTCTTGAAGATCTTGTATGGGTGACCGGTCAATTTGAGCTTCTTGACAATCTCTGTTGACTCATCAACGTTCAGGACCACACCAGTAGCAGCGATTCGGAAACCAGGGTTCTTGTTAGAGAAGGACTGTACGCAACAGAAACCAGTGTTGGGCGCAATGAGCGGGCCATAGAATGTTCCGAAACAATGCATGTGCTCAGGTGTGTATTTGAGCATGCGGTTCCTGGTTCTCGAGTCCGAGATGCTGTACATAGGCATGCTCTGGAAACGTCTCCAACCAAGAGAGAAGATCAGAGGATCATTCGTCTTGAGAATCTTCTTGTGCCATCTGTGACGCTTGATACGAATCTGAACGTAGCCAAAGCGGTCTTCCGTAGGTGCTAGGCCACCAATGAGGACGGGGAATCGAGGATTGAACTTTTTCACAAACTCGCAAGGTACGTTTTCCAAGACGATACGAGCATATGTTCCTGCTTTATGGCCTTCGACTCTCACTCGTGACTGCTCGTCCAAAGCATCGAATTCTGCGCGGTTGATGTCGAGCTGCTTCTGAATAAGAGCTTTCTGCGCGTCGTACCAGTCATCCTCACCGAACTCGTCCTCGCCGCTCTCACGTTTGGCATTGCTCTTGTCATTTGCAAATCCCTCCTTGTCCTCTTCTTCGAAGCGAAGCTTGAGCTCCTCCTTTCTTCGAGCATTGCGCTCACGTTCAGCGTCCAGATCTGGTTCTTCCTCGCCATCAGCACCATTGACTTCGGTCTCATCTTCAGCACCGTGAACCTCTCCAGTTTCCAGATCCTCGAAAGCACCATCACCCTCATCCTCGTCGTCCTCGATGCCATTAAATTCCGCTTCGGATCCATCTTCGTCGTCATTTCCGTTGAGCATGTGGCCAGATGCAAATCGCGAGCGGATGGTCTCGAGATTCTCCTCGTCTGTCCATTTCTCCTCGAGCTCAGCCCTGTTGTACAATGGGATGTGGCGGTCGAGGGCGGCTTCGGCCTCGGTGGGCTTCTTCTTCTCGAACAAATCCTCTTCTTCCTCATCCTCGTTGTCGTCTTCCTCATCTTCTTCGCCACGCCATTGGCGCAAAACCTGTGCTGTTGACAGCATGTCGTTGTACAGAAGACGAGCCAGTTCGACAGTGCGGTAGGGCATCTTGCGTTGGTGAAGGGCAGCGGCACGCTCGCTCATATTCTTCTTCCAACGAAGGTTTCCATCTTCATCTTCGCTGTATTCGGCGTCTTCATCATACTCTTCTGGATCGCTGACATCTTCAGCTTCAGACATCGAACCGAGGTCGGAGTCACTATCTGCAAAGGCAATCTCCTCGCCAGTTGCGTCAGGACTGGCCTCTCTGCGCTTCGGTGCAGGAACAAGCATGTCTTCGTCGGCGTCCTCGTCAACATCGGAGTCACCGCTCTGGAACTCTTCGTCTTCATCGTCGCCGCTCTCGAAGCCTTCGTCCTCTGGGCTCGCCTCATCGTCGTCAATCCTTCTGGACAGTACACGAGCAGACTTGCGACCAAGATCCTCACCAGTCAGCTTCTCGCCGTCACCAAAAAGCTGCAGACCTCCCTCAGTTTGTCCGAGTAGCTTGCGACCACCCTGTAAACCAACGACCATCTGTTCGCCCAATCCTCGCTCTTGCTCATCATCTTCGGGATCGAAGGTTTGACTCTTGATATCAACATAGACAGCGTCTTTGTCGACAAGCACACCACCAACATCAGACATGGGAGCGTAGATGAGCTTCTGCTTTTCTCCTAGCCTCCTTCTTCCAGACTTGCCCGTAGCCTTTGCGATTGCTTGATCCAAGAATGGGGTGGGACACGGGTCGGGAAGAGCTTCGATGTTGGAGACGCTGAGATCGCCGACACCGGGCACGTGGACTCTGGCGCCATTCGCAGGAAAGTTGGTACCACGGAGGTAGCCATACAAGGCGACAGTGCGATCACATTTGGAGTCTTCTTCGATTTTGGTAGGAGGAGTAATGTCGAGGAAGCGGTCGGCCAAGGCGTATGGATGGCTGTTGCGCCAAACAAGAGGACGAGGGTTCTTCATGACGGACAGGAAACGAGAGAGGTTGAGAACTTCACGGTCGGGATATCTACCGTTGACGACACCAGACAGATAGAAGAGTTTGGCTCCAGAGTAGAGTTCGCTCCAGAAACGATGCTTCAGACGCTTCTTCTGCGCTTTGAGGGCTTCCTGCTTGCGGAAGAGATCGAGATGGGTCAGGATACCAAAAACGTTACCAGGCATACCACTGGAAGACAGGACGTTCAAGAACTCCATTGTCTCCATCTCGAAACCGTAGTTTCCGTCAATCATAAGTAGAACGATGTCGACAACCTTGGCCACGTCCATCATGGCGGCCAGAGAGTCAGCCGGACACTCCATGAATGTAAGTCTCCTCCTCTTTGATGTGACGACAGTGATAGGTCCAACAGGCTGGGTGATGGGTTGCTTGGTGTATCTTCGGACAAGGGATTTGATGAGAGTGGTCTTGCCTACTCCAGGAGGACCGACGACACCGACGACGATAGGAGGAGCTTCTTCAGGAAGACGATCCACCAGAGGGACGTGCAAACGCTTCTCTTTGACCTGTGTCTCGTTAGGATTGGATGAGTCGCATAAAACTTGATCTTCTTACATCGTGAGAACGAGCGGCCTGCTTTTGCAATTTTCCAGGACGGGCAAAGGCGAAAGCTTTCGGATTGCGTTCACCAGTAGTCGGAGCCTTTTTCTCCTTGGTCGCACGATGCGGCCGGTTCGTTTGGTTTTCCGACATCTTGTCCGGCGTAACAAGAGTGGTGACGGCGGCAAAGGTCAGAAAATGTTACAGGCTCTCTGAACTTTTCGATAAAAGCCCTAATCAGCACGAGACCCTCGACCGGATGTCTGCCGAAATCTTGGCATCTTACCGCCGAGGCTTCACTTTCCCCAGCCATGCTGTCCGTTAGCAAAGCACCGTGCATGTTGACATCTACGGCGTAGAATAAACAAGATATTGAGTGTACACAGACTCGTCACAAATACTGCGAGATCCACTAGACTGCTATCCAATCGGGCTAGGGACTGGCTGATGCTGGACCTATGCACGATCCGTTTGGCTGGGCGATGAGGCTCGAGGCGTTCTTCACGTGCCCATGGACAAACAGACCCGCATGCGATACGTCAGAGCGCGGGTTTGGAAGTGAGATTGGCGACTGTTGATTGCCCTCATGCCCGCCTTCTTCTTGAAAGCCAACACTCCCCAACTCTCTACTCTTAGACACAGATTATCTACCACATCAACCTCTCACATTTCTTTCACATCTCGACTCAAGATGCCTTCGATCAACGTGGGTCTCGCAGCAAACGAGGCGGACTATGTAGGCAGACAGCTGACAGAATCCAGGTCTCTCTCAAGGATGGTGCCGACGCATCTCAGCTTGACGCGTAAGAGCCTACCCTTTCCTGCTCCAGCATGCCTATACTGACCTCTGTTGTAGTGCCAAGAAGCAGGTCACCGAACAGGGCGGCAAGATCACCACCGAGTTCAAGCTGATCAAGGGCTTCACGTACGCCTACCCACCCTAACAAGTCCGCCTTCTCGTGAACCTACGATAACTGACACCACATAGCGCTGAGTTCCCCGAGGACAAGGTCCACACCCTTTCATCCAACGACCACATCAACGTTGAGAATGACGGCGAGGTCAGAACCCAGTAGAGCAGCAGCCAAGGACAGGCATTCATTGCCTTGATCGACGACAGATATGACATTAAATATGGGAGGGTCCTTTCAGATACCATACATTGAATCAATCATGACACGCAAATACCTCAGCTTCGATCGAGGTCGATGCTCTATTCACCATGCCCGAAGTCGTGTGACATGGCGTTGTAGACCACGCCGACAAGGCCGAACGATAAGCCAGAACGTTGACTCTATGTAGCGATAGAAGATTGGCAGTCACCAGATGGACAGGACTGTGTATCGGTCCTTTCAATGTGTTGGGCCGATTGACAGCACAAACACGTGAGAATCCATAGTGCTGCGTCATAGCTCTAGACTCAAACAAAATGCATCGACCGTCCGCAACATGTCGCTCGATTGACTACAGCACAAATTGATTGTCGCGATGAATCGCATAGGTGGCAGGTGGTCGAGATTACCCTGCGTGGGCCTTCGGGCCACGAGACAGCTCTCGACCACTCCAAGACTCTGCATACCAGACAACAGGCTCAAGACGCAAAAGGTCACAGATGGCGAGGTCGCTCGACTGGCTGGTAGGCCACTGCATCCCCTGACTCTAGCAGACCTTGCCAAGTAAGTTAGACAGTAGGCAGACTATACTACCTATCGCGACTAACAAGTCCTAGATTCGGACGACCACCTCTCACAGCCGACCAATTGCTCGACTCGGCCAACTTCACCCTCTCCATTCTACCCTCACGCCTCGCCCACCGCATTCAATCTCTTCGCAACCTGCCTTTTATTGTCGTCTCAAATCCAAATGTCTCCAAGATCCATAACAACTATGTCCACTCCCTGTCGACCCTCCTACCATATGCCTCCAAGGAAATCAAGACGTTGGAAGAAGAGATCCAATTCACAAGTGTCATGGCCGATCTGGTCCAGACACATTCCAACACCATCTCTATTCTTGCACGAGGCTTTCTCGAAGCGAGAAAGTATATCAGCCCGAACGAGGTCACAAAGTTCCTCGACGAGCATCTCCGCGCGAGGATAGGCACTCGACTGATCGCTGAGCAACACATCGCTCTGCACTTCTCATCTAAACCTCATCTCGAACTCTCAGAACAAAAGACCCATGTCGATTCATCATATATTGGTGTCATTGATACAAAGCTGAAGCCCGCTGATATCATCAGACATTGCGAAGGTCTCGTTGGTGATATTTGCGAGTACAAGTATGGTGTTCGACCCAGCGTTGTTATTCGTGGAGAGCCAGAGACCACTCTAGCTCATATTCCCATGCATCTAGAATACATCATCACTGAGCTTCTTAAGAATGCTTTCCGAGCGACCATTGAAAAAGGAAATGAGCGACACCCTATCGAAGTGACAATCGCTCCCGCGCCAGAGGAGATCAAGGGCAAACATAACGGCATTACAAACCATGATCAAGGTAGTGTCGACGCAGCGTCAGGAGCCCAACGACCTGCAAATGCCGCATCAGCAAACATCCGTCCACTGGACAAGTCCACTCCAGGCGTCACAATCCGCATCCGAGACCGAGGTGGCGGCATACCCCCTGCTGCTTATGCGAAGCTGTGGGAATTCGGTTTCACCACTTTCAACGAGCAAGAAATTGTTGACATCACGAGTGGAGGCACCAATGATGGTGATGGCTTGAACGCTCTATCGAATGCGGGTGGTAACGAAAACAGCCTGGCAGGTCTAGGTTATGGCCTGAAATTAGGCAGGGCATACGCCGAGTACTTTGGAGGCGGCATTAGAGTCCAGAGCTTACTCGGCTGGGGCACAGATGTCTACCTCAGCTTGCGCGGTGTAGGAAACATTGACTAGACTCATTGACACTCGTGATGAGTAATGAAGCTGAAGTTGACGTAACGATGAATGGAAGTCCAGCCGGGTCATTGGGCTACGGCAGCTGTCAAGCGATAAGGAAACGTGCCAGCCACGTTTGTGTTCTGTTTGAAGTTCGGTGCGTCCATAGGCGATGGCCATATCTCGGCATACAGGTATGACAAAATTCGATTCTACCAGCCACTGGACGCAAGTCTGGATTCCAGCAACAAAGCCCCAAGGTCTGACCAGCACCTCGACCGGGTCAGATTTAGTCGTCTGATAGGTAACCTAGGCGATGTGACCAAGTCACCAACAGATACACGCTCAGACAGGCCTCACTATACAGTCTGTCATTCAAACAAGCACCGAACTCAGTGCGCCTTCCTTCTCTATGGCTATGTAGGCAATTTTGGGCCACCAAACTTCCAAAATCACAGCAGCATATATCGCTACTGCATCAAGGAGTATGGATGCCTACATCAAGCAATCTCTCACTCGGGGCGAAGTTCCTGAAAGCGCTGTGTGGGTCTTGCAGTACATGTACCCCAAGAATCATGGCCACAGACCGGCGTCTGACAGCGGAATCGCATGACCACATATACATCTGAACACTTTTTTCGTTGGTCTGGACATTCGCTATTAATGACATCTTTGCCATCCAACGTAGCGATGAACCGAACAAAATCACACATGACCATCAAGCGTTGGTTCGACCTTTTTCGTCGCACATTATCCGAAATACATCTGACCGAAGGCATCTGGTCACAGGGTGTGGAGATACAATGTCGAGAGACTACAATAACCAAGATTGAGGCCAAGTATGATCCGCAATGTCAGATTCATCAATGACGGGTCTTTGCCTATTAAGCTTGTATCCCAGATGGTTGGGCGAATATCTCTCCAAGGAAGGTTTAGCAAGTCGGGATATCAGCTTCTTATTCATTGTAGAAATTTGTGTGTATAATCGATCACAAAAGTGAAATGTATTAGGTCTGTGGGCGGTGAGGAAGAGGCTCATCCTATTGGTATGCTAAAGTATGAACGTGGGTAGCTATTAAAATGCACAATACTGTCAGGAAGAAGGACGGTGTCAATCAAGAAGCGACAGTAGATCGGCTTTCTATGGGCATTTCACTGCTTCTCGAAAACAGTTGTGTCTTTTCGCAGCATGGAATCTGCTCTTTGTTATGCTCAGAGTACGATGAATTCAGAGACAGGTCTTAGCAGTGAGCATACAGCCGGGACAAGAATGGTCCGCCTCCCGAAGCGAAGGTTCAACGGCGCCTCGCTCGGTGGATCTAGCACCTTCCTTCGCCCGACACCAAACAGACTCCCCTCAGCGCGCAGTCTCGAATGCCTTTGAACACTCGTTACCGCCAGACGACTGCAGCATATGAGTCGCTCAGCATGTGCGCCTACTGATCGCGTCGCGTCCACTACGATTTCACTTCATGGCTGATTCTGCCAAGGTCAGCATTGTAACCAACGACGACGTGGACGACATCGCAAGCAGCAGGGACATCGAGCTGAACAGCTCGCGTGTTCAAACTTCTTTTGAGGCAATCAAGCATCATCCGCGCGAGCTATTATGGTGTATCTATGCCATTTTTGTTCTGGTACTTAGCAGTTTCGACAACCAGGCTGGTGGCGTCGTACTTTCAATTCCTCAGTTCAGGAAAGATTTCGGATCACCGTACGATGGCGGATATGTGCTCTCTGCTGGGTGGCAATCTGCCTATAGTGGCGCGCCAGTCCTCACTTCTATCATCGGTCTTTTAATGTCTGGTTGGTTTGCGGACAAGGTTGGCAGAAAGTGGACGTTCACCATTGGCTATCTGATCATCTTCGTATCGATCACGATTGAGACTTTTTCAACATCCAACCTAGTCTTCTTCATTGGCAAATTTCTCGCGGGTTTTGCTATAGGCGCATTCACAACCACGGCACTTACATACCTGGGAGAGATAGCACCTCGCCCAGCAAGAGGCAAACTCACTGCAGCAGCTGGTATGGCGTTGACGATTGGACCTTTCATCGTGTCCATTGTCGTGAAAGTCACAGGTTATCAAACAGATCGCTGGGCTTACCGATCGGTTTTCTTGGCCCAGTATGGTTTCAGCGTTGTGGGTGCAATTCTCTTGCCATTCATGCCTGAGTCACCGTGGTGGCTGCTTAGTCAAAATCGAAACTCCGATGCTACTCTTGCGCTCTTTCGTTTTGGTTACACTGTGGACGAGGCACGGATCTATGCGACTACTGCCATCCGGGCACTAGAGCAAGCCAGGGAAGAGACAAAGGGCGCAACCTACCTCGAGTGCTTTCAAAAGACCAACCTTCGACGAACCATCGTTGCAGCAGCACCACTGTCCATTCAAGCTTTGAGTGGCCTCTTCTTTGTATCGTCTTATTCGACTTACTATCAGCAACTGGCTGGATATGACACCCCTACAACCTTCAGCCTTGGTATCGTTCAGAACATACTTGCTATGACAGGCAACGCCTGCTCTTGGTTCTTGATTGACCGGATTGGTCGGAGACCTTTGTCGTGCTATGGAATGTTGCTTCTGACTATCTTGCTCTTACTCACAGGAGGACTTGCTTGTGTCGGGTCCAAGGCAGCTATAAAGGGGACAGTTGGCTTGTTACTTCTATATAATTGGCTCTACTCAATCACGATTGGAGCTACCGCATATCCGATCCTCATCGAGACACCAACAAGTCGTTTGCGAACCAAGACCGCCGCCATCGGACTAACGTTGCAAAGCGGACTGTTTGTGAGTACACCAAACGATCGCTCAAGAAGCCATCTAATCGTTTTGCAGGCAATGTGGGCCTTCGTCATACCATACCTCTTCAATCCTGATCAAGCGAATCTCGGTGCCCGAGTAGCCTTCATCTTTGGCGCCTTCGCGGTCCTTTCGACTATCTACCTATGCTTGTGCCAGCCTGAAACGTCTGGACGTTCGTTTGCGGAATTGGATGAGATGTTTGTCAGGAAAGTCCCAGCACGAGGCTTCAAAGCATACAAGACCGAAGTCGTGAATAGTGTCCGTCTAAGTGTCCTTATGAGGGACGGTGATATGCCAGTTCCATAGTTCTAAACATATTGTAAATCATACATTTACGATTCAAACCAGATTCAACGAGAGCATTTTTGACCAAGCCAGATGGGGCAACCCTGAATTGAAAATATGCCAAGGCCGAGCACGGGGATGCGCGAAGCACTTAACGCCCGACGCGTCTTCCATAACCGCCTCTCTTGTCTCATCAAGGTATGCATCATGGCCTCGATCCAGGCTATCGAGCAGACATCGGTGCATCAGATCCAGTCAGGCCAAGTTATCGTAGACCTCAATTCTGTCGTCAAAGAACTTGTTGAGAACAGCCTGGATGCCGGCTCTACGTCAATAGAAGTTCGCTTTCGCAATCATGGTCTCGACGCCATCGAGGTAATTGACAACGGTACTGGTATTGCGCCAGAGGACTTCGAGTCTGTCGGTATGTCTTATGGTTGATGTCTGAGCGGTTTTCAACATCTAACAGACAACGACTAGCACTCAAGCATCATACATCCAAACTACGTAGCTACGATGACCTTGAAAATCTGGATACATTTGGCTTTCGAGGTGAAGCACTCGCTTCACTTTGCGCCTTGTCCCAGCTCTACATCATCACAGCTCGCGAGACGGATTTACCAAGAGGTACCCGTCTAGAATTTGAGGTATCTGGCCAGCTCAAGGGGACAAGTACCGTTGCTGCACAGCGGGGAACCAAGGTCGTCGTCGAGAAGATCTTCCACAATTTACCTGTCCGGAAGAAGGAGCTGGAAAAGAACATCAAGCGCGAGTACGGCAAAGTTTTGACGCTTTTACAAGCCTATGCATGCATCAGCACTGGTGTCAGATTCACAGTGAGCAATCAGATGCCAAAAGGGTATTACATTTTGAAAATATGAGCAGGTATTTGCATGGTGGCTGACCGTGTCACAGGGCCAAGACCACATCCTTCTCTACCAACGGCAGCGCAGCTACCAAGGACAGCATCATCAAGGTCTTCGGCTCCAAGAGCCTACGAGACCTGGTAGCACTCGATCTCAAATTCGAGATGCAGCCTACCCCATCCGCGCTCTCGACCGACGACGGTGCGTCTCGCGAGGTCAAAGTCGAAGGCCATATATCTCGGCCAGTCTTAGGAGAAGGTCGTTCAGCGCCAGACCGACAGATGTTCTATGTCAACTCACGGCCTTGCGGTCTTCCTCAAGTCGCAAAGGCCTTCAATGAGGTTTACAAATCCTTCAACATTTCGCAGTCTCCTTTCGTTTTTGCAAATTTGATCATGGACACAAATTCTTATGATGTCAACGTTTCCCCTGACAAGCGAACTATTCTTCTGCATGATCAGGGTGTGTTGCTCGAATCTCTCAAGGAAGCCCTCGTAGAGCTGTTCGAGTCTCAAGAACAGACGGTACCACAGACAAAACCTGCTCTCACCCAGCTAAAGCTCCCTGCATACAAGCCACTCACTGTCGTGCGCAAGCCAGAAACAGAAGCTACCGTTGAAACTACCGCAGAGCCACCAATCTCCCGTGCGGTCCCAGATCAGTCAGATGAAGAGCACCAGGAGCCGGTCACTCAAACAGGTCCTCCTGAACGCTTGATCCATAATTGGGTAGGCAGAGGTGTCCAAGATCGGGACGATGTTCCAAAGGGGCCAGACAAACCACCGGTTCAGAATGCTTTCGATCGCATGCGACCGCAACGTACTCCTCAGCAAGTGGCTGAGATAACAATTGGAGACAAGACCACACGGACTGTTATTGGCAGCGGGGCTTATACTCCAAAAAGACACATGATCCACATCCCGAAGAATTCTGTGGCAAAGAAACTAAGTCAATTTGCGATGCCTGGTACCCAGGTGGAGAGTGAAGATGAATGCTCCGAAGAGGCGAGCGGGCCTGGTGAGGAAGAGAAACAGCAAGATGCCGAAGAAAGTGATGAAGAGGCGTTGTTTGTGCCTCAGACAAACGATCGGCAAAACGTTGGTGCAAATGAGCGAACACCTGAACTTACTTCTCAGACATTGGGCGATTTGCATACAAGCCCTATTGATGAATTTTTGCGTAGCACAGAGGAGACTGATAAAGAGCTCGGTAGAGCTGGCGAGGTTGAACCTGAGTCTGATCCAGAGTACCTGGACGAAGAGGAAAGACGGCTCCGAGAAGATGCTAAAATCGCTCGAATGATTCAAGAAGCAGAGGATGAGGCTGCCCGCCCATCGCACGACAACGTCAGACGTGCTACTCAGGCTCTTCGAGCATCGAAACATAAAACACTGAATCTGAGTCAAGCGTGCGACACCTCGACAACGTCCATTGCGGAACAGGCAACTCTTCTCTCAATGGTTACAGCAATGTCACAGGAAGCCTCCCAGCCGAAGAAGGCCGTTGCTGATGATGTAGACCAAGCAGACGCGGAAGCCCGTCTTTCACTGACTGTATCAAAAGCTGATTTTGGTCAGATGGACATCATCGGACAGTTCAACCTTGGTTTCATCCTTGCAGTACGGCCTCCCAGCGAAGCAGTCGCATCCTCTGACCTATTCATTATTGATCAGCATGCGGCTGACGAAAAGTACAACTTCGAACGCTTTACCGACACCCTGACATTGGAACCACAGCGTCTAGCACAGCCCAAGCAACTAGAGCTTACGGCCATTGAGGAAGAGATTGTCCTTGCGCATACCAAAGCACTCACTGCAAACGGCTTCATCATCGAGACTGATATCTCTGGTGCGAGCGACGTAGGATTGCGTTGCAAGCTGCTTACTTTGCCCACGAGCAAAGATGTCACATTCGACCTCAGCGACCTGGAGGAGCTCCTCCATCTGCTTTCTGATCATTCCGGTGGCGTCATCCCACGTCCGACCAAAGTGAGGAAGATGCTGGCAATGAGAGCTTGTCGTTCGAGTATCATGGTTGGTAAACCTTTAAAAGAGAACCAAATGCTCAGGGTTGTGAGAAATCTGGGTGAGATGGACAAGCCTTGGAACTGTCCTCATGGCAGGCCGACCATGAGGCATCTGGCTGATTTGAGCACTTGGGGATTCGATGACACCGATGTTGCAGTAACAGATTGGAAAGGCTGGTTGAGCAAGGCAAAGATGGAGCGATCAACGAGTGACGAGGAGAATCAAGAGGAAGACGAAGAGATGGGAGAACAAGAGGAGGACTAAGGTGTGCTGTTCCTTCTCTCAAACCCTTGTCCATATTATGATACCCCCGACGCGTAACTGTGTTATATTGTTAGCTACATAGCTCGAGAAATTGTCTTTCTCTGTCTCACAGCGCATTTCAGCAAGAAGTCATTGTGTCGATTGCCAAAGCTGTTGCTGGTCGCTAAAGTGGTTCATAGGATACTGTAAACCCGGATAGATAGATGCGAATATGAAAGTTGTTCAATGATTTCTAGGTTCTAAAAAGTCCTTCTCTGATATGGCAGCTTAAGAAGTAGGGAAATGCAGTGCTCCAGACTTCATTCTCAAACGCTTGCCAATGAACTGCAGTGTAACGACCAAGCCAAAGGCAAAGAAGACTATAGCAGCCTGAGTACCGAAACTTGCTTTTGCGCCGACGGCATGAGCCCATGTAACCTGGAAGTAACTGACAATAAAGCCACCAAGCGCTGTCGATGAATCAGCGAAAGCTTCTTGACTGAGGGGGTCACAAACTTACTTCTTGCAAAATTGAGCCATGCAGCAACTTCCCCAGATGCTTCAGGATAGCTGTCAAGGTTATATGCATTGAGCGCGACAGTGGTAATCATGATACCAAACACATAGAGACCCCAGAATACTGCAGTCACCATGTAGTGGTAACCATCCTCAAGAGCAAACCCAAGGCCGATCAGCCCTGCAATCATGAAAGGTGTACTGAGCCAGATGGCACGAAGTCTGACTTCGGGTTCGAAGTGACCTTTGTGAGAGTGGATGTAGCTCTTAGCTATCCAGTCATGAAGCCAATGGCCTGCAACTTCTCCGATCAGAGCCGCGACAACAGGTGTGAAGTAGAAATACCCAATCTGTAACGGTCCGAAGTTGTAAAGAGGTGTCAAGAAGATTGAAAGGGTGGTGTTGATGCCGACGACCCAGGCGAAGGTCAGAGTATAGTAAAGAGACGACAGGAAGACGGTGGGTTTGATGATGACACGGATCGGCCGAGAGCAGGCTTGACCGAAGGAGTTTCGTAGATGACGCGAGCGATATTGGGAAATGCCAAAGATCTGTTGGAGACGAGTCCCCTTGAGTGGCTGGTCTGAGGGAGCCAGACGCCGGTCGTAGAAGGTTTCTTCCACAAACAGACAGGTGCAGACAAGGGCCAAAGCAGTCTGTGAGAGAGAGAGGATGTCAATTATTGGATAGTGATCGACACAAAGAGCCTGGTCTTACCATGACAAAGTATACCCAAAAAGCGATGGGCCATTTCTGTGTCGTTATTATGAAAGCTGTGAGCATAGGACCCAGATATGGCGAAAGGATGATGAACGCTGCCCAAATATTGATCTTCCGTGCTCTCTCGTGAAAGAAGAACATGTCAAAGATGAACATGAGACCACCGCCTTGAGCGACGGTACTGAAGAAGCCGTTCAGGATACGGGCGGCCATGAAGCTCTCAAAAGTAGTTGCTGCTGCACACCACGCTGCGGTAGCAGTAGCAAGGACAAGGAAGTAGAACAACACTGGGAGTCTACCTGCCCAAGCAGAGAGAGCAACGACAAAGACGCCGCCAGCACCAAGCATGAAGACATTGCCGACCTGCGAATGATTGACAGTATCTTGGCTCATGTTCCACATGCTGAGTGGGTACGCAGTTAGAGGAGATGCTTGTCAAAGATGAATGCCGATATAGGACTTACGCTGCCTGAGGGATCAAAGTGACAGCACCCGTAGCACTGCCATAGTCTGGTAGCAGAGCGGCGAAGCTGACTACCAACAATACAACGTGCTTCTTGACCTTGCTCCAATTCAGAGTGTCCTGAGGCGAGTCAGAAGGTTGAGGAATGAGCACAACATGCCCATCTTTTGTGGTTTTGATGGGCTGAGTTTGTGCTTCGTGAGTGTTGACTTCGGCGAGATAGCCTTCGGAGTCATCGTATCCGTGAAGGTCTCGTTTCGGTTCGCAGAACTCTGCAAGCTCGACACCTTGCTTATCCATAATTGAGTCCTCGGAAGTGTTGACAAGGAGGATTGTTCAACGCAAATGAAGATCATGAGACACGTAGTATGTGGAAGAACTAAAAGACCCACTGGTTTGGGGCCCCGCTTTATCCATCAGGAGCTACTGATAGTCGGGACAACAACACGTTGATGAGATAGTTGGTCAATCCAACTTCCGGCTTCCGAACTTCCTGCGCCACAATATAGATCAATTTTCCGGGGCCCCAAACAAAGTACCCCACGATAAAACTTGAGGAGGAGGAGGAATGGGTGCCTCTCATATCGCGCTCATGTACACACCATGATGGCCTCAGCGCGGCTTACACATGCTGGCTATCATAGCTCAAGAAGTCGCTGCGTTCTTTGCACTTGTGAGCGACAAATGTGCGCCAGCATCTGTCGATGATCGCTAATGAGGGTGTTCTTGGCAGGACGGTCAAGCTCGTCGGGTGTGAACAGTTTTAGGTCCAATATGTCACAAACAACGACCGAAACAGCAAAACAGATATGGTCTATGAATCCATTCAGGTCGATGAAGATATGAACAAAAATGCAAAACGTACAGCAGCAGGGATTCCCACGTGGTCACCCACCGTAGTACTAATCTGCCGTTCAACTGCTTATGTATGGCAGAGCGGACGGGATGCCCAGTTTTCAGCTGACTGTGGCCGTACGTGATAGATTTTTGATTTCTGTGCAATATATCCTTTACAATCCTCAATAGCCCGGGACTACATTTGCAATGCGACCTTCGTTCGGATCGTGGCATGTGATGTTCGACATAATCTTGTGTCACCTTAGGAGCTCTTGTCATTCGGCGCGGAGCGAACAATCGCCCTCAATCTCACCAGCAAGATCGACATTGAATTGTCCGATAGCCGTGGCCGTAAATACTAAGAGTCGGAAGGAGTTTCCAGAACACCAACCCGGAAAATCGATATTTGCTGACAAGAGTCGCAATGCGGCAGTTTTGACGACGATATGGCGGAGGGGCATAGAATAGATGTTATCTCACGTCATCAGCTTGGTCATGTAGTCACATTATTCGTCGTGGTGCTACGATCGCGTGGTCCATCGAAAAAGTGGTAGCTAAGCCCGTGACCCTGGCCGCCAAGTCGTGCCTGCCCTGGTATAGAGCTTGTTTACACCTGCCGACTTCCTTACCAGTGTCAACCACGCTAAACTGTTCAGGCAGTCACTCGGTTAGAAATTTTGGTCTTGCACAGGCCAGATGACAATAATGCATATATGCAATTCTAGCTTCTAACTTTTCACCTCCTCATTCTCCTGTTTTGCATTGGGTGCCCTCTCGATCTTCTCATTGTCCTTGTTCTCTGTGTCTGCAGCCATGGGTGCTGCGGGTAATGGTTTCTCACTCGTGGCCTCTTTAGTCTGAGGTGGAGGAGGTGGTGGCAGGTCTTGTTTCTCCTGGACGACCGTCTTCGCTTCGACAGCATTAATGAGTGTCTTGCCCATGTCGCCAAACCCGTCGATCTTGCCCAGCTTCGAGTCAAATAGCTGTGCGTCTTTGAGAAGCCTCTGTTTGCCAGCTGGTGTCCTGATCTCTACTCCTTGGAAAGCCTTGAGCCATTGCTCCTTGTAGCTGGCGAATATCTGGCTCAGGATGACTGTTACATCCATTTCTGCTAGATGCCTGCTCAGAACACGGTGCAAGGTGCCTGTTTCCTTTGTCAATGTCTCCATGTATGCACTCGTGCCATCTGCATTCTTTTTCGCTTCGGCATCGAAGTCGAGTTTCTTCATTGCGTTGACATGTGATGTCGCTCTTGCTGTCATGATCTCAACAAGCTTATCGTGAATGGCCATTTGATGATCTTGATATAGTCGCTTGAGTTTGTCGAATTCGCCGAGGACTTCGGCCTTGTTGGCTGAGCTTGCATGCCGGCGAACTGCTTCACGGAGGTAGGGTGACATAGCAATGACGAAGCTGAGCGCTTGCGAGGCGAGGGCCAAATGTTTGGTGGTGATGTTTTTTAAACCGGCAATCCTTGTGGCGCCAGCGCCGAGGATGAGTTGTGATGTACGCGAGTTGAAAGTCCGGAGGACATCGATCAAGGCAGGCACAGCGGCAGAAGTTATTGAGGGTATGCTAGTCATCAGGGCAAGGAAATTGTCGATAGGTCGAAGCAGAGAAATGGCGGATGAGACCAGAATGTACCGTGTTTCGTCAATGTATGCCGGACGATTAGTAGACTTGGCGTCGCTGCCATCGCCATTTGATGAAGAGGTGCCATTAGTTGATTCAGGTTGTGACGGATCCTCCCAAACGCGCGTGCCCTGTAGCCAGATGGCTGGATCCGAAGACATGCCTTCCAGAATGCGCGAGAGCAGTATCTGGTCTGCCTCCTTGAAGTCCTTAGCTTCCCATTGATCAGAGTCCAGCGTTTGAGCGATTCGCTGGTTTTCAGCATCTCCGAAGGCTCGCACAAAAGTATTGATTTGTGTGTTGACCAGAGCCTTGAGCTGAGTGCCAGAGCGACCAGAAATGGCCTCGCACTCATCGGCGAATAGACGATTGATAGTAAAGTAGCGGAGAAAACGTTCTAGCGGTAAGTGATTCACCTGCTCTGTGCGCACCTTGAGGATCCGCGTGATTTGCGTATGCGCTACGTCCACTGCCTGGCCTAATAGACTTGACATGTCTAAAGTCTGGCTTAGTTCTTCTTGTATTTCGCTCGCTCTAGGTGCTGGGCTTCTCGATCGATCGGCCGCTCTCACACTCGGACTCAGAGGCGACTTCAAAGATTCTGGAGCATCCATGGTACTGGTGACATCAAGTAACACCTTGATCTGTATGCTCAGACGTCTCAAAGCCTCACTGATATCGGTGTAGATGTTGACAACCATGTCTTCAGCAGACTCCTCATCCATGGCACGTAAGTTTCTGGCCAAAATAATAGACTTCTCCTGTTGGCTCGCAGCCTTGCTGGTCCGGGTAGCGACTGACGTGACAGATTCGTTGTCGTCATCATTAGAGCTAGGCAGATGTTTGCGTATTAGGTGCTTCATCTCTTTCATGATAGCATCCCTGAAGTCGGCGGTTGCCTGTGCAGTCTGACCTGAGTTACTGAGGCCATGTAATGAAGCGAGCAAGTCCTTCCGGAATTGGTCGTCGATCTCCATATACGCTGTTGGACCAGTCTGCAGGCCTCGTAAACGCATTGATGTACTCGCCCAGCGACGCATAGTGTCCTTGGGTGGGACGTGATCGATGTGCCTTCGTAGGTCGGATAGCAATGTCTCGAGGAAACGAGATTCGAAGCCTCTGCCAATGCGGAAGCGCAGCTGATTCATGGAATCGGACAGACCCTGGAGGGCATGAAGAGATCGCAAATCGTGTAATTCTGTGGGCGATGGTTCTGACGACGGCTCGGCCTGTCCGGCGATCAAGTGATCGAGGCGTAACATTGCACCGGCAGCAGCATCGTATTCTCCTTTCTCAACCAATTCTTCGCAAGTCTTCGCATCTTGTACTACAAGGGCAACCTGGTCCACAGCATTGGCTAGCTTTTGCATATTCTGGTATCTCCTCCGCAGATTGGCAATCTCTAGGCCACCCATTGCCATGTCTTGATCCAGCTTTGCTAGATCAGCTCTCAACTTCTGAATCCTGTTGACAGAGTCGGAGGCTTCTTGCTCCAGATCGCGCAATGAGCCCAGAGCAGCAAAGAAGGAGGTCGAAGCGGAAGAGATGGATTGGATCAGGTGGACCTCTACAGTATCCATGTACCATGACAGTTTCTCTTGTAGGATGGCATTGCTGGCCAAAGCCTTGCGTGGAGGGAGAGGAGCGCCATTGGCAGATTGCTCTTGCTTTGCGGTGCCAGGAGCAATCTCTGCACGCTCACTAACAACATCAAAAGTTCTTGGGTTCTCTAGTTGGAAGTTTTCGTCGAAGTAGACATTTGGGATGGTGGACAAGGGGGTGGGCTCGTTCAATCTACGGCGGGCATAAGCACTGGAACGGCGTCGCGGCTGCGGAGAGTCGGTAGGAGAGAGAAGGGAGGTGGCAGAGTTATGGCGGCTGAGGACAGGGCTGGGTGGGACATCGTTCTGAGGCTTCGTTTGGGACTCGCGACGCAGACGTGAGAGATTGTCAAACAGTGGCCCGACACGCGAGATATAGTCCTTGAAGGGAGAGGTATCAACCTTGGGTATGTTGGTCAGAGTGACGGGAGGAATGTCGCGTGTGGTCGGGGCACGATAAGTCGAGGAAGCTGAGGCGGCTGGAGTCAGGAGGCCGGTGCGGACTATGGGAGGTTGCAACAGGGTCGAGATAGCTATATGAGGTTTAGAAGAAGGTCTTGGACTGGGCAGAGTTGTTGTGGCTAATGCGCACCATTCTGGCCAGCTTCCCTAAGAGAGTTGTCTGCTCTGGCGGGATTGATATCTAGAGCACCACCTATTGAGTTGATGGAGAGAGTGCTGTCATTGGACAAGCGGCGAGACGGACGTCGGTGGTAGGACGAAGGGAAAGGATAGGCCGAGTGCAGCGACGAGGGCGACGAGACCAGGTCGGCGCTGTCTTCGGACATGTCAAGGACATTCCAAGTCAAAGTCGATGATATGAAGCCAGCAACCACAGCACCATGATACACCCCGGACCCGCTGCGCTACGCTACGCTACGATTGACTAGACTGATGCGGTGCGCCACATCTACAGATGCGCCAAGCTCATCACCCGCCGACACTAACCCAGTCGGGGATAAATTGAAACGCCGGTCCATGGTCGCGTTCGTGTTGTTTCTGAGCACTTTCTCCTGCGTGTTTACCCTCTCAATCGCACAGCACAACCAACCCACAACCATGGATAGAGAGTCGGTCTACACCTTGAGTGTCTTCCCCGAGGACAGGAGCCAAGCTGGTGAAGACTCTCGCGGTGCCATACAAGAACAGTTTGTCAAGTTCATCTTGAGCTACTCCAACACAGATGGCAGCGTCTTTCCATACAGAGACCAGATCAAAGAGAACTACCTGGCCAAGCAGTACTATTGCGATGTCGATATAGCCCATGTCGCCTCTTCCAGCGAACAACTCGCCCACCGCCTCAACAATGAGCCTGCCGAAATCATTCCCCTGTTTGAAGCCGCCATCAAGCACTGCGCCCAACGCATCCTCTATCCCTCGCAGCGCAACGTCAATCTGCCCTCACCCCAGCTCTTGCTCCACTCGTCCGTCACACAGACCCTCATTCGTGGTCTGACAGCTACACACGTCTCTCATCTGGTCCGCATCCCTGGAATCGTCATTGGAGCCAGCACCCTTTCATCCAAAGCTACCGTCTTGCACATTCAGTGTCGCAATTGCCAGCACTCACAGAACATCTCCGTCCTGGGCGGCTTCTCCGGTCTTACCCTGCCTCGCACATGTGCTCGTTCGACTCAGCCTGGTGAAGACTCGGCAAAGTGTCCCCTGGATCCATACTTTGTCGTCCACGAAAAGTGTCAGTTCATCGATCAACAGGTCATCAAGCTGCAAGAAGCTCCCGATGACGTCCCTGTTGGTGAGCTGCCGCGTCACATCCACATCTCGGCAGATCGCTACCTGACGAATCGTGTCGTTCCTGGTTCGCGATGCACTGTCATGGGTGTTTTCAGCACATACCAGTCAAAATCAAAAGGCTCAGGAGCCGCTGTCGCCATTCGCACCCCGTATCTCCGCGCAGTCGGTATCCAGACCGATGTTGATCACACAGCCAAAGGTGGTGCTCACTTCACTGAGGAGGAGGAACAAGAATTCCTCGAGATGAGCAGGAGGCCCGACCTATACGAACGATTTGCCGAGTGCATTGCGCCATCCATCTACGGAAACATGGACATCAAGAAAGCCATCACCTGCTTGCTCATGGGCGGTAGCAAGAAAATCCTACCTGACGGTATGAAGCTTCGTGGTGATATCAACGTCCTGCTTCTTGGTGACCCTGGTACTGCCAAATCTCAACTTCTCAAGTTCGTCGAGAAAGCAGCTCCAATTGCAATCTACACTTCCGGTAAGGGTTCCTCCGCAGCTGGTTTGACGGCATCGGTGCAGCGTGATCAAAACTCCCGTGAGTTCTATCTGGAAGGTGGTGCCATGGTTTTGGCGGATGGTGGTGTTGTTTGTATCGATGAATTCGACAAGATGCGAGACGAGGATCGTGTTGCTATCCACGAAGCCATGGAACAACAGACGATCTCGATAGCCAAGGCTGGTATCACAACCATTCTCAACGCTCGCACCTCCGTCCTCGCAGCAGCCAATCCTATCTTTGGACGCTACGACGATCTCAAATCTCCTGGTGAGAACATTGATTTCCAGACTACCATTCTGAGCAGGTTCGATCTCATCTTCATCGTCAAGGATGAGCACGATCGCGGACGAGATGAGCGTATCGCAAAGCACGTCATGGGCATCCACATGGGTGGCAGTGGCAACCAAGAACAACAACAAGCCGCTCCGACCATCCCGGTCGAGAAGATGAAGCGCTACATCAGCTACTGCAAGACCCGTTGCGCGCCACGCCTATCACCTGAAGCCGCTGAGAAGTTGTCCTCGCACTTTGTCAGTATCAGAAGGCAAGTCGCTCAGGCTGAAGCATCCGCCAACCAGCGTTCGAGTATTCCTATCACTGTTAGACAGCTGGAATCACTCGTTCGTATCACCGAATCATTGGCCAAGATCTCTCTGTCCCCAATTGCCACAGAACACCATGTCGATGAAGCAATTCGTCTGTTCCTGGGCAGTACCATGGAAGCTGTTCTCTCACAGAACGGCGAATCTAATGCTGCCAACGCTGCTGGCATTGCCGGCAACCGCGAGCTTGTTGACGAGATCTCAAAGGTCGAAGACGAGTTGCGAAGGCGGTTGCCCATCGGCTACACAGCAAGCTTGGCCACCTTGAGGCGCGAGTTCGTAGACAGGAAGAACTTCTCAGAGCAAGCTCTCAACAGAGCTCTCTGGGCGCTGCAAAAGAGAGACAGCATTCAACTTCGCAAGGGTGGTGGCCAGGTGTACAGAAGCGGTGTTTAATGATTTGACACAAATAACGGTATATGTCTAAAGTCGATGGGAAGGAGTTTTGGGCAGGTCGTTGTGTGGGTCGGCACTAACATGGCGTTCACGGCGCAGGGTGCAGATGTAAGGGCGGCTTGAAGTTCGATCATATGCAATACCAATCAGATACCATTTTGTTATGAATACTCATAATTTGTACGCAATTCGAAAAGTGATGCAGATGAAGTCTGAAACAGTGGTCGTGCACTATTACAATGCGTATGGATGAAGGTGCTTTGGACCCAAGCTTGTCAAACTCGCCGATGGTAGGTCAAGAGTCAGAAGTGAAGAGACAAAGTTCAACAAGGGATTACTCATGCTTCCTTCTACATATTCCCAAAGTGTTACGCCGAGCAGCGCTTGATGGTGGAAAACCAAAGAACAGACAGACACTTTGCCTCCCATCTCCATATCCCTTGCCGTCATGCTCACCTATCTCATTTCGTCTATTCTTCATGATTCAGGGTACAAAGCAGTTGTAAACGCCAAAGCCCAAGCAAAGAAAAAAGAGAACCAGAACAGATTACAATTGTGTCAATAAACGACAAACTACTGCACTTGGCTGACAATCTCGTTTGCCTTGCCCAAGCTCTCGACCATCTGCTGGCACTCCTTGCGTCTGCGGACTGTGTAATCGCTCTCCTTGAGCAGGTCGTCAAACTCTTGTGTGCGGTACATCTGCTCCAGAAGCTCACGCTGCATCTCTTCCTTTGAGAATCTGTGGAGATAATGTTAGTGCGATACTAATAAAATGTGCATGGTTCAACTTACTGCACCAGGGTCAACATGATGGCTTTGGGGACCATGTCGATCATAGTTCGGCGCACAATGTTGAAGTAACTGGTGATAAGGAGCTTGATGACTTCGACTTCTTCACTCTCCTTCTCGCTGAGTGTACCGCTGGCCTTGAGTGTTGGTGGGGGTGCTTCCATAGCAGCCATCTTCTTCTTGTTCTTGCTGGCGAAGAAACTGCCGAAGAAACCGCCCGAGGCATCATTACCATCAAGAGACAACGAAGGGCTTGCAGCACGCGGCGGCACAGCGGATGGTGGCAAAGGCTTGCCAGTTTTGGGGTCGACCTGGGTAGGTCTAGAAGCGTGACGACGCTCGTTAACAATAGCCATAGCTCTGTGACCGTTAAGGAAGTCTGGGTGACCAGTGTTGACGTAGCAAGCCTCCATAGCAACAAGATCCTTGACAAGCTTGTTGGATGGTTCCATGGATTTCTTGAAGAAATTGATGACTGTTTGGTAAAGCTTCTCCTTCAATGAAGGATATCTTCTGAAAAGGGGCTTGTTGAGGAGTTGGCCCAAGATGCGAACCAGTTCGTCATGGACTAAAGAGACACACTTCAAGCTGGGATCTTCCAATCTCTTAATCTGTTGCTTAACAATGAGCTCGAACGCGGTGGTACCGACAAACAGGGCAGGCGAAGAGCCGGAAGAGTTGTAGAGGATAGTACGGATGTCGATGTCCTTGACCTGGTCGAAAGGATCCACTGCCTTGACACCGTTTGCGTAGAGTTCGTGGAAAACGAAGGAGATTCTGGCACCACCGGAGAGTTCGATGCTGGAAAGTTCTTGATTGTTGCCCTCGAGGACTGTTCTGTACTCGTTAGAGAACTCGGTGATGATGTTCAAGACAATGTTTGCACTGTTGCCAAGTATCGAGTCTCCAAGAGTGCTGAGTTCGGCCGTGTATTTTTGCAATGATGCAGAGATTCTGGCTTTGATGTCGGGTAGCGTTTGCTTGATGTGCATCATAAGGATCAGGTTGAGCTTGCGAGCGAGGTAGGGAGTACCGCAATAACTGCTCTTGTTGCGATAAGCCTTGTGGTTCTCGAAGAAGGCACGCTCGTGCTCGAGGGCGTATGAGATGGCCTTCTTGTTCTCAATATCACGCTGACCGCGGTTGACAACAGGTACGTAACCCAAGCGCAGAGGGATAATTCTACCAGCAAGGATGTCAACAACATCAGTACCTTCGTCCATCAAATCAACCTTGGTCAAAACACCAATGGTGCGCTGACCCTCGGGGTCGACTTCACGGGCCAGCTTGAGACCATCTGAGTTGGCCAAATCGGTGTTGGCTGCAGTGACAGCGAGGATGATGGCGTTCGGTTTGCTGATCTGCTTAAGGACCATTTCGCGGATCTGACGCTCAATGTCGCGGGGCTGATCGCCAACAGGCACCTTGGTAAGACCGGGCAAATCGACCAGCGTCAGAGTCAGGACATTTGGCGAGTAGATGCGCAGATTGATAGGAGCAGGTGAGATGCCAGCATTTTTACCAGTCTTGGACTCAGTCTCGCGCACGATCTCGTCGCGGATCTTGTTGAAGTCGTAGAACTTCTGGCCAGGAATGTGCAAGAACTCGCCCCACTCGTCTACGTTGGACTCCTTGTCTGCAGCTCCATCAACAGCCTCGGCAGCTGCGCCATTCTCTTGCGACTTGGGTTGAGGTGCTCTGTTGATGAGTTGCAGGATGAGCGGCCGTCTGGTCACGATACCAGTTCCTCGAGGCAGGAAGTCCCTGCCAACTATGTTTTCCAAGACCGAACTCTTTCCACTCGATTGCGAGCCTACGACAGCGATTTGAGGAAGGTCGATGGGGTTTTGGACCTGCGAGGCGCAAGGTTAACATCGAGTCTGAGCATGAAGCGGGGCGGAATCGTACTCCGACTGTGGTGAAGACATCTTGGAGCTTGTTCACCAGGGTGATGAGACCAGGGTCGTTGACGTTGATGCTTCTGTTTGGCCGGGTCAGAAGGTGGACACGAATGGTAGTTGCTGCCTCTCCTGAATCCAACTTACGCGAAGGCATTAGTAGCCATGTCTGGCGATGAGCAGCGCGAGTGCTGATTGCGCGACTATCGAGTGTTGGGAGTGAGACCTGACGAGGAGTTGCAGAGGTCTTGTTGACTACTGTCTGACGACGACGAGGACAAAAAAACACAATTGCGGTGTAATTAGGGTCGCAATCAATCCACGGCCGTCCAAACAGTGACCACCTTCTGCGGTTAAATTGCGGGTGACGTTTCGCTGCTGGCTGCTCCATTGCTCTCCACGTCCAAAGACGTTTTAGAGTTCAACTCCAAGCCTCTCTTATCATGCTGCCTCGCGCACAGCCACATCTGCAGGCAGTCAAATTATTGACAAAGAACTCGCTATGCAACACCTGTCTGTAGCAGTCTGTCTGCCTCTATTCTATCTTCTGTTTATGCGAAGCTGATCTTCCATCCACCGCCAATGCTGACGCCAGGGTTTCTGACAACTGCCCAATCTGCCTTGCCAGATTCCCCACTGATAAATCCGAACCCAGCCTTTTTGCTCTCACCGCTACTGCTAACGCCCTCCTCCGACACCTCGACCTCTGTCTTGCTCTTCCACGATGATGGCGCATTAACAATCACAATCTTCTCGACTCTGACATTCTTCATCTGCTGAAGGTACTGCGCCGTCTTCTTTCCCTGAGTACTGAGATCCTCCGATGCAAGCGACGACGTGGAGCCAGTGTATGTGAAGCGGCGATGGATATATGCGCCTTGCTCGTACTCGTAAGACTCGCCATCGTCAAGGTAAAGCTCACCTTCGGCGTTGCCATCGTTACCGAGGACCACGACAAGTGTGAAAGGGTCAAACTTCATCAGCCCACTAGATCTTCTTGGGCGATCACGTCTAGGAATGATGTGCCCACCTCTCATTAGAAGGGGTATCTTTTCCAGAGGCGCTTCGATCTTGACATGGCCAGGACCGCTGTAACTTGTGTAGTCTGAATAGTCAAAGTACTTCTCACCATCTGGCAAATAGATGTCGACACTGCTTGAGCCTTCCTTTGTAACAGGTTTGACCAGCAGACCAGTTGATCCGAGATACATCTGATCGTCGATGGCAAAGCCCTTCTCGTCTCCTGGGTGTGCGTAGTACATCGGCTGCACAATAGGTGCTCCAGTCTTGCTTGCTGTGTGGAATGCAGTGTACCATGCAGGAAGCAGGGCGTAACGAAGTCTCAAAGCTTGTGTGACGATGCCTCTCTCGAGGTCGGGCAGAAGGTAAGGTTCACGGCGGCGAGTATCAATGTGAGCATGGGCACGGAAAAAAGGGTAGAAAGCCCCGGCCTGATACCAGCGGGTAAGCAGCTCTCGAGACGGATTGCCAAAGAAACCACCAACGTCAGCGCCAGCGAAAGGGAAGCCAGAGACGCCCAGAGACAGAACCATAGGCAGAGATGCTTCAAGGTGCTCCCAGTTTGCTTGGTTGTCACCAGTCCACATAGCTCCCATACGCTGCGAGCCTGCATAGAATGAACGAGTCAGGACGAAGGGTCTGACTCCTCCAGCCTTCTCTTCTTCCTTGTTACGTGCGACCAGACCTTCATAAGTGGCGTTGACAAGTGTAAGACCGTTAAGGTTGTGAACATCTCTGTGCTCCCAGTTGCCATGGTGCAAGTTGTCTTTAGGCATGGTAGTCTCTGGGCCGTTGAAGACTGAAGGCTCGTTCATATCATTCCACAACCAAAGGTTGTGAGCAGAACCCTTGAACTTTGCATACTGGAACAATTGTGCCCACCACTTGCGGGCAGCAGGAGAGAAACAATCAACCCAGTAAGAAGATCCAGGCCAGCACCAACCTTCATAGATGTTACCATCTTTGTTGTGAGTTGCGAGATCCTTGGACTTGAGCTCGTCAACGACAGAGTAACCACCCTCGTTCTTGATGTGAGGATCGATGATAGCAACAAGCTTTCTCTCATGGTCATCGAGTTGCTTCTGCATATCGAGCGGATTGGGGAAGGTCAGAGGATCCCAGGTGAAATATTTCTTGCCGTCAGTGTACTCGATGTCGAGCCAGATAACGTCGTATGGAATCTGAGATTTATCAAACTTGCGGTCAACATCCTTGACATCTTCATCGGTAACGTAGTTCCAACGACATTGATGATGGGCAATGGCAAATTGCTGAGGAAGCTGGGTGTAACCAGTCAGTTCGGAGAAGGACGAGATAACATCCTTGGGTGTAGGACCGAGGAAGACAAAGATATCAAGCAGACCGGACTCAGAAAACCAGTGAGTTTGTGTGTCAGTATGAGATCCAATTCCAAGACTGAGAGGATTGGCACTCGACTTGGACTTGACAATGTCGATCCAAGTCTCTGCAGCATTGAGCCAGAAGACACCCACAGTCGAGTCTTTCTTGTGAGCCTGCATGAAGGGGATTGCACCGTAGAGAGTCATTGGGCTGTTCATCTCATATTCGAAAACGTCGGCATTGTAAAGACGGTAGGGGTCGTTGAAGTTGCCTTCGCCGCCACTGCAGAGGTTGTAAGTAGTCAAACACTTGGAATGATAGGGAAGCAGCTCAAACTTACCGAGTCTGTCTGAGAGACAGGGGGCCAGTGTGCTCAGGAACACCAAAGACATGTTCGTAGCCAGGGAATGTGACATCGAGGGCTACACTTTCAGGACCTCGAGGTTTGGTATCGGTATTTCCACCAAAGGCCTCATCCCACCATGTGCTCTCGTCTTCAGTCTCCTCCTTCTTCGTCTCATCGCCTTCAGCCTCGCCTTCCTTCTTCTCCTCTTGTGGCTTGTCGACTTTGGGGCGCCAGTGCTCAACGTTCATCAATCCTCTGTCGTTCAGCTTGATGTGCGTCTCACCATCTCTCTTGAACTCAATGCCAAAAGGAGAGTGAGTGATGATGGCCTCGAATTTGCTTCCAGGACCATACGAGATCTTAGTGGTACCAGCTTCAGCATCCTTGGTTGTTGCAGCACCAGAGCTGAGCTTAGTTCCACCAACGATAGCCCACCTCTCAGCCTCGTTGTAACGCTCCTTCCGAGCCTTTGAGCCATGACGAAGTTCAATTTCTCCCTTCTGACGCTTCTCTTCGTCAACAGTGATCCTGGCGGTGCCAGATTCGAAGAAGGAGACGGTGACAGGCAGACGAATGGGTTGGTCGGAAGATGCGATGGATTTGAGGATGGTTCCCGACAACTGGCCGTTGGAGAAGGTGATAGATGCGGAATCGAGGACGTAAGGGCTGGTCCATGAGGTGGATAAGGAGGCGGCCGAGTCAGCGTAGGCTCTGTTACGTTTGCAGAAGCCTGACTGATCACACGTTTTGAAGTTCTCGTGCTTCACAGATACTTGGGTGGTTTAAGCTATTGACCCTTGTATAATGCCCTTGGAGTTGGACTTACCAGCTGGAGAGACGAGACAGCATAGAGCTGCCACCAGCAGAAGCAGCTGAGTCCATCTGGACGAAGATGCTATAAGTGCAAAAGCCATATTATGCCAGTGCAATTGCGACTGCAGCTACAGTACGCCCGTACTTGACAACTTTACCAGGTTGGCCGCACCCCAGATGGAAACCGACGGCCCCACATTTGAGCTTGACATGACGAAGGTCCGTGCACTTTGGAGGTCGGAAACACGATGGTCTATCAAGTTTGTATGCATCAATTTGTTACGCAGAGCAGGACAGGAGCTACTTGCAATACAGCTCGGTAGCAAGACATGTGGTTGCTCGCCTGAATAAGAGGCACAAGGCAGATTCAATCGGAGGCAAGTTGGACCTTTGAGCGTGCCTTTCCAAGAGAGTGCCTTCCTCAGAGAGTGCCTGCCTAAAAAGTGTGTTCCCAAAGCATGTGCCTTCCCAAAGCATGTGCCTTCGCACATGCCAAATGTCTGGTCATCAACTTGTCTCCTCTGTGTCACTGGATAGATTAGATTGTCTTCGATCAGCGATATAGAATTCTGTCTTCGACACTTTAGCAACATCAATAATACCTTTATCGTACAGTCCTTCCAACCCCAACGATACACCCGCCTTGTTTGATGTGAAGACTAATTAACGTCTGCCCAAGCTCATTCCACTTCGCGATCTCACCCCTTTCTTGCATTCGATTTCTGTTGATTAGCAATAGTTCTGTTATGTCAGGCCCGGGTGCCTGTCCATATTGCGTTCCTACCGGCCCAGGACGTGCCGCCCATCGCTCGAGTGTGTATCAACCGTCGAAGCGTGAAATAGCCAGAGATAGAAAGCTCAGAGAGGAAGGGCAAAAGCAGTCTCGCAAACCCCTTGCCAGACCTCTTGTATATCAACCAACCTCCTCCAGTGTCACTGGTACAGCTCCAATGTGGCCCCCTCCTGGCCTCACTCCTCAAAGACCACCTGCAAGTCTGCGACTTACATCCCGAGCTGTCTAACCGTCTGTGTTCATTCCGTCATCCGGATTTACCATGCAATCTCTATGAAATTTCTCATGGGTCTATCCACCGTGGAATCCGACTGGTCAAATTTGGCCGCCCCCGAGCCAGATCGCAGAGGAGTGTTTTCTCTTGGTCAATCCGTGGCTTGAGATCTGCCTGGTCCAGACCGTACTGGGTTGTTTCCTCTGGATCTTGATTCCAGGTCAAAGTCTTCTAGAGGTAGTGGATCTCAAGGGCGCGCCATAAGATCGAAGAGTATAAGATTAGCTCTTCCTTAAGCTCATCATCCTTCGGCTTGTTCGGCTTTGTTCCCAGGAACACTATTATCAACGCTTGTGCCGACACCAAAAGTGGTTGCCGTCGAACGAAAAGGCTCAGTGACTTAGTGCGCTGTAAAATCTTGTAACATCTGTTGCTACAGTCCAAGTCGATACTAGTCTCGTCGAAGGATAAGCAGCAGTGTTGTACCTTCCTGTGGCAGGGCTGCACAATGGCAGCTTTACCATGACGACTGAACTTAAACTCAACCGCAATATACTGGTTCCTGGGAGAGAGCCTGAAGTGAATAAACGGCTGAATCACGGATCCTGCTGTGCATCGTGTGCGCTCGAGCCAGCCTTGGCAAGACCTCAGCTTCTGTGACCTCCTATACCATTCAAATTCTACGAGATTGATCTCCTCTCTGCAACACAACACAACATCTGCAACAATGTCTTCCTCCGAGCAAACCTTCATCGCTATCAAGGTATGTAGACTGCACTGCTACTGAGGAGTTCGTTGTTGGTCAGCTCGCTCTCCCCACCAAATTCTCACCCATAAAGCGAACTCCTGCAACAACGAACTTCTCCGTATCGCTAGAGCGTCTATACTAATGCCGCCCGCTAGCCTGATGGCGTACAAAGAGGCCTGATCGGCCCCATCATCTCTCGCTTCGAAAATAAGGGATTCAAGCTGTCCGCAATTAAGGCACGTAAAACGCAACGCTATCGTCAAAAGATGTATACTAACAGGTCGATACAGCTCAGTCAGTCGCCCATACCATGCTCCGTCACCTGGGACGCACACTAACATGTCAATGCAGCTACCCCTGGCCAGGAGCACCTCGAGAAGCACTACTCTGACCTCAGCGACAAGCCTTTCTTCAGAGGTCTGATCTCTTGTACGTCAATCCACATTCCCAAAGCTAAACAACAGCTGCTTACACTAATCCATAGACATGAGCTCCGGCCCCATCTGCGCCATGGTCTGGGAGGGCCGTGACGCCGTCAAGACCGGCCGTACCCTCCTCGGTGCCACCAACCCCCTCGCCTCCGCCCCCGGCACCATCCGTGGCGACTTCGCCATTGACGTCGGCCGCAACGTCTGCCACGGTTCCGACACCGTCGAGAACGCCCAGAAGGAGATTGCCCTCTGGTTCAAGAAGGATGAGCTCAACTCCTGGAAGCTTGCCCAGAACGACTGGATCTACGAGAAGCCTTAAATGTCTTTCTAAAGCCTGTAGATATACAGCTGGCAAACAGCACCTACAATCAAAATGAAAGATCCTATCTCATATCATATCCCTCGAAGTGCCAGCA